>OZ021731.1:66173360-66843360 GCA_963978545.1 Linyphia triangularis
TATTTGGATGTGATTGCATAAATTCACATTCATTTTTAGTGAATAAATTTTGAAAAGTAGTTTACAGCACATTTTGCTTATGAAGATGTTTTTAATATTTAAAATTAGCTGGTCAACACCAAGCACACGCTGGCAACAGAAACGGCGCTTTGTTAATGGATATAAAAATTGACATTGCATAAAAAGGATTTATATTAAAAACTTTTTTTATGGGTTATATATAATTTTTTTCCCTCAAAACTTGATACAATTCATCATCATCGACAACGAGTCTATTAGGAGAGTTTCAGCTTGATTGGATGATGGCAAGTGGGTAATTAGTCATTCAAAACGACAACAGAAACATACATAAAAGCGATCTTTTAGAGACAGTCCCTAAAACTTGAGAGAATGCATTATTATCGACAGCTAATCTATCCGCCAAGATTCAGGTTGTTTGGTTAACAACAAAATGGGTTAATTAGACCTACGCAGATTAACCCGCCACAATCATACACACAAACGGAATCAAAGTTAATATAATGGATTTCCAAATATGGTCTGAATTTTATGGGTAATTGATTTTAAGTTACGCAATGTTAATTTTCATACAGTCCTGGAAGAGGAAGGCGTCAATTACAATGTTAATGTAATCTAATCATATTGATGTTAAAAAAAAAATTAGTACTCTTTAAAATAAACAGAAATAAAACGCATTGAAATAATAGGACTTGCATAATTGGAATAACCAATTTGGTTATAGTATCTAAATTCCCACTTCTAAAATTGAGGTCACGTTTTTCAATGCGTTCTATTTCTGTTTATTCGAAAGATAGTGTTAATTTTTCTGGCAATCCACAATCTTCTTCTTTACTATCTATCTTTACGTATTTCATTTGAATCAGCCAATTATTGACGAATTATAGTACGTATTCACATACATTGAAATTTTAAACATACATGAATTAAATTTCGTTTGAATGAGGCTTTGAATGTTGAATGAAAGAGGACATTTTATTGTGCAGCATAACTATAATAGAGATTATAGTACGTATTCACATACATTGAAATTTTAAACATACATGAATTAAATTTCGTTTGAATGAGGCTTTGAATGTTGAATGAAAGAGGACATTTTATTGTGCAGCATAACTATAATAGAGATTTATTATTATTAATAATATTATCATTATTATTATTATTATGAGATTACCATAGAAGTTTTGGACATAAAAAAAAATCCTTCTTTTCTTAATATTCTAGTTTAAAAATTTAAAAGTAAAACAAAAATTAGTAATAAAGCAATATATATTTTAAAAGTGATTCGAATAAATATATATTTAAAAGCGTAACGACCCCAACGTTAACCAGAGACATTTTTCTATTTAACACCAACCAATTCATGTCGAATTAATTACTAGAAGAAACAACGAACTACAAAATAATTGATAATTTCCTTACAGTAAAATTTTTCAATTTAAAAGTTCAGCTTAGTGGCTCATTGTACTAGTGATGATTTTGAACAAAAATATCTTAATTCAAATACTATTCAAGCAGCGATAAATTTTCTAAGAAAATTACTCGAATGTTTCGAGAAAATAGCAAGAAAAATTGAGTCATTGCGGATACTAATGGCTAACTCAACATTGGGTGAAAAAAAATTACCATCAGAATTTTACTCAAACCTCTTGGTTAGGTGAGCGAATTAATGCCTCGCGTGGGAGACAAAAATGTCCCCCAAATTTGAATTTTCGTGCATACCATTAAATTAGTGACCAAATATCAAAGTAAGTTTTAATTAAAACTACATTATTGAACAGAATAAAGTGAAAAAATATTTTTAAAATAACTTGGAGGAAAGAAACTGTAAGAAGTCAACAGCGTGACTAACCGAGGGTAAATTTTTGCTCATCAGTAGTTTTTTTAAACTATTTTTCACTTCCAGGCTTTAGGAACGCAACAAAATTTGAGCTCAATTTATTCAAATATTTTATTTAACGTATCGTTCGTTTGATGACATATACCGTCATATTGAGCAATTATCAAGTGTTTCAGAATTATGCGTATGGCTTTTTCGGAAGTATTCCTTTTTACAAGGTACAAAAAAAAAAGTTATATCAAATATAATTCTCGGAGATAATCTCTTTATAAACTCCTCTTTGAACTTGTCGAAATTTATTGTCAAGAGAAAATATAGAAATCCAGTTTTGATTAACCAAAAAATGACGAATTTCGTATGAAAAAAAAAAAAAATCAGATTCGAACTATCGATCAAAACTAGTAGAAAGTAATCCCCAATGACGAAAGGTAACTTATCATTTTTCTAAAAGAAAGCCATGGATGATAAATGCGTTCACTAGAGGTGTGCCAATCCAATATCTATCAAGTGATATCCATTTAATCTAACCATAGAAGCTTTGAAGAATATTTTTTTTTACTTGGACTTCAGTTAGCGCTACCTAATTTTAGCTTCTGTCTTCTATGCTACAGTAATGCAGTGAATAGCAAAGACAAAAAGGTCATAACCGTATGAGATCAACATTTTCGTATAAAACTATATAATGGATAATTCCCGCATTTTTTTTTTCTTTTTAATTATTTTTTTATTTGCAACCTAAGTTCTTCGGTTAGACTTTGGCAATAAAGAGCTTTATTCGGCTTGAATTGACTATGACGTCACGGCTTGAAACACAGCAGTGAAAACCAGTTTTGGCAAGTTTCTCGCAAATATACGGGATATGGCAACTGTCTAACAAACCACAGAAACCTCACGATAGCCAAAAGAACGAAAGGATGTCATGACGTCACAGCTATAGCGGAGTGTTTTGATCGGACTGGATTTAGCTCGGTTTTGGGGCATTTTCTTTTCTAAATATTTAAATAACTAATTTTTTTTTTAAAACTTTTGTTTGAATATTTGGAATCCGAAAGAAATTCTTCATGAATATAAACTAATTTCACTCGTTTTGAAAAAAATGAGGGAATTGTCCATTGATAAAATACATTCCCGATGTGCTAAGTGAAAGGGTCACGAAGAGAAGATTTTAAAGATAATCTCATTTGTTTCAAAAGTGATACAACTCAAGATTTTTCATTTTAGTTAAAGAGTGTATAGAATTGAAATCATTGGAGGCCTAATTTACCCCCTTTCCCTCATCCAATCTGTCAGAAACATTTAAGATAGATTTGATGTCGATGACAATGCATTTTATCAAATTTTGGAGGATGTCACTGTCATTAAAAGGCAATTTTTCAGGGAATACTAATAAACCAATTTGCCGTCATCGAATCGAGCTGAAGTGACATTTAACCGATTACTGAAAAAACACTTTCCTGTTGTCAAATGTGTTTTAATTAATAAATAATACAATTGTTTTAATCAGAATAAATAAAAGATATTTGGATGGGAGTGCATAAATTCGCGTTCATTTTTAATAAATAAATTTTGAATAGTAGTTTACCGCATATTTTGCCGATAGAAAAGTTTTTAGTATTTAAAATTATATGTCAACATCAAGCACACACTGATAACGGAAACGGCCTTTGTTAATGAATATAAAAATTGAAAATGCATATAAAGGATTTCTATTTTTAAAAAATTTATGGGTTGTATTATTTAAAAAAAAAAAAAAAAAAAATTAATGCTACATTTGTTAATGCTTGGGTATTTATAAATTTGTCTATGTGCCAAATTTAAATCATTCAACGAAATCGGTAATTATATTTTTTTAATGTCTTGGACAGAAAGAAAGGCATCGAAGTTAATGAATAGGCTTTCCGTTTTCGATCGTCAGATTGTACTGAACAACGTTTTCTGTCTCTATTGCTACCATCGATATTGATAAACAACTGGATAGACTGCTCCATTGTCAATGCAAAGAGAAAAACGCGCCGGGGATCGCGAAGCTGGTGGGAAGATTAACCAATCACAGTTCACTTTATAGTTGGATGGAAATGCGAAAAACCTTGTAAAATGCTAGAGTATATATTTTTTTTGCACATTAATACTAATTAAGGTCTACTATTGACATTTCTGCTGTGTACAACCCAAAATTTTATTTTCAATCCTCGGCAATCCGTATTTCTTATTCCACCAACGGCATCTGGCAACGGCTTCATTTTCCCAGCGTTAAGCAGCCTATCCAGTTGTATATTTATATCGATGATTGCTACACAATGACTAAGACTATATTTGGAATAAAATCTGTGTAAAGGGGTTAATGTCCTTTGGGGAAGGATTTTCAAGTTACCGCATTTGCGTCTTGAATAGGAGAAAACTCGAAAAACTTCCAGAAAGCAGGCCAAGAACCAACACAAGACTATTTGTCATAATCAGACCAGTGTTTACTCTCTTTGAATTGAAATACCACAACACGCCGACAAGCCTTAATACCGAGACTTTTTGCATGGTAGAAAAGTATTAGTCCGAGAGGCGACTGCAATTTTTGGACTCCATCGAACATCATTCTGAATTTTTTATAGGAATTGGAGATAAAGTGAGTAGATTACGAATCCACTGGTCTGAAAATGGCAGTGGCAAAAATGGCCGAAACTGATCAAAAATCAACTTGGAATGAGTTGAACTAAAATCCGATTGCCAAATATGTAATAACTTGCCAAAAAGAGAACAAACTTTTTCGTCTGGCAACCCACTGCATTTTGATTTTCAGTGAGAAAAAGCGCAACGATTTCTGATCTCTGGCTCGGAAAACTTGTATCTTTTGAAAGTAAGCCAAATTGGCGACATCAATTACGTCATCAGTGACGTAACGTTTATTGCCAATTTGGCTTATTTATGAAAGATGCAAGTAAGCCATAGCCACACAACCGAATCGTCTACAGCCTTCTTAATTAAAAATTAAAGAGTGAGGGTTACCAAATAAAAAAAAGCTCATTATTTGGCAAGTTATGGCGTATTTGGCAATTGGATTTAGTTCAATTTATTAAAAGTCGATTTTTGACCAGTTTCGGCCATTTTTACAACGGCAGACCAGTGGATTCGTAATCTACTCACTTTTCTCCAACTTCTATAAAAAATTCAGAATGATGTTCGATGGGGTCCAAAAATTGCAGTCGCCTCTCAGTCTATATTCTGTCCCCCAACCTGACCAAGAGTCGGTATTTCGACCACTCTGATAAGATAGAGTGAAAATTGAAACCTTCCTGATGTTTATTTTCCTTTGCACCAATTTTAACCAAACTTTAAAATTAAGCTGTTAATCAGATTACAGACACAGCTTTATTTCGAGAAAGCTTCTTTTTTTGTAACGACTTTGATATTAAATGGCTGTTTGGATAACATTTTTAAACGCGATCTTAGAAGTGTGTCAATCCGTCCTTAGCTGCACCCTCTAATCGGATTTCAGCTTTATTTTTGCAACATATTTCCATTTTCGGTTAGTTAGTGTCTTTGACCGCTGTTGGTTACCATCTTTAAAAATTTAAGTAGCAAACTAACAAGGATGGAGGAATTTTGTATCTGACTCATCGCTTTTACATATGCTAGAGAGAGAATTCACGAAATTTCTGCTCGAATTTTTATGCTTGGTGATGAAATATTGCACTAATTGGAAACAGCAAGCTTTCTCACCAAATCAATTTATGTAAACACTTAAAGAAGTAACTAATGACTAGTAGACTAGTTAATTACGTCATTGGTTTGGAACCAGACTAGTAGACTAGTAAGACTAGTAGACTCAAGTACTTACGGAATTTCTGCCTGAATTTCGATATTTGATGATGAAATATAACATTAATTGAAAACAGTAAGCTTTTGAAGCACACAAATCCAAACACTTATAGAAGTAACTAATGACTAGTTGACTAGTCAATTACGTCATTGGTTTGGAGCCAGACTAGTAGACTAGTAATACTAGTAGAAAGATTAGTTGACTAGTAGACTGAAGTACTTACGGAATTTCTGGCTGAATTTCGATACTTGATGATGAAATATAACATTAATTGGAAACAGTAAGCTTTTGAAGCTCACAAATTCAAACACTTATAGAAGTAACTAATGACTAGTTGACTAGTCAATTACGTCATTGGTTTGGAGCTAGACTAGTAGACTAGTAATACTAGTAGAAAGATTAGTTGACTAGTAGACTGAAGTACTTACGGAATTTCTGGCTGAATTTCGATACTTGATGATGAAATATAACATTAATTGGAAACAGTAAGCTTTTGAAGCTCACAAATTCAAACACTTATAGAAGTAACTAATGACTAGTTGACTAGTCAATTACGTCATTGGTTTGGAGCTAGACTAGTAGACTAGTAATACTAGTAGAAAGATTAGTTGACTAGTAGACTGAAGTACTTACGGAATTTCTGGCTGAATTTCGATACTTGATGATGAAATATAACATTAATTGGAAACAGTAAGCTTTTGAAGCTCACAAATTCAAACACTTATAGAAGTAACTAATGACTAGTTGACTAGTCAATTACGTCATTGGTTTGGAGCTAGACTAGTAGACTAGTAATACTAGTAGAAAGATTAGTTGACTAGTAGACTGAAGTACTTACGGAATTTCTGGCTGAATTTCGATACTTGATGATGAAATATAACATTAATTGGAAACAGTAAGCTTTTGAAGCTCACAAATTCAAACACTTATAGAAGTAACTAATGACTAGTTGACTAGTCAATTACGTCATTGGTTTGGAGCTAGACTAGTAGACTAGTAATACTAGTAGAAAGATTAGTTGACTAGTAGACTGAAGTACTTACGGAATTTCTGGCTGAATTTCGATACTTGATGATGAAATATAACATTAATTGGAAACAGTAAGCTTTTGAAGCTCACAAATTCAAACACTTATAGAAGTAACTAATGACTAGTTGACTAGTCAATTACGTCATTGGTTTGGAGCCAGACTAGTAGACTAGTAATACTAGTAGAAAGATTAGTTGACTAGTAGACTGAAGTACTTACGGAATTTCTGGCTGAATTTCGATACTTGATGATGAAATATAACATTAATTGGAAACAGTAAGCTTTTGAAGCTCACAAATTCAAACACTTATAGAAGTAACTAATGACTAGTTGACTAGTCAATTACGTCATTGGTTTGGAGCTAGACTAGTAGACTAGTAATACTAGTAGAAAGATTAGTTGACTAGTAGACTGAAGTACTTACGGAATTTCTGGCTGAATTTCGATACTTGATGATGAAATATAACATTAATTGGAAACAGTAAGCTTTGGAAGCACACAAATCCAAACACTTATAGAAGTAACTAATGACTAGTTGACTAGTCAATTACGTCATTGGTTTGGAGCCAGACTAGTAGACTAGTAATACTAGTAGAAAGATTAGTTGACTAGTAGACTGAAGTACTTACGGAATTTCTGGCTGAATTTCGATACTTGATGATGAAATATAACATTAATTGGAAACAGTAAGCTTTTAAAGCTCACAAATTCAAACACTTATAGAAGTAACTAATGACTAGTTGATTAGTCAATTACGTCATTGGTTTGGAGCCAGACTAGTAGACTAGTATTACTAGTAGAAAGATTAGTTGACTAGTAGACTGAAGTACTTACGGAATTTCTGGCTGAATTTCGATACTTGATGATGAAATATAACATTAATTGGAAACAGTAAGCTTTTGAAGCTCACAAATTCAAACACTTATAGAAGTAACTAATGACTAGTTGACTAGTCCATTACGTCATTGGTTTGGAGCTAGACTAGTAGACTAGTAATACTAGTAGAAAGATTAGTTGACTAGTAGACTGAAGTACTTACGGAATTTCTGGCTGAATTTCGATACTTGATGATGAAATATAACATTAATTGGAAACAGTAAGCTTTTGAAGCACACAAATCCAAACACTTATAGAAGTAACTAATGACTAGTTGACTAGTCAATTACGTCATTGGTTTGAAGCCAGACTAGTAGACTAGTAATACTAGTAGAAAGATTAGTTGACTAGTAGACTGAAGTACTTACGGAATTTCTGGCTGAATTTCGATACTTGATGATGAAATATAACATTAATTGGAAACAGTAAGCTTTTGAAGCTCACAAATTCAAACACTTATAGAAGTAACTAATGACTAGTTGACTAGTCAATTACGTCATTGGTTTGGAGCCAGACTAGTAGACTAGTATTACTAGTAGAAAGATTAGTTGACTAGTAGACTGAAGTACTTACGGAATTTCTGGCTGAATTTCGATACTTGATGATGAAATATAACATTAATTGGAAACAGTAAGCTTTTGAAGCTCACAAATTCAAACACTTATAGAAGTAACTAATGACTAGTTGACTAGTCAATTACGTCATTGGTTTGGAGCTAGACTAGTAGACTAGTAATACTAGTAGAAAGATTAGTTGACTAGTAGACTGAAGTACTTACGGAATTTCTGGCTGAATTTCGATACTTGATGATGAAATATAACATTAATTGGAAACAGTAAGCTTTTGAAGCTCACAAATTCAAACACTTATAGAAGTAACTAATGACTAGTTGACTAGTCAATTACGTCATTGGTTTGAAGCCAGACTAGTAGACTAGTAATACTAGTAGAAAGATTAGTTGACTAGTAGACTGAAGTACTTACGGAATTTCTGGCTGAATTTCGATACTTGATGATGAAATATAACATTAATTGGAAACAGTAAGCTTTTGAAGCTCACAAATTCAAACACTTATAGAAGTAACTAATGACTAGTTGACTAGTCAATTACGTCATTGGTTTGGAGCTAGACTAGTAGACTAGTAATACTAGTAGAAAGATTAGTTGACTAGTAGACTGAAGTACTTACGGAATTTCTGGCTGAATTTCGATACTTGATGATGAAATATAACATTAATTGGAAACAGTAAGCTTTTGAAGCTCACAAATTCAAACACTTATAGAAGTAACTAATGACTAGTTGACTAGTCAATTACGTCATTGGTTTGGAGCTAGACTAGTAGACTAGTAATACTAGTAGAAAGATTAGTTGACTAGTAGACTGAAGTACTTACGGAATTTCTGGCTGAATTTCGATACTTGATGATGAAATATAACATTAATTGGAAACAGTAAGCTTTTGAAGCTCACAAATTCAAACACTTATAGAAGTAACTAATGACTAGTTGACTAGTCAATTACGTCATTGGTTTGAAGCCAGACTAGTAGACTAGTAATACTAGTAGAAAGATTAGTTGACTAGTAGACTGAAGTACTTACGGAATTTCTGGCTGAATTTCGATACTTGATGATGAAATATAACATTAATTGGAAACAGTAAGCTTTTGAAGCTCACAAATTCAAACACTTATAGAAGTAACTAATGACTAGTTGACTAGTCAATTACGTCATTGGTTTGGAGCTAGACTAGTAGACTAGTAATACTAGTAGAAAGATTAGTTGACTAGTAGACTGAAGTACTTACGGAATTTCTGGCTGAATTTCGATACTTGATGATGAAATATAACATTAATTGGAAACAGTAAGCTTTTGAAGCTCACAAATTCAAACACTTATAGAAGTAACTAATGACTAGTTGACTAGTCAATTACGTCATTGGTTTGGAGCCAGACTAGTAGACTAGTAATACTAGTAGAAAGATTAGTTGACTAGTAGACTGAAGTACTTACGGAATTTCTGGCTGAATTTCGATACTTGATGATGAAATATAACGTTAATTGGAAACAGTAAGCTTTTGAAGCTCACAAATTCAAACACTTATAGAAGTAACTAATGACTAGTTGACTAGTCAATTACGTCATTGGTTTGGAGCTAGACTAGTAGACTAGTAATACTAGTAGAAAGATTAGTTGACTAGTAGACTGAAGTACTTACGGAATTTCTGGCTGAATTTCGATACTTGATGATGAAATATAACATTAATTGGAAACAGTAAGCTTTTGAAGCACACAAATCCAAACACTTATAGAAGTAACTAATGACTAGTTGACTAGTCAATTACGTCATTGGTTTGGAGCCAGACTAGTAGACTAGTAATACTAGTAGAAAGATTAGTTGACTAGTAGACTGAAGTACTTACGGAATTTCTGGCTGAATTTCGATACTTGATGATGAAATATAACATTAATTGGAAACAGTAAGCTTTTGAAGCTCACAAATTCAAACACTTATAGAAGTAACTAATGACTAGTTGATTAGTCAATTACGTCATTGGTTTGGAGCCAGACTAGTAGACTAGTATTACTAGTAGAAAGATTAGTTGACTAGTAGACTGAAGTACTTACGGAATTTCTGGCTGAATTTCGATACTTGATGATGAAATATAACATTAATTGGAAACAGTAAGCTTTTGAAGCTCACAAATTCAAACACTTATAGAAGTAACTAATGACTAGTTGACTAGTCAATTACGTCATTGGTTTGGAGCTAGACTAGTAGACTAGTAATACTAGTAGAAAGATTAGTTGACTAGTAGACTGAAGTACTTACGGAATTTCTGGCTGAATTTCGATACTTGATGATGAAATATAACATTAATTGGAAACAGTAAGCTTTTGAAGCACACAAATCCAAACACTTATAGAAGTAACTAATGACTAGTTGACTAGTCAATTACGTCATTGGTTTGGAGCTAGACTAGTAGACTAGTAATACTAGTAGAAAGATTAGTTGACTAGTAGACTGAAGTACTTACGGAATTTCTGGCTGAATTTCGATACTTGATGATGAAATATAACATTAATTGGAAACAGTAAGCTTTTGAAGCTCACAAATTCAAACACTTATAGAAGTAACTAATGACTAGTTGACTAGTCAATTACGTCATTGGTTTGGAGCCAGACTAGTAGACTAGTATTACTAGTAGAAAGATTAGTTGACTAGTAGACTGAAGTACTTACGGAATTTCTGGCTGAATTTCGATACTTGATGATGAAATATAACATTAATTGGAAACAGTAAGCTTTTGAAGCTCACAAATTCAAACACTTATAGAAGTAACTAATGACTAGTTGACTAGTCAATTACGTCATTGGTTTGGAGCTAGACTAGTAGACTAGTAATACTAGTAGAAAGATTAGTTGACTAGTAGACTGAAGTACTTACGGAATTTCTGGCTGAATTTCGATACTTGATGATGAAATATAACATTAATTGGAAACAGTAAGCTTTTGAAGCACACAAATCCAAACACTTATAGAAGTAACTAATGACTAGTTGACTAGTCAATTACGTCATTGGTTTGGAGCCAGACTAGTAGACTAGTAATACTAGTAGAAAGATTAGTTGACTAGTAGACTGAAGTACTTACGGAATTTCTGGCTGAATTTCGATACTTGATGATGAAATATAACATTAATTGGAAACAGTAAGCTTTTGAAGCTCACAAATTCAAACACTTATAGAAGTAACTAATGACTAGTTGACTAGTCAATTACGTCATTGGTTTGGAGCCAGACTAGTAGACTAGTAATACTAGTAGAAAGATTAGTTGACTAGTAGACTGAAGTACTTACGGAATTTCTGGCTGAATTTCGATACTTGATGATGAAATATAACATTAATTGGAAACAGTAAGCTTTTGAAGCTCACAAATTCAAACACTTATAGAAGTAACTAATGACTAGTTGACTAGTTAATTACGTCATTGGTTTGGAGCTAGACTAGTAGACTAGTAATACTAGTAGAAAGATTAGTTGACTAGTAGACTGAAGTACTTACGGAATTTCTGGCTGAATTTCGATACTTGATGATGAAATATAACATTAATTGGAAACAGTAAGCTTTTGAAGCTCACAAATTCAAACACTTATAGAAGTAACTAATGACTAGTTGACTAGTCAATTACGTCATTGGTTTGGAGCCAGACTAGTAGACTAGTAATACTAGTAGAAAGATTAGTTGACTAGTAGACTGAAGTACTTACGGAATTTCTGGCTGAATTTCGATACTTGATGATGAAATATAACATTAATTGGAAACAGTAAGCTTTTGAAGCTCACAAATTCAAACACTTATAGAAGTAACTAATGACTAGTTGACTAGTCAATTACGTCATTGGTTTGGAGCTAGACTAGTAGACTAGTAATACTAGTAGAAAGATTAGTTGACTAGTAGACTGAAGTACTTACGGAATTTCTGGCTGAATTTCGATACTTGATGATGAAATATAACATTAATTGGAAACAGTAAGCTTTTGAAGCACACAAATCCAAACACTTATAGAAGTAACTAATGACTAGTTGACTAGTCAATTACGTCATTGGTTTGGAGCCAGACTAGTAGACTAGTAATACTAGTAGAAAGATTAGTTGACTAGTTGACTGAAGTACTTACGGAATTTCTGGCTGAATTTCGATACTTGATGATGAAATATAACATTAATTGGAAACAGTAAGCTTTTGAAGCTCACAAATTCAAACACTTATAGAAGTAACTAATGACTAGTTGACTAGTCAATTACGTCACAGGTTTGGAGTCAGACTAGTAGACTAGTAAGGCTAGTAGAAAGATTAGTGGACTAGTAGACTGAAGTATTTACAGTATTTCTGCCTGAATTTCGATACATGATAATGAAATATAACATTAATTGGAAACAGTAAGCTTTTGAAACTCACAAATTCAAACACTTATAGAAGTAATAATGACTAGTAGACTTGTCAATTACGTCATTGGTTTGGAGCCAGACTAGTAGACTGAAGTACTTACGGAATTTCTGGCTGAATTTCGATACTTGATGATGAAATATAACATTAATTGGAAACAGTAAGCTTTTGAAGCTCACAAATTCAAACACTTATAGAAGTAACTAATGACTAGTTGACTAGTCAATTACGTCACAGGTTTGGAGTCAGACTAGTAGACTAATAAGGCTAGTAGAAAGATTAGTGGACTAGTAGACTGAAGTATTTACAGTATTTCTGACTGAATTTCGATACTTGATGATGAAATATAACATTAATTGGAAACAGTAAGCTTTTGAAGCTCACAAATTCAAACACTTATAGAAGTAACTAATGACTAGCAGACTAGTCATTTACGTCATTGGTTTGAAGCCAGAAGAAATTAACTTTCATTATTGTTTTGCACAAATATAATTTTTTATTATTTTTTACACGAATATAATTTTTTATTATATCTTACACAAATATAATTTATTATTTTTTTTTACATTATATTTATTATTATTTTTTTTTTTATCATTTTTACATTATTGTTGAAACTTAATTGAATAGAGTACATTTTGTATCATAAAAGTGGCAGCTACATTTTCGACCTTCTATTATAAGCAACACCTTTGCAGCGGAAAGACGTCCGGCGCACGTGACCGTTACGTTCTTCTCTTCACTTCCGCGTCAACAATACTGATCAGCAGACGATCCGATAAATTATTCTTTCGGGAGAAGAAAAACATTCACTCTCCGGGGAAATTTGTGCGAATCATCATTGCTTTTTCCGTTTCCGTCAAGGAACTATACAACGGTAGAGTGCCAATAAAATGTCAGCACCTTCCGTCGATTGATATCAACATTAAATTCAGATTGTCTTGATCTTCCAAGTGTTATTGGAGATCACGATAAATGTAACGATATCTAACACAATACGTTTTGAAGAATGTGTTGTGATCGTGATTACGTGTGTAGCTTATCCTGATTACCCTATGACGTACTCACATCAAATCAACTACATGTATTAAAAATTCATTAATACCCATTGTGTTCCTTTGCACTTATCAGAATCTTCTAAGTGTTACAAGGCACATTATAATTTAAAATATTTAAAAATGGCTCAAGAGGAAGTCATAATAAGGACCATTCCCTATACTCGCTATGTTACAACCTTCTAGCCCAGTTCATTTAGAAACTACTTTGCATAAAACCTTGAAATTTGGTGAGTAGGTGATTGATCGGCTGTTTTCAGATTATCTGGCACCGTCAGCAACACGAGGGCTATAATGCGCTGAAACATTCGTCATTAGACAAGCCAACATACATTTACAAACACCCATGCCTAACACGGGACTCCAACCCGCAACTTCGCGGTCTAGAAGCTAGCACGCTAACCACTATACCGTTTGGTCCGCAGGTGAGTAGGTGAGACGATTACTTAATGAAATGTCATAAATTGTTTTCATTTATTGTCTATCTATCATAAAAGAAAATTTAAAAAAAAAAAAAAAAGCAAAGACTATTGCAGGTGACGCCACTGCTTAGGCATTAACGTAATTTTAAATATAAAAAATATATATATATATATTAGATGGTATTTTCGAGTTTTTATTTTATGTCATTTCATTAAGTGGTCCTTTTCGTACCTACACACCGATCACACAAAGTAGTTTCTAAATACACTAGGCTAGAAGATTGTAACATAGCGAGTATAGAAAATGCGCATTTCTATGACTTTCTCTTAATCAGAGAGCATTCTTGTTCACATGTAAAGACGATACAAAAAATTAAGATAGATTTTCAAACTAATTTTAAATCAAGTGATAGGTATTACATTTTTGGAATATAGTTTTCACTTCACAAGACGGAAACGCCATCCGGGAGTTTTTTCAATGGTAAACGGTCTCGCATGTGCGTCCCAAATATAAGAAAACCCGGAAAAATCTCATCAAGTAATGAGACGATCTCCGTCATAAATACGAATTAAGTGGTGACTCGTGCACTACAGCCAGTGCAACCGAACTGCATCTAAATTTATTATTTCAAAACTAAAATTATATATTTTACAATTTTCTAAAATGAAGATTCAATTTCTACGGTAAGTGTAATAAAATCCGATAAATACCAAACTTGTTGCCTCAATATTCAAATCACGAGAAAAAAAAAGAAAAAAAAAAAAAACGCTTCCAGTCAACCCAACTGTTCCTGAAACGCGTTTCGGCTGCGACGTGCCATGCGTTGCCATAGTAACAGATGGGGTTTCTAGGATGAGAAATTTCAGAGTCTCTCTAGACACCAATTTTTTTCTAAATTTGTCAACCTTGAGTTTGGAATGAGTTGTCTATGACTTATGTGATTCATGAAAGTCTATCTAACGCACTTTATTTTTTTTTAAATACTAAAAACAAACAAGCATAATTCTGTGATAAGTCGCTTTTCTTTTAAATTTCAGAATCGTATTTCACAGCCTTTGTTCGGACACAATGTTATGTCTGTTGGACCTATTGTATACACAGAAGAAGATAAGGATTACAGTATTTCTCTGACGATAAGGAACAGATAAAATCTCAGCGTGTGAAGAAATCTCTTTTCGAAGAAGTGAGGTTTTGCACGACTGGGACGAATTTCGGAAAATTGCAGCAAAAAAAAACACGAGCTGAATTCTAACTAAAAAGTTGTTTCTCATGCACGCTGCCCAGATATATTTCCAAAGGAGTTAGTGATGGCTCCTAAAGGTGTGCAAGACGGTTAATTTTTTGTCACAACCTTGAATTCTCCATTGGCTATCTTTACGAAATTTTAATTTATAGTTATGTTTTAAATTTTTTATCCATTAAATATTTAAAAACCTATAACATACTTATATTTTCAACGAATCATACCACTTTTCTATACTTAATTTATAATTTTCAAAATCCAGGGGAGGGAGGGGAAGGGGGAGGTTGCAAGTGCACCTTCCTGGTGGCGCCAACGTTATTTACACACAAGTTTATTATATGGTACATCAGATTTAGATACGAATTATACGCAATATGGTGATATTTAGTGACCAAAATTTACCTCTATTAGACATCGATATAGATAAACAACTGGATAGACTGCTCTATTGTCAATGCAAAGAGAAAAACGCCCCGGGGATTGCGAAGCTTTGCGAAGCTAGTGGGAAGATTAACCAATCACAGTTCACTTTTATAGTTGGATGGGAATGCGAAAAACCTTGTAAAGTGTTAGAGTATATATTTTTTTGCTCATTATTGCTAATTAAAGTCTGCTATTGACATTTCTGCTGTGTACTACCGAAAATTTTATTTTCAATCCTCGGCAATCCGTATTTTTTATCCCACCAATTGCATCTGACAACGGCTTCATTTTCTCAGCGTTAAGCAGTCTATCCAGTTGTTTATCTATATCGATGCTATTAGGTTGACAACATAATAACAAGAGCCTTGCTAATTTGAAGTTATTGTTTTTTTAATAACTTGGTACCGAATATATAAGATCTAATTCAATTTCTAAATTTGGAGTCAAGGTGCGAACTTCTCATACGAATACTCTCTTTCATACTAATACACTATGACACCGTGTATATACCACGTATAGTTTAAGGTTAACGAATTGTAAATTAATTTCAGATATAGGTATCACTAATGTGACCAGATTTATCTATCTTCAGAAAATTCTTCAGTTACCCACTTTTTTAATTAACGAAGTTCTGAAGACATTTGAGGGACTGAGAAACAAAGGGGTATAAGCGACTTTTCTTAACTTTTGAAAAAATACATTTTAAAGTTTCTTATTTATATTAAGCCGACCAGACGGTATAGTGGTTAGCGTGCTAGCTTCTAGACCGCGAGGTTGCGTGTTCGAGTTCCGTGTTAGGCATGGGTGTTTGTAAATGTATGTTGGCTTGTCTAATGACGAATGTTTCGGCGCATTATAGCCCTCGTGTTGCTGATGGCGCCAGATAATCTGAAAACAACCAACCAACTTATTTATATTAAATTCTCTGAAAACTAGCAATATCTGCATCCCAGAGGTTAGTATTTGAACAACAAATAACTTTCATACAAATGTAATATAAATAAGAAGCTTTAACGTTTATTTTCTCAAAAATTAAGAAAAGTCACTTGGACCCCTTTGTTTCTCAGGCCCTCATTTTTGTTTTGTTTAGAAGGGCTTTGATAGGAAACTGTAACGGGAAAGCGGGACAATTTGAGGGACATTCAGTCAGCGGGACAGCGAGGTGAAAAAAGGGACTGTCCCACTAAAATAAGGACGTCTGGTCACATTACTTATCGCACGTGTTCTTGCAGAGAAAGTTAACTTCAGACTAACAATAAATAAATAAATATATGAATAAATGAATGAATGAATGGATGAATAAATAAATAAATAAATAAATAAATAAATAAATAAATAAATAAATAAATAAATAAATAAATAAATAAATAAATAAATAAATAAATAAATAAATAAATAAATAAATAAATAAATAAATAAATAAATAAATAAATAAATAAATAAATAAATAAATAAATAAATAACAGCTTTTATATAAGGTTCTTATTGCGTTAGCGTATTGTATTAGCTAAAAATGTTAAAAGTAAATAACGAAATAAAAAATATCTTAAATAAATGTAGAATTTTTAACAACTTAAAGTGCTTGAAAATGTCTTCATATGAGTTCATACAAAAAGATTTAAGAATGAAGTCTAACACTTCTTATGCAGTAGTTACAGTATCGAGTGCCCAAATTCTTTGAGCATATTTTTAAGAGATTTGCATCTTTATACTATATTGAGTCATTCATTATCAAGATTTTCAAATGAAACTTTTTTCTTCTTTTTTTCTGGACAGGTGTATGTATAACATAATGTTATCCCCTCTCTCTAATTTTACCATTTGTTCTTTTATACAATCATACTCAAACTAAAACGGCAAAATGAACGCTCTTATTTATGCTATCACTTTTTTTTCTTTTCTTTTTTTGGCAGTGCATGCTTCTATTACAACAACACATCGACAATGAATGCTAGAGATGCCTTTCTTGCGAAACAGTTGTCGTCTGACGTCACGAAAGAGCCAGTTGACATTACAAAAGAAAAGTCTTGCTCGCGATCGAAACCTTCAGAGTTGGAACCATTTCAAAATGGGGGCCCGGGAAACGGGAAGAAGGCATTTTTTTCTTAAAAGAAGAAGATTATAACCCATAAAAAGGAAGTTTGTAACATAATTCTTTTATATGCGTTGCCAATTTTTATGTGCAATTGCAAGTTATTGAGCCCAGATCGAGTTTTAATGGCGTTTGATCATTAAGAAAAAAAAAAAAAAAAAAACTTTTCGAACTATTGACTAACTTTTTTTTGCCTCTAAAATTTTAGTAAATGCATTGTCTTTCACAACAAGTCAATCCGTTAAGTTTCAGTTCGATTGGAAGACGCCAAGTGTGTTAATTAACCCTCTGAAGATGTTGCTCGTCAACATAAATATGGGAAGGTTTCAGTCATTAAATGTGGAAAGTAAGTACTCATACTCGAATATACTCGTTCTCGTACTCGGAAATACTCGTTCAATTGTACATGTTTGAATAAAACTTGGTATATCGATAATTGAAAGTAAGTGAAAGCTGTCAAGTTTGACGTAAGGCAATAAAAACATGTGTAAAAACGACCTTAAGTGACTGCACAAACACTTGATAAATGTCATCGAAAATGTATCAATCTGCCTAGTTTCAGATGGATTGCATGACGGCAAGTGAGACAGACCGCAAAACTCGGTAGAATGTATTGCCATCGACAAAGAATCTATCTGCCAAATTTCAGCTTCATTGGATGATGGCAAATGTGTTAACTAGCATTCCGCAGATTTGCCTGCCACAAACAAACAAAATAGAAGTTGGTATAAAATATTTAAAAAATTAACACATAAAAACAAAACTTTTAATGTAAATACTTTATTATGCTTTACCATTGATCGGATGATCGTAAGTGGATTAATTTGTCCTCTGAAGTGACAATAGAAGCATGTGTAAAAAAGACCTTTTAGGGAAAGGTCCTAAACTGCTGTCATCGAAAACGAGTTTATCTGGCAAGTTTCAGAACGATTGAACGACGGAAAGTGAATTCTTTAGCCCTCCCTATATTTGACTGCCACAAACACGCAAACAAACACAATAGAAGTTGAGTAACACCAATTCCAAAAGTCGTTATTTCCAAAAACTAAAATTTTTCTTGAAACCAAAAAAACTCCTTGCAACTCTGCAAACATTGGTATTGCTTTACTTGTTTGTTTTTTGTTTGTTCATTTGTCCACTCACTTATTATTTATTTATTAATTAATTAATTTATTTATTTATTTATTTATTTATTTATTTATTTATTTATTTATTTATTTATTTATTTATTTATTTATTTATTTATTTATTTATTTATTTATTTATTTATTTATTTATTTATTTATTTATTTATTTATTTATTTATTTATTTCATTCATTTTATTTATTCATTCCTTCATTCATTCATTTGTTGTAATCTTTTTCGACTTCAGCCGAAAATATTACTGTTTTTTACCTACAGAAAATATATAGTTAATTTAATAAGTAAAATATCGGTTGCAACGAGTTTTGAAACTGAAGAATAGACCTAATAGAATTTATAACACAACTTCTTTTAAAAACTTATAAAAAGTACGATCTGTGCAAGATAGGAATTGAAAGACAACAAGGAATAGAAGAAATTTTTTTACTGCTTTTCTGGGGTCAAGTGCAAATATTCCTACAACGAAAAAATAATTGTTCTGCCCACCACAACCGTCTTCAACTAGTTTGATTTTTCTAATATTTTCTAAATTGATGTTGCGCAGTAGGTGGGAAAATGCTGACACAATTTCACACAAGACCCTTTTCCGCACTCTTTTTCCAGCCAAACCTAGCAAAATGTACTTTCTGTGGTTCGCTTACCGTAGAATAAACCTTCGCACACCGTCTAGTTGTTAGAGTACAGTTGTATTCTCGGGTATTAAGAAAACTCATCAGGCAATAGACAGTTGCCGCATTTAAAAAAAAAAATTTTTATTCAATTATAAATGTTTCGAAAAGGCCATAAACTCAAAAATTTCTGCTCATTGCGCTTTTTTTTTTTTTTTTTTTAAATTTTCAACCCAAGTTTGCTAGTTAGATTTTGGAGGGCAAATGACACATTTGGCTCGAATTGAACGTGACGTCACTTCATTTGAAACAACTTGGCTTGAACTGCAGCAGTTTTGCAAGTTTCTCAAATCGCGCCAACTGTTGCGGGATACGGCAACTGTCTAATCAACACACAGCAACTATTTGGCAGAAATCTCACGATAACTATAGAGAACGGAAGGGTGTCGTGACGTCACAGGTATAGAGGAGCTTTTTGAAAGGACTGCTATTGGATTGGGTTTGGGGGCATTCTCTTTTCTTATTAAATAACTAATTTAAAAAAAAAAAAAAAAAAAAAAAAAAAAAAATGTTTGAATATTTGGAATCAGAAAGAAATTTTTGTTAAATATAAACTAATTTCACTCGTTTTTAAAAATTGCGAGAATTGTCCATTTGGTAAGGATGATTTTTTTTTTTTTTTTTTTTTTTTTTTTTTTTTGACAATCAAAAGAAATAATTTCTCCTTCAACAGGAGTATGAAGCGAGTTGCAAAAATCCTTTAATTTGAACTTCTGTACAGTAAGCTTAGTTTTTAATTTAATTTTTTCTCTTCATTGCTCAATTTTAGTTGATGCTTATGCATAAGGAAATATTATCAAACATCAGTTGCAGACGATTCAAATCCAATGTTGAAGTCTTTTTAAAAAGGACAATACTAAAAAATCATATTTAACTTACAAGGCATTTCCACATTTTCATTGTAAAAAAAAAATCTCTCAATTTATTAATATTGTTTAAAAATTAAGGGAAAAATTAAGGAAACAACTTCTGCCGTCTTTTGATAAATTGTTATTTAAATTTAAGAAAACTGTCAATGATTAGTTGTTTTTAACATGACAACCCATGACTCTATTGAACTAAGTGAACAGGGAAAAGCAGTAGGATATCACGAATTTTGCTACAGCAATTGGGTTACGTGGGTGGACAATAAATAGACTGCAATACTGTTTGTGCTGTGGATTTGATAAGTTATGAAACATTACCTGATTTTTAGGAGGAAATAAATAAATAAATAAATAAGTAAATAAACAAACAAACAAACAAATAAATAAATAAATAAATAAATAAATAAATGAATTCAACTTAACGAGTTTGGGAACTGGCTGACTCGGTTAATGTAAAGGATTTAAAAAGCCATGAAAATTTCAAGGGGAAATGAGTTAAAAAAATTATGGACTTTTTTTTAATATTATTTTAGTTATTTGGATAGAACAGTGCAAAAATCAGAAACCTCTTATTTGACGTTTACTATATCATGTTAGGAGTAACATAAGTCAGATTATAAATTCGGTGAATTACACGAAAGTAAAACAACGAAAAACTTTCTAATACCTTGCGATCTATGACACGTCATTCAGTTTATATATGATTCTCCCAAAACCTAAAGGTTAAATAAAATGTTGTAGTTCAAATAATTGAAAAAAATTATATAGTTGTTAATGTAAGTTGCTTTCGGAAAAAAAAACCTAACATATGAAATGTAATGCAAATAATTCTTTTATCTTTAAACTTGCTTAAACGTAGCAAAATAATAATACGAAAAGTAGAGTCAACTCGGCATGTAAAATCTCGATAGAAAGTTCACACCCTTCGCTAAAAAGACTGATTACACAACAAGCAATCACAATATTTGAGAACTAAAGATATAACCGTATTCGTGATCATGTAATTATACCATTTAATACGTACCATCCAATAACGTTCATCCAAGATATCGAACATCGTTAAATTAACATTGAATGAACTCGATTCAACGAAGATTTAATCACATTCCGTGGTCAGGTAATTGAATAATACATCTTATAACTGAACTAAACTAAATTTTGATGCCAATTCAACTCTAAAATGAAGTCTTGTGGAGATTACATGTGGTCAACAGCTATGTTGGAGAGGAAATGAAACGCGTATTGTGATTATCTTATGTAATGTGAAAATTCGAATGTATTTAGTGTATTGTAATTAGTCGCAATTATATCACATATACTGCCAAACGATAAAACCCTATTAAAAATAACAGATTTCTTAAGGTTCATTTACAAGTTTGAAAATTTTTTTGCAGTCGATTTTGGAAGCAAAAAGCTGTACGTCTGCAATTCTAAAAATAATATACGAATATTTTCTATTAGTTTATTATTGAGTTTTTTTATGTTATTCAATGATCGATGTATTATTTACAAAATTTCCTTTTCCTTCCCCTTCTAAAAAAAAAAATCCTTTTCTTGAAATTCGAATTTAAACAATCGTACGAAATGGCTGATGTCGCAGCTGCCGTTACTAAACTCAATTTCACACTCTATTTAATTTTTTTAACAACATATTCAACTCATGTTGCCAAACGATAAAAACCTACAAAAAATTACACATTACTTAAGGTCCATTTATAACTTTGAAACTTTTTTTTGCAGACGACTTTGCAGCAAAAAACTATTTGTGTGCAATTCCCACCCAAAATTATTTTTTATTATAGTTGAGCATTGAAATTCTTTCAAGTTTTTCAATATTCAACGATCGATATATTATTTACAAAATCTCCTTTTCCTTCCCTTTCTTAAAAAAAAAAATTCCTTTACTTGAAATTCGAATTTAAACAATCGCACAAAATGGCTGATGTCACAGCCGCCCCAGTTACAAAATTCAATTTCACATTCCATTTAATTTTAAGGAAATCGTTTGATATCATGAATGGAAATGCAGTGAACTAAACTGCTTAGTAATTTCATTCGTTTCATCGATATCGAGTTCTATTACTTTGACATGTTATTTCGGGAATTCTAAAAGATAAAAGACTCTTCTCTGAAATGAATTCCGAAAAGAAATCTCAAAGGAATTTTTAATGATCTATTTCAATTGAGTGTTTGTAAAGTTGCTAAGGTTCAAATTGGTTTCAAAGCCCATAAAAGAGCATAATTATTGAGAAATCTTGCTCAATGAAAGTGGATAGGGTAAGATGCAGTAATTTGCTTACAGTTTTTTTTTTTTTTTTTTTTTTTTTTTTTTTAATCTCATTCATAGTTACGGGGATTATGTAACGGGATTATTAAAAAGATGAGTAGTGAAAACACAGAAGTGGACGCTCTGAAATTTCCTTCTATTCCCCCCTTTTCCCTAGCGGTAGAAAGTACTTCGAGTTAATTAACTCACTTGCCGTCACTATGTAGATATATCCGTTGTTGATGACAAAGCATTCTATCAAGTTTTGGGAGTTGTCACTAAAAAGTTGCTTTTCCACATACTATTGTTATAGCTCGGGATGTCGAATTAATCCAATTACTGTCATCATCCCATCCAGCTGAAAATTGGAAGGCATACACATTGTTGATCCCAATGCACTCTGGGGGCTTGTTTGGGGGGCAGTCTCTAAAAATCGTTTTTGCACACGATACTATTACCTCTTCATAGGATTAATTAACACACTAGCCGTCATCCAATCGAGCTGAAACTTGGCAGATTATAAAATAGTTATTTATCATAAAAAAATCAAATTTTTACAATAAAATAGAACAATTTGTGAATTTGTTATCGATGATGAATAGTAAAGTATTTAGAAATTTTTATAACGCATTTTGAAATATTTTGAGCCAAAAAATACTCAAACGTTAGTACACTAAAACGCGGAATGCACAAATGTCCAACTTCCAATATTACCAGAACTCTGAAATTTGGCGCAAATACCAGCAAGGTCGATCACATAAAAAGCTGCGTGATAGTATACAATTTTTTTTTTAAAATAAAAGTCAATTTTTAAGTGTTTCTTAAATTTATTTAATGTACCAAAAGAGAAAGGACATATAAAAAGAAGAAAATATAGCTATTGTGATTTCGTTCAGCCGCCCTAGGGGACTATATCTTATACCCGTAACATTAAATCGCCTATTTTTGATGTATTGTTTCTTGGAAAGTTCTTAATAAATGAGTTGAATTTTTTTCACATTTGTTAAATAGATCTTATAGAAGATACTGAGATTATTTAAGTTAGGGGAAAAAAAAAAAAAAACGCCATATTTGTTTTTGTTAAATTTTAAGCAATCTTACATTTTTTTTTTTTTTTTTTTTTTTTGTTGAGAAAAACCTATTTAAAAAAAATAAAAAAAATTGGTATTTAAAAAAATAATTATGAAAATAAAAAAATAAAAATAACTTCAACTTAATCTAACTTATGTACATAATATATTGACATAGCTCTACTAGTTATCTAGAAAAAGTATACTGCAGTTTGAAATATAACATTTTGAAAAAGGTAAAAGTCTAAAATAGTCAATCATTGACAGTTTGATTTTTTTTTTTTTTTTTTTTTTTACAATAATAATAGAAACTAAAGTAAATTAATGGAAAGACAAAAAAAAAAAAAACATAAAACAACATGAAATAAAAAAAATTCCTAAATGTAAAAAAATATAAAAGATCCATATACACATGTATCATACTTAAATTATACGATAGAAAATAGAATTATAAATTAATTCTTTAATTAATCACTAAAAAGCCAAGGAAAAGAAATAAACATGCCTTAATACCATTCCATTGTTAAAATGCACAAAGTAAAATGACCTAATGTGGAATGATGGGTATTCAGCTGGTTTCTTATAAACAAAAAAAAGAGAAAGCACTGATTCACTCACTCTCGAATTCTCACGCTAACACATCCCGATGGAAATTTGACACAAATGGCTTTTATAAGCAAATAAGTAAATAATATACAA
This sequence comes from Linyphia triangularis, assembly GCA_963978545.1. Classification (NCBI taxonomy): domain Eukaryota; kingdom Metazoa; phylum Arthropoda; class Arachnida; order Araneae; family Linyphiidae; genus Linyphia; species Linyphia triangularis. The sequence goes on from OZ021731.1 coordinate 66,197,826, forward strand.
TTACAAAAGAAGTCGACCAACTACAGGATTGATTCCCAACGAAGTTGGCCCAACTAAAAAATAATCAATGACCTATAACCATCTCCCAATGACGCTCCAATTTTCTCTTCAAACCACCCAACCCAATAGAATTCCCTATATCAGCGTTCGCCACTTTTAGAGGCGGGCCATATGACTTATGTTGGAGCTTATCGTGGGCCAGATACACCAATATATGTATTTTGAATTATTATTGATTTAACAATACATTCCATTTCTGGAAAGTGAAAAAAAATATTGAAATTTTTCTTATCTTAATAAAATTACAATTGATATTTGATTATATATATATATATATTTTTTTTCAGTTAAATAAAAGTAATAATTTTAATTATTCATCAATCAAATTCTAAAAAAGAAGTGAATCTTTCGTTCCAAAGTGACAGTACGAGTTGACCTAACTTTTAATAAAATTATTTAATCTGTACCTCCAGTTCCAGGTTAACCTGTTTTGTCGATATCAATTGTGAGATGATGACGGTCAAAATCGTTCAGTTTATTTCATGAAAGAGTCACTATTTTTTACAGTCAATATTAATAAATCATCCAAATGAGATTCAGTTAAGTTGTTCCTGTATTTATTCTTGATGAAAACTATCTTGCTGAAAGCTTCTTCATATAATTCCTTCGGGAACATGGTGAAGAATTCGGTTCTGCATAGTTAACACATACTATTTTGGACAAATTAAAATTAAGTGAATAAAAAACCATACCAAGAAGCTTTTTTTTTCCTCCCCCCCCCCCCCCCAATTCTGCGTGACCGGTGGGCCGCAGAAAAATCGGTCGCGGGACGCATAGTGGCTAACGCTGCCCTATACCCACAGGAAACAATCCCATTCATCAGTCATCCTATTGTTGAAACAATATTTTCTTCTTTTTCTAGTAAATTGCGATTTAAATAATTTATAACCCTGACCCCTCGGCCGACCAAACGGTATAGTGGTTAGCGTGCTAGCTTCTAGATCGCGAGGTTGCGGGTTCGAGTCCCGTGTTAGGCATGGGTGTTTGTAAATGTATGTTGGCTTGTCTAATGACGAATGTTCGGCGCATTATAGCCCTCGTGTTGCTGACGGCGCCAGATAATCTGAAAACTACCAACCAACCTAACCCCTCGATCTACTATCAGTAATAAATCCCATTCAGTCTCATTCTTTTTAACTATTTTGAATAAAGTAAGTCTCTTTTTCAAACCTTTGTATTAACTTCGATTTTGTATGTCGAGGGCGGCTAAATTTGCGGAGGCCTAATTTACCCCCTTGCCGTCATCCGATCTGGCAGAAACTTGGCATATAGATTCGATGTCGATGACAAAGCATTCTATCAAATTTTAGGGATGTAACTGTTCAAGAAATCTCGCTTTTACGGAGTACAAATAAACTAACTTGCCCGTATTCAATCGCTCTAAAGTAGCCTTTTACCGACCATTGAAGAAACTCTATCCTGGTGGCAAATTTTTTTAATAGGTGAGTGGAGTGGAGTGGAGTGAGTGAGTAAATGAGTGAGTGAGTGAGTGAGTGAGTGAATAAATAAATAAATAAATAAATAAATAAATAAATAAATAAATAAATAAATAAATAAATAAATAAATAAATAAATAAATAAATAAATAAATAAATAAACAAACAAACAAACAAATAAATAAATAAATAACTTTAATCAGAATAAATAAATGATATTCGGATTTGAGTGCAGAAATTCATGTTCATTAGTAATTAACAGGATTGGAAAAAAAAACAGGTTTTTTTTGTAAAAAAACAAACAAAAAACGTTTTTTGTTTTTGTTTAAACCAGGTTTTCTTGGTTTAAACCTGTTTTTTTTTTTTTTTTTTTTTTTTTCCCCCTTTCCAAAAATCCTTTTTTAATTACATATATACATATTTATAAATAAAATTCGACATAAACTAGAATAATTAATGTTCAAATAACAAATAATATTCCTTCTGAAAATAATTTAAACTAAGTAAATAAGCAATCGGTACTTATGTGAACATTCAAATCATATTTAATTTTAATATCATATTTAGAGATAAATTTTTTTAAATACAATGGATACAATATAAAGCAATAATAATTGTTTATTGCATCTATATGGAATATTGCTCTTAGATTCATCAGTAATGGTGATAAGTTGTACAAAATGATACTTTTAAGGTTTAGAAATAAGTTATTAAAGCATAAAAACAATATTTCAGAAACAAATTTAAAATGCAACCTATAATTTAATTTTAATTAACAATCTTGATTAATTATACAAACATTAATAAATCCATTAGATTAATATAAAAACTTATTGTTGATACTTATAAAAACTTCAATAGTCTTTCATTATAAGATTTATTTTAAAAAAGTTATTCACAACAACAAATAATTTTAAAAATCTAATTATAAATGAACAAATAAAAATACAATTTTAAACTATTCGTAAGAAAAAACATTTGGTTTAAATCATGCCATCCCTGGTAATTAATAAATTTGGAAACATAGTTTGCCACACATTTTGCTGATAGAAATGTTTTTGATATTTAAAATTAGATGGAAACACCCCAAGCAGGCGCTATTTACAAAATCGGTTCTGTGTTAATGAGTATAAAAATTGGCAATGCATATGAAGTGTTTGTATTAAACACTTTCTTTTATGGGTTATATTATCTTTACATATTCGACTTCTTCATCCATCACTTCATTCAAATGATATAAAACCCTGAATGCTCTCCGGAAGCTCAATGTTCCTTTCAAGATACGGAGCCCGAAATATTTAAAGATGTTTAAAGGAACTTGGTACCCTTCAAACTTTTTTTTCTTATTTACACCTTTAAAATTAAATTTTTTACTTATTTGGAAGTATTACTAAGTAAAAACTCAATTTTATTAAAAAAAAAGTTCACATAATGCTTTAAATCTTCAAAAAAAATTTTTAAAAATTCATCAAATTTAAAATTCTATCTTCTTTTCCATTTTTCAATATCTTCTTTATAGGGTCAATATCATTATCTTCTTTATTTTTACCTGATTTTTTCTTCTTTTTTTTTCTAAATTTCTTAGTAATATACTCTAACTTTTTAGGCATCGGATTTAGAATAAGTAAAATAGTTTTCGAGAAAAACGATAATAACTGTAGCTATAAATAAAAAAAGCTTAAAAAACGGGTATTTTTCAACATTTAAATTTGTCAAAAAAAGTTTTTATTTAATTCAAAAATCCATGCTCATTTTCGTCAAATAGATATTAAGAATGACACTAAAAAAAATGTCAAGTAATTTCATTCATATTTTCTGAAGTTTTAGCATTTTGAGTAAGGTGAGAATTAAAAAAATCACGAACTGAGAAAAATGCGTTCGAAACACCAAAGGAGCTATTGCAGCAATGCTAAATTCTCCATAAGAATATAGTTTTTCTGAAATTGCAGTTATCGGATCAGCTCCAAAACTTGCCAGAGTAAGGAGACAGTTTCAAAGATTATAAACACGCAAAAAATAGAAAATTGATATTTTTATTATTTTTTGTGAAAGCAAGGGGTACGAAGTCTCCTTAATTTGAATGTCTTGTGATTCAGGACTTGAAATCGGGAAAGGGATGTATAATGGAGTATATTCATTATTTGAGATCTACAGAGCCAATTAGGAACGAAGTATTTTCATTAGGTATCAACCAATTATTCATGTCATCGGGCACCCAATTTCCTTTCTCTGTTTTGTAATAAGAGGGCACTGAAGTAAAAAGGCAGGGAGATATTCCAATTATTTGATATCTACTTAACGAATTTAAATAAGGTTTTGTTTTTTTCTATAGGTATCTTCTATCTTGACCGAACCAGATTTATTGAGAATATAATTTTGTTCTTATGTTTTGTTTAATATAGGTACAAGGTATCCAATAAATGACTGAATCATGTTGCACTTAAATAATGAAAACACGGTTACAAGATTAAAAAAAAAAAAAAAAAAAAATTAATTGGCAAACCTTTGTATTTTTCAAATTTAGTGTTTTTCTAGTACCAATGTAACAAATGGAACATTCCTTTCTCCAATCAAATTTTAATTATTCAAGCTTAAAAACTAATAGGGACAGTCATTTATTGGACACCTTGTATCTTAAACAATCCTGATTTTATCATAGACTGAGAGGCGACAGCAATTTTTGGACCCCATCGAACGTCATTCTGAATTTTTTATAGAAATTAGAGAAAAGGGAGTAGATTACGAATCCACTGGTCTGCCGTGGCAAAAATGGCCGAAACTGGTCAAAAATCGACTTTTAATAAGTTGAACTAAATCCAATTGCCAACTTGCTTGCCAAATAATGCCAAATAACTTGCCAAATAATGAGCATTTTTTTTTTATTTGGTAACCCTAACTCTTTAATTTTCAATTAAGAAGGTTGCAGACAATTCAGATATCTGGCGACGGTCTACTTGTATCTATTAAAAGGGAGCCAAGTTGGCAAAAAATATTACTTCACTGATGACGTAACTGATGTCGCCAATTTGGCTTACTTTTAAAAGATACAAGTTTCCCGAGCCACACATCCGAATCGTCTGCAACCTTCTTAGTTGAAAATTAAAGAGTAAGTGTTACCAAATAAAAAAAAATGCTAATTATTTGGCAAGTTACGGCACATTTGGCAATTGGATTTAGTTCAACTTATTAAAAGGCGATTTTTGACCAGTTTCGGCCATTTTTGCCACGGCAGACCAGTGGATTCCTAATCTACTCATTTTTCTCCAATTTCTATAAAAAATTCAGATTGATGCTCGATGGGGTCCAAAAATTGCAGTCGCTTCTCGGACTATCAGGTATGTGATAAAAAAACTGACACAAAAAATGTCTGTCCGTCTGCATGCGTTTCTGTGGTCAGCGTAACACCTGAACAGATTGACCTACCATGTTGAATTTTAATAAACGGGTTAGTGTTGGCTATGGGATCTAGCATTTAGGTTTCGTCAAAATTGCTCGCATGAGCATAAGGTAGCTGCCATTAAAAAATGTACGTTTTTCAGCAATTGCCAAAAAAAAAAAGATAACCCCGACTCTTACGATGCTTATTAAAATCGCTGTGGTAATTACTTATCCTATTTAGAATTAAAAACTTTATTTAGTATGCTAACTGCATTTCACCGTCTAATATTTATCAACCATTGATTTTCGGTCAACATTTAGCCATTCTACTAGAATTACTTAAAAAAAAATCTCTAAATGAAACTAAACAAGTTCTGTTTAGAACCGCTGGTGTCGTCTTTGCTATCGTTGGTCTGATTACGTTAATTATTGTTTGTCTATGTGTGTTTCCTACGATGGCTGATTTTAAGTGATTTGAGCTGCATTAAAATAAAACACATCAAATTCCTTTAAGCTAAAATATATGGCTAAAAAAAGAGAGGGTCCTCCAAGTAGTTGTTATTCACCAAAAGGAACTTAAACAGGCAAAAAAAAAATTGTTTTCGAAAGTATTATACAACGTTTTGTGTCTTACGTTTAATTATTTTATGAGAAACAATGAAGGGGGGAATTGAGTTAATCATTTTTTTTTTATTTTTTTATTACATGAAAAATGAAAAACAATACAATCCATACTATCAATCATTTCAGACAGACAGCGGAAGGCAGAATTCTTCAAAGCAAGACAGATACAGGGACAAATTTCCGCGCCCACCGTAACAATAAAACAAAAACAACCCGCCCATCAAATAGTTTTCACTTAAGAACAAAAAATAAATAAAAACTCAATAGCAGGCTAGAATCACTCTCTCGGCTTCTTACCCGCTCGATACAGTAGCCATGTGACGTCACTGTGACGCGCTTCCGGTTTTCGGTCTCATGCAACATTGACGTCAGTCGTCGGTTCGCGCGCGAATTTTTCCGCGAAAAATCGGGAAACGAGGCTTTTTATTCTCTTTTCGATTTCATTTGCAAAATTTCGGTTACAGGATAAATCCTGAGGGACTTTTTCTGGGAACGAATTTTCCTAGGAGAAAGAATTTTCTGGGAAGCAGTTGTTCTAGAAGCCGGAACGAATGCTATCGAGGATAGATACAATATCTTTTTTTTTTCTTTCCATGAAATAATTGGAAAAAGTCATTTGTTTCAGAAGACACTTTAATTTAGGTTTTGTTGTGTATGGAATTCGGATTAGATAAGACTTTTGAGGTAGAAAGCAAGATAGCAGCTTCGGCATTCATATTTGATGGCGAAGTGCGACAGAAATAATATATAACTCATAAAAACAGAGCTTTTAAAAAAATTCTTTATATGTATACATTGTCAATTTTTATATTCATTTTACACAGAGACGATATCAAATACATTTCTATCAGAAAAATGTGCGGCAAACTACGTTTCAAAATTTATTTATTAAAAGAGGGCGTGAATTTATGCTCTCGCATATCATTTAATATCATCTCGATATCCTTTATTTGTTCTGATTAAAGTAATTTTATTTATTCACTAGCTGAATACCCTACGAAATTTTAACATGTGCAGTATTTTAGATAGCTGTGAGGTCTCGCGTTGTGGAAATCTGTCATTCGTGTATAGGTCCAAGTTTATGGCGCTTCGCTCGCAGAGAGGTTCATCGCTACGCAAAATCGAACTCGCTTCGTTCGCTGAAAAGTTCATTGACACATAAACACAGGCTTACTTCACTAGTTGAAAGGTTCATTGCTATGCAAGCATAGGCTCGCTTCGCTCGCTGAGAGGTTCATTGCTGCGTAAGTATAAGCTCGCTTCACTCATAAAAATCTAATAGCTACGGAAAGCCTTAATATTGGAAGCCTCTTTCTTGTTAAGAAAAAAAAATTCCCTGTTAATACAATAATACAACACCCCTTTAAGATTATTTTAAAACGTGTTTGTGGAAAGCAAAATAAGAGGCCAAAACTACTTATGTTGAAACTTTCAGAGCTCTAGGCCTATTAGAAGTTGTGAAAAAATAAATTAAAATTTTAACATTCTCTTTGTCAGTTCAATTAGAAGGCCAAAACTAGTTGTGTTGAAAATTTCAGAACTGTTGCCCGATTACGAATCGTTTTGTAAAATATTTGTTAATTAATTAAAAAAAATAAATTATGTTTTTCAAAAATCTAATTAGAAGGCCACAACTACTTATGTTGAAAATTTCAAAGCTGTAGCCCTATTTGAAATCGTTTTGTAAATTATATATTAATTAATTAAAAAAATTAATTAATAACGAATTAAACAAAAATTTAAAATTCCGTTTTTCTAAAGTCCAATTAGAAGGCCAAAACTACTTATGAAGAAAATTTTAGAACTGCTGCCCTATTAGAAATCGTTTTGTAAAATATTAATTAATTAATTAAAGAAATTAATTAAAAAGAAACTAATTAAAAATTAAGAATTCTGTTTTTCAAAAGTCCAATTAGAAGGCCAAAACTTCTTATGGAAAATTTCAGAGCTATAGCCCTATTAGTAGTCGTTTGGTAAAACGTTTATTCATTAATTAAAAAAGAACAAAATAAAAATTTAAAATTCTGTTTTTCAAAAGTCCAATCAGAAGACCAAAACTATTTATGTTGAATATTTCAGAACTGTAGCCCTATTAGAAGTCGTTTTGTAAAAAAAATTTTTTTAATTAATTAGGAAAATTAATTTAAAAAATACAAATCAAAATTTTTAAATTCTGTTTTTCAAAACTACAATTAGAAGGCTAAAACTACTTATGTGGAAAATTTCGGAACTGTATCTCTGTTTGAAGTAGCTTTGTAAAAACAAATTAATTAAAAAAAAAAATAATTAAAATTTTAACAACGTTCTGTTTGACATGTATACAATTAGAGGGCCAAACCTATTTATGCTGAAAATTTCAAAGCTCTTCTCCAATTTGAAGTAGGTTTCTCTAGATCCACAGAGTCATAGACAGACAGACACAAAGCTTGTTTTATTTATTTATTTCCTTTATTTATTTATTTATTGATTTATTAAAAAAAATTTTGGCAACTGGGAAAGAGTTTCAACAAGGATTTCGATTGTTTGAACTACGGCATTTTATTTAACTTGTAGGTTTCGGGAGAATCGTATAAACTGAATGACGTGTCATAGATCGCAAGGTATTAGAAAGTTTTCCGTTCTTTTACATTCGTGTAATTCACCGAATTTAAAATCTGACTTATGTTACTCCTAACATGTTATAGTAAACGTCAAATAAGAGGTTTCTGATTTTTGCACTGTTCTATCCAAATAACTTAGATAATATTAAAAAAAAAGTCCATAATTTTTTTTAACTCATTTCCTCTTGAAAGTTTCATAACTTTTTAAATCCTTTACATTAACCGAGTCAGCCAGTTCCCAAACACGTTAAGTTGAATTTTTTTATTTATTTGTTTGTTTATTTATTTATTTATTTATTTATTTATTTATTTATTTATTTATTTATTTATTTATTTATTTATTTATTTATTTATTTATTTATTTATTTATTTATTTATTTATTTATTTATTTATTTATTTATTTATTTATTTATTTATTTATTTATTTATTTATTTATTTAATTTAATTTAATTATCATTTATTTATTTATTAAAAAAATTTTGGCAACTGGGAAAGAATCCTGTGGACCTCTGTTGAGAAGCCATTCCCTGTTGACGATTAAACTAACTAGCAGTCCATATCCTGTTACGATGATACTCCTCCGAAATATTGCCCTCGTGTAGATTTTGCGACCGAAAATCTCAAATACAACCAATCATTAACATGTTTCTTTGACTCAGTTTTTAAATTGATTATCCTCGAATGAATTCAATCCTAAGTAAATACGAAATCTTTAAAAAATTGCTGTTTAAGAACTTCGCATTGATGTCTATTGTAGCCAGTATCAGATTTACGTAACGCCATTATGTAACTATTAACAGATAGTCATTGAAATGTTGGCCGTGTGCCACCTTTCAGTATAATTTTTAGTTTTGCTGAAAGAGAAGTTGGACCTTGGATTAGCATGTTCAATATGATTATCAGTAACCTATTTTTCTATTTTATTGATAAAAAGATAAAAAAAAAAAAAGAGTTAAGGAGCGCAGTTTGGTGTCAAGGGCTTATTGGAATTTACCCGTCTGATGTGTTTGAAAATTTATCTCCTTGTATTGATAGAAAACTGCAGAGAGAGATAAATTTCATTTTTATGGAACTAACAGGGGTATTTACAAATTTTGTTTCTCTCAATACATTACACATAAGTATTTCAATGAAGTAAAAATTGATATTAAGCTTGATTTAATAAATAAATAAAAAAAAAATAAAAAAAAAAATAAAAATTATATAAATAAATAAATAAATAAATAAATAAATAAATTCTACAAAGAACGGTGCATGAGTCTTAATAATCGCAGGAAAAAACGATACTAACTCTTTGTTGATTCAGTGGTAAGTGAAAGGCAGTAATTGGTGTTTGTGAGCCAGGCAATGTTAAAATTGGAAGAAGGGGAGGTAAGGTGATATTTTTGACGATATCACCATCAAATATACTAAAAGTGTAAAAAGTTAGAATGCAATTGACTTAATTGAGAATAGAAACCCACATGGTAATTATAATAAAAAGTAAATGTTAAGGGGGAAAAAAAAAGAAATGTGTCCACCAATTGAAGTTTTTTTACTTAAATAGTGTTTCGAATATATTTCTTTACTGCTTTTCTTAAAAGAATATTTATGAAGGGTAGTTGGTACCCTAAAATTATAAAAAGAATACTTTTTGAGTTTATTATTGTTTATTAAAATTTAAATTCTTTCCTTTAAAATTATACCTCATTTGTAATAATATCTCAACTAGAAGTATTTTTAATATTTTTTTAAAAACAAAATATGGAACAATTTTTATAAGAAAAGTTTTCTTTAAAATGCTTTTTTTTTTTTTTTTTTCCAAAACAATATTTTTAATTACTCATGTACCTTTTTCTCAGAAACTGCACAAACTCTCTACCTACAATTTTTACCACACATTCCTTTTATGTATCTGTATATACTGAAGTGAGATTTTGTTCTTTTTTTTAAAAAAATAGTTTTTGCTTTGGCTTATTTCGGGGGGGGGGGGGGGATTGTGATTTTTAACAAATTTATGTGACTCTCAGGATAATTCATTCAAAAAAAAAAATTAGTAAATGAATTATAATTAAAAATTAACTTCAGTAGAATTACAAGTGTCTGCTAAATGCACTAAAAAAATTAGGCTTCTATGTCAATTACTTTCTGTGAGAAAGGTACATGAAAATATGTCAAATTGACATTACCAATTCCCCTGAATGGTAGTTTATCATTCACATCAAAATATATGTGTTCTTTTATTGTGGAAGAATTTGATGAGCGTATTGTTTTATAATTAAATGGCATACTGGTTTATAACAAACTTCGCCTTTTCAGTTTATTAAGTTCATTATGAGCCGAATCACAAAAATCTTTATTATTTTTGAAATTTTAGGTAGTACTATGTTATTAAATGTGCTACCGATTCGGTAAACATAACATTCGATAACATAAAAAAATTACCAGTTGGATCGCCAGATTTCACTGACTAGTCCAAAGCTAATGGGGCATATGAAATATTGATTATTGAGAACAGAACAATTCGTTTCAGAGACATTATCAAGATTTCCACTATTTAAAAGGAAATAGCTTGCTTTTTAGCAGCAGATGGCGCTTTACATAAAAATCTTAATGATTAGCACCCTTTAACCTACATAAATAACACTGGAGAGTTGCTCCCAAATACCTACAGAGACATCTACTGACAAGAACGTACTGGGTCATGAAATTTCCAACAATCATTAAACATATTTAATAATTATTGTTAATAATAAGATAATTCTAATAATCAATTAAATTACTGATTTCAATAATACTATTAATAATTAATAAATACTATCATTAAAAATACGTATTTAATAAGTTTTATTATTTAAATATTTATTTTTAATAACTAATTTCAATAAAGGAATAGTTTTATTTATGAATAAGTATTATTAATTTAATTTTTTAAATAATTAATTAAATTAATTTGAGTCTCTTTTATTTACTCCTCTTTTGACTGAACTTGGTTTCCTTAAACAATTGCTAATTTGTTGCAAAAACTAAAATAAAATTGCAAAAAAAAAATTGAAAAATTAACAATGTCCAGGTATGTAACTAGTATGTTTATTATTTAACTTCTGACCGGACAGGCCCATTTTTGTGCAGGCATTCTCCGGCCCGTTGATTACATCGGAAAACTCTGGCCAGTACCACTGCCAGTACGCCCTTGTCTACTTATGACGAAAAGACTGTTTTATGAGCATTTCTACAAACTCCTTATCGTTCTACTGTTAAATGTTTGTGAATGATTGAATTTTCAAAAGTCATGTTACTTTTGTGTCAACCGGTACATATTCGAAACATTGTCTGCAGTTAATATCCTGTACACAGTTACCTCTATGTTGTTCAGAGAAGCCAGTGTCACTGTACGTTATTACCAAAGACAGAAAAACACTTAAATGGCAAATACACGTTAGAGTTAGGACAGGTGTGAAAATATTCCTCTACTGACTAATACGAGGTCAAATAACGACATAAAAATTACTTAGTATAGTAAACACTTTTTACTACTTTTTGAGATTGCCTTCTGCTCTTATTGATTTAACTCCAGGTTGTTTGAATATATACTGGAATCTCTTCGTCATAACTTGTCGAAAATGGGTAGAAAATTTAATTTAAGAAAAAGGAATCTGTTTGTATCCCTTTTACCAAATTCATTTAGTGGATTTGGTAGAAAAATATGTTTATGAAAAAGTTTTTTAAAAAATTATATCTTACAAATTATATATATATATATATATATATATATATATATATATATATATATATATATATATATATATATATATATATATATATATATATATATATATATATATATATATATATATATATATATATATATATATATATATATATATAAAATTCTTCATTTATATATTGAAGTGTTAGGAGTTTTTGAAACTATGTATTAGCCGATTTAAGCGTCCAATGTTTATTTCGTTTAGCATCTAAAGATTTTTTTTTGGTTTTAACTTTTTTATAAAGTGGCAGTAAATTTATTTTTTTTAACTAAATATTAGTTAATAGTTATATATGGTACTGATATTTGTTTATAACAATAGATTTCCTCAGGTTTTTAGAAATGAGATAGCTTTGATATTAACGTGCAGCAATAACAATATATTTATGCTTGATAACAAGGAAAAGCATAGAAAAATTAAGCTATTCCGATCTGGTTTAATTAATTTTAAGTTGTGGAAACAAAGAATATTCCTATGCCCACCTTCCTATGTAGTCGCAACTCTGAAATTTGATACATATTTCAACAAAGGCAAGCAACTTATTTCTGAAGCGAAGCTGCCCTTCAGAAATAGTTTTTTTCGAAGCTGACTTACGACCACTTCACCTTAGAAGACAGGCTAATCTTGTAAAATATTACAACAAACTTTCCAGTTTCGACCAATGCAACAAGACCTCTAAATACCTAAATGATTAATCATTCAATCTAAGATATTAAAGAAAAACAGTCCCTTTATTCAAGTTATATCTTAACATCTACTTTCTGATAATGTAGAGCCGCATTCTCTTCACTGTTGTCTGAATCCGTCGGTGGATTTCTCCAGAGTTCGATTTCATTACAACCTTCCAACCCTGTCAATAAGAAGGAACATGTACCTGACCACCTCAGACAACAAGCATTGGAGGTCATAAATCAAATCCCTAAAAATGACATCAAGATAATTACTGATGGTAGCAAAATCAAAGATCTTGCTGGTCGTGGCAACTACATTGAAACTCCACAGGATCGAATCTCTATTTCTCAACGTAACCCGCTCTATTTTCAGAAGCGAACTGTTAGCAATCAAAGTGGGTCTTGAGATTATTCTGAACGAAAATAACTATGGAAATCTATGGATTCTTATTGACAGCCGTAGTTCACTACAACATCTCAATAACTGGACCCGCGTCAGAGACAAAACAAGAATTTTTATATTACACAATTTAAGGTTCATTTTCCTTCAACATGATATCCAACTCCAATAATAGCCGACCAAACGGTATAGTGGTTAGCATACTAGCTTCTAGACTGCGAGATTGCGGGTTCGAGTCCCGTGTAAGGCATGGGTGTTTTTAAATGTATGTTGGCTTGTCAAATGATGAATGTTTCGGCGCCTTATAGCCCTCGTGTTGCTGACGGCGCCAGATAATCTTAAACCAACCAACTCCAATAACTGATCGAAACAAGGAATATTCTTATGCCCACCTTCCAATGTAGTGACAACTCTGAAATTTGGTACACATGACAACAAGGGGAAGCATAGAAAAATTAAGCTATTCCGATCTGATTTAGCTAATTTTAAGGAGTCGAAATAAGGAATATTCCTATGCCTGTAGTCACAACTCCGAAATTCAGTACGAATATAAACAAGGTCAATCATAAATTAAGTTATTTCGATCTTGTTAAGCCAACTGCCAGGGATCGGAACAGTATCAAAAAGCCCAAATCTGGAATGCCTGAATATCCTTTGATTGCTGAAATAACGGTAAAATTTCGCTGCGAAGCACGGGCGATCAGATAATTACTTTTCAAAGCTAACAATTCACCAACACCATCTACTGTTCGATGTCATTCATTAACTCTATAGGTTTACAAACAATAGGTTCACAAACCATAAATTCACCTACTATAGATTCAGCATAGTTTACCCATGGATTCATATACCATGCATTCCCAAGTTGAAAAACTATCATAAAGCAATATCATGTAAATGAAAAGACTTCTCGTTTTTATTTTCAGTGGCTTGAAATCTAGTTGAAACGAACTATAAAAAAAATACTCGTCATCAGACGGAATTGCACTTTTTTATTTACGATTCTGTTGTTAGCACAGGTGAACGCCTTTAGCAAGCCATAAATAAATTTCCATCCCCAAAAAAAAAATGTCTATCTCTTTTAGTTATCCCCCAAATACGAATGACATGCGAGGTCACAGTTTTATTGACTTTTCTACGAAGAGCTCGAGAGTATATTAGTGAAAAATAAAAACAAGACGGCCATTTTGAACAACAAAGATGTGGGCGGATTACAAAATGGTGACATAACAGCTTGTTGTCTTCCAATTTATTTAACAGCTGCAAAAAAAGGTGTGTTTTTTTTTTTTTTTTTTTGTGGGGGGATAGGGGAGATGTTAATTGGACTTTTTCATCCTCAAGGCTAAATTAAAATTTTTTTCTCTTATTCACTTCGCACATATTCTATTTCGGTTTGTTAAAGAAAATAAATCTGCAACTTCGTCAAAAGAAATGTTCTTAAATTTGTTTAAAACCTTAAATACTGCGTAGGTAACCATAAGAACTAGTATATAAGTTAGACAATTTACAGTATATACTGTTACGCAAATTTTCTGTATATAATTGTAAATAAGTGTACTTATTTCTTTTAAAAAGTTCTACTTTATTAAATTTATATGTTAACATATTATTGCGTAACAATATACAGATCAAATTTCAGGTCATTCTGACCAATGTGTTTTTTTTTTAACTTCGTTTTGAAAGTTGGTTGGTTGGTTGGTTGGTTGTATTCAGATTATCTGGCGCCGTCAGCATCACGAGGGCTATAATGCGCCGAAACATTTCGTCATTTAACAAACCAACATACATTTACAAACACCCATGCCAAACACGGGACTCGAACCCGCAACCTCGCGGTCTAGAAGCCAGCATGCTAACCACTATACCGTTTGGTCGGCCCGTTTTGAAAGTTGAACTTTAATTATAAACAGCCTGCATTTCATAAAATTCAGTTTGATTTTCTGAATTTTAATGACTGATCATTAAACATGCAAGCAGTAGTAATCCTCTCTATGAATGTCTGTTTGCGTAGGTATTCATTTTTAAATGTAGGGAGTTGCTTTTGAGGTGTATAAACTGGATAAGTGCTTTACATTACAAACTCGATATTTTACCATACTCATAGGATAAACGTCCAGCCGTATTTAAAAAACAGCCTGTTCAAAGCTATACAAAAAAAAAGTTTTTGCTATACAATTTTTATATGCATTGCCAAATTTATCTGCAATCGCAACTTATTTTTTAAAAAAAATTCTGCTCAGGTCGAAATTTCCATAATGTTTGACCTTTAAAAAAAACCCATCCATTCCGTGTCATTTTCTAACATTTTTTACCATCAAAATTTGATGGAATACATTGATATCGTAAACGAGTCTATCTACCAAGTTTCAGCTCAGTTGCATCACGCCAAATGGATTACTTAGCCATCGGAATATTTTGCCAGCCATAAACAAACACACACAAGCAAACTCGAAGTTAACACAAAAGATTTATATAACAAAAATAATCCACAACAAAAATTCCTTTACTGCATCAAAAAAATTTTAATTCCCCTTTTACATAAAGCATTAACTAGTTCCTATTGAAGAATTTAACTTTTTAATTATATGAAATTTCATTTATCTTTATCGTAATGCACTTAAAACGCACCTGAAAATCCACCCCTGTTTACGGAGAAAAGTCACTGTGACATTTAAGACATGTTGGCAGAAAGAGGAGGAGAGGAATTCATTATACTTCTTGTACCGGGTGCGTGATGATGCAAATAAATAAGACTTGTTGTCCTTGGAGGAAAAAGTTCGGTTTTATTAAAAAAAAAGGGGGGGGGGGGATTTGTCCTATCGAGAATTACTGCGCAAATCAGATAATAATTTCTTGGATTATCGTATGTGTCAACTGTCAACGACAAAGCCTGAACTGAAGTTGAGCCGCCACTTCGCAAACTGACCCGTTAATCACGAATCAACAGATTCAATATGTTCAAAATCCGACAGTGCACCGACATATTGCTGGATTTTGAGTTTATGACGGCTGGTCCTTTCTCAAAGTAGACAGCTTGTGTTGGCCTAAGCATGAATATGCTTTTGGGTTTGTTTTTGTTTACGTCGCGTCATGATTACATTTCTTATAATTATCGTTTGGTATATTTTTCGTTGTCATAGTTGTAAAATTTATTCTTTGCAAGTGGCCAATGAAATAACATTAGTTTTTTCGGTGTTCTATTTTTGTTGGTCGTTGATAAAAATGTGTCTAAAAAGCCGTTTTAAAATCTTCTCCTCCTGCTACATAAAAGAATTACAATAAAAGTATTTACATAAGAAGAATGAGTGTCGTAATGTAGAAGTGTGGTTGTGATATTCTTAAAAGCTATCGACAAGTGATGGTCAGTATTATCAGTTTTTTATCTTTTATTTATAGAAAGTGTTGAAATCCTTTGAAATTTCGAATTCTATTTTATTTTTTCATTATTTAAATTGATCTAACATGACATACTACTTCCAAAAACATAAACGTCGCGATGGCATCAGTCTGCCTGATTCCCATTTTAGAAATTATTGCACCTTCCATAATTCTCAAAACAATCTTTGCTGGAGTCGTCTCAATTGGGCCCTAGCAAAAATGTATGCGGCTAAGGCAAGATAGCTAAAAAGTTTTCCTTTTCTTTTTGGTTACGATGAAATATGTGTGATGATGAGAAGTTCACATATTGGCGGTAAATGGAATTATCGTATTAAAGCTTAAATATTCGGTGACAAGTTTTCGCGCCAATTTTGGCGTGATAATTTTTTTTTTAATCCAAATTGAAAGCGTTTTTGATAGTGACCATATGTCTTCAACCCTAAAAAATAGCATTTGAACTATTAAATGTTGTCAAATTGAACATGCAAGGTATTTGGACCTGATGTACCGTTATCTTTGACGTTTTGCTTTCTATAACACTAGCTGAATATCCGTGCTTCGCTACGAAATTTTAACATGTGCAATATTTTAGCTAGCTGTGAGGTCTCACGTTGCGGAAATCCGTCGTTGGTGTATAGAACACAGTTTTTGGCTCTTCGCTCGCAGGAAGGTTCATCGGTACGCAAAATCTAACTCGCTTCGTTCGCTGAAAAGTTCATTGACACATAAGTACAGGCTTACTTCACTTGCTGAAAGGTTCATTGTATGGTAAGCATAAGCTCGCTTCACTTACTAAAATCTATAATTACTACGTAAAGCCTTAATATTAGAAGCCTCACCCCTGTTGAAACACACACAAAAATCCCCCCCCCCCCCGTAAATACAATAATACAACACCCCTTTAAAATTATTTTAACTCGTGTTTGTGGAAAGTAATATTAGAAGGCCAAAACTACTTATGTTGAAACTTTCAGAGCTCTATGCCTATTAGAAGTCGCTTTTTGTATTATATAATTAATTAAAAAAAATTAATCAAAAATCAAATTAAAATTTTAAAATTCCTTTTGTCAATAGTTCAATTAGAATGCCAAAACTACTTGTGTTGAAAATTTCAGAACTGTAGCCCAAGTAGAAATCGTTTTGTAAAGTATTTGTTAATTAAAAAAATAATTAAAAAAGAACTAAATAAAAATTTAAAATTCTGTTTCCAAAAAGCCAATTAAAAGGCCAAAAGTACTTATGTTGAAAATTTCAGAGCTGTAGCCCTATTAGAAACCGTTTTGTAAAATATTTATTAATTAATTTTAAAAAAAAACTAACAACAAATTTAAAATTCTGTTTTTCAATAGTTCAATAAGAAAGCCAAAATTACTTACGTTGAAAATTTCAGAGCTGCCCCATTAGAAGTCGTTTAGTAAAAAAAAAATTTTAATTAAAAAAATAATATTAAAAAATAACTAATTAAACTTTTAACATTCAGTTTTTCAAAAGTCCAATTAGAAGACTAAAACTACTTATGCTAAATATTTCAGAGCTGTATCTCTATTTGAAATCACTTTGTAAAAAAAAAAAAAATAATTAAAATATTAATTAAAAAAGAACTAATTAAAATTTTAACATTCTATTTGACTTACATAAAATTAGAAGGCCAAAACTTCTAGTTTTGAAAATTTCAGAGCTCATTTTCTATTTTAAGTAGGTTTCTATAGATCCACAGAGCCACAGACGGACAGACAGACACACAGCTTGTTTTATTATAATAGATAGGGTAAGAAAAGGTAATAAAAGTATTGCATACGGTCAAAAAATAAAAAATAAACCAATTTTTTGCATTCCTTCACGTTTTGGAACGTGCTGAAATCCAAAAAGTAGTCTAGAAAATATGTCTGTGATCAGCGTAACTCCCGAAAGAATTGAACTACGTTGTTCAA
The DNA here is from genome assembly GCA_963978545.1 of Linyphia triangularis. Lineage (NCBI taxonomy): Eukaryota > Metazoa > Arthropoda > Arachnida > Araneae > Linyphiidae > Linyphia > Linyphia triangularis. The sequence goes on from OZ021731.1 coordinate 66,216,055, forward strand.
CTCGGATCTATGGGTTAGTGGTGACCACGGAATCTGTCATTAAGAGTTTCGTCAAAATTATGCATGTGCAATAAGATGGCTGCCATTGAAAAATGTATTTTTTTTTTTCCAGCAATTGCCAAATAAAACGGCGTTAACGATTTCTATCAAAAACGCTGTGGTAATGCTTTTTAAGGTGATCTAAACATCCCACCTCAAAAATTCCCGTAGAAATTCGATAAAGAAGAACCAAGTTGAAAAACAAATATCTTCAGAAAGGAGATTTCTTCTCTAGCGCATCGCCTATCAATGACTATTTCTGCTCTGTTTCACTAATTCGAAAGAGTAATAAAATAATTATCGAAAAACATGTAACTAATTGTGCAATTCGAGCGGAATTTTTTCTAATGAAATAATTACCGTCAGAAATGCTGCCAAACTAGTCATTTTTTTTAATTAAACACTATTTTTAAATGACCATAGTAAATTACACCAATCTCTGTCAAATTTAAATTTAGTGATCAGTATTTTAGTGTAATTGAAATTTGTGCGATGCTCCACACTTTTAGTGTTATCAATAAATTGTTTTTATACAATTGCTAACACAGTCCAACAATGGTTTTGTTGCCGGGGTATTTGGAGCTGATTTCACACGAATTTAATGCCCTGAATTCAAATATGCTATTTTCTTTTGCCTAAGAGTTCGTTTCACCTAAGAGTTCAAAGAGCCTAAATGTTCGATAACATTTTAATGAAATATACATAACAGTATTTTAAGTTAAATCCATGGTTCAAACATAAAACTAAACACAGGATTTTTATTAATATATTATACAATATTATTATATATACAAAGATAGAGGGAAAAGTTATCGATGATGCTACTGAATTAAGTCACTGAACATTTCGGATGTTTTTTTCCCTGTGACATTCTTGAATGTATTTTGGAACAGTTCATTTTTTAGCCATCATGTGCGTATTCCATCTTCCTTGGTGGCGGTCCTCCATAGTTTTAATATACTGCAGCAATCTTTTATCATGTTCCTCATGTCTCCTAAACTTTCAGGAAAAACGGTTTAAGTGACAGCATAAATAATGCACCTTAATACTCATGTTACAACTAAGGGATTTGAAACAGTTAAGCATCTTGTTTACCAGTTCAACATAGTTTCCAAGCTTTTCGCTCTATCTCATTCACTGAATTTACGAAGGCTGAATGAGTTGCCTTATTTCTGAGACGTCGAATATTCCTGCCTTTTTTCCAATCTCAAGATGATTTTCTCTCATACAACTAAGGGCATGTTTATGTCATTCTTTTCCTCCATGTCCATATTTTCTCTATTTAGCCAATCTTTTTCAATCCAGTGGGGTGTTTTGTCTCTGATATCGCAGAGCCTCAAGAAACAAGGATATATTTGAAACAAGGACTTTCTAACGAATGGGTAGGGTGTAACATTTTGCCACATGGAGACAAGGAATTTGACTAACGAGAATCCTTAAGAAAGCAGATTTTTAAACACAAAACCAGTAAAACTCATAAATGCGCAGGAAAAATTATCCATGAAGCCAAACGAGAAAGCTGAAAAATGCAAACATTTCCTTTAAGAAGGTAAAATATCATTTTGCAATTTTTTTACTTGCAATTTTTGAATGCACGATACAATACTTGTATATATTAACAATGCAAAAATTGTTGAAACAAATTCATCTTATCACTGTCTTCCGAGTCATGTAATTCAAAATTGTATAATTTTTGTTATTTATTCCCGACTATATTTTTCAGTTTTTATCACTAATTTTGTTTATAAGTTTCTTTGAACATTAAGCAATACTAGGCATGGGATATTAGATAGTACTAAAATTAATTAAGCATAGATTTTCTTCTTAAAAAATATACCAAGCATGTAGGGAAATGCGAAATGTAATGACATTGAGAAAAAGTTTTAAGTTACTGAAAAAAAAGCTATTTATGTCATAGTGTTATAAAAATGTATTATATTACTTTGCAATAAGATATAGGTATTTTCACTTGGTTAAATTTTAACTTTTGACGAACTAGAAAAAAAATATAAAAACAAAGTATTTAAAAAAAAAAAAAAAAAAAAAAAAAAAAAAAATGGAATTCCTTATTAATTTAATTATATGAAAGTATGTTTATTTAGAGGCAATATTTAAATTTAAATAAACTGTTATGTATATAATGTTGAAATATTACTTCACTTCATCTCTTACTTCCTAGTAAAAAAACTAAGTCGCAGAATATTCATTAAAATAACAATAAATTTTTGATCCTTGTTCGTGTTGAAAATTGTTTCCTTTCTACAAGTTAATTGTTATTTATTGTTATAAATTTATTGTTATTAGAAACGAAATTATAAAATTTATCGTTGAAGGGGTGCACTTGTCACCAACTTTTGACCGTCCCCCCACCTTTTTTCTTCCACTTCTACTGCTGCTTGTAGATACTAAATTAGGATAAGTCCTATTAATAATTCTCTTGTTTCGATAAATTCTAGTAGTATTTACGAGACAGAATAAATATCCAACCTTTCTATTCGTGATTTTGAACTTCACAAAATGGAGTTAAAATTACACATTTCGTATAGAGCTACATGTTAAAAAAAAAAAAAAAAAAAAAAAAAAAAAAGAAGATCTGATAGAGAATAACTGATTTCATATTTAGATTCAGCACCCCAAATATAGTTATCAGTTAAAAAATCTTGGGCACGAAATTTTTTTTTTTTTTTTTGGCCTGTATAATTAACTCCATTAATTATGTACTACATTAATATCCTTTAAGAGGAAGTCCTAGTAAGGATAATTTCCTATACTCTCTATGTTACAATCTTCTAGCCCAGTGCATTTAGAAACTACTTTGCATAAAACCTTGAAATTTGGTGAATAGGTACGAAAATGACCACTTAATGAAATGACATAAATTAAAAACTCGAAAATAGCGTTTAACATACTTTATTTTATATCAGAAATCCTTACGTCAATGCATATGCAGTGGCCCAATCTGGTTTTTTGCTATTTTAATTTTCGTTTATAATATATGGACATTAAATGAAAGCAATTTATGTCATTTCATTAAGCGACCATTTTCGTGCCAATGTCAAGGTGGTTATAGAAAGTAGTTTCTAAATGCACTAGGCTAGAACATTGTAACACAGCGAGTATAGGGAATGATCCTTACTAGGAGTTTTACTAATGGCTGGAATGGAGTAATTTTGAAAAGGATAGCGATTTTTATCTTGTTAATACCTCTGAGCGCGAGATCTGAAACCACAAAAAGGATTAGTGGGTGTCTTTCGTAATTCAAACATGTGCTTATCATTTCAACTTTAAAATGTCCTTGATACTAAAGTAGAATGTTTCAAGGTCCGCAATAAAACTGAAAACAATATATAGCTTTTGGTGGATATAAGCGTGAGGTTTCAACCCTTTTTTCTGAGGTCAGATGTACCGACTGATTGTCATGCCCTAAGGCACGCATTTAAAGTAAGGGATGAATTCTAATTTAACTGACACATGTTTATATAACGAGTGGTGAATAGAGAAATGGATGTTAAGTGTAACGTAGGCTTTCTACTCTCTGAAAAAGTACTCAAACTTTAAACATAACTCTGAGGCGTTTGATTTGGACATAAAATCCTCTTAACAACAAATGAAAGTCTTAATAATTGTTATTTTATTGTTGAAGCAGACAATATTAGAGTCAAAAGACACAATGGAGAATAATAGAATATTGAATAAAAATCAAAAGAAACAGTTCAAAAATAGAATATTAGAATAAAAAAAAAGAGTTGAACTCTTGAATAATTGACTAATAAGATCAATAAAAATAGTTCAACTATAGAATAATAAAATAGAATCAAAAGAAACAGTTCCATAATAGAATAATAGAAAAGAAAATCAAAAGGAACAATTCATTAATGGAATAATAGAATAGAATAAAAAGAAACGCTTTAACAATAGAATAATAGAATAAAATCAAAAGAAACAGTTCAACAATAGAATAATAGAATAAAATCAATAGAAAGGTTCAACAATAGAATAATAGAATCAGATCAAGAGAATAATAGAATAAAATCAAGAGAATCGGTTCAACAATAGAATAATAGAATAAAATCAAAATAAACAGTTCAACAATAGAATAAAATCAAAAGAAACATTTCAACAATAGAATAATAGAGTAAAACCAATAGAAAAATTCAAGAATAGAATAATAGAATCAGATCAATAGAATAATAGAATCAGATCAATAGAATAATAGAATCAGATCAATAGAATAATAGAATCAGATCAATAGAATAATAGAATAAAATCAAAAGAAAGCAATAGAATAATAGAGCAAAACCAATAGAAAAATTCAAGAATAAAATAATAGAATCAGATCGATAGAATAATAGAATCAGATCAATAGAATAATAGAATCAGATCAATAGAATAATAGAATCATATCAATAGAATAATAGAATCAGATCAATAGAATAATAGAATCAGATCAATAGAATAATAGAATTAGATCAATAGAATAAATACAAAAGAAACAGGTTCAACAACAGAATAATATACTAAAATCAAACAGTTTAACAATGAAATAATAGAGTAAAAACATTAATACAATCAGATCAATAGAAACCGTTCAACAATAGAACAACCGAATTAAATCATAAGTGGGTCAGCAATAGAATAAAATAAAAAAAAAAACAGCTTACTAATAAAAAATTTTAAGTTTTGTCAAAAAAAAATTTTAAGAAAATAAGCATCGAGTAAAATGCGGCTTGGTCAAAATTAAACTTTCTATCATAAGAGACGCCTGAAACCTGCTGTATATAACCATAAGATTTTCATAAAATTTTAAATCCTCACCACTGAGACCAAGCGGAAATTATTTTCTAAAAAAGTTTAAAAATGAAATCTTTATAAAAATAATGAACATTTTTGCTAACGACGCTTCAAAGACAACAATTGTAAGATAGAATTTTTTGGGATTGTTTCTAGACTGAAACTTCATTTACAACTTTCCCAATTAGGTTCCTATGCAAAGTTAACTTCCAAATAAGTCCTGTAAGTGTCCTATTTCAATTTAGGGTTGAAAATATAATCTGAGTTTCACGTGATCTGAGTGGTGTGAAAATAAAATTTCATGAAAATCTGTTTATTTGTACAGGCTCCCGAATGACTCTAAATCTTATTGATACAATCCTGCACAAAAGTTTAGACACAACACAAAATTGGAGTTTTATTGGTGTATTAAGGACAAAAGATTTAATCTTTACATCACCTAATAATATGCACGTATTACATTCAAAATAGAAATTTGAAAATGAAAAACAAATCTGTAGCGAATTAGTCGCAAAAATAACAAAAACGACAAAAATCTGTTACATATAAGTTCAAGCACAAATTAATTTATTTATTTTTTTAATTTTTATAAGTAAGCGAAAGTTTTAGTAATCAATTAAGCTATCAAGTTGTTTTATCAATTTGAAAACAAGATTTTTCATTCAAAGCACAAGCTTTTGCAAGGTTTTAGGCTTGATTCCAAACCACGCCTTTTCGATGGCCTCTTTAAATTCAAAAATGGTGGAATACTGCTTTCCAAAGGTATACAACTTTTGTAAGAATTCCCCATACATTTTTTATAGGATTACAGTCAAGACTATTAGCAGGCCAGACGAGAGCCATGATTGTTTTGGCTTTAAACCACTTTTTCGTTGTTTAAAGCCATGGATGTCTGGATGAAGACATTGTCTTGTTGAAATTTCCAGTTAGGTCCACTTAAAAGCTACTATTACTTTCTACAACAAATTAAAGCTCATTGTGTTAAAAATGTTTCGAATTATTGTAACAAAAAACTTTCTTGCTCAACAAGTGAAATTTAGACATATAACAAACTTTCTTAAGGGCATAGCAAAAAGCCATTGCTCTGCTATTAAGGTACTATTACAAACTTTCTTTTCATTATACTATCACGACATAGGAAGTATGTCATTGAGTTTTGAAACACTAAACATTTTAAGAACTTCAACAATTATAATTAATTTCTGCAACCCTTTTTAGAAAAGTTGATAAATAAAGCTGGTTTTCTTGCACACTTGATTGTAAGAATTCTTCAAATATTGTTCATACCAAATAAAAAGTTTGAATCATTTTATCACAACTTAACCCAACAGTTGAGTAGAGGAAATCTTAACAGTTTTAAAATTTTGTTTTACAGCTTTGTAACAATTCATTTCCGCAATCCTTTTTCAAAAAGTTGATGAACAAAGCCGGTTTTCTGGCACGCTTAGTTATAAGAATACTTTAAATCTTGCGTATGTGCGTGTGTATTTGTACAAAATAAAGTGTTTGAATCATTTTATCTCCATAAAAAAACCTATAGTTGAGTTTCAAAACTCTAAACATTTAAAAAACTTTGTTCAATAATTTCAACTCATTTCTGCAACCCTGTTTTGAAAAGTTGGTGAACAAAGTCGTTTTTTTTTTGTGCATACTTTGTTGTAAGAATACTTTGAATCTTATTCATCTAAAATAAACATTTTATCTCAACTTAAAACTACCAATTGAGCTGCGGAAATTTAAACATTTTAAAAAACCTTGCTCTACAACTTTGTAACAATTCATTTCTGCAACCCTGTTTCGAAAAGTTGGTGAACAAAGTCGTTTTTTTTTTTGCATACTTTGTTGTAAGAATACTTTGAATCTTATTCATCTAAAATAAACATTTTATCTCAACTTAAAACTACCAATTGAGCTGCGGAAATTTAAACATTTTAAAAAACCTTGCTCTACAACTTTGTAACAATTCATTTCCGCAACCCTTTTTCGAAAAGTTGATGAACAAAGCCGTTTTTTCTCGCACGCTCGGCTATAAGATTACTTTGAATCTTGTTCATATAAAATAAAGAGTGTGACTCATTTTATCTCTACTTAAATCTACAATTCAAATCAGCTCGTACTTTGAACTTTCTAAACCCTTTCAGATGTTTAAAAAAAAAAAAATTAACTCTGATATACTTCAAAGTGAAATCAAAGGGTAGATATGATGCCCAGCACACCCACGGTCAGAGTGCAACGTACAAAAAAGCAGAAATAAAAAGCAAACAAGCCAGGAACCGATGGGCTCCTCGCTTATTAGTTGCTGAAGCAAAGCTATCAAATCAACATGCAGCAATCTTTCGCTGTGTTTGTATGCCTTTAAAGTGCTACTGATGCAGTTGAACTTTGATTTGAAGTTTGTAAATTTTCATTGTCCGACATTATCTTTAAAGAGAATTTATTGTAGACTGAGAGGCGACTGCAAGTTTTGGACCCCATCGAACATCATTCTGAATTTTTTATAGAAATTGGAGAAAAGTGTGTAGATTACGAATCCACTGGTCTACCGTGGTAAAAATGGCCGAAACTGGTCAAAAATCGACTATTAATAAATTGAACTAAATTCCATTGCCAAATGCGCCATAACTTGCCAAATAATTAGCATTTTTTTTATTTGGTAACCCTCACTATTTAATTTTCAATTAAGAAGGTTGCAGACGATTCTGATGTGTGGCTATTGCTTACTTGCATCTTTCACAAATGATAAAAATTGGCAATAAACATTTCGTCACTGATGTCGCCAATTTGGCTTACTTTTAAAAGATACAAGTTTTCCGAGCCAGAGATCAGAAATCGTTTGCTCTATTTCTCATTGAAGATCAAAATGCAGTGGGTTGCCAGAAGAAAAAGTTTGTTCTCTCTTTGGCAAGTTATGACATATTTGGCAATTGGATTTTAGCTCAACTCATTCCAAGTCGATTTTTGATCAGTTTCGGACATTTTTGCCACGGTAGACCAGTGGATTTGTAATCTACTCACTTTTCTCCAATTTCTATAAAAAAATTCAGAATGATGTTCGATGAGGTCCAAAAATTGCAGTCGCCTCTCGGACTATTACTTAATCCTTATTGACTTCTATTTTGTTTGTGTCAAGAAAGATCGTCGGAGGGATAATTAAACCCCTTTACGTCATTCATTTCAATCTATACCCTGTCAGATACACTCGTTGTCGATGACGATACATTCCATCAAGTTTTGAGGGCAAATGAAGACGATGTTAATCATGCCTTTACTAGGTTTTACTTCAAAAGTTTATTAAAAAAAAATAAGAAATAATTTCCGTAGGACAATTGAAATTTGTTCATTAAGATATCATTACAAAACAGGGGTGTAGTGAAGCGGGAATGCGCGGGAACTATTTTCTTTTACCTTTTTAGAAGCGGGAACGACGTTCCCTCGACTTTTTTTTTTTTTTTTTTTTTTTTTAATTTATATAATTTAGTTGTTTGTTTTTTTACCTGGAACTTAACATAAAGTCAATTAGAAAATGAAAAAGTTCTTTCGTGAGAACTATTCTCAAATCACAACTTCAGAGCTGAGCAGGTAAGTTCAATACACTTGAATGAGGTGAGGCACCCGCACATGGCCATTTCATAAACAATCCCGCAGTTGCATCAAGGCTCCCTTCCACTTCTCTCCTACATGGTGTTGAAATATATTAAAGAGGTCTTTCAGTGCTCCTTCATTAGAAATGAAATGACATGTGTTAGCATCTATGAGTCATCCAATGCCAACATTGGTGGATCCAGGGTGGGGCACAAGGGGCACGTGCCCTTCCCCCCCCCCCCCCTGTAAATGTAAAGTTACACTGGATATTATTGAATTTCCTCCCCAAATAATTGATAAAGTCTATTTCTTTCATAATTTCGTACATTTCTCATTCTGAATGACGTCATTGATTGTTGATGAAACCACTGATATGGCTTTAAAAGAGAAACAGTCGATCTGTATCCGTTATTATAATAAAAGCACTTTTACTATAATTGAAGATTTTATCAAATTTTTAGAAGTTGAAGATCTCACTGGTGAAGGTTTGTGTAAAGTAGTATTGGAAGAACTGCAGAACCTAGGTTTAGATATATCCATCTGCCGTGGTCAAGCTTTCGACGGAGGTTCCAATATGAGTGGAAAATATCAAGGACTTCAAGCTAGAATAGCCAAAATACAACCCCTTGCCATTTACAGCCACTGCGGTCATCACAGATTAAATTTAGTTATTAGTAAGGCCTGCTCAACTCCATCAATAAGAAATGCTGTTGGGGTAATATCGTCAGTCGCAATTTTTTTTGAGAATCTGCTAAGAGGTTGCATAAACTAGATGAAGGAATGCACGATACTCTGAAGAAAGGAAAGCAGTGAAAAAGTTGTGTGAAACGAGATGGATCGATCGCCATGATTCGGTACTAGCTTTTTTAGATACCCTACCCTTCTTACCCAAGTGTTGAAATCTGTTGCTAACTCAGAGGACGGAAAAGGAAGTAATGCCTTTTCATTTATGTACAGTATTTTGTCACCTGAATTTATCCTTAGCGTGGTAGTTTTAGCAGATGTGTTTGCACTGACTCTCCCCTTAGCCACAAGACTCCAAGCAGAGTACATGGATGTGCTCAAAGCAATAAAGTTAGTTGATGCCACACTGAAAAGCCTACAAAGTCGCAGAGAAAGTAGCAGCGAACATTTTAATAAATTGTATTTAAAAGCTGAAAATTTGGCTGATCAGATGGGGACTGAAATAAAGAGCCAAGACTAACAGGCAATAAAAAAAAAAACAGAGCCAATGTGCAATGCAAATCTACGGAAGATTACTTCAGAATCAGCATTTATATTCCATTCATGGACTTCCTCATCCATGAGCTTTCAACAAGATTCCCAAAATCACAAATGATTAATGTCGGGAACTTACAAAAGTTATTACCAGTTAATTCACATTTCGATGAAGATTTCGAAACTTCTGTCATAGAAGGTAGTAAAATGTATAAGTCCGATTTACCCTGTTTCCAAGCACTGGAAGGTGAATTAGAAATATGGAAGCATACCGTGGGATGGATAGAAAGTTACCCAAATCTCCAGCGGAAGCAATCAAATACGCTGAAGATTTGCCCAACATATTGTTATGACTTTTTCCACTGAGGCAATGATGGCACAGTTTTTCAGACAAAAACTAGTATTTATTCTCTTCCGAAAACTCACAAAATTTATGCAAAGGCAACAGCCACTCTCACTATCAATCTTCAATACAAGCTTCAACAAGAACAGCTTCGAATACAGCGATTATACAAGCTCACTCCAATAGGTCAACAAAGCGATCAGCTTTCAACGAAGTCCGAAGTCAATCTGAAAACTTTCCCGATTTACGGTCTTTAAATACCAGGCGGGTGAGAATAGTCGCGAAATTTCCAGCCAATTCGTCGGAAAGGAAACGTCTCGAAATTTCTCGATTGCTTTAGGTGTTGCCACCTTTTTCTAACCTGTATAATCGCTGTTAAAAAAATAAAATAAGATAAAAATAAATTACAATAGAATTTTAAAATAATACGTCACTATTTACACTATATACAGACAATTTGTGCAACAATATCAAAACTTCTTTAATTAATATGCACTTTTCCAAATACAAGCAGTACTGCGGAGAGATTCATTTCTACTCTCCGTCGGATAAAGAAATTTTTAAGGCTACGATGACGGAAGAACGTTTAAATGGGTTGACCAGCCTTCACATTCATAAAGAAGCAGCAGCTAATCTATCTCCTTTATAAGTATTGGATGTTTTTGCTTTGAAACAAAAGAGAAGACTGCGTTTGAAACTAGATCAGTAATATAAAAAAATAAACATACTGGTTTTTAAAATTGATTTTTTTTTTTTTAAATATAACTACAACATTTTATTCTATAGCAGTATTAATCACTCTGCCAAGTGCAATTAAGTATATTTTAAATTTGGCTAATTTATTTAAAAAAAAAAAAAAAAAAAAAAAAAAAAAAAAAAAAAAACCTAAATTTAATTTTAAAAAACATCAGTAAGTTAAGTGCCAATTTTTCTGTTTATTTTAAGTGCCCAATAGTGTAAATGTGATTTTCAGCTTTTGATGATGACCTTTCTTTCCTCTTGTGAACGATTAACACGATTGTTTTGTGCCCCCCCCCCCCACAGGGCGAATTTCTGGATCCGCCACTGAATGCCAATAGTCTTCTTTCTCCGTCAATGATCTTTAATATTTGTGAATGAATTTCAGACGTCTAAATTGTATGGCTCTTCAGCAGTGCTAACCATCACTCTCATACCAAGCCAACTGTGCAATATTTTAAAGAACACAACTGTGGCCTCTGACATGGAAAGTGCAGTTTTTTTGTCTTTGTCTTTTTTTTTTTTTTTTTTTTTTTCAGTATATTTCTCCTTCTTTAATTTTTACGAAAACACTAAACGATGTATCAACAGAAATGAAGTAACAAATTTATTTGAATTTTGTATCACTTACTAAATGATGTACATGTAAAGCTCGCACTGTACCAAAGAAATCAATTCACTAAAGAGGTAGAAAACTAGGGGTGTGGAACATCGCACAACTTTCAATTAAACTAAATTTCTGAGGTGGATTTGTGTCATTTATCGTTTTCATATTTCCATCATTCGTTTAGAAAAAATGGCCACTTTGACGATATTTTTTATTATAATTCTTATATATGTCTAAAAAAAATCGTCAAAATGGTGCTTTTGGCGATATGCTTATCAATAATTTTTATATTATCCTTTCTTGTAGGTGAAACTGAGCAGAGATAAAAGATTAAAAATTAAAAAAATAAAAAAGTGGGAAAGAAAACGATCGTTGATGAGGTATGCTCAAAGGAAGAGAACTCTGTGTTAAAGGCATTCGTTTTTCAACTTTTTACGCCATTAAAACATTTTTAAAGGAATTTCGGTGGTGGAGATGTTTAGAACACCTTAAGAGGTATTACCACAGCGATTTTGAACAAAATCGCTAGAGCCGTGTTTTAGAATTTACTGAAAAACATGATTTTTTCAATGGCAGCTACCTTAAGCGTATGTGCGATTTTGACGAAAACCTTACGAAAACAGTAGGTCCCATAGCACCAACTCGCACACCAAATATGAATATCGTAGGTCAATTTGTTCGGAGGTTATGCTGACCACATACACACACACTGACAGACATTTTTTCTTGATCACTTTCTTGAAATCAGGATGTACCAAAACGTGCAGAAATTCAAAAAAAATTTTTTTTTTTTTTTTTTTTGACCGAATGCTATACTTTCATTACTCTATGGATAGATATAATGGGTAATTGAAAGGAAAAATTACCATAAGCGCAACAAACTAGCGATTCTGACAGAAAACTGGTTAGTGTTCAAGATATGTTCGATAAGTGTAGATGTTGACATTGTGTGTTAGTTTTCAGGATGTTTGGAGACCACGGAATTAAATATTTATATTGGTTTGCCTGATATTGGGAAAGTGAAATTGATGCGTTATTTGAACTTGACAAAATATAATCAGAACTGAATGAATTTTTTAAACTCAATCCTTAAATATAAAGAACATGGGTGAGTCCATTAAAGTGCATGGGAGTGTCCTTGCATCCCCATAACTGTTTTAATTTTTAAAAAAGTAGAGGAGAGGATAGAATTTTCACCGGAAAAAAAAATTGCGTATCATTTAATAATAGATTTTATATTGATCATTGTGAGAAGAAAAATAGTATTGAAAAATCAAGGTTTGAACAAAAATATTTTTTACTTGCAACCTTCTGCAAATAATATTTCTGCACCCATGTCGATGAATCTGTCCTCTTCGGAGAAGGTGGACACATTCACATTTGGTGATGTTAAATATTTCAATTCCCTTATTATAAAATTAGTAATGGTTTTGGGTGTAATACATTGAAATTGGGCGGTAAAATTTTAGGAAAGCCATTCAAATGTATTTTAAAACGCAAAAGTAAATTCATTTTCGGTTTTGAAACGAAAAAGTATGTATAAACAGTTACTTCCAAAAAGGTAGCAACAGTTCTTTAAAAAAATCTGTTTCTCCAAGTTTAAAAAAAATAAAAAATAAATGCACTGGCGGCGATAACGAGAGGAAGTTGCTCCCGATCTTTTTTAAACTTTAGTGATTTTGATGGGAAAATATAAATTTTGCAGCTTGGGGGGGAGGGGGGCCTTCTCCTAATCACACCCACTTTTGGCAATGTTTGTCACCTAATCGTCTCCACTGATTAAGTGACAAACCTCAGAATACAAGATTCGGAAACCAGGAGTGTCTCAAGCAAATCTATACGTCTGGCAATTGATGAGCCTACATTTGGTATTCCCCTTAAAAGTGGAGGTAATGGGACAATACCTGCATTTTTTTTTTATTCAATTCTAAATGTTTTGAAAAGGTCTTAAACATAAAAAATTTTGCTCAATGCGCTTTTTCTTTTTTTTTTTAATTTGCGATCAAAATTACCTTGTTTGAGGTTGGCGAGAAAACTATTCATTGCGATGGCATTGAATGTGAGGTCACGACTTTGCAAACATCTTGGCTTGAATTGCAGCAGCGGAAACCAGATTTGCAAGTTTCTCTCAAATCACGCCAACCTGTAAGAAATGTTGCAATGGTCTACCTACGCCAACTTTTTTAACGCCACCTATTTGGCAGAAACCTCACGATAACCATAGAAACGCCAGGGCCTCTGTACGTCACGAATTTTGTTAACTGTTTTGATCGGACTGGTTTTGGCTCGGTTTTGAGGCATTTTCTTTTCTTAATATTTAAATAACTAATTTTTTTAAAGAACTTTTGTTTAAATATTTGGAATCAGAAATAAATTCTCCATAAATATGTACTCATTTCACTCGTTTTTAAAAAAATGCGGGAATTGTACTTTGGGATGGTGCATAAATTAATATTTTATCAAGAAATTTTCATCGATGTATGAATTTAGCTTTCCCATTGATATTCATCTAGCTGTTAATTTCATTTTACTAATAGATAAAATTTTGAAGGAGTAAGGAAGTGTTTATCACAATCAAGAGAAACTTCTCTACATTTGCATCTCGAGAATGAGAAAAACTAAAATTATCTCTCGATGGACATATGTAACAATCGCAGTAGTGTCCATTAATTTTACAAGTAGATTTCAAGGAGTTACAACATCTGGGGATTTATCGCGAACCCCTTGCATATTTGTATGTCCTGTGTCTAAATTAATCGAATGATATCGAAGAAAACGAATATGAGTGGTAGGGAGCTGAAGAAGGAAGAATGTCAACGAATTCCTTGCCTCCTTTTCCTTTTAATTATATACGTTGAATATAAAACAATCTGTTTATTTATACATTAATAATTGAAAAAAAAAATCACTTTTAAGAGAACTATGTCAATTTACTAGTTTATTGTATCAATATGAATACAGTAAATGGACGGCTATTTATTTGCAATTATCATGTGAACGCCACCCACTATCCCCCCGCCGCCCCCCCCCCCCAAAAAAAAAGAGAAAATGTCTGTAAAAGCGCGACCTAACTTTCCCATACCTTTTTATTTAACACTACACCACTGTCCTGTCGTTGGTGTGGTGGGGTAGGAGAGAGGGGTTTACACTAGAAGATTTCGATCTTGTATTCTTCTAGATGCTCAAAATTACGAGACGCATTTGACTGTGTTAAGCACTTTATAAGTGGCAGAAATAGACAGTCGGTAGTTCCAAAAAACAAAAACAAACTACACCACTGATTACAAAATGGATATTTCACATCTTCCTACGTGAATGTTTATTATACGTCAATGAATAACATAATTATATGAAACTAATTCGATTATATGGATCAATGAACCTAATGTAATTATATGGATTTAATGAAATCAAACATTCAATTTGAATTGGACGTTGTAATGCTGTGAGGCTATGACTTAATTGCACCTGTACCGCCTAAAGCTTATTATTATCGACATACCTTCCGTAAAATTTTGATATTCATACTATTCATAGGTCAACCATTGATGTTTATTGATAACTCACTGAAAAAAATAACGTTAGTTCATATTTTGGCCGCCAGATGGAAATATGACACTTAAAAGATTTTCCTCGGAAGTTAACTTTTATAGGAGGGACAAAGGGAAAATTGATACAGCTTTAGACCAAAAATAAAACGTATATATATATATATATATATATATATATATATATATATATATATATATATTAAATCTTCTTGCAATTGTTGCTCGTCAATTGATCATTGCAAAAATTTTAATTAATATTTTTTACTTTAGAATTTTTTTTTACATTTTCGATTTTTTTGTCATTTCTCCATGTTTTGGAACATTCTGATTTCAAAAAAGTGATCTAGAAAAAATGTCTGCATGTGTGTCTGTGGTCAGCACAACTCCCGAATAAATTTATCTACAATGTTCAAATTTAGCGAGCGGGATGGTGGTGGGCATGGGACCTACCATTAAGGTTTTCGTCGAAATCGCGCATGCGCACAAGGTAGCTGCCATTGAAAAACTCATGTTTTTTAGTAATTGCTAAGGGGCGGCTCTAACGATTTTGTCTAAAATAGCTGTGGAAATGTCCCTCCATTTTTTGGAACATCCTGATCTCAAAAAAGTGATCTAGAAAAAATGTCTGTATGTGTATCTGTATCTGTGGTCAGCATAACTCCCGAGCAAATTGATCTACGATGTTCAAATTTGATGTGAGGGTTGGTGATGGCACAAGGACCTACCATTAAGGTTTTCGTAAAAATCACGCATGCGCATAAGGTAGCTGCCATTGAAAAAATCATTTTTTTTCAATTATTGCAAAAAATAGCTCTAACGATTTTGTTCGAAATCGCTGTGGTAATGCCAGTTAAGGTGTTCTGAACAACCGCACCTCCGAAATTCCTGTAAAAATATTTCAATGGCGTCAACAGTTAAAAAACGAAAGCCTTCAACACAGAGTTACCTTTCCTTGAGCATAGCTCATCGACGATCGTTTCTTCACCTAATCTCAGTTTCACTTATAATGAAGGACAACATAAGCAATATAAGAATTATCGAAATAAATATCGCCAAAATATCCATTTTGGCGAAGTTTTTTTTTTTTTTTTTTTTTTTTTTTTTTTTTTTTTTAAAGTCGCATATAAGAACTACCGCAAAAAAAAATATCACCAAACTGGACTTTTTCTCAATAATGAAGAAAATATAAAACAGTAAATGACACAAATCCACATCAGTAATATAGTGTAATTGAAAGTTGTGCGATGTTCCATACCCCTAGATTCTAAATGAGTGATGGAAATATAAACAGCACATTACTTCTATCCGTAACAGTATAATAGTGTAATTGAAGGTTGTGTGATGCACCACACCCCTAGTTAATTAAAATATTTTGTTATTTTCTTATATTATTTCCCAAATTTTCAATAGTATGACAGAATTTTTTTTAAGACCTCTTGATTTCTTCAAGTTCCGAGAAAGGCTTTAGCCATTCTTTATCTCAGGATGCTATAATGTTCCGCCGCCAAGTCCGATATATCACTCCATGACATGACAGCTTCTATTACAGCTATGCTAAACTCCAACTTAACTTGACGTCACTAGACGATAGATCTTCACCGTGCTCATAGGCAATTAATCCATTTTAACGGAGGGAAGACATAATTCTCGCCAAACCTTATAGCCTTTTGTTCTCTTCAGGGTTGTGGTTTGGCGAGCATTATGCTTTCACGCCGCCAAAATGGATAAATTTCCTATGAGCACTGTGACGATCTACCGTCTAATGATGTCAAGTTAAGTTGAAGTTTAGTATAGAACCATGATTTTCTTACAACCGTGTTGCCCCCAGTGACAAGAAATAACCACATAATTGTGACATTGGACTAGACAGCATGGCAAAAAAATTCCTTTGAAAATCGCCGAAGTCCGAGGAATTTTGTTCTTCTGGTTTTGTGACCAAAACTTTAGCCAGACCTACAACTCATACTATTTGATGAATTTTGCCCATTCTTTTTTTTTTTTTATTATTATTCTTCTCATTTGATAAATTTTTATCATTCTTTTTTTTTTTGTCCAAAAAAAGGCAAATGATTCCTTTGAAAATCGCCGAAGTCCCCGGAATTTTGTTCTTCTGATTTTTATAGATGTGACCAAAACATTAACCAAGCCAACAACTCATATTATTTGATGAACTTTGGCCATTTTTTTTTTTTTTTCAGCTATATTAAAGGAAGTGTCTTTTGTACGATTTGATGCGTACGTGGATCAGTAGCCCCTGGAATGATCCCGAAAAATATGAATTTTAGCCAGACCTACCGCTTTCATGAATTCTTGAAAAATTATTTTTCTAATCTTTTTAGTATTACTAGAAAAATAGCATTTTGTATGTTTAAATGCGTACATAGATCTGGTTTTTTTTTTTTTTTTTTTTTTTTATTATTATTATTATTATTATTATTTTAATGCTACATTTCATGCTTCACCCAACTACAAACTTCGCTCTCTTGTGAAGTTTAAAAATCACATCTCCAGACAATATGAAGCACATTTAGCGACATTTGAAAGACCATTCCCCCCCCCCCCCCATACCGCTTGCGTTCTATAACTCCAGCAGAAGGATAAGATCAGAACAGCCGGAGATAATGGAACATGTCGTTAGAATAGTGACGTCAGAGTTCAAAGAGCATATATTCTTCCCCGGATATTTCGTCAAGTTGAGGAGATGATAGACTGCTTATTTTTTTTTTTTTTTCCCTTCAGTCTAATTCCAAAGGGTGAATGTTTTTATTGTGATAAGATTACATTGTGGCGCTAAGTTACTCTTGAATAACTGTGAATTGGGAATAAAGAACTACGGTTAACATTTAACGATTTTCATGCGAGGGCGATAGAGTCAAGTTGTGTTTTCTGAAAGCATTAAGTTCCTTTGCCTTTGTCCCATTTTCAGGTGGCTTTTTAACGATAAATCTATCTATGTAAAACAATAACTAGAAGTTCAAATTTGATGTCCATTATCGCCAATACACTTGGAACTAATCAGAAGACAAAATTTCCATCAAGTTTAGAACATACTGTTGCGTGGATGTGTTCGAAAGATTTGAAGCCAAAGCAGATCAAAACTTGCAGAAATTTATTCCGATATAACTCTTCGAAGATTCTTTTACAACTCCAGAACTTTCCGTTCTAATAGACTCAATACAGCTCTTTACACAATAATGGGGCTCAAACAGCAGTTAAAAACTAGATACACAACTGCTAAGATCGACGTAAAAGACAATGCAACACAGTTCACTTTCGCAATACAGCTCTCTGAATGCTCACTGAGAGACAACTAACTCAGTAACTCCACTCAGTCAGTAACTCAACTCACTCAACTAACTCCTGGTCGGCCTTATATAGGAAAGTTAAAGCTTTGTGAATCTTCTAGAGATAGACATTTGGAGAACTTTCCAGATCGTAGTCGAAAAGCCCTATACAGGTACATGGGGACCGAAAATGTCGCCAAATGGTCGCAAAGTTTGGCGACATTTGGCTATTTCACGCCAAATTTGGCGAGATTGCCGTTAACCATAATGTTAAATGGCCTTCTCTTTGTAAAACTCGCTGCCCAGCATTATCTCTGTAAAACTCGTTTTCAAGCATTAAGAGACACATTGCAGGAAAGCGAGACAAACGAACTCTTGCACAGCCTTATGCGAAGTGTACATAAATTTTCCTTTTCACATAATTAATACTACGAAATATTTACAAATATACAGAAATTCGTGACAATACTTTTAGCATAGCAGCAGTTTAGTCAAGTTCTCCTTAACAAAACGTATATTGAGTTGCACATGCTGAGGATTCCAATCGAGGAGCAAATGAGAGACACCCCGGTAGCACAAATCCGCTGGCCAATAACGGCTCGACACTGACCAATAACGATGTGTAACCGTTGCTACGGATCTTGGTCAATCTCGGTCAATCCCAGTGCTAGGCAAATGTACTGGAAGTTTTGAAATGCTGATGCAGAGTTTTAAAATTGAAATGTAGAAAGAAAGGACAAAAAGGTAAAAAGTATGTTTTGACATGTTTATTTAAAAAAAAATTTAAAAAATCATGTATTTTGGAACGATGCTCAAGGTTTCTTCACAGAGACCCTGTTTCCGATATTAGCCAATACCGCTGTGCTACCTGGACAGTTTCACAGATTTTTTTTATTTAGAAAAAGTCAGAGCGGAGACAATCGTCATTGAAAATCATTGACAAAAAATAGGAGAAAAATCCCGTGCCATAAAAACAAAATTTTAAGAGGAAGTCCTATTAATAGTACAAGTAAAATATGATATTAAAGAAGAAGAAAAAACTGGTCCGTTCATGAAACTTGGCAAAAACGTTTCATTTTTTATGAAAATGAATAATCAAAAGTGTCCATAAAAATATCTAGCTAAAAAGAGGGTTTTTTTTGGAGGGGGGGGGGGGTCAGGGGGTTTTATAACTGAAAAATTGATTTTTGGAACAATATAGGCATGTGATACATATTTTTAGAGTATTTTTTTAATGCTGAATTAAATGAAGAAAAAAAAAAGCAAGACGATATAACTAATCTAAAAGAAGTTACAGACATTTTTATTAACGAAAACACATGTAAAAAGCTAGGAAAGGTAAAATACGATATAAGGAAATAAAAAAATTGGTTCTTTCATGAAACTTGGCAGATATGTTTTATTTGTCATGAAAACAAAGAAATCCCCCCAAAAAAAAACACTTTTGAAAAGTAGAACCACCAACCTCAAAAACACAAAAAACTTTCTTACAATAAAAAAATCATAAACATAATGAAAATTTTCAGCCACAAACACAGTGATATAAAAAATGGCCAACCTCTGATTATAATTCTCGGTTGTGACTTGCTTAAGAATGTGTGCTTACTTAGTTTATTTTTAAAATTTAAGTTCCACTCCCATAAAAATTTACGCTGCTTGAGGTTGGCACCCGTTATAGGAATATTAACAATGTTTGCGTTTAAACTAATTTATGGCATATTGCACGAATATTCGAGTTTATGATTTCATTTGGATAGGTAGGAAATACAAAGTGATGTAAATCTTCATGTTCATGTAATTTTCAAAATAGTATAGAGAAACTGTGCTCAAACGCTTGCATTTGAATCGTTATTAAGAATTTTTTAAGTAGGAAACTGAAGTGCTTGTGGTGAGCTTTTGTTTGGTTGATACATACATTTTGGAAAGTTTTTATTGTGTGGGGGGTTTTAAAGGTTAGTAATTAAGACGGGCGCCAACCTCAAGCAGCGTAAATTTTTATGGAAGCGGAACTTAAATTTTAAAAAGAAACTAAGTAAGCATACATTCTTAAGCGAGTCACAACCGAGAGTTGTAATCAGAGGTTGGCCATTTTTTATATCACTGTGTTTGTGGCTGAAAATTTTCATCATATTTATGATTTTTTTATTGTAAGAAAGTTTTTTGTGTTTTTGAGGTTGGTGGTTCTTATACTTTTCAAAAGTGGTTTTTTTGGGGGATATCATAACTTTTTTTTAAACACTAGAAACTTCTCTTTTTTTAATGTGTCCATTTCATCGTTTTTCTATTTATCACCTATGGTACACATAGTACCAGGGATATTCATAATTCTTCAAACTGAGTTCGACGATACCTTACATGCAATAATTATCTTTAAAATTGATAAACCGGAAGTGGTACCAATAGCATACCTGGTACTTTAAACATTCATAATTCATCAAAACAAAAGTCCAACATGCCATATTTATCTTGGAAATTGATAAACCGAAAGTGGTAATACCTATACTAACCTGGTACCTTAAACATTCATAATTTTTCAAGACAAGCCCAACGACACCCAACATGCCATATTTATCTTCAAAATTGATAAACCAGAAGTAGTACCACCTATGGTACACCTGGTACCATGAATATTCATAATTTTTCAAGTTGAGATCAATGATATCATACATGCCAAAATCTACTTGAAAAATTGGTTGAATGTACGGCAGTAACCATTAAAATCGACCACGAACGAGTAATAGAAACTTGTGTAAGGCAACTCAACTCCCAAAACTTAAAGAAATACGTTGCCATCGACAAAGAGCCTGTCTGCCAAGTTTCAGCTCGATTGGTTAGTTTGTACGCACAACGACCTATTTTAGTGAATAAATAACAACTAATCAGTCCAGGACCCACAGCTTAACTTGGATTCCGAATCACAACGAACATCCACACCTAACCCAGGAATCAAATCCGGCACCTTTAACATACAAGGCCAGAGCCATCCCACTGAAAATTTATTCTAATAAATTGTTACAAATAAATATTACAAGTTTTTACAGTCTAAATATTGCGGTATAAATTATTTTTATTATACCAAGCATTATTTTGATTCACTTTTAACCTATTGATATTTGACAAAATTTAAAATATTTTCTTAACAACAATTTTAAAATTCACTATGAAATTACAGTTTTGATGATATTTGATTCTACGATTTCATTTTACAAAGGAAAGTAAACAAAATCAACACATCTTTAAAAACGAATGACATTTTTGCAAATTCCATTAGTCAATCGCAATGCGTGGTTCATTTAGTCCTCTGTAATGAATTGACTGTGACGTCAGCTCGCATAACCTCCACATTTATACTTTGTATTCAGCCCATAGTATCTTGCAACAAAATGTGATTGTTTTCATTTTTCAATGGAGAGTTCCCGAAATTAAAATGTTTTTGAAAGTTAACTCTCTCTAAATTGTCATACAGTTCAAATAACACATGCAACTTGAAGAATAAATATTTCTCTTTAATTCTGTCTCTTCAAAAATTAAATTATTTCAACTTTAAAGATGTTATAAGCCATATAGTTATAGTCCAATTCGTTCTGCCTATGCTTTAACTTTACGTTCATTCTCACTTAAGCCTAACATGTCGGAAAAACTAACTTCGAAATGATAGCAAACCTGTTTGGTAACTTTTGGCATATATATCTGAACCTCAATTACAAGCTGATCGCCTTTATCTGTCGCCAAATTATGAAATGAAAAAAAGTGGTTTTAAATTAATTAAAAATAGAAAGAATTATTTAATGAAGTTCAAACCAGCGTAGGATTTTAAGTTGAAACGTTCCGCATCCTATAATTCAATCCGTTTGAAGATCTATAGCTTAGTTAGGGCTGGACATTTGTCTAAATTTTTACATCAAAATCGGGCTAGAACTCGTTTTTTTTTTATTTCATTTTGGAAATTTCAATATTTTTTTCTTTGTTGTCTTTTATCCTAGGTACTCAATTTTTTTTTCTTTGAAAGATATCACCAAGACGAATCAATGTATTTTTTGTATAATTATATGAAGTTTCGTAAGAGCGCTAGAAAATAGTCAATTTCGGCTTTTTCGGAAGTTGTGCAGATAATAGATACTTACTGTCGTTTCTGCCTTTTTAAGGTTGGCGACGAAACGACCGTTTCGTCTGATAAAAGAGTCCATTAAATATCTAGCATAGAAGGGTGTTTTTTTGAGGGGGGGAAGGTGTGTTTTTTTTAAACTGAAAATTAATTTTGGTATAAACCAGGCATGTGATACATGTGTGTGGAGCACTTTTTGACGCTGAATCGTATGGAATCGAATCAAGACGATATAATTGTCCTTTAAAAAGTTACAGTCATTTATTGAGACAAAATCATTTATATCGACGAATGTGTATGTGTACCTTATTTCATTATTTATTCTTCATCTCTTATACTTTCTTTTATTTACAATTTCAATTATTCAATACTAATTAATTATTTTATTACTAACTGCTACTCTTTTTCTATTAAATTTTTGTTATTTACTAATACTTTACACTTTAAGTGCATTACATGTATTTTTATATTATATTCTATAAGATAGACAAATGACCCATAACTTTTCATGCGGTGGTTATATCATCTAAATTTTTTTTTTCATTAGATTCAGCGTCAAAAAATACTTTACATATGTGTCACATAGTCGCCAAGTTTCATGAAGGGACCAATTTTTTATTTCCTTATATCGTATTTTACCTTTCCTAGTTTTTTACATGTGTTTTCGTTCATAAAAAGGGTTGTAACTTTTTTTAGATTAGTTATATTGGCTTTTTTTTTTTTTTTTTTTTTCATTTAATTCAGCATTAACAAATACTCTAAAAACATGTGTCACATGACTAGATTTTTTGGACTAGCAAATGTAGTATAATAATGATCGGTTAAAGGCTATTTTAGTGCGATAGGATGACTGCAAGTTAGTTTATTAGTATTCCATAAAAGCGACCTTTTAGCCACAGTACAGCCCTAAAATTTGATAGAATGCATTGTCATCGAACCTATCTGCCAAGTTTCAGCCCGATGAGTTGACGGTATGGGGGTTAATTAGGTGCCCGCAGATTTGCCTCCCATCCCACGAAATCGAAGTTAATATAAAGGATTTAATAAAATCCCAACTAATATCATAATTTATAAATTTCACAATCATCTCAAGAAGTTTGTGCAACCCATGGCTGCTCACCGACTCATCTCAGATCTTAATCAGCCCAAAGTCTCCAAAAGGAGGAACAAGTTTCGCGTTTCGTTTCTGGAAACTCGGCAATGGCCGATCCCGAATGTTTGGTCGAAATTGTCTCGACTTTTGTGTGCCAATTAGGAAGGTCTCTCGAGTGTCCGAGGGGGCTTCGGCTGACTCATTACCCAAGAAGTTCCTCTTTCCTTGATTCCGCGAAATACTTTTTTGCTCTTTCGCAGACCGCACTATCGACTAAAAACCGAAGACTGTTTCCTTGGTGGGAGTCCACAGGTCGAGACGAGACCATCTTAATGTTTGCTTTGTAAGAAATTGAGAGGAGGGAAATGTGTTGAGGACAATAATTGTATTGTGTATCCCATAAAACAATGTCAATATATTTTTTTTTATTTTTTTTTATTTTTACGAGTTGTTTGAGTTCAAAATGGCTCGTATTCATTATAGAAGAGAAATTAGCCGTAAAGGTACGTCGTAATTATACACGAATTTTAATAACTTACCGAATTTGAAAAATAAAAAAAATCGCCTAAACTGAATACAATATTTTTTTTATAACCACTTGCAAAATATTCTTACGAATTTCTGTATATTTGTAAATATTTTGTAGTATTAACTATGTAAAAAGAAAAATTTATGTACATTTTGCACAAGGCAGTGCAAGAGTTTGTTTTTACTTCGTTTTCTTGCAATGTATCTCTTATTGCTGGAAAACGAGTTTTACAGGGAGAAGGCCATTTAACATTTTGGTTAATGGCAATCTCTGCCCCTTGGCGAGATAGAGCCAAGTTGGCGAAGGTTTTGCCGACTAATTTTGGTCGCCAGACATGGCGAGAAATCACCAAATATCACCAAACTTGGTGACCATTTGGCGACACTTTCGGTCCCACATACCTGTACAGGGCTTTTTGACTGCGATCTGGAAAATACTCTAAATTTCTATCTCTAGAAGATTCGCGAAGGATTAGCTTTCCTGTATAGGGCCAAGAGAGCGGGTGATCTGGTTGGTTGGTTGTCTCTCAGCTAGTATTCAGAGTAATTCCGAAAGTGAACTGTATTGCAATGTCTTTTGCGTCGATTTTAGCAGTTGTGTATCTAGTTTTTAACTGCTGTTTGTGCTCCATTGTTGTGTAAAGAGCTGTATTGAGTCTATTAGAACGGAAAGTTCTGGAATTGTAAAAGAATCTGCTAAGAGTTACATCGGAATAAATTTCTTCAAGTTTTAATCCGCTTTGGCTTCAAGTCTTTCGAACCCAACCACGCAACAATACATGTTCAACACACATATGTAATAATATTGGCAACTCCAGTGTATGAATCACTTCTGGAAATATATTATTTCTATGCCAAGAAAAGTTTATAACATTTTAGCACGGGGCATGCGGGAAAGTTACTTTACAGCACACCTTTGAATAAAATGTTACTTTCACCCCGATTTCTAATTTAAAAATAGTTATATATCCAAATAATAATGAAACTAATGCTTTTTAAAAAGGGAAATCGCTTATTTAACGAATGAGTAATGATGAGACACATAATTCATTGAGTTTGAAAAATTATTTTCGCACGTGTGCATACAAGCTATATTTTATAATCCATTGCAAAAATACATATATGTAATATATTCCCATTGAAACCTTCGATTTCGGATTTAGAATTCTCTAGTATTTCCCGGAGTGAGCCTTGAGTCGAGTCAAACATCACTCAGAAATCTATAAAAGCCACATACTTCGGCTCGACCACGCCTTTTGATATCATTTAAATCTTCATGCTAGACAAACATCTCCCACGCCACCCGTCTCTCTGGCAATAAATTTTTATTTGTTTACCTCAACCACGATTTGCTTTTTTTCTTTTAAGACTGTCTATACTACTATATAAAAAATTAAACAATATTTAATCTTTTTTAATCAAATATCATGGTGAAAGCAGTACTTTTTCGCGAGGAGCGCGGAAAAGTAACTCTCTTACAAGCCTCATGCTCAAATATTACATATAGACTGAGAGGCGATTGCAATTTTTGGACCCCATCGAACATCATTCTGAATTTTTTATAGAAATTAGAGAAAAGGGAGTAGATTACGAATCCACTGGTCTGCCGTGGCAAAAATGGCCGAAACTGGTCAAAAATCGACTTCTAATAAGTTGAACTAAATCCAATTGCCAAATGAGCCATAACTTGCCAAATAATGAGCATTTTTTTTTTTTTTTTTTTTTTTTTGTAACCCTCACTCTTTAATTTTTAATTAAGAAGGTTGCAGACGATTCAGATATCTGCCGACGGTCAACTTGCAAATATTAAAAGGGAGCCAAGTTGGCAATAAATATTATGTCACTGATGATGACGTAACTAATGTCGCCAATTTGGCTTACTTTTAAAAGATGTAAGTTTTCCGAGCCAGAGATCAGAAATCGTTTGCGCTTTTTCTCATTGAAAATCAAAATGCAGTGGGTTGCCAAACAAAAAAGTGTGTTCTCTTTTTGGCAAGTTATGACATATTTGGCAATCGGATTTCAGTTCAACTCATTCCAAGTCGATTTTTAATCAGTTTCGGCCATTTTTGCCACGCCAGACCAGTGGATTCCTAATCTACTCAATTTTCTCAAATTTCTATAAAAAAAATTCAGAATGATGTTCGATGGGGTCCAAAAACTGCCTCTCGGACTAATAGTCTTGGCATTGAAATGACATATTTTCAGCAGAAATTCATTGACTGGAGTTGCCAACATTAATAAATATATGAATTAAAAAATATTTTTGCTAGTGATTATTAAAAATATTGTTTGCAACACATGGGAAAATACTTTTTCAAACTTGGTAAATTATTTGACTTTTGCACTCGTCAAATAAGCGTTTTACTTTGTTTGAAAAAGTATTACTTTTCCCACTAATTACATCTTTATAACAATGTGCCAAAAATTAAACTTTATTTGATCTTTTTTAATCAGAAATCGTGACTAAAGTAGAATTTTACCACGAGGAATGCTGGAAAGTCACTTTCCCTCCGCTGTTGTGAAAAAGTATTTACCCTCACGCTTTGTGCTCAAATTTTAAATAGTTTTTGGTTTAGTAATGACTTTTTTACAAGCGAGACATTGACTAGAATCGCCAACTTTAGTTTATATATGTGTTAAAGATATTTTTTTGTCTCGTGATTATAAAAAATATTGTATGCAACACTTGGGAAATCACTTTTTCAAACACTGCAAATTATTTGACTCGTGCTATCGCATTCGT
The DNA here is from genome assembly GCA_963978545.1 of Linyphia triangularis. NCBI lineage: Eukaryota > Metazoa > Arthropoda > Arachnida > Araneae > Linyphiidae > Linyphia > Linyphia triangularis. The sequence goes on from OZ021731.1 coordinate 66,242,680, forward strand.
CCAATAATCATTTTGCCTCGTTTGAAAAAGCATTAGTTCCCTAACTATACTAAACTCCAACTTAACTTGACATCACTAGACGATAGATCTTCACCGTGCTCATAGGCAATTAATCCATTTTAGCGGAATGAAGACATAATTCTCGCCAAACCTTAGAGCCTTTTGTTCTCTACAGGGTTACTGGGCTGAGTTTCCTAGCGTGGTTTTATCTTGTAGGACGGGAGAAGAATGAAAATGGAATGGGAGGTGTTGCCTGGGGATACAGTATTCCTGTCCATCCTGTTTGTCGAACAAAAGGCTATATGGTTTGGCGAGCATTATGCTTTCACGCCGCCAAACTGGACAAAATGCCTATGAGCACTGTGACGATCTACCGTCTAGTGATGTCAAGTTAAGTTGAAGTTTAGTTATAGTTGTATTACGCCTCGCTTTTTGATTAAAAAAGTTTAATTTTGCTGCACTTTGTTATAAAAAAATTAAGTATGTTTAAGCACGGCTACCACTTGATCACGTTCTCACAAGTTCACTTATACGGCTACGACATTCGCTTAAATACTCGGAATCGGAGGTGGCGCTGAATGCCCACTCATTACCAATGCCACTTTTTGAAACAGTGGCCGATCGGTATAAAAAAAAATTTAATTTTAGTAGGCTCAAGAATAAAATAGATTTTTTTTAGAAAAGAAAATGTTTTGGCTTGTTTTGACATATAAGCTAGGCAATTGAAAGAAATGATTTTTAATTAAAACTAGGGGTGTAGAGTATCGCACAACTGTCATTTACACTATATTACTGATGTGGATTTGTGCCATTTTCGTTTATATATTTCCATCATTCGTTTAGTAAAAATGGCCAGTTTGGCTACATTTTTTCGATAATTCTTAAATGAATCTTTAAAAAAAAAAAAAAAAAAAAAACTTTGCCAAAAAGGGAATTTTGGCGATATACTTATCTATAGTTCATATATTAACCTTTCTTGTAAGTGAAACTGAGCAGAGATGAAAAAACGATCGTTGATGAGGTATGCTCAAAGAAAGAGAACTCTGTGTTAATGGCATTCGTTTTTCAACTTTTTACGCCGTTAAAGCAATTTTTACGCCGTTAAAGCATTTTTACGGGAATTTCGGTGGTGGAGATATTTAGAACACCTTAAGAAGCATTACCACAGCGATTTCGAAAAAAATCGTTAGAGCCGTTTTTAACAATTACTGAAAAACGTGATTTTTTCAATGGCAGCTACCTTATGCGCACGCCCGATTTTGACGAGAACCTTAGGTCCTTGGGCCATCACCAACCTGCACACCAAATTTGAACATCGTAGATCAATTTGTTTGGGAGTTATGCTGACCACGTACACAAATACAGACATTTTTCTAGATCACTTTTTTAGATCAGAATGTTCCAAAACGCGGTGAAATGCAATTTTTTTTTTTTTTTTTTTTTTTTTTTTTGACTTAATCCTATACTTTCATTACTCTATGTATTACATATGGGTAATTGAAAGTAAAATTAAACCATTATCTACAAAATTGACACATTATTTCATTCAAATAAAAATTTGAACGTAAAATACCGCACGTGGAGATATGCTTCTGCACTTTTTAACCGTTACGCGGCTCGAAATGTTTTCTATTTAGACGATTCCGTCCATTCTGTGTTAAAAAATTTGATTGACGTAGTCGTATAAGTGAACTTGTAAGAACGCGATCAAGTGTAGCCATGGTTTAAGTACCAACTACTGGAAGGGAAAATGGATTTTTAGTTGCTTATAGCAAAGTTAACTTTATTGGCATAACCGTAACAGCAAAGTTGATAGCTCGTTAGGTAATGAAGTATTTCAGACCACAAAGGTAACTCAATAAATAGCTGTCATGTAAGTGTTGTCCTTATAGGGGCAAATGTGAAAATTTGAACTTTTTTTTTAAATTGCTGTTTTTTATTTAGTTTTAAATTACTATTTTATTCAAAAAATTTGAACAGGTAAATTTTTTTTTAAAAATTTCAAAATTTTGTACAAAAAAATTTGAAAATATTTGTTCACAAGTTTGTACAAAACAATTTGAAAAAATTTGCTCAAAAGTTTGAACGAATTTTTTTTCTAGCGATGAAAATATTTGACTTCTGCAGGCTACATACTACTCTAAATAGTGTTAGTTTTCTTTTGGACATTCTTGTATTTTATTACACAACACATTTCATCCGGTGATATTTTTTACAAAATATTACTGTCAAGAATACATTCATCAGTATTTTTAGACAAATATCACCAACTTAAATCATAAAATTTTACGAATTAAATGACTTTTCTAGTTCCATTTTAATTTTTGCTACTAATGTTGGTAGATGTGGTTTTTATTAAATATTAGCTAACTTTTTACCTTATGGACTGTTTGGATGCTTATATTATAAATCCTATTTATACAAATAAAAACTGCACTCGTAAAAAATTGCATGTTTTTATACATATATGTTGGAATGCTTAACCTTCGTATAAAAAAAATTACTATAAGCTTCATGTAAAGATAAGCTTATACAAAAGTATATGTTCGTCTATCTGTTAATGTAAAGTGTTCGAAATCAGCATACTTTGTCAAAACTAGAAATAGAAAAAAATATTTTTTTCTCCTAAATTGTCTCAAAGTTCACCATTTGGCGATATTTTTGTTGTTTAATACTGTTAAATCATCGCAGACTAAAAATACTAAAGACGCTGCAGAAGAGAAAAATTACGCCTGTAAACCCGTTTTTTCCTTTACTATCTTTCTCAAGCGGGAAAACAAGTTTCAAAGATAAAATCTTTCCTAGGCTTATGGATTCAATTACTACGTGCACGCGAAAATCAAAAAGTTTTCGCGGTTATACTTTAACTAGCTGAATACCCGTGCTGCGCTACGAAATTTTACCATTAGCATTTTAGCGATCAAAAGACCCATTCACGTATTCTACATTTCAGACGTTTGCACCCATTTCGATCCCGACAAATTGATATATCAAAATAGAAACTTTCCTTTGTTGACAATTTTAACGAAATTTATAATTGTGAATACTATATTGGAAAGAGGCATTTGAATATCCCTCGTTTAGAACCTTTAATTCCCTTCGGACCCTTTTAATTACGTAATCGAGATTGAAATAGTTTATTGTGTTTATGTTTGCTCTTTGTTCTAAATTTCGAAGTAGTAGCTGTATTGGAATTGAAACATTAAAATAATCCTCGTATAGTTTCAATGTTGCGTCGACTTTTCATCCCTTAAAAATTCATTAATCGATATTGGAATAACTTATTTCTTTTTAAATTTGTCCTTTTAACATGTGCACCAAATATCAGAATTATGACTACATTGGAAGAGGAACATTCGGATATCCCTCGTTTGGAACATTTAACCCCTTTTCGACTCCATAAAGTAGGTTAATCGAGAACGGAATAGCTTACTTTTTCTATGTTTATCTTTTTTGACATTTGTACCAATTTTCAAAGTTGTGACCAAATGGGAAGTGGGACATTCGAATATCTCTCTTTTGGAACGTTTAACGCCTTTTCCAACCCTTAAGTGGGTTAATCGAGATCGGAATGGCTTACTTTTCTATGTTTATCTTGATTAGCATTCATACCAATTTTAAGAATTGCGACGAAATGGGAAGTAGAATGTTCGAATATCCCTCGTTTGGAACGTTTAACCCCTTTTCGACCCCTAAGCGTGGATTAACCGAGATCGGAATAGAATGCTTTTTCTATCTTTACCATTGTTGATATTTGTGCCGATTTTCAGAGTTGTGACCAAATGGGAAGTGGGATATTCGAATGTCCTCCGTTTGGAACGTTTAACCCCTTTTCGACCCCTTAAAGTGTGTTAATCGAGATCGGAGTAGCTTACTTTTTCTATTTTTACCATTGTTGATATTTGTGCCGATTTTCAGAGTTGTGACCAAATGGCAAGTGGGATATTCGAATGTCCCCCGTTTGGAACGTTTAACCCCTTTTCGACACCTTAAAGTGGGTTAATTGAGATCGGAATAGAATGCTTTTTCTATTTTTACCATTGTTGATATTCGTGCCGATTTTCAGAGTTGTGACCAAATGGAAAGTGGGATGTTCGAATGTCCCCCGTTTGGAACGTTTAACCCCTTTTTCGGCCCCTTAAAAAGGGGTAATCGAGATCCTTTTAGCTTACTTTTTCTATTATTACCATTGTTGATATTTGTGCCGATTTTCAGAGTTGTGACCAAATGGGAAGTGGGATATTCGAATGTCCTCCGTTTGGAACGTTTAACCCCTTTTCGACCCCTTAAAGTGTGTTAATCGAGATCGGAGTAGCTTACTTTTTCTATTTTTACCATTGTTGATATTTGTGCCGATTTTCAGAGTTGTGACCAAATGGCAAGTGGGATATTCGAATGTCCCCCGTTTGGAACGTTTAACCCCTTTTCGACACCTTAAAGTGGGTTAATTGAGATCGGAATAGAATGCTTTTTCTATTTTTACCATTGTTGATATTTGTGCCGATTTTCAGAGTTGTGACCAAATGGGAAGTAGGATATTCGAATGTCCCCCGTTTGGAACGTTTAACCCCTTTTCGACCCCTTAAAGTGGGTTAATCGAGATCGGAGTAGCTTACTTTTTCTATTATTACCATTGTTGATATTTGTGCCGATTTTCAGAGTTGTGACCAAATGGGAAGGGGGATATTCGAATGTCCCCCGTTTGGAACGTTTAACCCCTTTTCGACCCCTTAAAGTGGGTTAATCGAGATCGGAGTAGCTTACTTTTTCTATTTTTACCATTGTTGATATTTGTGCCGATTTTCAGAGTTGTGACCAAATGGAAAGTGGGATATTCGAATGTCCCCCGTTTGGAACGTTTAACCCCTTTTCGACCCCTTAAAGTGGGTTAATCGAGATCGGAGTAGTTTACTTTTTCTATTTTTACCATTGTTGATATTTATGCCGATTTTCAGAGTTGTGACCAAATAAGAAGGGGGATATTCGAATGTCCCTCGTTTGGAACGTTTAACCCCTTTTCGACCCCTTAAAGTGGGTTAATCGAGATCGGAATAGCTTACTTTTTCTATTTTTACCATTGTTGATATTTGTGCCGATTTTCAGAATTGTGACTATGTGGGAAGTGGGAGAATTAGTGATGAGTGAGTGAGTGAGTGAATGAGTGAGTGAGTGAGTGAGGGCTTTGCCTTATATATATAGAGATTAGTGTTGAACACACATTTTATGTGAATAGCTAATGACTGCCATTGAATTGTATTTCACAATAGTAGTTCCTTGTCCTTGTGTAACAAACAACTCTACCACTTTTAATGCACCAATCGATCTACCAAATAAAACATGATCCTTGGAACTTTTTAATCATCTCACCAAATCCAATCCTCTCTCATCACACCCAAAACCAAACATGTCCGCCAAAATGTGGAAATTAAAGAAAATCGTAAAAATTTAAGTTTTCATCTAAAATAACTTTTATTACATAATTTTATTACATATAATTACAGTGGGTTTTTTTTATTATTATTATCTTACTTGAGGTATAAGTACACTTACAATACAAAATATGTTTCTTTTATGTTGGATAATTCAAAATGTCCTGGATGTATAAATTTTCAAACCAAGCATTGATTTATAGTTGATTTATTACTCAAACTGTAATACATATTTTGTTTCTTTTAATTTTAAATTTGCTGGACGTGTTTGGTTTTGTATTTGCGCTCTTTAATGTGCAGACTAATCAATAAGTTTATGGAATGATCTTTAATTTTTAAGTTAATTTTTACATCAGAAGTGGTTTATTGTGAAACCAAATATGTCGGGAAAAAATAAAATTGAAGAAAACTTGAAATTGTACACTATAATTTCTTTGCACAAAACTTTAGAATTCTATTACTTTACAAATAAAAAAATATATACTTGGGGAAAAAAAAAAGTATTTTAATTTTCATATCTAGATGAAAAAAGAGTAAAATATTTAACATGTGGTGATATTGTAAGACATGCTTACATCTGGTTAAATACAGAAAGGATCGGTTTTTATTTGAGTGGTGCAGTAATCCGGAAATGAGTGGTCAGTAAATGGAAACTATGTGACTACTCTAAACTCCACCTTAACTTAACATCACTTAGACGGTAGATCTTCACCGTGCTCATAAGAAATTCATCCATTTTGGCGGTGTGAAGTCACGCTGGGAAGCTCAGTCCAGCAACCCTGTAGAGAAGAAAAGACTATACGCTCTGGAAAGCATTATGCCTTCACGCCACCAAAATGGATGAATTTCCTATGAGCACGGTGAAGATCTACCTTCTAGTGATGTAAAGTTAAGTTGAAGTTTAGTATAGAACAGTCTATGGTTGGTTTAAATAATACCTACTCTTGTGTGATTTGGAATAAAAGTTTACTAATGAAACTTGTTTCATAATCCACCAAAACAACTGAATGAATCTATGGATAAATAATGTATGTTCTAGAATAAATTTTTCTCTTAAAAATAATTAAGATATACGCAGTCTTTGAACTTCTTACCTATTTCTGGGATAGAGGTGTTAAGGGAGTGACGGCAGTGGTTAAACTTGTTGGTGGGGTGGGGGGTCCCAGCGGTGATGCGAGGGATAAAATGATTGTTTTATCAATAAAATCCAAAAATTCATTTTGATGTAAATCGTGAGTATCAAAATTACAAATACTTTTCTTCTGTTGAAAAAACATAAAAATTCACTCGTATGGGATTCATAAAAAAAAAAAAAGACTTTTATTCGCCATACCAAAAAGTATGAGAAAAAGCATGGTTGTAAAGTTTCATGACTTTATGGGACACTTTGCTGTAGACAAGACTGTGTCTAAAATCAAGGAATTGTATTGGTTTCCTGCTATGAAGAGATATGTTCGTCGCCATATATCGATGTGCTTCGAATTTTTGGTCAATAAAGTTCCAGGTGGGAAGAGGCAAGGTCTCCTTCATCCTATTCCATCAGGTAAAAGACCATTTGCGATAGTACATCTTGATCACCTAGGCCCCTTTGTTACAAGTTCCAAAAGAAACAAATAATTACTTGTCGTTATTGATAACATGACAAGATTTGTACGTCTCTATCCTGTGAAAGACACATCGTCTAAGAATGTTTTGAAATCAATGAGAAATTTCGTTGAAGATTTTGGATTACCGAATCGCTTGATATCGGATAGAGGTTCCTGCTTCACTTCACGTGATTTTCAAAGGTTTTGCAATGAAAATGGCATCTTGCACACATTAAATTCTACATCCCATCCTCAAGCAAATGGAATGGTTGAGAGAACAAATCGAACGATATTGTCCACCATTGTAACATCGATTGAAAATGTCGATCAAAAGGATTGGGATAGCAAGATTAGGGAAGTGGAAGGAAACTTGAACAACACAGTGAGCAAAACTCTTGGAAAAACACCTTTTGAAATTCTTCATGGATATGTACCAAGATTTAAAGATGGAATTATGAGGTTATTCGCTGATGAAGAGAGTGAAGTTTGGAATGATCCAGTAAAGCTGAAATTCGAAGCAAGAGAAAAAATCGAAAAAGAACAAGAGAAAATGAAAGCATATTACGACAAAAAGAAATCTGGCACACTATAATTCGACAAAGGAGAAATCGTCGTAGTTATAAGACACCCTAAGGCGACAGGGGAGTCAATGAAAACTCAACCACTGTATCGAGGACCTATGGTTATCACAGAAATACTCCCTAGTGATACATATAGAATCTCCCAATTAGAGGCTAGCAATTGCCGCCATTACGCCACGACGGCCCATGTCAGTGAACTACAAGCCTGGAGAAGCTGGAATGAAGATGAAGATGATGATGATAATTTCAGTGAAGGTTCTGAAGAAGAACCCGAAAAGCAACGACCCAAACGAACTGTGCGTAAACCACTGCGTTATAGTTATTTCATAAACTGATATAACTTTACTTTATCATTATTTATTTAGTTAATTTTATTATAATGTATTTTGAGTTTAGTTCAATTGAGGTCAATTGAAATGTCAGAATGGTCGAATGTAAAAGCAAATATTTGTAAGTTAGAGATGGCAACAAATATTGTGATGGAATTTGAAGATAATATTATTTAGAACGTCGGATACGGCATGTACGTAAATGGAACGAGTTACGAGTACGTTTATTCTTGAAAGTTGATCTCAAGGTATCATAATCGTCAAGTTTCTCCACTAAATCATCTGGATTAACCAACCTAGACCAATCATCAATAAAATGGTCTTTTACTTCTTGCGACACTTTACGTTTTATTCGATCCGCTATAAGAAGATCACTCAACTTTTCAAAACTGTCTAAGTGGGTGAAAAAATACAGTTCTGGGCCAAGGATGGGATGCGGGATGGGACAGGACCGATGACGTCATCAGAAGTGGGCGTGACCGGAAGTGACGTAACCGGCTGTTACGTAATGTTACGTAGCCGGATATTATGTTACCGGGAGTCGCGTGATCGGAAGTGGAGTTGAGTTGTTTCCCTCCTGCTGCTGTTAGTTTCGGTTTCATTATAAGCTTTTTTCATATGACGTCACAGTGAGTATGACATCATGATGTGTTTTATATCAAAGTTTTGATCGATGGCAACACTTTTTTAGTTTCGGTTTATCTTTCAGACGGAGTTGAGTTGTTCTAGGGCTGCTTCTTAGCGAATAAGTTAGAGTGATAGGCTTTTATTGAGTGACGTCACAATGGGTATAGAGCGGGGATGACGTCATAACTTGTTTTATGTTAAAGTTTAGTTAGGTGGCAACACCTTACATATTGAGACATAGATTTAAGGCGGAGTTGAGTTGTATTTATGCTGCGTCTAAACGAAAACGTAATAGTGATAGGTTCTAATTGTATGACGTCACTGTGGGTATGACGTCATTATATGTTAAAGTTTAACTTTTTAAGTGTGGCAACACCCTGATATAGTTTTAAGGAGGGATGCGGGATGGGTCGAGGGGACGATGACGTCACTGGAAGTTGAGTTGTTCTAGGGCTGCTTCTAAACGAATAACTTAGAATTATAGGTATTTTTACTAGTGACGTCACAGTGAGTATGACGTCATTATATGTTAAGATTTAGCATTTAAGGTATGGCAACATCTTGTGAGAGGTTTAAACAAGATACGAGCAGGTGTTAATCGGATGACTCATTCTGTCTGAACAGGTTTGAACAGCTGGGGACAGGATATTGCATGGCGATAAAGATGGATAGGTGTTAGGGGAAGACTAACCAATCAGGTTTCACGCTAGAGGGCGTTGTTTTGACTGCCAGCCAATCAGAAGGGATGAGCTGCGTCACTCACGGACTTGTATTCAGCGAAGACACCATTTCTCTCCTGATTTTGTCAAGTGAAGGTGCGTTTGCTGTTTCTTCGAAGTTGTGCTTGTTAGTTTGAAGTGAAAATGTCGTCTGATTTACATATTGAACTCGTTGAAAGTTTTTACGATGCATCTAAATCACAGCAGTTGTTGTATGAATTGTTGAACTACGAGTATGAGAATCTCCAATTGAACTTTAATGGAAAAAGTTACACGTCTCAAAGGAAAGTGCTCGGTTTTGGTGATACTGGCGTGAAATATGCCTTTTCTGGAACGTGCGTCTTTTCCAAGCCGTGGACTTCTACACTGCTTCATATTAAGAAGGATGTTGAAAACAAGACTGGACAAGAATACAACTATGCCCTTCTCAACTACTATGCAGATGGAAATGCCAAGATTGGAGCTCATAAAGACAGCGAAAAAGACTTGGATCCAGACTTCACTATTCCAACCCTAAGTCTCGGAGCTATCAGAACCATGCAGTTTGCCCGTCCTGATTTCCGGCCCAACAAAGTTCCGTTGCCAAGTGGATCTCTCCTTCTCATGAAGCCACCCACCAATAAGTTCTGGACCCATGAAATTTCAGCCGAGCCTGCAGTGACGGAGCCGAGAATCAGTATCACCTTCCGGAACATCGTAGAGAGACCGCAAGATATTGTAGAGTATCCCCGCAACTCCCTTTCTCGGAAGAGACCATCGGATGAAGTCATCGCCGAAGAAGAAACAATTCCCGATGACGACTGGATGACTCACCTTTATGCCTCTGTAAAGAAAACCAGTGGATGCCTCAAGGAATGGAATCTTGGATTTGGTTTCATAGTGTCCCTTCATCAATATGACTCTCGTCTTTTCATCCACATGTCTCAACATAATAGTCAAGGAAGTACTCAGAAAATTATGATGAACATGGATACCTTCCAAGACTTTTATAACAAACTTTTACACGTGAACACGAAATACGCAGCTAGTAGCGTTGTGTGTAATAATCAACTCCTGGTTCTAACCCATAAGGGTGAGTTAGTTTTAAAACAACTCTTTTATTTTAAACTTAAGGAAAGTACCTTAAAAATGAATGAAAATAATCTTGCTAAAATTAGAGATCTCATGCCTGAAATATGTGAAACCATCAAGGAGTCTCTTATAAATTTACTGGGAGTTGAAATTCTTAATCATTGTGTTCAAAATGTAAATATACCACCCAATATAGACTTATTTCATGAATATGTTTGTGCTTTTCGATGTGAAATAGAAAGTAATGTTTTAAAATTGTTTCGCTGTGATGCCTGTGCTACTGGTGACCCCTCGCAAGGAAATCATGTCTGTATAACTACTTCATTGCAAGATCAGTCTTGGTGTGTTGGATACGATGCTATTCTTGTACTTAATGTTAAAAATGTGATTGAAATCTTACAATGTAAAAATGTCATACAATTCTTTAATGAAGATTTCTTTAAATGTATATCATATGGTGCTTTGAAAGATTATTTGAAATTGTAAATAAAAATTATTCAATGGAAATTTGTGTGTGATTTTCTTATGTGAAATAATAGAACAAAAAATGTTAAAGCAATATCACTTTATTGAATCATAAATTTTCCCACTTTTTAGGTGGTTTTACATTTCGTCTCAACTTTGTTTGAACAATTTTTCTGATTTTTGGATACTCTAATGCATAAATAAGAGAGAAAAAGTAACATACTTGAACATCTTACAACTAAGAATTCAAAAGTGAACGTGAAAATTTACTTTACGAATAAACATCATGTCTTTAAAATGTGTAAGAATATCACTAAATAAGAGAAAAAAGTAACATACTTAAACTTTGTACGACAAATAACTTTGACCTTAACGTAAAATTTTTTCCTCACATATAAAAATCACGACTTTAAAATGTGACGTGTAAGAAGAATTAGCATACTTAAAATTTCTACGAGAAATAATTTTAACCTTTACGCGAAAATTTACTACATACATAAAAATCATGTCTTTAAAATATGTAAAATATTGCTAAATAAAGAAAAAAGTAACATACTTAAACTTTGTACGACAAATAACTTGAACATTAAAGTAAAAATTTACTTCACATATAAAAATCACGACATTAAAATGTGACATGTAAGAAGAATTAGCATACTGAAAATTTCTACGATAAATAATTTTAACATTTGCGTGAAAATTTACTACATATATAAAAATCATGTCTTTAAAATATCGCTAAATAAAAGAAAAAAGTAACATATTAAACTTTCTACGACAAATAACTTTAACATTAACGCAAAAATTTACTTTACACATAAAAATCACGACTTTAAATTTGACGTGTAGGAGGAAAGTATAACATACCTATAATTTTTACGACAAAGAATTCAAACATTGCCATTCATGTCTTTAAAATGTATAATGACAACTCTAACTTTTAGAAAAAAGAAACACTAAAAATTTACAAAGCAAAGAATTTAAAATTGAACGTGAAAATTAACTTTACATGTACAATCATACTCTTATATCAACGATAAATAAGATAAAAAAGAAGCTCTAAAAATTTATAAGGCAAATAATTTAAATAATACGCGAAAATTTACCACACATACAAAAATTATGTTTTTCAAATGTGTAAGAATAACGCTAAATTAGAGAAAAAGAAATACTAAACATTTATAAGGTAAGGAATTGAAACAATATGCGAAAATTTATTTCACGCATAAAATTTTTATCTTTAAAATGTGTAAGAATAATGCTAAATTAGAGAAGAAAAAAAATAACATACTTAAACTTTCTTCGACAACAATTTAAACAATACGCGACATTTTCATACACAATTATTTTCTTAGGTTAATGTTAAATAATGGGAAATTTAACAGAATAAAAATTTCAAAGATAAAGAATTTTAACCTTTACACGAAAATTTACCTCACAAAAATATCATATCCTTAAACTTTAACGTGACAATTTACTCTTCATATACAATTAAACTCTTAGGTTAATGTTAAATAAGAAAAAAAAAATAATATACTTAAAATTTCTAAGATAAACATAACGTAAAAATTTCGTATCATGTGTTTAAAATGTAACATATAAGAGAAAAAAACTAACATACTTGAACTTTCTATAGCAAAGAATTTAGGCATTAGCGTAAAAATTCACTTTACATATAAAATTCACATCTTTAAATGGGAAGATAAGCAGGTGACGGTAATTAGCCAATCAGGGTAGCGGTAGGTGATACGCCATTCGCCGGCATTTTTAGATCGGAGGATGAGTCACGCTAAAACTTGTTGGAACAGGTCGGGAGATTTGTACAGCAAGAACAACAGCATCGACGCGCAAGCAGCGGGTGATGCTGTGATGTGTCAGCAGGTCTTTGAGATTATCGTTTTCCTACTTTGCCGTTTTCATAATGAAATGTTTGTGAAAACTTGGAATGAATGAAGTGGATTTCAAAGACACATTAGTAAGTGAAGGTAGAATTCGCATGGACTTTCTTCCAAAAAGTATGATTCACTTGGAGAATTTAAGATCATTTCTACTTGAAAACTTTTCTATTATTTAAAACATTGAATATTGTTCAAACTCAGTGGGATTATATGCTACAATACGGGTCAAACTTAACAAAATTGTTACATAGAAGAAAAATAGTAAGAGATTTAAAATAAATATTAGTTATAGCCTTTTAACTGTTCTGCCCGAGGTAATCTCGGGCACAGCACTGGTGTTCCAAAATGTCACGCCCGAGTATTACTCGGGGTAATTTTTTTTTGATTGCTTCGTGTTGTTATACACGAATATATCTCGGGAGGAATTTATTTGCGCTCAATGCAATAGATGGCAGCACTATACTTTAAGTTTCAAAGGTTAGATGCCAAAGGGTAGAGGCCAAAGGTCAAAGTCAAAGTGCGCGGCATTTTTTTGTTGCAAAATGGCATCCCGTAAACGTTATATAGATATTACAAAATTATATATAGATATTATAGTTATATACAAAACTGAACTACTAATAGGTATTCATTTTTATTTATTTATTTATTTATTTATTTATTTATTTAGAAAATAATTAAATTGATTTTTTTTTTTAAATTTTTAGAAAATAATGCTCCACTGGATGCGAACTTTACCACTGCCACGCTGAGTGGCAGCCGCCACAAAACCTTAAAATTTTTATGTATATAATTAAAAATATTAATTTTTAACTGCTAAGTATATTTTATTTTGTATTAAACATTTGTTTTTTGCAATAAAAAAAGTGAACAATTTAGGTACCCAAATCATCTAAATAACTGAACAGCTAAAAGGATAGATACTCCAAAGAAAAAATTTCACCTCTACTTTTCAATCGGAAAATCAATACAAGTTGGAAATTTATGTTACTTCAAGAAAGACTTAGACAATTTACTTTATAATAATATACGTTAAGGTGTCATATTAACTCGTGCAATAAATGCTGACTAAGGATTATTTTACTTATCAATCTAAGAAAGGTGAATTGGGGAAAAATATTAAATAAATTGTAGATATTAAATACATTGTAGATATGCATTCAAGTTTTGAAAATCGCCTGCAAGACTTTTAAAACATCTTAAGATAATTTGAAAGAAACTTGCGAATTATATGTAAACTACATAACTTTTTATTCTCTGAAAGGAAATCACAAGTAACTTAGTTAACTTTTTTCATGGTAACACTCATATTCAATGACATGTTTTTAAAATTTTACCTTCTTTACATGATATTAGTTATAAATTTGTTCAATCTCAGATGCGATATACTATTATTTCTAACATATATGTTACGAATTGTGTAAAGTTTTTAAAAGAGTATATGCAAATCACCAATCAGAAACATAAAAATCTAACATCATTCAAACAAACTAAAATAATAAGATATTTTCCTTAGTGGAAATAGTTAACTACTCATGTGATGGAATATACTAGAAAATTTAAATACTGAAAAAAGTTTGCTAGGCAAACTTAAAGAATATTTTTTTTTCTTGTGAAAAACTAGCATAAATTTGAAAAATGTAGAGTTTGTTACTACGTAAAATTGAACATCATCTGGACAAACTAAATTATACGTGATTTTTTTATTTTTTTATTTGTATTATTTGAGAGGTGCTGACAATATATCATTAATATAGAGATTTTTAACTTCCATCCATAATTTCTAAATAACTTATACATAAATTTCAGAAAAACTGAAACGTAATGTGTTTTACAAGAGGCTTATTTCGTAAGATGAATATTCAATATTAATATAACTGAGCAAAGTTCATTCCGGAAAAAACTTGTAAAATATACTTATATTTTGAAAATAGTTTGAAATATCCTTTTAAATTTATGAATGTTCGCTTTCGAAAGACACAAATAAAACTGATATTACTCATGATAATTAACACATACATAACATAAGTCAAACAAAGTGAAATTTTTATTGCTTGTGACCGATAACTTTTCAGTGAAGCAGAACTTACATAGGAAATTTATGCAAACTTTTTCAACTTTTAAACCAAGTATCATGTAAAATTATAAATTACGATAGGAAATAGCATACTTCAGAATCGGAACAAGTCTTGTAGTTAAGCTAAATGTATTTCTCAAGGAATTGAAAGCATACCAGAGAAGTCCTTATCATTTCGCATCTTTTCTCATGTTGCAAGAAGACATACTTTGTAAAAGATCGTCTTAGCACTTAACAAAAATCAGTAAAAATAAATATATTTTCTATGGCAAAGATAAAACTTCACAACTTAATTACTTAAATTTAGCTAAGTTGCATATGGTTTATTCACATAACTCGCATATGCTTCGAATGTTGAAATATATTTGTCAGTTGAAATCAAACTCATCGAAAATAAATGCTATCTACATTTTCAAGTCGGAAATTACTATTAAATAAACTTTACATGTAAGACATTATCATATTAAAAAGAAAAATCTACAAAAATGTAAATGATAATTTTACTGTTGGTACATAAATGATGAATAATTTATGATTTTATTCTAGGCAAACGTTTTATTGTCTAACAGAGAACTTAAACTTTAGCAGAAAAACGAAAAAATACAATTTTTATATCCTATCATGCTTGTCGAAAATTGAATTTATTAGCTGTTGTAATAGATTTTTATTGTCCAAATTTCTATAGTTCTTCCCAGTGCAATAATATTAAGTTCATGTGTAATGAGTAGGTTTTTTTTGTTGAATCTTATAAATTTAATGAAATTATTATGACCTAAGAGATTGAGTGAACTGAATAAATCAATGACGTAAATTTAAATAGTGACTTGAACTGATACATACTATAACTGTAAAGAAGTATGACAAAGTGATAGATGAAGTGAAAATAGAAGTTGAGTGAAATGTGTTGAAAAAAGTTGAAGACGACAAGAAATTCATAAATGAGAATTATCATTGACTTATATTAACTTCGTTTTTCTTGCTTATGACAAGAAAATACACTCTTGTTTATTAAGAACCAACTTGATATCTTATCATAGAATGACAATGATGAAATATCTATACATTAAAAAAAATACCAAACTTAGACATAGCAAATTTCTTGAAATTCATGTATAATGTGAGAAGTTTTACTGGAAATATAGAAGATACAACATTGAAAGATGTGAATGTTTCGAAGTACTTTATCAGAAATAAAAAAAATAAAAAATGCGCTGAGGTCCGCTATAAAATTTTTTAGGAGAAAGTTTAAACAAAATTTAAAATCAAACATGCTTTTAAGTGGGAACACATATATTAAAACTATAGCACATTTAACAATTTATATTATGTCATCTCAGTTGGTATCAAACTGAATAATATGAAAAACAACCACAAACTGAATAAACATGAAAATTATCAATATATGTGGAAAAGTTTCCTTTTTTCACATATAAAAAAAAATAACACATTGACATACGTTAAGATCACGAAACATGCGTAATCATATACCGATAAGAGCAACCAATGTTGCGGGGAGATATTCACGTGATGGACAATATCCCATGAATAAATTGAGTGATTTAATTTCTAATGCTAATTCCAATAGTATTCCACGTAACTTCAACTTTATATGTTACACTATAGATATATTTATTTTTCAAATATATTGACTTTCGAAAAATCATCCTTCAATATAAGAATGATCATAGTAAGAATAAAAGAAAAGATACTAAGCATTGATTTAAAGTGTATTTATTTCAACTTAGCAACAAATCATATGCGTGAAACAAAAATTGCTTCGAACCAAAGTATAACTATCCAATTTCATTGATTCCTACAAGGAAATTTTTCTCATCTAGTAATTGAATTTTTTTTTTCTCGTACACATTATAAGTGTTGTCCAATCAGGTGTAGAATAGCTGAAGATATCCGACCTCTTTCTAAATATTAATAAGTCACTGTTGAAAAACTTATAAAAATTTCAATTTACACTTAAAGTCTTTTTATATACATATATATATATATATATATATATATATATATATATATATATATATATATATATATATATATATATATATATATATATATATATATATATATATATATATATATATATATATTTCAAAGAATTTTTTCAAATCAATATGTATATTTAAATACTGAAACTTATTCACTTCAATAAATGTATGTTTAAGTTATAAAACTTGTCGTATGTATTGAAAAATTGTAACTTTTCGTCTTCGTATAAATCGATAACTTATACACTAGTTCTTCATCAATTAATCTTCTAAGTAAATCTTTCAAAGGTAAAAACATACCTATAGCTTTGCATTTGTAACAAGTTAAATTGTACATGTTTCTCGTGAAATTAAAATTTTATATGTTTTTCATGAAAATATATAAAATTTTGTAACTTTCACATGAAACATGTACAATTTAACTTGTTACAAATGCAAAGCTATAGGTATGTTTTTACCTTTGAAAGAGGTATTTTTTCAGTTTCTCTGGCGATTAACTGAGCAACGTCATAAGGTAGTAAGCCAAGCAAATGAGTAACCCAAAAATTTTCAATTATATCTGCTTTTTTAGCCAAACGTTCAAACATAATTAAATATAAACTGATATCATTTTCATCAGGGTTAAATTTTTGAATCAAATGATGAAGTTCTAATTTTGATTTTATTGGCGTACTACTAATATTTTGATTGGCGACAAAATTAGTTGACCTATTCTCTGATTCAATACGCAATTTTTGTAATTCGAATTCCATTTCATATTTTCTTACCTCGTCTTGTCTTTTACGTTCTTCAATTTCTCTTTCTTCTTGGCGTATACGTTCTGCAATTTCTTCTTGGCGCCTACGTTCTGCAATTTCTTCTTGGCGACGATTTTCTTCTATTTCTTTTTCTTCTTTTTCCTTTCTTTTATTTACTATAGTTTTTAACCATAGACTTATTATTATCAATAGACTGCGCGTTCCCACTTCAATCATACAACGAGAATGAAACCAAAATGAATCACAAAATTCGTCCATCAGTCACGTGGTTTTTAATTTGGCTACGTCGTAAAATTAATCCTTTATCTAATAATCTTATTATCCTTTATCGCCTGAGTGAGGAGAAATCCGCCAAATCTGCAACCCTGCTCCCAAAAAGTCCCTACTCATGTGATTCGTTTTGGTTTCATTTTCGTTGTATAATTGAAGTGGGAACGCGCAGTCTATTTATAATAATAAGTCTATGTTTTTAACCATTCTTTGGCACAGTCTTCATCATACTCTTTGCTCGCCAAAATTATCCTCTTTAAATCGCTAATTTTATGTCTATCATTAACATCTTCATCTAATTCTTCCGCTAATATTTTTAAATCGCATTTTCTTGCATCAGCGAAAATAGCCATTTCGTACTTACGATGGGCTTTCCTACGATGCAAATGGTTTCAAATATATCCCACTTCCGATTTTGTTGGCTTACTGTGTACTTAATTTAACATCAATAAAACATCTTTAGAAAACATGCATATTTATTTACAGAATAAACGTACTCGTAACTCGTTGCATTTACGTACAGGCCGTATCCTACGTTCTAAATAATATTATCTTCAAATTCCATCACAATCACTGTTGCCATCTCCAACTTACAAATATTTGCTTTTACATGTATACATAATTAAATAAACTTTCATTGCCCGTAGAATGATTAATGTATTGCAGTTGCTTGGTGTTTACCTATATTCTTAGCATTTTGTTCATGCTTAGTATTTTTTAAATTCGGAGCGCTATTGAATCCTTTTACGACCACTAAGTGTTTTCAAAGATTTAACAGTAATTGCTTATGAACATTAGTAATATTAAAGAATAGGATATTTTAAGGGGATATAGTACCCTTCAAACTTTTTTTTTTTTTATTTAAGCCTTTAAAATTATAATTTTGACATATTTGGAAGTATTACTATATAAAAACTAAATGTTATTAAAAAAAAGTTCTCATAGCGCTCTAAATTTTCAAAAATTTTAAATTAAAAAAAAAACAAAAAAAAACATTAAATTTCAACTTCTATCTTCTTTTTTATTTTTCTATATTTTTTCTTGATTTTTTTTAACAAAATGTTCCTAGCAATATACTCTAACTTTTTAGGCATCGGAATTAGAATAGGTAAACTAGTTTTCGAGGAAAACGATAATTACTGTATCTATATGTAAAAAAAGGCATACAAAACGGGTATTTTTCAACATTTAAATTTGTAAAAAAAAAAAAAAAAAGATTCAAAAATCTATGCCTATTTTGTCAAATACGTATTAAGAATGCACAAAAAATTTCAAGTCATTTCATTCATATTTGCAGAAGTTTTAGCATTTTGAGTAAGGTGGGAATTTCAAAATTCACGAACAGAGAAAAATGTGTCGAAACATCCAAAGAACTTTTGCTGCATTGCTTAATTCTCCATAAAAATATAGCTTTTTCTGCAATTGCAGTTATCGGATCAGCTCAAAAACTTGAGCCAGAATAAGGAGAAGGTTTCATAGATTATTAACACGCATAAAATAGAAAATTTATATTATTTTTTGTGAAAACAAGGTGTACCAAGTCCCCTTAATTGATTGATACAGTCCCTTTAGAGATCGCAGTAAATAAAGCCTTGATTTAATTTATAAATATTTCATAAATAGATGCGAAGGGTACTGTGATAGCTCTCCAAACCTTAAATGATATTTTTCTTTGAACAATGAATTTTGTAAGCGAAATAGGAACGTGATCAAAAGGTTATGAACAGTATCCTAATAATAAAATCCTCGTAGTTTCCTTTCCAATGGGTTTCTTAGTTTGAAACTGTCCGGAACATTTGCGTTTCGATTAGGAGAAAA
Organism: Linyphia triangularis; assembly: GCA_963978545.1. Taxonomy (NCBI): domain Eukaryota; kingdom Metazoa; phylum Arthropoda; class Arachnida; order Araneae; family Linyphiidae; genus Linyphia; species Linyphia triangularis. Next base: position 66,262,308 of record OZ021731.1, read on the forward strand.
CCCGGAAAACTCCCAACCGCCCTATAACTGAAGCGTGATTATCTGCAATCACTGCTGTTTACTCACTTTTGAAAAGAGAGACAAAAACTCTACCCTGTGTAAAATGCTTCGAAACTCTGCTTGGTAGCATCTTTCGATTATATTGACTGTGAATGGAGAACACGAAATAGTGTTCTAAAACGCAAAATCAGCTTACGCATCAAAAAAAAATTAGGCTTTTTCCTGCAATTTGTTCCATGAAATATTGATAAGCGCTCTTTATAACTGATTCTACCGCATGATGTAGACACAACTTTTAAGCAACAAAAAAAAAACAGTAGTTACGGCATGTCCATTCGCACATTCTGAAATGTCCAAATTGATTTCCAGATTTATACTATCAATAAACCCTGTACATTAGTGTTTTTATTCAAAAAAATTCAACAGAACAATCAGTATTATTCATAAACATTTTAAATGGAGTATTTACTTTTTGCTTTCAATTGAAAATATTAGATTCGGTCAATTTTATTATTATTATTATTATTATTTTGCATTTTTACTAGAGGTCGGAAATATCGATCAAAATAAATATCGATACTATATCATTGCCTAGAAAAAAATATCGATACATGATTTTTTTTTTTTTTTTTTTTTTTTTTGATTTTCAATTTTGCCAGAAAAGAAGTTTTTCGGGGTAAATTTCTACTTTTCATGAATTCATGCCAAAATTACTTTAATAAATAAATTATAAAAATTGTTTTAATAAATAAATTATATTATCAATCAGAATAAATAAAATACATTTGGATGTCAATGCATAAATTCACATTTATTTTTATAGAAGAAATTTTGAAAAGTAGTTTACCGCATATTTTGCTGATAGAGATGTTTTTAATATTTAAAATTATATGCGAATTCCAGGCACATGTTGCCAACAGAAAAGGCGCTATGTTAATGACTACTAATAAATTATCTTATCTTTCCATTACATTATGTTTTCTTTTTGGTTAGGGTGCCATTTTATCTATTTCTCAGCCAAGTCCAAACTTTAGTTTTGAAGTTTTTGAAAAGGGAATAAAGAAAATCGAAAAAGCACATGGAACTACAAAACGATCATAAAAAAACTAAAAATGTTTGAAAATATCGATACATCGGTGACTTGTATCGATATTTTTACTATCGATATTTGGTTTAAAATATCAATAAAAATATCGTCGTATCGATATTTCGCCAACCTCTAATTTTTACACGTTTTAGAACATACTGAGTTAAAAAATGGTCGTAAAAATGTCTGTGTCAGTTGTGGTCAGCGATACTTCTTGAACGGATTGACCTACGATGTTTAACTTTTGCATACGGGTAAGCGATGGCCACGGGTCGGACCAAATTGAGCGTGCACGTGGATGCCATTGAAAAATTTCTGTTTTTCAGCAATTCCGAAAAACGGCTCTAATGATTTTGATCAATGTCGCTGTAGGAATGCGTTTTTAAAATACTCAAAACAACTTAAATTCCCTTAGAAATTTGATAAAGACGTAATAAAAACTGAAAACTGAGTCTTTAAGGTATGCGTATAGGCTTCAAATCGCAAAACTCGCAAAAATCGGCGAAGATTTGTAAGGCCGTAAAAAACAAAAGCAAAATAAAAACAACACAAAAGAAGGAGACCCTATGATGGAGAAGCATACTAAAAAGAAAATATATAATAATTAGTATAATAATAGCAGTTTTTTATATAAAAAATACTTTTTTAAAAGTTATTCTCAGATTGTAGTTTTTTCTATTTTGCATTTCATTCAAACAGTAATAACTCCAGTTTAATATTTTTAGTAATGTGTTTTTTGCTATATATTCTGCATACATTATTGAATGTTTTGACCCTAAATACTAAGTGATTTGTAAATAAATATTTCTTTAATTCAATTTTAAAAATAAGATTCTGTATAAAAAAATTTGGATTTTTCTAATAGATTCGGTTAAAGCAAGATATCACAAAATATACACACTGTAAAATTCTGTTAATAGGGTCAAAACATAGAGCAGGGTATTCCTCATTATTGAACACCAAAATTGTATCTGTGGATTAATTAGAATTTTTGTCATTACCGTTCGAAATTAGACTAATTAGTTGATTAAATGTTAATTAATTATTAAAATCGGAGAAATTAAAAAAAAAGTTATTGGAAACAGTTTAACAAATAATGTACTTTTCAAGGTGCAAAGGTCTAATTTTTAAATTGAAAATAAAAAATTAAAAAATATTGAAACCTATACGTATACCTTAACACAGTTTTCTTCCCTTGAGCATTTCATATCAACGACTGTTTCTTCTTTATTTCACTTACCCGAAAGGATAATGTAATATTATTGAAAAACATGTAGCCAATTTTGAAATTTTGGTGACGGTTTTTTGCCAATGCAATAATTATCGTTTAAACATCGCCAAACTGGCAATTCTTTTTAAATTACTGAAAATGTTAAACAACCCTAATTAAATTGCACCCATCCATGCAGAGACCAATTTTATAATGTAATTAAAAAGTTGCGCGATATTCCTCACCCCTAGATTGTGTTTACATTATTTAAAAACCTTCACCAATCCAACATTATTATTCATTTATTTTTAAGTTTATTCATTACCAATCAAACCTCACTCATACCCAGTTGTTTTTAAGTTCGGCGTCGAAAAGTATTAAAAGTTAATTTTCCTTCCAAAATGCGCGCCTCTCCCTTTTTACAATTCAAGCGATTTTCGATTCCGTTGGCCGACCCTGTTCGTTGCCACTGCAACCCTGGTGATGATGACGTCATTACGTGTGGCGGTGACGCATTCGAGGCCTTTCGCTAGCGAGCAATTGGGAATAACTGTATTCACGGGAGGCCCTGGTGACCTTCAATTTTGGCCGGGCCCCCCCCCCCCCCCTTCAAAAAATTAAACAGCGACATAACAACGTCCAGTTAAATTTCACAAATAACAAGTTACATGGGTATTAGATTTTTGTTGTTGTTGTTCTGATATTAATGAAGAAGTTATTTTATGCAGGAAAAATGGATTTATTTTTAAATGAATAATTTAGTTGATAATTTAATTATATCCTGAATTTATGTCGAACATTAGTTTCAGCTATAAATTAGGAGACATAAATTATTTTAATGATTCGATTTCAATGGAATTTATTGGCAATTTCAAAAATATTCCATTCGATTTTGATAGAATTTATTGTCAATTACAAAAAATTCCATTCGATTTTCATGGAATTTACTGGCAATTGTTTTAGATTCAAAACCTGGAATTTTATGTGACTACAGTAAACAACTATACATTTTTAATTAGCACTTTGCAATTTTAGATTGCATTTAATGTAGTTTTGAGTTTGTAGTTGCTTATATAGGAATCCTTTTTTTCTCAAAGTTAATTACAAACCGTAAAAATGGTTGAATAGATGCAGTAAAATATTAAGTATTTTTTCTGAACATTTAAAATTATTGTTAATGTATAAACATTTTTTAAAAAATACGCTTTCGGCGCTAGAACATTTTAATTGTTAACGGTGTTTGTAAAGAAATTTTTAAATACTAATTCTGTTTACCATTCTCAGCCAGAAAGAGTAGAGAAAGTCACTTATTTTTTTATTTTTTTCTTTAAAAAAAGCAGTTACACGTTTTTTTAAGCTTTTCAAACGGAAAAATTTCACCAACAAACTGCTTATTTAAAATAAAAAAATAATAATAATAATTAATCAACTTCAAAATTGTTTTACTTTTTTTTTTTTTTTAAACTTTACAAACAATTAGTACTTATCAAGAAAATTGTTAAAAGAAGTAAAACAACAAAATTGCTTACTTTCCATTTAAACTTAACAAATCATTGCAGTGTTTAAAAGATACTTACCATTCGAATGGTAAACCATTAATTAATAACTAAATAAAACAATATGATCAATCAAGAGCGGATCCAGAGTATTATTAAGGAGGGGGCGGACAGATTTTAAGTTTTAAACTTTTGAAGAGTTTAAATAAATAAAAAAAAATTTAAAAGCTATACTACTACATCATGGGATTTCAAAACAATAATTTCCGATGTATTTAATAGAAAAGTTTATATCTAAACAACCAAAACGTTATAATTATTTTTTTTCCCACAAGCAACTTTTTAAACAAAAAGTGCATAGTAAATGAATTCTAAGACTTTTGTGTGTTTTTTTTATGAAAAGGTTCTTCCAAAAGATATACCCAACTTCATATTTTCCTTGAAGAGAACTACTAAACAAATTTCTACTTCCTGTTCCATGATCATCAAAAATTAAACGAAATTTGTCTGAAATATTTTACAGAGCACTTAGCTGTTTTGTTTTTTGCTCGTCTTTTTCCATCTCCCAATTTTTAGAATGCTCTGTACGGATTCGTCAAATCTTGATTGACTATATCCATAGATTGAGAAAAGCGCGCCTTAAAACGTGAGCGATAAAAACCATCTATACTAAACTTCAACTTAACTTGACATCACTAGACGGTAGATCGTCACAGTGCTCATAGGCAATTTATCCATTTTGGCGGCGTGAAAGCATAATGCTCACCTAACCACAACCCTGTCGAGAACAAAAAGCTATAAGGTTTGGCGATAATTACGTCCCCACTCCGCTAAAATGGATTAATTACCTATGAGCACGGTGAAGATCTATCGTGTAGTGATGTCAAGTTAAGTTTGAGTTTAGTATAGTACATTTGTTTTATTTTTAATTCATATCTTTTACATGTTCATTCACTTGTTATGTATATAAATTAAATAATTGTGTTACTTTTGGACGCCAGTGTTAGCCTTTTCTTTATTACACTCATGTCATGATAAAAAACACATAAAATATTGTTGGTCATCTTTATTTTTTTTCCATTTAACTCTGAGTAACGAAGTGGGCGGTCGCCACCTCCGCCCTTTGCTGTATCCGCCATCGTGATCAATAATTGGAAAAATAATTATTGGCTTTCTCTGAAATAAGAAGAAACTTATAACTAAAAACCAACCTAAGACAGATAAATTGGCTTTGCCATTTCATTCGAATTAAATAACTATGATTGTTAATAAATTGTTAAATAATAATAAAAAACAATAAAGCAAAAGGAGCTAACAAAATTTTGTTTTTTGATAGAAAAAAAAATTCCGCTTTCCATAAAATTCTATTTTACACTAAGATTTTCTCCAAATGATCCCCAGGGACAATCTAAATATCAGGGACTTACATTTTCTTACCTCGAAATCTTAAGCTAATCCCTCATTTTTCGGTTTCGTATTTTGTTTAAATTCAAAATTGAAGGGCAAAGTAATGCTTCTATTCACAGAAAAAGAATAATTATGTTTGATTAAAAATTTAAAATACATTAGCGGAAAATTGTAAAGGCAATATCACTACGCGATTCGAGGAGGTAAGATGATGGGGAAAGTCCTTTCACAGCACCGGACGCTTACCGTGGCCTTGTTGCCTTGGTAGTCTTATCAGTGGTGATGAAAGCCAACTCAACCCAAGCTGTGCATATAAATTACCTCTGATGTAACAATTTGTGAAATTTTTAGTCCAATCATGAGTAATTTGGACCTTCATGAAAAAGACATTTTAAGATGTACTCATTAAAAAGAGAAATAAGATTTTTTTTTACTTTTAATTAGCCATATGTATACATAGGGTAATGAAAATATAGTATTGGGTTTTAAAAAAAAAAAAATCCATTTGTTTACATTTTTCCACACTGATTTCAAAAAAGTGTTCTAGGAAAAATGTCTGCTTGTATGTGTCTGAGGTCAGCATAACTCCCAAACAAATTGACCTAAGATGTTGAAATTTGGTGTGCAGGTTGGTGATGGCCCAAGGACTTACCATTAAAGTTTTTGTCAAAATCGCGCGTGCGCACAAGGTAGCTGCCATTGAAAAAATAATGTTTTTCAGTAGTTGATTAAAGGCGGCTCTAACGATTTTGTCTAAAATTGCTGTGGAAATACCCCTTAAGGTGTTCTAAACATCCCCACCTTCGAAATTCCCGTAAAAATGCTTTAATGGCATAAAAAGTTGAAAAACGAATGTCTCCAACACAGTCTTCTTTCCTTGAGCATACCTCATTATTGATTGTTTTTTCTTATCTAGCCAGTTTCACTTATAATAAAAAATAATATAAGGGTTATCGTGAGGTATATCGCCAAAACCATCATTTTGGCGAAGTGTGTTTTTTTTTTGTTTTTTTGTTTTTTTTCTTTGAAATAAGACCCATAAGAGAATTGTAGTAAAAAATGTCGCCAAATTGCCCATTTTTACTAAATGAATGATGAAAATATAAAAACGGTAAATTACACAAATCCACGTCAGTATTATAGTGTATTTGAAAGCTGTGCGATCCTCCACACCCCTAGTCTTGTAGTTACATTCAACAGAGTAACTTTAATAAGTCACAATTTACCATTAAAACTCCTTCAAGTCACCCAAATTTATGTTAATGAGAATGAGTATTTCATAAATCATTTATCTTTGAAATTCGAAACTGCTTTGTCATAACGTTCTGATATTAGAAAAAAATATCCATAATTTATTTTTGAAAGTAGAAATTGCTTTGTAATAGCCTTCCGATATTAAAAAAAAATACATTTATCTTTTATCTTTGAAATTCGAAACTGCTTTGTAATAAGGTTACAATATTGAATAAAAGATATCAATTTTTTATGTTTGAAATTTGAAACTGCTTTGTAATAATGTTCCAGAATTAAATAAAAGATATCCAGACAATTTTACCAAATTTAATTTTCAACATTTCGATTGACAAAGATTTACCGAGAGTTGACGTATAAAAATAATTGCTTGAGAGCGGACGTACAAAAATAATCTTTAGAATTGTGACGTATAAAAATTGTAAATGAGATACTTAGCTCTGTATTTTTCTCCATAACATATGGATAAAATTTCATTTCATAAATTTTTCAAAGTTTGATTTTTAACCAAAAATAAAGAATAAATTTAAAATATAAATTTTTAAAGTAAAGGGGAAAAAATGAGAAAAGCAGTAAAAGTCGCAGGAAAAGAGCTCTGTAGTACCCAATTTAAAATTTTAAATTATTCAATCTAACAAGAAGATAATTCATCATTATTTTATTATTTATTACCTTTTGATTACAAAACTAAATTTGAATTTCTAGAATAAAATCGTTAGCGGTCTTGCTAGTCCAACTGTTACAATCACGTTTCATCAATCTCAACCATAATTCCAACAATATCACTTAGAATTTAGCACATAATAATTAAATTACACAATATTAAATTTAGTTTTAAAATATATTTATGGGTTTTCCTTAGTTATAAAAGTATGCTCAGGATTATTATTAGGGTTTCTAAAGAATTTGTTCAATTATTTTTAAAATTGAGGGTTTAACTTTCTAATTAAATATTTATTAATAGTTGTATGTAATGTATAATAAGGTCGCTATCCAGGTTTGCAACGCAAAGAAATGCCATGAACGTGATTTTTTACTCAAATTAATACTGTTTAATATAATTATGTGCTAAATTCGAACTGATATTGCTGCAGTCATGCTTAAAACTGATCAATAGGACGTTTATATTTGTCATAAAATTCTCGCATTTAAACCCCAAGCAAACTTATTATGAAAACATTGCTATTTTCACTAGGATAATTACAAAGGAAAATTAATCGATGAATTTCGGACAGTTCCTAAAGTATAAAATGTAAATAGTTATTAAGACCATATTCACATGTGTATATAAATTTTTAAGTTTATTATTCAGTAATGTTTCTGTCTTTCTGTATATAAATTAGTAAGTTTAGTAAGTTTTATAGTTTAGTAACGAACACAGAGTGTTTGCTATTGCTTTGAAAGTAAACCTTCCTTTCCGGGAACTGTACTGCCCGGGACGTGCAGTCCTTGAGAGGGGGGCAATGTTACGAATTTTCGTATATTTGTAAATATGTTGTATTATTAATTATGTAAAAAGATAAATTTATGTATATTTCGCATAAGGCAGTGCAATAGTTTGTCTTACTTTGCTTTCCTGCAATGTGAGCCTTACTGCTTGAAAACGAGTTTTACAGAGATAATGCTGGGAAGCGAGTTTTACAAAGAGCAGGCCATTTAACAATATGGTAGTGGCAATCTCGCCAAATTGGAGAGATAGAGCCAAGTTGGTGACGGTTTTGGCGACTAAGACTTTCACATTAGAATATCTACAAGTAGTTCCAACCCTTTATTTTCAGACGGGACTGACGCGGCATAAGTCCCGTCAGTTCTATACACATTTTTGTTGCCTCTTCGAAGGACTAATTTACCCATAAAAAGTCCCATCTACGTCCCATCAGTATTCTCATGTTACTGTAATAATTTAAACGCTTCAAGACCCATTGAGACTATGAAATCCACTGCAAGGAAGCATGAGCTTATTTCTCTTTATAAGCAAACACATGGACGATTTTCAATCTTCTAGGCTTCCATCTTGACTTCACGTCGTCTTATATTCGTACTTGTCTCTAACAAGCTACCAAAGAGAAACTAGCTTGTACTGGCATCCTAAAATTATAGAACGAACTTCATAGAAAGGGAAGTCCGTCTCAAAGTGTTTAAATTAATACAGTACCAGGAGAAAACTGACGCGGCTTAGGTCCCGTCAGTTCTACACACGTTTCTGCTTTCTCTTCGGAGGACTAATTTACCCACTTGTCGTCATCCAATCGTTCTGAAACTTGGTAGATGGACTCGTTGTTGATAACTATGCATTCTATCATGCTTTGGGGCTAAAAAAAGAGTTAGCGTGTCACCGATTCGATTGTAGTCTTCGTATTGGTCAAGCACTATGAAAAATCAATCTGAATTCAAAACCACTTAAATAATTTGCAATCGCGAGGAAAGTTAGCAATGCATGTAAAGTTAAAAAGTGGCAGATAATCTATATAAAAAAAATATCTGTCTTATGTGTGCATGTTTTTATAGAAAGTTCGTTTTTCTCGGTTAATTTTTTTTTTGCAGATATGCTATACTAAACTTCAACTTAACTAGACATCACTTAGACGGTAGATCGTCACAGTGCTCATTGGTATTTAATCCATTTTGGCGGCGTGAAAGCATAATGTTCGCCAAACCACAACCCTGTAGAGAACAAAAGACTATAAGGTTTGGCGAGAATTATGTCTTCACTCCGCCAAAATGGATTAAATACCTATGAGCACTGTGACGATCTATCGTCTAAGTGATGTCTAGTTAAGTTGAAGCTTAGTATAGTCGGGTAATATGTAATACTAAGATATTTCATGATTCGCTGTTTGATAGACTGTATCTGCACCGTTGAACTATATTATATTTGTAATTTATGCAATATAAACGAAAATGCGAAAGTTCATTAAAAGTGTTTTTTTTTTTTTTTAATTTAACCATCAATTTCACATTTCAAATTAATTTCATATGATGTCCAAATGCAACTTTTATTAAAAAATAATTTAATAGTAAGAAAAAATTCGAAAAAATAAATTTAACTAAAGGTAACTCATTACAAATGGACAAAGTATTTTGTTTTAGATTTTTAAATCATTTCGACATGATTTACATTCCCAAACATAAATGATAATTTTGAACAGCCAAAATTCATCTAATAAGCACACGTTATTGCACAAATTATTGTTTAGATAAATTCATATGCTTTTTTTTTTCAAATAATATTTTAGTAACATCATGGCCTACTTTTTATCTAATCGTGGACCACCTATGCTCCGTAGACAACAACCCCGTTTACGAATTAAACATCAAAATTAACCTATATACATTTCCTACTCGTATGCGTTATTGCAAATTTCAATAATTTCAAAACACTTAAATTTCGCTCGATCATTGCTGCCTTTTCCCGTGTCACAAAACCTGAATTATTTTTAAAAAAAACAAAAAAAAACATTTTAATGAGAAAGGCAAATAAACAATCCAAATTACCATAAACGGTGTCGCTTAAAGCGATGAATGCCTTCTGTAAGAAGAAAAGTGAAGTGATTGCAATCGCGAGTCCTTAGTGGCGCCACCGATCGGTGGTTCTCGGAAGCGCGCTGTAGATCGGTTTTCAAGGCGCGCCTCTTTACTGTCACCTACTAGAATCCTCATTTCAAATTTGCACACAAGCGACACCATTCTTCTTGTTCCAAGCCACTCAAGGACGCAGGAATGGTCCTTGCAGACAATTTTTCTGTTTCTCGTATTTTTTTTTTATTTTTTATTTTAGCTTGAAGCATTAGTTTGGATATTTTTTTTTTTTTTTTGTCTGATTTAATTCTTGTGACTGTTTCGTTTTTATTATTATTATGATTATTATTTGAACGTATTTTTGTAAGTTCAAGTTCAACGACCGGAAATTTAATGTTTATTACAGCGTTATCCAAACGTAACTGGGCCTTTGAAATATTGTTTGAGAGTCCAAAAATACCACGCGATTTCATTTAAAAAAAAAAAAAAGTTGTTTTCTATCTATAGATGGCGCTGTAAGTATCTGTGAGCAATTGTTCATAGCTATTTACATAAAAATGACGGCTTGTATTTGGAGTTTTGATGATAAGAGCTTTATCTGTTGAGAAAAAAAATGGATTTTAGGAGATTTTTCTGAAAATAGAAATTAATTGCTTACGAATAATCAATTTTTCAAATATATCCTACTTGGATCCATTTGTACTCTAATCCTGAGACTTGGCGGCTTATTTTAATAAATTTCGGAACCTTCTAATTTAGAAAACCATTCCATGTGCAAGTTTAATCTAATGAAATGCGAATTGCATTCCAAAAATTGTGAAAATAACTAAGAAACAGGAACAATAGTAAGTTTTAACTAAACGTTCAAAACAGTCTGTATCGAAACAGATTAACACACATCACTGTCTGAAACATATGAATTTACTTTTTTTAAAGAAAAACTACCCTTTAGAGTATTTATTAAAATCGTTCTAATTCTGTAAATTTTAATCATAAAATCTTAACTTTTCGGCATTAAATAACTTGACCTCAGGAGCATTTTTGTAATTGGGCTCTTTATTCAACAGTGAATGTATAGAATAAAAATTCATTTTAAATAAATTATGTATAAAAACTGCATTATTTTTTATTTTTTTTTAAGGTTCTTCACTTTATTTTGAGAACTCTATCTTTAATGATTAAAGAAATAAACCTCGTAGCTATTGTTTTGGCACACACTGTACACTTGTCCTTTTTTTTTTATTAGATATTGTCTCTCTCTATGCATCGCCATGCGAATATGATATTATATATGATATACACTGCGATATAATTATGATATGATATAATAAATCTGCTGGTAGCTCTGAGGCAAAACATATATATATTATTCATAAATTATTCTTTTATAAAAAGATACCCATAATCGTTAATTATAAAAAGGTATCTCTCATCACTTGGTGAGCTGTTTCATAAGCGTCTCCTGTTCAGGGTTTTCTCCCATGCAACATGTAAATGCGAGTTGTACATGCCAAACTCTCTCTTGACGCTATTTCCTTAAGATCCATTTCCTTTGCCAACTTCAAATAAGTCAAATATAAATGCGTTATAAACTATTGATGTTATGATGTGAATGGAGAGAGAGAGAGAGAATGTATAGTAAATTGTCTATTATGCGTATGCGTGAACTTTCTCTCCTAGAAATACAGCGTATATTCTACATTGAAAAGGCATTGATTTATCCAAACCAGTCGATGACGTCAATCAAAAGCCAAGTAAGTGGTCCCAGATAATACAGCTGCAATAATTACAAATAGACTGAGAGGCAACTGCAATTTTTGCACCCCATCGAACATCATTCTGAATTTTTTATAGAAATTGGAGAAAAGTGAGTAGATTACGAATCCACTGGCCTGCCGTGAAAAAAATGGCCGAAACTGGTAAAAAATCGACTTTTAATAAGTTGAACTATATCCAATTGCCAAATTCGCCATAACTTGCCAAATAATGAGCATTTTTTTTAATTTGGTAACCCTCACTCTTTAATTTTCAGTTAAGATGGTTGCAGACGATTCTGATGTGTGGCTATTGCTTACTTGCATCTTTCACAAATGATCCAAATTGGCAATAAACATTTCGTCACTGATGTCGCCAATGTGGCTTACTTTTAAAAGATACAAGTTTTCCGAGCCAGAGATCAGAAATCGTTTGCGATTTTTCTCATTGAAAATCAAAATGCAGTGGGTTGCCAGACGAAAAAGTTTATTCTCTTTTTGGCAAGTTATGATATATTTGGCAATCGGATTTTAGTTCAACTCATTCCAAGTCGATTTTTGATCAGTTTCGAACATTTTCTCCAATTCCTATAAAAAATTTAGAATGATGTTCGATGGGGTTTAAAAATTGCAATAGCCTCTCGGACTATAAACATAGTCACAGGATAAAATTAAAATATATATATATACATAATTTCGAAGGGATAAACGTTCTGCCTTGTCCAATATGGAATATGTTGTTTAAAAGTGTTGTTATGGTCAGGTCCCTATTAAGAATTCGAGGGTAGGGAATCCCGCCTTTAAACTGGGTCCCTCATTACATTGCGTCAAGCTGACATAAAAGATCAGTAGTTTATCCAACAAAATCGGTTTAAAATCTTACTTGTAAAAGTCATTTTCCGAAGAATTAAAACAAATTAAAAGTAATAATATCAATTCTTCTTTGTGGCTTCTTCTTCAACACTTCATGCAAAAGGGTTACATCTCGAATTATAAGCAGTAAAAAGTTAAGTGTCTAAATAAGATGTGCAATTTCGAAGTAATTTAACATGTATAAGTTTAAAAACATACCAGTTTGAAAGGAACAAACCCCCCCCCCCCCTCTACTCCCTAGAAAACAGACCTACTCGCGGGCCTATTCAGTTATCAGGCATTGATTATGATAAACTATATACACCATAGGACAGGATTTTATCTAGGATTTAACCTTGTTCGTTAGCTACGAAGTAAGACTGTCTTCACTATAAAATAATAAGGCTATTGAGAGTTAAGATCAAAATAAAAAAATAATTAAAAAAAAAAATTATACAGTGTTTCTCAGCCTTCCAAAAAAGAGAAACAATGGAAACTATCAGTAATAACACTAAACAAATATTCTGTCTAATTTTAAGAGGAAACTAGATGTCTGGCTAACGAAACACTTAGGAGAGATAATAGATCTTTCAAAAGTAATCCTTGACAAATATTTAACTAAATCGACCTTACCGAAGGTCGAAAATATAGTTGTACTTTTTTCCTGTATTTGTGCAGTAAGCGAAATTAATATCAGTACATGCGCAAATTTATATAATTCACTGCTGTGATTATCGGTGTCCATGATATTTTCATTTTCAAAATTGAATATCATTAACTATCCGATACCAATTCAAATAAAATGAAAAGTTATTTAAAATAGGGGTTTATAATATAGTTTATCATTGGTATACCAGATGGTATGAGGTCACGTCCGTTAAGGTCAAAAATATAGCTGTTCTATTTTCCTCTAGGTGAAGTGAAAAAAATTAATATCAGCATGTGCGCAAATGTGAATAACTCACTGCTGTGATTATCGGTGTAGATAATATTTTCATTTTTAAATTGAATATCATTAACTATCGGATACCAATTCAAATAAATTTAAAAGTTATTTAAAATAGGGGGTTTGCAATATAGTTTATTATTATGCATAAGTTTACCAGATGATATGAAAGTCACGTTCACATGATAATTGTAACCCATTCCTTTGCCCAAACCGTAATTAACTGTAATTACCAGTGAAATTTTGTTGGTACTTCGAACAAATCTAGTAGGTATTGAATCAGTTTGTTAAAAGCAACTTCCCTTAATAGCATCAGCATTTATTTCACGATAATTTATCAATGAAAACTTCAACAAAAAAAAAAGTTGTTGATAAAAATAAAATATTCTCTGACGACAAATAGAAAAGCTATTTAATGACAACCCTAATTTAAAGAATGATTCTTTGCAACACGATATGAGACCTCTCCCCCCTCCAGAAATCATTCGCTGTAGAACGATTCAGAGACGAAATTGCATCCGAGTAATAACAGGTTGATAAAAATGTTTAGGCCACCCTACAAAGAGAACTGCAAACGATCACATTTAGTAAATTTTTTTTTTTTTTTGTCACATGGCATGAAAGAAGCTTTTGTTAAACGAACTCAGGGAATGAACCGAACAACTGCTTTTCCTTTCCAACGACATTTGACGTCGGTGGATATTTTTTTTTTTTTTTAACTTATGGCGATAGGCGAAAGGTTATTTAACCTTCGTTGTATTAATCTAGATTTCGCTAAAAATCATTTTCTTTCTGGTTTGGTGAGTCGAAAACTAAAGAATAAATTTTAATGCAGATGCTGTTTCATACGAAACGTATTTTTAGTGAGTGATTTTGTTAGGGTGTCATTTTTGAAAGAGTGCATTTGGTTTGAGATATTCAGTTTTAAAAGTGATTTGTGACATGAAGTCTCATTGCCGTGTTTTCTCCCTTTCGGGATACAAATTTTGATGCAGATTTCGCTGCATCAGTATTTGTTCCTTGAAAGATCTTCCGAAATGTCTCCATTTAAATGGAACCCAATCGCTGCCACTAAATATAAAATGCTAAATGTTTCTCTTATAAAAGCAAAATAACCAACGGAAGGGGGCAGACGATTTCAAAAAATATTTAAATCTTTTAAAAGTGGCAATGAATCTTATTTATTGCCAACTTGGCGAATTTTTAAAAGGTTCTAATAATTTTTGAAATCACCTGCCCTTTTCCTCATAGAAAATTAAAGAGCGATTGGTTACCAAATAAAAAATAATGCTCATTATTTGGTAATATTTAGCAATACTTTGGCATATATTGTAGCACTAAAAAAATAAACATTTGTTTTATGACCTATATACTTCATTGCCATGCTTTAAAAAGAATGCCAGTTCGCGTTTACACAGTGCCAGCAATAAAACAATCCAGCTATTGCGCGAGCATTGCGCCTCTATCGGTGGTCACGGTAGAACGCAAGTGATTGAATGATGGTAATTGACGCTCCAGAAAAATTAGAAAATATTTGACCTACTGACTCCGTCAGCTAGAAGCGTTCATGAGACAAACGCTACTGGAATGAATCGTATACCCGGTGCTAGCGCTGGCGTCTAATGACTGGCAATCTCAACTGGTACACGCCAACTGGTAACTTATAAACTAGCTCTAAGTAACTTCCAGAAATCTGTGTGATTTCATTGCAAGGCCACTGACAATTATCTTAATTTCGAGGTCATTTCAGTTAAAACCCTTCCATTAGCTTAGATTGATTTACGATAGCCTTGTCGAGCTTAGCACGCCCCTTATGCAAATTGGCGTATCCGCCAATTTATTGTAGCGGAACTAATTGCCCCTCTCAGCCTTAGTATTATGCATTTTGTTGGATATTCACCACTAAAAAGAAAAAGAAATAAATTTAGATTACGATTACAAGATAGATACAAATTACAAGGTGATTTTCTTTTAATGAACGTTTGAAAAAGATGATTCTATTGGGAGAAAAAAAAAACTTATTGGGGTTTAGTTACTTTTTGGAGGTCAAGTCAGATTGAAATTTGGTAAGGGTTTATTTTAAAAAAAAATGTTTTGAAAAACGGATTTTTTTTTTTTTTTTTAAATTTTCGGTGTCCAATTTTTTATTGCAATTCCACTAATTTAAGAATAATTCTTATGTTACACAAGCCTGATTTTCCAAGCTTTCGGTTTCTTTGTACTTTGCTGCATTTAGCTCTAGAACTGAACAGAGATATATTTTGCTGAAGCTATGCAATTACATACCAAAAAAGACTGAAACTAAGTATATATAAATTAAGCAAGTTAAGCATATAATCAACAGCAAAATATCTTTGATAACATTTGAAAATACTGTGATAAAAATGAGCATGATACAATACGGGTTAAAAAAAAAAAAAAAAAAAAAAAAAAAAAAATCCAAACGATAGCTATATCTTCGGTTCTAATTATCCTAGAATCTTGCGGTTAATATTTTGTTTACGATTTTCTTTATGTGTGGGGTAAAAAAAAAAAAAAAAAAAAAAAATCTTAGGGGATTGTATACTAAGTAAATTAAACAATATCTTTAAAAAATTCGATACTAACCCAAATTTTTATGTTTTCATTCAATATCATTATGTGGCGAAACAAGTCACTTATGAGCGAAAGTGTTTTGGTCGATCTTGAGGGCAAATCTCTTTTTAAAGATTAACGAGGGAGAAGCAAATGTTTTACGTGCTTCAAGATGTACCTTTTCTGTTAGCTGAAAACTCGGAATTTTTATTTTTTTTTACCACTTAATATTCCCTTTTCTAAATCCTTTTTATTAACTTCGATTTTGTGTGTGGTTGGTTGAGTGTGTATGTCGATGGTGGGAAAACCTGCGGAGGCCTAATTAACCCTCTTGCCGTCATACAATCGGGCTGAAACTTGGTAGATAGATTCGATGACCATACATTCTTAATTTTGGGAGGCTGTAATTATCACTAAAAGGTGCCTTTTACGGCATACTAATTAGCCAACTTGACGTCATCCAATCGTGGTAAAATAGCATTTTACCGACCAATGAAGAAACATTCCTGTTGCCAAAAAAATTTTAATAAATAAATAAATAATTCAATTGTTTTAATCGAAATAAATAAAAGATACTTGGATTTCATTAATTCATGTTCATTTTTAATAAATTTTGAAGGGTAGTTTGCCGCATATTTTGCTGATCGAAATGTTTTTGATGTTTAAAATTAAATGCAAACATCAAGCACGCGCAGTTCACAGAATTGGCGCTGTGCTAATAAATAAAAAAATTGGCAATGCATATAAAGAATTTGTATTAAAAAACTTTTATTATTAAGTGATTTAGAGATAGTTTTAAAGAACGCGTATGTACAACACGCAAAAAAAAAAAAAAAAAAAAAAAAAAATTCGAATGATTTTCTATATCTTGTATTTTAATTGATAAAATAACAGAAATCAAGTACCGTTGTAAATCGTGGAAGATCTTTATTGATAGTGTATAATTTTTCTGATCATGAGGGGCTATCTACATATTAATGGCAACCCCATAATATTGTTACGAATTTTTGTATATTTGTAAATATTTCGTAGTGCTAATTTTGTAAATAGGAACGTTTATGTACATTTCGCTTAAGGCAGTGCAATAGTTCGTCGTAGGTTGGTTTCCCTGCAATGAGTCTCTCAATGCTTGATAACGGGTTTTACAGAGGTAACTCTGGGAAGCGAGTTTTAAGGAGCAGGGCATTTAACATTATGGTAATGGGAATCTCGCCAAATTGGCGAGATAGAGCCAAGTTGGCGACTGTTTTGGCAACTAATTTTTGTCGCCAAATTTGGCGAGAAATCGCCAAATGTCGTCAAACTTGGCTACCATTTGGCGACATTTTCGGTACATGTATAGGTACATGTATCCCATGTACATGTATATAGGACTTTTCGACTACGATCTGGAAAGTTCTCCAAAATTTATCTCTCTGGAAGTTTCGTGGAGATTCACTACTCCTATATAAGGACGGCCGTGAGTAGAGTTAGTTAGTTAATTTTGAATCACTGAGTGAGTTGTTAGCTGAGTCAGTTAGTTGACTGGAATTACTGAATCTCAGCGAGCGTTCCGAGTAGTTCTAAAGTGAACTGTATTGTATTGTCTTTTTCGGCGATTTAGCAGTTGTTGTCAAGTTTTTAACTGCTGTTTTGTGCTCTATTGAGGTGAAAAGAGCTGTATTGTGTCTACTAGAACGAGAAGTTCTGGAGCTGTAAGAGAACTGTGAAGAGTTATTTTGGAATAAATTTCTGCAAGTTTTGATCTGCTTTGGCTTCAAATCTTTCGAACCCTTCCACGCAACAATATTATACCATATTTAGAATAAAAAAAACGTCTAAATACCAAATTTCATAATTTTCCATTGAGTGGTTAGTAATTTAAATGATGTCAAAAAAATGGCAAATTAATGTTAAAAAGAAAATTTGTTTTTTTTTTAGCCATAAATACTTAAATAGTTAATATATGTTAGCAATTTTTATTTCAAACGATAGTTTTTATTAAAGGCCAAATATAAATAACATGCAGCTTTTGTTTTAAACTGTTTTTAAATAATTCATTATTAATTAATAAAACAAGTTGTTAGCAATTTTTGTATATTTGTAAATGTTTCGCAGTATTAATTTTGTAAATAGGAAAATTTATGTACATTTCGCATAAGGCAGTGCAATAGTTTGTTTTCCTGCAATGAGTCTCTTGATGCTTGATAACGAGTTTTACAGAAATAACGCTGGGAAGCGAGTTTTACAAGGAGCAGGGCTATTAACATTATGGTAATGGCAATCTCGCCAAATTGGCGAGATAGAGTCAAGTTGACAACGGTTTTGGTGACTAATTTATGTAGCCAAATTTGGCGAAAAATCGCCAAATGTCGCTTAACTTGGTGACCATTTGGCGGCGACATTTTCGGTCCCCATATACATGTATAGGACTTTTCGACTACGATAAGGAAAGTTCTCCAAATGTCTATCTCTGGAAGATTCACGAAGGTTTGCCTCTCCTATATAAGACAGAGACTTGACTGGGTTAGTTGACTGAGTTAGTTGAGTCCGTGAGTTGACTGAAATTACTGAGTTAGTTGAGATACTGACTGAGTGGAGTTACTGACTTGGTTGTCTGTCAGCGAGCATTCAGAGAGTTCCGAAAGCGAACAACTGTATTGCATTGTCTTTTGCGGCGATTTAGCAGTTGTGTGTCAAGTTTAACTGCTGTTTGTGCTCAATTGTTGTGTATAGAGCTGTATTGAGTCTACTAGAACGAGAAGTTCTGGAGTTGTAAAGGAATCTGATGAGTTATATTAGAATAAATTTCTGCAAGTTTTGATCTGCTTTGGCTTCAAATCTTTCGAACCCATCCACGTAACAAAGTATTAAATTTTTTAAATTGAAACATGTATTCTTTTTTTCTTTTTGCTTTTATTAGAATTATCATGGTCGAAAACCTCTCCGGAATTTTTTTCATTCCATTTTGACTTTTGGTTCTCAATGTTTTAGCAAAAATGTAAAAAAGCTCACTTTAACGTGTGTCTTTTCGGACATAAATGTCCG
This sequence comes from Linyphia triangularis, assembly GCA_963978545.1. Taxonomy (NCBI): domain Eukaryota; kingdom Metazoa; phylum Arthropoda; class Arachnida; order Araneae; family Linyphiidae; genus Linyphia; species Linyphia triangularis. The sequence continues at coordinate 66,281,431 of OZ021731.1, forward strand.
GTACTCTAAATTTGCCCAAAGACGTCCAAAACAAGAGTGTGGTCTTAACATAATTTTTTTCCTGTCAGTCTTAATCTTAATTGAAGGACACGTGTTTAGTTTTATCAAATCATATCAGAAGGTACATTTCAAACGGACGCTTTTTTTCCCGATAATTGAACGATTCTGGCAGATTCTTAGCTGATATAAGCAAATCACGTCTCAGTCATTTATTTAGAAGTAACTTCCTCATAAAATTCGTTCAACTTGCAACAGAAGCTTTCAAGAACACAGCTGGAATAAGGCATTCCTCTCACTTCCCTTGCAAACGATAACTGTAAGTGACCTCCAACTTTCAAGGTTAACAGGTGTTCCAGAAGACTTTTTCGAATATTTTTATTGTTTTTTTTTTTTTATGATGTTTTTTTGTTTCTTCCACCTCGTGATGAGCCATTTTCTTTTTTGAAAAATCGCTTTTCTTTCTGGTTGTAATTCTGTTATGGTAATCATAACGAGGCAACTTATATAAGATGTAACTATGCTAAGCCTATTATCTGAAATGAATGGGGTGGCAGCAATGCGAAGATTAAGCGAAAGTTTTACAATCATCTGATTGAAATGGCTTGTATAATTTCATTTCCTGTTATTAATACCGTCTGTTCTTGGGCGGTGGAATACAAATTGCCATGATTGTTTGACTGGAGTCACTGATTGATTACACAATTGATTTTTTTTTTTCTTTTGATAACGAAGAAGTCCTAGTAAGGATTCTTCCCTATACTCGCTGTGTTATAATGTTCTAGCCTAGTGCATTTAGAAACTACTTTCTATAAAACCTTGAAATTTGGTGAGCAGGTACGAAACAGATCACTTAATGAAATGACATAAATTATTTTCATTTAATATCTATCTATAATATATGAAAATTAAAATAACAAATGACAAAACCCGATGGAGCCACTACATTTGGATTGACGTAAGGATTTCAAATATAAAATAAGATATAGTTACGAATATCTGTATATTTATAAATATTCCGTAATATTGATTATGTAAATAGGAACATTTATGTACATTTCGCATAAGGCAGTGCAAGAGTTTGTTTTCCTGCAATGTGTCTCTTAATGCTTGATAACGAGTTTTACTGAGATAACGCTGGGAAGCGAGTTTTACAAGGAGCAGGGCATTTAACGTTATGGTAATGGCAATCTCGCCAAATTGGCGAGATAGAGCCAAGTTGGCGACGGTTTTGGTGACTAATTTTTGTCGCCATTTCATTTTAACTCATTTCTCATCACTCAAAAAGTTGAATGTTTTTCTAATGGGTGGGCATCAACCTGTCCTTGAACTAAACTAATCGCTGTATAAAACAAAATGTTCCTGCGAAACGTTTGGAAATTTGCACTAAATATAACATTGCGAGAAGCTAGTCAACGAAATTTGGAAAGAAAATAAAGTTTGGTTAGCTTTTAAACACATTTGCTCATTAAAAAATATTTTCTCTGGAATTTTAATTCCTTTATAATATTAACTTCGATTTTGTGTATCTGTGTGGCGGGGAAATATTCAAAGGACTAATTAACCCACTTGCCGTCAAATTCGACATATTAGACTCATTATCGACAATGAATTTTATAAAATTTTGAGGTCTGTCGATAAAAGGCCACATTGCACATGTTTTTATTGTCGCTTCTTGGAACTATTGCGGTCATGCAATCAAACTGAAGTTTTGAAAAAAGTTTTGCAAAAAAACACTTTTCAACATCTTAAAGAGTAATCCATTATATTAAATGTAGAAAACTCATTTAGAAAGCTGTGTTAAAATATAGATGCTTTATATAAATGTAGAGGGATTTCATATAATATTCTAACTGTAATAATACTCTCTCAGTATATTTCCTTTCTTTTTTTCTTTTTTTTAAATAGTGTTTTCTTTTAGCAGCAGATGGCGACACCAAATTATATGACTTAATCTTCAGATCTCTTTTTTTATTTTTTTATTTATTAAATAAATTGCAATGGAAACATTCATGGATATCACATTCGAACAAAAACAAAATTAAACTTCTTAAATGAATGTTGAATAAGTCAAAAATTAATGAGAGGCAGTTTGAAATAATCTAATTCAAATTTGGCCCGATTCGGTTCAACGTCTGCCTATAACGATTCTCTAAAGCAATCTGAATCATTTCACATAAACATTTAAAACTGTGCTATTAAAACGTTACAATTTCAAATAAAAATTTGGAAGGTAAAAAAGTGCAACCTTGTGACTACCGTTCTATTTTTTTTTTTTTTTTTTTTTTTCCCTTGAAGTATTAAAAATATAGAACAAAAAAATCTTAACTTGTCAATTAATTTTTGTAACAGAGGGCAGCACTATCAAAAGTCGATTTTGACTTTTTTTTCCGCTAACAGATTTTTAAACAGATAAGAATTATAAAATTCAGATGAATCTAGTAGTTGTGTTTTTGTTTTATATAATACTAATTGGGGACAAAGTTAGATGGAAATTTTTTTAATTTAACTAGGTCAAATATGAAATATACATTTAAAAGCCACCACCGCACGGAACACAAACGTCTCCCTTACGTCGACTGGTATAAAAGCACATTTGACCTAGTAAAAATATACATTTGATCTCTTTAATACTTCGACATTTCATCTAGTTAATAAAACAATTAAACTTACTAAAATGGCCAAAAAATTGTTGGTGAGGATATTTTTTTTCTACCTTTACCTTTGTGATTCGTCGAAAATAATGTTGAGAAATAGAGGACAGTTAAAGTATTTTACACAACTTTCAATTACAATTAATACATGGCATTTAAATTTGCCATGGATAGGTGTAATTTATCCTTTGCGTTTTCAAATTCACATTAATTTTTTTTTTTTTTTAAAAGGCCAGTTTGACGATAGTTTTGGCTAAAAAAAAAAATCGCCAAATTGATTTCGATAATTTTTTTATTTTCATTTCTTGTAGAATCGTGTTTAGGCAACTGCTGAAAAACATAAATTTCTTAATTGCAGCTACTTGGCACGCATGCGCAATTTTGACCAAAACCTTAATGGCAGGTCTCATGGTCGTCACTAACTCGTTAGCCAAAATTGAACATCGGAGGTTAATCCATTCGGGAGTTATACTGACCATGAAAACACACACAGGTATTTTTTCTGGACCATCTTTTTTAACTCAGCATGTTCTAAAACATATAGAAATGCAAAAATTTCGAAAAATATTTTTTGGACCGAATGCAATACTTTATTTACCCTTTGTTAGCATATGGGTATTTGAAAGTAAAAAGATACTTGAGAACTTAAAATTTTTTTTTTTTATAACAACGTGCAAAAAATTAAACTTTTCCTAAAAGAAAGTCGCTGTGAAAGTAACACGTTTTCTTGAGGAGTGCACTTTAAATATCGCAAAAATTGACAAAAAATTTATTTTAGTTTTCTTGCTTTAAAATAATTTCTAAATGGAATTTTTGCAAGATATTGGCATCATTTGAAAGCCTATAAGTTATTTTATTAATTTAAAGCTAAAATGAAGTACTATTTTGTATTGGAAATGATTTTGAAAACTTTAAATTCATTTTCAAATGAATCGTGTTTTTCGTACATGGTACTTCATTTAAACGGTAATAAGCCAAGTTTAATATTTCTTTGGAATTTTTTTATTTTTTTTTAATTATTTTGCATTTAAATTAACTATTGGTTGTTTTGACTTTCAATCACGATTGTTAATGAAAATCAATTTTGCCTGCTTTTTAAAGATAAAAGTTTTTTAGAAACATTTAAATTTTTTTTTACTTTCAAAGTTAAAAAAATTTGCATTAAAAAACTGATTATTTTGGAATCTTGATGGTTGGTCAAAGCATTAAGAATACTATGGCGAACTATTTTCAATAATCTTATTTTTCTGGACCTACTAAAATTTGAGTAATCACCTTTTAATTATATGCTAATTTTAAACTAATTATTAATTAGACAATTACTAATTTAAATTATTAAATAATTAATAAAAATAATAAATATAAAAATAAATACTAGTACAAATACATGGAAATGCAATGCTTAGATATAATTAAATAAATTAGGAAACTTTACATTTATTATCGTTTGCTTTCAAACATTATCATCATTTGTTTCCTTATCATTTACCTTTCAAGCATTATCGTTTGCCTTTAATCATTGAAATAAAACTTGTTGGAACTTTTGAACATTGCTGCTGTGGTTTGATTAAGTAACATTTTTCAACGATAAAAGCAAAGAAAAAAATTTATCTAGCAAAGTTATAAATGTGAATAAGTTATTTGAGAAACTCCATAAATCTCTTAAGACAATTTTTTGGTACCAAGTAAAACCGAAAATACCGAATATGGTTCCTCAAATAAATGCTAATCCTTACGACCTAGTATTAAATTATCCAATTTCAATCAGTTCTTGTTTTTTTAGTGAAATATATTATAACTCAAAATTCAATTGCTGTAAAATGTGAATTATGGAGTTTCTCAAATAGCCTATATATTAGTGGTATTGAACAGATTTCGTAAAGTTTAATTTTGCGACTTATTATGAAATCCAAGTATCAAAGAACAAGTTTATGTCAAATTTAATTTGTATTGCAATAAAGATTAATTTAATAAAAAATAATGTAAATATAATTTCAGGTTAATAGTATGTTGAAAAACAAAATCACATTTTCATTAAAATCGTTGAAAAAGAACAGAATCAGAATCAGAATTTGGTGAATTTTGAAAACACAGTTTTGTATGGGCGTGAAACACAAATAAAAATAACAAATTCCATGCAGAAGCATTTATTATGTAAGTAAATGAATTGCACGTTACACTAAAATTGAAACTAAAAATAAAAAAAATCCGGAAAACAATTAAATTCCGTTAAGCCCAGAAGCCATACTGTACAAGGTCACTTACTCAGCAAACAAAATTATTCACTGTTGAATATTAATTTCCCTAATAGTTAAGGAAAACACACACGAAATCAATGGTTAGATTAGCATTTCGACTCCGGTGTTTCATTTACCGGGAATCTCTCCAAATGCTCCCTCTGACGTCAATTTGACGTCACGACCCAAATTAATAACTTTCCAGTGACGTCAGTTGTCAACATTTTCCCGTCGCCATGGTAACGGTCGCCAAGCGATTGTTATCTGCTGCTCTCTCAGTGTCGGGGAAATACTTCATTTCTGGCCTTGGCATTCGTTCTGGTTGGAAATTTTGTTTTTATTTTGTTTTGAAAAGGAAGAAAAGAATAAAAATCCGAGACCCTCTTTTGTGAAGGGGGGGGGGGGGGGAAAGGGGAGCCCGGATGTTTAAACTCCTCGAATCGGTCGGGAAAACCGGAAGGATATGGTTTGGTTATGTTCCAAAGAATATCTAAAAAAAATTGTTTTGGAGCGCCACAAAACGAGTTCGGGATTTTGGATGATGCTCGTTTTTTCTAGGTCGTCAAGTGTTATTTTTCTTTAGCTGTGTTGCATTTTTAAATTATCAAGGTTGGGAAGTTTCTTTTGACCGATATTTTATTTGTTAATACATATAGTATTTTTTCTTAAATTGCTAAAGTAGGATTAAATTAAAGCAGATATTCCAATTAAATAAATAATAATAATAATAAAAAAAAAAAAGATAAATATGAACAATAAATATGAGGTTAATACAAATATATTGTTATGAAATTTATGAAATTTTCACCGAGGAAATTGATGACGCAGTTTTTACTAAATAAACTATAATTTATTCCTCTTTTGAAGACTCACAAAACGTATCCTTGCAACAGAACAATTTCTATCAAGCTTCGATACATACAACTTCGAACACAGAGATATTACAGGCACAGCGAAAGTAAGCAAAAGATCCGATGCTTTCTAAACAGCATCCAATCTCGTCCTCGTCTCGCCTCTTTTGATAGTCCCGCGGCAGAAATTTGAAGCAAAATCCAATCAACCAATCACATGATGGAAACTCCTCGAACCACCTTTTTTCTGAACCTGTATTATCGCTGTTAACAAACAAATAAAAATTAAATTAAATTAAAAAAAAAAAAAAAATACTTCACTAATTTACAATTATATGGTCAAAAGGAACTATTTATAATTATCGTCGCTGTTTACAATTATAAACAGAAAAATTGTGTAACAGTCTATTCAAATGAAGTTGGCCTTGTTCGAAAAAATTCATTCTTATTTAATAGAAAAAAAGGAGAAAAAAACCTGATGGCCGAAAAATTAAAAAATTAGTAGAAAAAATCCGGATAAATAAAACGAATCTATTGATTCTTCAAGCAATCTTTTTTTTACAAAATTTAACGTGTACGTGGTGAAATTAGTAATATACATACACAAACTAAAATTTAAATTTTTTTTAAATATGCCCAATGATATTCGACGAATCAAACAATATCTTAGACGATTTTTGTGAATTTTTTACTTACGTACAAGTTTGTACTAAGATAAATTATTTTAAATTTTTCAAATTCTCAGTATTAAAAAAATTAGAAATCTGTAACATTTAAAATTTAAAGACACAAATCTTCATTGACTTTTCATATAATATTTTCCGAATTTTTTTTCATGGGGTCGTATGCTCAACTCGGTGTCATATCACTTAGCATTTCTCATATAACTTAGTGACACTCGAAAGAATAAGACATATTTTTCAATACAACCTTCTTCTGAAAGTTTCAATCGGTGAAATTTTTTTTGGTTTTTGTCACAAGAGCTTTTAATAGAGCAAACTTTGTATCAGTGCTCACTCAAGTCCATTTAAATTTGCTCTAAAACAAACTTACTCTACATTTTATTAAACTAAATCATTTCAAAACAGTCGTTTCAAAATATAAAAATAACGAGTTGATTCCAGAAATTGCAATTTCAGATACCAATTGTTATTTAAGAAATTGCACGATGATTAATCTAAGAATTATGCTCATCACTGACTCACTCACTCACTCTGTAACGCTGATTCTTTTTATTTATTTCTGTTCGAGTGGTATGGAAATCACATTGTTATTTTATCGAATTTTCTTCCCAGAGGAATGTTTCAATTTCAGCATGAATTTTTTTTCACAGTTATAAAGAAAGTGGGCAACAGTGGCGGATGATATTGTTTTGAGGAAGAATAAAATGGTTTTTTTGCAAGATTCTGAGGGAATTGAAAATCAAACTAGGGGTGTGGAACATCGCATAACTTTCAATTACACTATAATATTGGTCATTGCATTAACATTTATGGTGTTATTTACCGTTTTCATATTTTTCACTCATTCAAATAAAATTGGCCAGTTTGGCGATATTTTTGGCAATAGTTTTTACATGAGAGAAAAACGCCAAGATGGCGAATTTGGCAAATCAACTCGATAGACATTATATTGCCCTTTTTTGCGTGCGGGAAACAGAAAAAAATCAATCGTTGATGGGCGATGCTCCAAGGGCAGAGAGCTCTATGTTAAAGGCACGCGTTTATCAATTTTTTCGCTTTCACCGCTTTTCTACGGGAACTTCGTAGGTGGGGAATATTAGAACACATGCGTGATTTTGACGAAAACCTTAATGGTAGGTCCCATGGCCATCATTAACCCACACACCAAATTTGAACATCGTAGGGCAATTATTTTGGGAGTTGTGCTGACCACGTACACACAGACGTAAAGACAGACATTTTTTCCAGAATTATTTTTTTGCATCAGAATTTCCCAAAACGTGAAAAAATGCCAAGGGTAAAAAAAAAAAAAAAACTTTTTTGGACTGAAGCTATACTTTCATTACCTATGTTAACATATTGGTAATTAAAAGTAAAAAATATATATATAATTTCATTTACATGTATAAGTCAGAAGTAATTTCCAGTTTTGAATTTTTACTAAATATTTCGTATGTATTAAAGTAAATTGTATATTCATCATTTTTAACAGGCACGTTAGGTGCCTTCGAACTTTAATAAAAACATACAACTCATGTTGTAAGTGCATTAAATCAGTAAATACGAAGTAAGCTTAAAAAAAAAAAAAAAAAAAAAAAAAAAAAAAGTATGTTATATATACTACGACATATCGATATTTTCCAAGAAGACATTTCAAACCCAACTGAAATTACATTTGCCTATGGCCCACAAAAAAAGCTAAATAAGATCCTTCGGGTAGTAGGAAGTAGAAAGTCGTTAGCAGATATCGGGATGCCACCGACAGCTGCCGGAATACAACAGGAAATACCTTACTCTTCCATTCATTCTTAAATTTCGGCTCAGGTCGAGGCCAATTCGTTTTTGCCGGATTCGAGTTCGGATTTTTTTACTTGGTGTAGAACACTTGCTTACGCAAGGTTGGGAGTAGTGGAGGGATTAGGGAGTTGGGGGGGGGGGGTAATAATAGCCAACGAGCGAAATAATTTTCCTTGATTGTTTTGAAATTTAACCTATTATGAAATGAGATACAGAAAAAATAATAATAATAATAGTTCGAGAAGCAACTGCATGTCTAAGTATCTTATTGAACATCATTCTGAATTTGTTATGAAATGAAGAGAAATGCTTGCAGATTTAAAACATATACTGGTCTGCTGGGATAAAATGGCCGAAAACTTAAAAAATTGACTTAAATGAGTTAAACTAAATATGATAGCCAAATATGTCATAACTTGCCAAATAACGAGCATTCTTTTTTATTTGGTAACCAATCGTGCTTTAATTTTTCACGAGGAAAGGTGCAGACGATTTCTCTCAACTAGCTTGAAAATTTACATCGTTTAAAAGTGAGCCAAGTTGGCGATAAATAAGGTGTACGTCACTGATGACGCCAGTTTGGCTCACTTTCAAAATTAAAGAGTGGTGTGTTACAGCTCAAATAAAAAAGAATGTTCGTTATTTGACAAGTTATGACATATTTGGCCATTAGATTTAGTTCAATTCATTCTAAGTCTATTTTTTTAACAGTTTCGGCCATTTTTACCTCATCATATCTGTATTGTTGCGTTGTACGGGTTCGAAAGATTTGACACCAAAGCAGATCAAAACTTGCAGAAATTTATTCCAAAATAACTCTTCACAGTTCTCTAACAGCTCCGGAACTTTTCGTTCTGGTAGACACAATACAGCTCTTTTCACCTCAATAGAGCACAAAACAGCAGTTAAAAACTTGTCAAACAACTGCTAAATCGCCGCAAAAGACAATGCAAAACAGTTCGCTTTAGAATGCTCTGTATCTCAAGTCAGGAATACAGCTCTCACAATGAACGTTGAGAGACAACTAACTCAGTGATTCAAAATCAACTAACTCCATCACCCGCTCTCCTGAGCTTTTATAGGGTGACCTGAGAACATACGTGAACCTTCCAGAGATAGACATTTGGAGAACTTTCCAGATTGGAGTTGAAAAGTCCTTATACATGTACATGGGATACATCATGTACCGAAAATGTCGCCAAATGGTCGCCAATTTTGGTGACATTTGGCGATTTCTCGCCAAATTTGGCGACAAAAATTAGTCGCCAACTTGGCTCTATCTCGCCAATTTGGCGAGATTCCCATTACCATAATGTTAAATGCCCTGCCCCTTGAAACTCGCTTCCCAGAGTTACCTCTGTAAAACTCGTTATCAAGCATTGAGAGATTCATTGCTGGGAAACAAACCAAGACGAATCATTGCACTGCCTTACGCGAGATGAACATAAATTTTACTATTTACAAAATTAACACTACGAAATATTTACAAATATACAAAAATTCGTAACAGTATATATTCACAATCTATTAGCATTTCTCAATGTTCTATAAAAATTCGGATTGATGTTCGATGGGGTACCGAAACTTGCAATCATTTCTCAATCTGTAAGGGATTTTTCAATTTTAAAGAGGTTTGTGATGTTTGGGAAATATTAAACAGACAAAGAGGCGAAGTTGACCACGATTTTTGCAATAATAATCTATATATTTAATAGGCAATACATTTTTTGGGGTTAGTCCGTCCGCCTAAACTGCTCAACCAATTTCAATGATCAAGGTGTCATTTTAAAGGAAATAAGCTGTAGATTTGCCAAAACGTGCCAAAATAATTTATTAACACTTTATTAATTAGTTAAATTTCAATATTTTTCATCATTAAGCTACTACAAAGCCTCGATGATTTTGAATATATGATTGGCAACATCCTTACGTATGTAAACAACAAACAGGCTGCTCGGGGGTTCAACCAACCAACCAACCGTTGCTAATTTTAAAGCTATCCTTATATGTAAACAACAAACCCATTGCTAATTTTAAAGCTCTTTTTAAACTCTTCGTTTCAAAGTTGATTTTTTCTGTTTTTCTGAAGCATTTTTGTATTAGAGTAATTATTATTTTGAAGTATTTCTATCCAGAAAATGCCTCGCGTTAGATGTCGTTCTCTAACGGGGCGACTTATCAGAATAAATAAAAGATATTGGGACTTCAATGTTAGGGCATAGCTAATGAAGTTTTAAGTCAGAATGTTGGCGGATAGTATATTTAACTTTCTATTATGAAACTTGCAATTTGGGTGTTTTCTCTATTAGGCCTTACATTAAATTTATAAAAATTTGGTTACATTTTTTATGGCTGGCAAACCTATTCGAGCGCAGCAAGATGTTTTAACCACAAATTCGCGTTTGGGGGTTGGCGAGCGTTAGCGAGCAGGGGGCGAAGCCCCCTAGTAGTTATTAATTTCCTTTTCAGACCAAGAATGTTAAGCTTGTAAAAAAGTGAACCGGATGTACTTTTTGTATAAGCTTATCAGAAGCTAAAATTGAGGGAAAATAAAAAAATTTTACTAGAAGTCAAATTATTCTTTGACAACAGCTAATAAACTTAAAACCAAATTAAGTTTTCAATATTCTCACCATATATGGTATTCTCCAACCATTGTCATGAGATCCATTATTATTTCGTATTATCCTGTTAAGGGAACTAAAATCTTAATTTATCACCAAACAAATGAATTTTTGATAGGACCCATTAGACTATCAACCGCATACATTTTTATTATTTTTATTTTTTAAATCAAGTTGCTTCGGACAAAGGGAAGGTACAATTCTCAACGGAACAAACGTACGAATAAACGAGAACCGTTGAGTTTTTTTTTTTTTTTTCCTTTTTTCCTTCCCCGGTTTTGAATTCAGTAAAAAATATAATTTGATTTATTTAGACAATTATAGCACTGCTTTGCAACCTACGTTGAATTGAATAGTAATTGCCACCCTAGTGAAATCAATAGAGGATTTTTTTTTTTGTTTAAATTATGACTTTTTAAATTCTTTATATTAAGTTCGATTGTGTGTGTTTGTGGCAAAATCTTCGGAGGGCTAATTACCCCAATGAGTCGTGATCCAATCAAGCTGAAACTCGGCAGCTAGACTCGTTGTCGATGATAATGCATTCTATCAAGTTTAAGGTTCTATCACTAAAAGGTCGTTTTTACACACGTTAAAATTATCGCTTAAGAGAACCTCTCTTTTCACCATCCAATCGGGCTGCAATTTGGCAGATAGATTTGATGTCCATAACAATGCATTTTATCAAGATTTGGCTGAAAGAAAAAAGGAAGTCTATAGTATGGGAAAGCTGGTTGGTTGGTTGATATTGTTACGAATTTTTGTACATTTGTAAATATTTCGTAGTGTTAATTTTGTAAATAGGAAAATTTATGTACATTTCGCATAAGGCAGTGCAATAGTTCGTCTTAGTTTGGCTTCCCTTCAGTGTGTCTAATTAATGCTTGATAACGAGTTCTATAGAGATAACGCTGGGAAGCGAGTTTTATAAGGAGCAGGGCATTTAACATTTTGGTAATGGCAATCTCGCCAAATTGGCGAGATAGAACCAAGTTGGCGACGGTTTTGGCGACTAATTTTTGTCGCCAAATTTGGCGACCATTTGGCGACATTTTCGGTCCCCATGTAGATGTATAGGACTTTTCGACTACGACCTGGAAAGAAGACTTTATAATTGCACAAACTCAATTAGTTTCATAGAAAACTTAGCTAAGAGTCTAGTCTTAGAAGGCTCCTCTCCTAGACTGATGGCCCAACTGTTGACTATACCACTCCCTAATAGCCTTCTTATCACCGTTCGGACTGTCCTCTCTCAGATGCTCATGTGATTGACTACGCGACATACCACCTCGCTTGTCCGGCCTAGCATATAAGGCAGCCACATCATTCACAGTGATCTCACTAGCCTCCCGAAATCCTTCAATGTCCTTCAAATCCTCCAAATATCTACCTCTAGAAGTTTCAAGAAGGGTTTGATTCCTATATAAGCCAAAGAGAGCAGTTGACTGGAGTTAGCTGACTGAGTTGAGTTAGTTGAGTCCGTTAGTTGACTGAAATTACTGAGTTAGTTGAGATACTGACTGAGTGGAGTTACTGACTTGGTTGTCTGTCAGCGAGCATTCAGAGAGTTTCGAAAGCGAACTGTATTGCATTTTTTTTTGCGGTGATTTAGCAGTTGTGTGTTAAGTTTAACTGCTGTTTTGTGCTCTATTGTTGTGAAAAGAGTTGTATTGAGTCTACTAGAACTAGAAGTTCTGGAGTTGTAAGAGAATCTGCGAAGAGTTATATCGGAATAAATTTCTGCAAGTTTTGATCTGCTTTGGCTTCAAATCTTTCGAACTCATACACGCAACAATATGCTCAACTGTCTATTTTTATGCACAATGACGGGCCTTGTTACTTGGTTCTTTTTCTTCTTTTTTTCAAATAATTAAAAAACATTAATTTTCATTATTAGTAAATTGAAGTCTAAAAAAGAAGTGAATCTTCTGTTTCAACGAGACAAAGGAACTTACTTAAACCGTACTTCCAGATTACTCTGTTTTAGTGGATATAAATTGAGAGACGATGGCGGTCGAAATCTTTCGGTTTATTTTATAATAGAGTCGATGTCTGCTGCAGTATTTATTGCAGCCAATATTAATAAATTGTCCAAATGAAATTTAGTTAAGTTTTTCTTGTATTCTTGTTCAAAACCATCTTCATATAATTTCTTCGAGCACGTACTGGAGAACTCTGTTCTGCATAGTTAACACATACTATTTTGGACAAATTACAATTATGTAAGAAAAAAAAAGACCATACCTGTTTTTTTTTTTTTTTTTTCGTTGGCGGGCCGCAGAAAAATCTGTCGCGAGGCTCGTAGTGTCTAATGCTGATTTAAATCATCCATTTTTTTTTCAGTTATCACAACATTGTAGCCTGGTATCTATTTATAGAGAGTTATTTTTCGGCTTGAAGTATCTGCAACTCATGGCTTACTTTTGGGATTTATGTTCGTGGTTGCAAATTAATCTAAAAATTCAGTCACTTTCATTTCAATCTAGACTAAACTTAAGTGGATTTTAAAAGGCTATTTTATAATTTATATGCAAAAATAAGTCGTCATATTGAATTATCGGATTTATTTCTATGCTCGACAATTCGACGAAATCTTGAGTTTTATTAAGATTCACTAATTATTAACTTATATTCTATCACTAATTCTGATAAAGACTTGTAAATAAGCTCCATTTGCGCAAAATAATCACAGCATCGTGCAAAAAGTACAACTAAGAAGAAATTTATAGAAAATCATAAAGATTTATTATCTTTTTTTTTTAGCAAAACAATTTAAACATAATTTATCACTACCTATCTTTTGAACGATACAACATTGTTTGACAAATTTATTCACTATTTTAGATACAATATGTCTTCAAATTCCTTTATTTTTAACCAAGAAATTAATTTAAAGTAAGTTTTCTCTTATTTAAAAATAATCCAAATGGACAATTTAAATTCCACTCACTTAAAATAAAAATAAATAAAAAAAAATAATAATAAAAAAAAAATTAAATAAAAAGAAAGCTCGACCAAAACAATATTTTTTTAAATATTTTGACACGAGTTTTAGTCGTCGAATTAGTTTTTTTTTTAATACTAAACCCTTTCCTACCACAATACAGATTTAAAATATTTTTAGTTAAACATTCAAAAATAAATTTAGCTAAACATAATCCCTGCTTCTCTCAATTAAATTAATAATAGTTATACGAATGCATGTATAGGTTCTATTAGATGTAGTCCTTTATTACTAAAAACACATCTATTGACGAATTTGTATACGGAAACGTTAATCCACATGTTTATACAAGGTCATACGGAAGGAGGGGGTAGCATTTGACCCGATTTCTCTCCCTCCTCCTACCCAGATGATTATCCCCGGAACTTCGAACAGATCGCTTCTGTTTACTGGGAGGCCGACCCCCTATCATCACGTGACACCTCCTCTCTTTTAAAAATCGTCTGCCAAAAGGAAGGCGGAAATTCACCGTCTCTCTCTCTTTAGAAAAAGAAAATAGGGGTGCAGTAGAGGGGAACTTTGTGTGCCACCTCCCCTTTTCCGGTCTGCACACCTCAACTTAACCTCAGACGATATCACTTTGCCGCAGCAGACGACTTTTCGAGAAGGTCCCGAACAAGTTGTGCTCTCTTTCTGCTGTCGATCAGACTGTGTTTTTCTTGGGATTGAGGTAAGTGCCAGGGGAATGTTTTTAAATTATCGTTTGAGGCTGGACTGTTGGATATTTTTCTCGTCTGTGATGTTCTTTTGCTTATTGTGAATGTGGGTCGTTGTGTTTCTGTCCTTCACTTCTGAACATAATGTGTTCCAATTGCTGTAATGCGAATATTTGAACTTTGAAACTTAAAAAACTATTTTAAATTTTGAAATTTAAAAAATATTTTTTTTTAAATTATTATTATTATTATTATTTTATTTTTTTTAAATTAAAAAACTTCAAAATTTTGATATTTCTTAAATTAGATATATCTAAAAAACTTTTTTTGAAAAATCACTTCATTTTTGCATTAAATTACTTCTTTTAATTCATATAAAAAATTCTTTTAGTGATTTTTCAATAAAAATTAAATATATGTATATATATATATATATATATATATATATATATATATATATATATATATATATATATATATATATATATATATATATATATATATATATATATATATATATATTAGTGCAAAAACTGTATAAAACCCATAGTATGCTAAAAGCTCCAAAAAATTAAAAAAAAAGTTAAATAAATAAAATAAAAAAAACTTAATTCTTGAAGATCAATTAAAGATAAGTACATGAAAAATAATTGTGGAATGTTTCATAGATTTATAACAAGTAGTTTTTAAGTTATATTAATTACTAGCAGGATACCCGTGCTTCGCTACGAAATTTTAATATGTGCAATATTTTAGCCAGCTGTGAGGCCCCGCGTTGCGGAAATCCGTCATTGGTGTATAGGCCCAAATTTTTGGCGCTTCACTTGCAGGAAGGGTCATCGCAACGCAAAATCGAGCTCGCTTTTCTCGATGAAAGGTTCAGTGCTGCGTCAGCATAAGGTCGCTTCACACGCTAAAAACTAATTGCTACGTAAAGCCTTAATATTAGAAGTCCCTCCCTTGTCGAGAAACAATAAAAAAATTCCCCGTTAATAACTATAATACAACACCCCTTTAAGAATATTTTAGCACGTGATGTTTGTAAAAAGCAAAATTAGAAGGTCAAAACTACTTATGGTGCAACTTTCAGAGCTCTAGGCCTATTAGAAGTCGCTGTGAAAATATTTATTGAAAATTCACTAAAAAACAAATTATTTGACGCGCTTTTTGTCAAAAGTCCAATTAGAAGGCCAAAACTATTTGTTTTGAAAATTTCCGAAATATAGCCCAATTAGAAATAGTTTTGTAAAATATCTGTTAATTAATTAAAAATAAATAAAATTTCAAAATTCTGTTTTTTAAAAGTCCAATTTGAAGGCCAAAACTACTTATGTTGAAAATTTTAGAGCTGTAGCCTTATTAGAAATCATTTTGTTAAATATTTATTAATTAATTGAAAAAATTAATTAAAAAGAACTAAATAAAAATTTAATATTTGTTTTTCAAAAGTCCAATTAAAAGGCTAAAACTATTATATAGAAAATTTCGGAGCTGTAGCCCTATTAGAAATCGTTTTGTAAAATATTTATTAATTAATTAAAAAAAATTAATTAAAAAAGAGCTTAATTAAAACTTAATATTCTGTTATTCAGAACTTCAATTAAAAGGCTAAAACTACTTATGTAGAAAATTTCAGAGCTGTAGCCCTATTAGAAATCGTTTTGTAAAATATATATTAATTAATTAAAAAGGAACTACATATAAAAAATTAAAATTCTGTTTTTTAAAAGACAAATTAGAAGGCCAAAACTACTTATGTTGAAAATTTCGGAACTGTAGCCCTATTAGAATTTGTTAATTAATTAAAAAATAACTAATTAAAATTTTAACATTCTGTTTTATAAAAGTCCAATTAGAAGGTTAAAACTAGTGATGTTGAAAATTTCAGAGCTGTATCGCTATTCGAAGTCACTCAAAAATTTAACATTCTGTTTGGCATACATAAAATTAGAAAGCCAAAACTTTTTATGTTGAAAATTTCAGAACTCTACTCCAATTTTAAGTAGGTTTTTATAGATCCACAGAGCCACAGACAGACACACACACAACTTGTTTTATTGTTATAGATGCTATTTCAAATTTAGGTAGTCCTTTTTGTTAAGAGCTCCCAATTAGAAAGTTCTGAAATTGAGATAATAATTTTGATTTTAATATTGTTCGGAATACAAGACTGTGTTTGCAATGCGAAACTATAAATCTAAAATGAATTGAAACTTTTTTTTTTTTTTTTTTTTTTTGATGTAGAGGAAAGTATATAATTAAAGTTTGTATGTATGTAATTAAAATGTTTTATTAATAATTTCCTTTACAACGAATCGAATGTTGTCAGTTTGGAGTTGCACAACCCTTAAGTTGCAATACATGACGCTTTTATCACAATGGGAGGCATATGTAGGCGTAGAATCAACGACAAGTAAATGAAATACGTAAAAAGAGTGTACTAAGGATTACCTAAGGAAAGTAGCCGATTGATATATATATATATATATTTTTACCTTCAAAATTCAGATGAATAGTTGCTTTGTTGACTTAAATATTTTTTTCAACGTAATTGTTGGATATATCCCGCTTGAAATGGATATGAGTTATAAAGCTTCGTATTATTTTAAGATGAACGCGGTCGAAATCAAATTTCAATTAAAAGCATTTCTACGTTACAGGTCATTGTATAGCAAAATATCGTTCATAATAGACGAGAGGCTACTGCAATTTTTGGACCCCATCGAACATCATTCTGAATTTTTTTATAGAAATTAGAGAAAAGTGAGTAGATTACGAATCCACTGGTCTGCCGTGGCAAAAATGGCTGAAACTGGCCAAAAATCGACTTTTAATAAGTTGAACTAAATCCAACTGTCAAATGCGCCATAACTTGCAAAATAATTAGCTTTTTTTTTATTATTTGATAACCCTCACTCTTTAATTTTCAATTAAGAAGGTTGCAGACGATTCAAATACCTGGCGACTGTCTACTTGCATCTATTAAAAGGGAGCCAAGTTGTCAAAAATTATTACGTCACTTATGACGTAACTGATATCGCCAATTGCAGTCGCCTCTCGGACTATAAGGAAAAGTACAATTTTTTGTAAGGGGAAATCCTAGTAAGGATCATCCCCTATACTCGCTATGTTACAATCTTCTAGCCCAGTGCATTTAGAAACTACTTTCTTTAAAACCTTGACATTTGATGAGTAGGTACGAAAATGATCACTGAATGAAATGACATAAATTGTCTTTATTTAATATCTATACTAAACTCCAACTTAACTTGACATCACTAGATGATAGATCTTCACCGTGCTCATAGGCAATTAATCCATTTTAGCTGAGTGAATGCATAATTCTCGCCAAACTTTATAGCCTTTTGTTCTCTACAGGGTTGTGCTTTGGCGAGCATTATGCTTTCACGCCTCCAAAATCGATAAATTGCCTATGAGCACTGTGACGATCTACCGTCTAGTGATGTCAAGTTAAGTTGAAGTATTGTATATCTATTATAAATGAACATTAAAATAGGAAAAGATATAACCAGATGGAGCCACTGCATACATTGATGTAAGTATTTCAAATGTAGAATAAAATATATTAGACGTTGTTTTCGAGTTTTTAATTTATGTCATTTCGTTAAGTGATCATTTTCGTACCTACTCACCATATTCCAGAGGTTTTGTGCAAAGTAGTTTCTAAATGCACCTGGCTAGAAGATTGTAACATAGCGAGTATAGGGAATGATTCTTACTAGGACAACACACGGGTGTTATCTTCAATGAAAAATTATCAATTAATGTTTCTGCTCTTTGGCTTTTACCTCAGATTGCCCATCTTTCTTATACCTCAGTTGGAGAAGGCGCAAGGTAATCGTCAAAAAAAGAAAAGGAAAAAAAAAAAAGGAAGAAAAAAAAAAAAAAAAAAAGGAGAAAAAAAAAAGAAGAAAGAAAAAAAAAAGGAGGAAAAAAAGAAGAAAAAAAAAAGGGGGGGGGGGAAAAGGAAGGAAAAAAAAAGGAGAAAAAAAAAAGAAAAAAAAAAGAAGAAGAAAAAAAAAAAAAAAAAGGGAAAAAAAAGAAAAGGAAAAAAAAAAGAAAAGGAAAAAAAAAAGGAAGAAAAAAAAGAGGGGTGGGGGGAAGGAAAAAAAAAAACTCGTTGATTTTTTTTTACGTAATACGCTAATTTCTGGATGAATAAAATCTCGATAATGTTATGTCTTTCCTTCCGTAACGCTAAAAAATTTATCTTCTACGAGTCTAAACATTTTGAGTTGATTTCAATATAAATCCAAGGGTGTATGCGATTGGGGTGCAATTGGGTCCTAACAAAAATTCAGGTGTGTTTAAATTCAAGTGTTGTTATTTTTTTTGTCTACTAATAAGCCTATTCAATTACTTTAAAATAATTTTTTTAGTTCCAGTTTCAACCCTATAATGTATCGATAGGCTATATTTGAGTGTCGATCTATTTGTCATTTAAAAGGTTATCACTGTTAGACAAAACTTTGAATTGACACGTGTTTTCGTCGCAAAGATCGCAAATTTGGCGGCATATCTTGAATTTGAATATTTCCAAAATATCGCCAAAAGAGAGCTTTTGTTGTTGTTGTTTCTATCCTATTAATATATCTAATAATGAGATGGAAAAGTTTAGGGTATCTCCAAACGCCACCTTTCTTTACATAGTTTTAAAATACGCAAATGAAGTGAATTATTTTCATTATTAAACTTTAAGAGATTTGTTTCAAAAATCCCCATTTGCAGACTTCTTTGAAACAGATTTTTGAATTTTTTTTTTATTGGTTACTGGTATAAAAATTGTTAATCAATCAACACAACAACAAAATTAAAAAAAAAAAAAAAAAAAAAAAAAGGGGGTCTATCGAACAATAGACGAAACCAGCGACATTAAAATTGAGGGATTCATTGGTTGAATACAGGAGTCAGTGCAACTCCCAGGAACTCGCGTTTCTTTTCAGTTTTTACAGAAAAAATTAATCGATTTTTATTTTTTTTTATCACTGGAACTAGATATTTAAGATAAATTGGTTTGCTTGTTAAGTAGTGGGATCATAGGTCTTTTCTCCAGTATTTAAAGGAAGAAACAACGATAAGGTTTAGGAAGAGCTTCTCCATTTGTGTTCCGTATGGGATAAAACTGGATAGTATGGGAAATACATTTAAACATCGCCCCATTCAGAGAGATAAGCAGGATAAGATTATGTGTTCCGAACACCATTGCCGTAGGCTTCTCTGAAATTGATCATATACTTTATATTTACCGCGATAAAGATACAATTTTTGATGATATTACTGAAATTTTTTATTTTAATAAGCATTGATATAGGTTTTCAAAAATATATATATTTTTTTATTGTATTTACAAAAAAAAAAAAAAAAAAAAAAAAAAAAAAATTATGCCCTCCCACATTTCTAAAACAATTAAGAAACAAATTCAAAATACAATGACTTAAATTGTCATTTAAGTCTATGTAATATCCGACAAATTTAAACAGAAAAAAAAAAGATTGGAACAATTCAGAATGGATCTTTTTGCCTTAGACATTACAATAACAGTGCTGGTATCTCCATTTTCATTTGAACTTACTAATTGATTCAAATGTTGCCAACGAATGTTTCGAATAAGATTTTTTTTTTTTTTAAACTATTCCATTAAAAAAAAAAAAAAAAAAAAAAATCTTGTAAAACAGAAGCTCCATTTGCAAGTATCGAGTCTAAGTAGTTAAGAAATTGAGAGGAGAAAAGCCTTAAACAATGTTTACCTTTGAAATGGTTTGTGTAGAGAGACAAATAAAAAAGGAAATTATAAGCCTCATAGAACACAAATCGTCTGCAGAAAAAAAAAAACTAGCACTTGGTTCAGAGAACGGCGATTGGCTAAAACGAATTGCAAGAACACCTTTTACGAAAGAAAAAAAAAGTGACATGATATTTATTAAGTAGGGCAGCATGGGGCGCTGTGAATTATGTTTTTGGATTTTATAAGTTTTGTTTTTAAATTTCTTGTATTCGGAAACATGGCTATAATTTCTCTTGCATCTCCTGAACAAATTGGAATAGTCAAAGACAGTTTGGAAAGGTGAATGTCCAGTTAAACTATTTAAAGTCTTCTACAATGTGTTTGTTTAAATTTACCTAGCAGAGAGTTTCTTATTAGAGAAGAAAAGGAGGTTTAACTGGGCATTTTTACAATCTAAATTCATAAGTATATGAATTTTTGAATTCTCATTTTGTCTCCACAGTACTACGTTTTTAAGGGAAAATTATGCTTCGCAAACTTGATTTAAAAAAAACAAAAACATGTGTATTCACCTAATCTGACAAGTTTAAGTGAATATACAATTCATTCACAAGACCGGTTCCCGCGTCATGGAACATTCAGACAGACAGACACGTCACAATGATTTGCAATACTTATTTGACCCGTTTGTAATGAAAAAACAAAACAAAGACCAATTTCATTTCAGAGTATCTTTTACAAGGACACATCCTGGATACGCTTCCTTGCCGTAAACAAAACTTAACTCAATACCACAACGCGAAAGAAAGAAAAAATCCAACTTCAAACACCATTCAATTGCTTCCGTAGAACAATCTCGAGATCTAAAGATCACCACAACAACGAGAAAAAGGGACTCAAAAAGCGAACCAAAATAAATCTTGCTTCTAAATAACAACATGCCCAACCCTCTTTAGAAAAGAACGCATCTCGGAGAGGGGGGGAGGAGGGGATGCTTCCTGTGTCGTCTGCAAGCGAGAGTGGCAAACTGAAGTGAATTGAGGGAGGCAGGCTCTTTTCTTCGTGCGCACTCTACCTGGGGTATCTCAAAATACCTTCCACTATTAGGAACTTCCGGTCCCCCGGTACCCCGCCCTGCGTGTAGCTTCTTTTTTCGAATTGGGGAGTTTCAGAAGATAAATTGGATACATCCTCCCCCCCTTCCCCTCATGGACTCAGGGATTGTCGAAAGCTGTACTTCTGGCGTCGATGTAGGTGATGTGTGTGAGGTTGGATCCTTGTTGCAGCAATGGAAGTCGAAAATGGCGATATTCCTTGTTGGTTATGTTTTGAATTTAAATTAAAATTCAAGACAACCTAACTTGAGCCTTGAGTATACGCTGCAGGATGGATCCTTCCGCATAAAGATATAGTTCCAGACAAATCACAATTTTTATAGCAATATTGATAACCTGCGCGCATATTTTTTGTTTTAAACTTGAATATATGTTGATAACAAAAAAGAAAATAAGCGCCTTTAAGATTAAATTTTGATTAATGATTTACTTTTCTAACCACGGATACTGTAAGAGTTTACGAATCGACCTCCCAACTTTCCAATCAGCCAATCAGGACGCAGTAAAAATCCTGTTCACACATCTTTGTAGCGTATGCAGTGAGATATGTCCCAATGTATAGATTGTCGATTTTAAATTAGTCAATGTGTGCTCATCGATATAGATAGATTGTTTATCTATATCGATGTGTGTGCTATGAGGGTGATTGTATCTGAAGCGTGCCCTTAAGTGTGTGTGAATATGTTTGGGTGGTTGTCCCAAGCTGAAGAGGGACTTCAAAAATTTAACTGTATATACTAAACTTCAACTTAACTAGACATCACTTAGACGGTAGATCGTGACAGTGCTCATAGGTATTTAATCCATTTTGGCGGAGTGAAGACATAATTCTCGCCAAACCTTATAGCCTTTTGTTCTCTGTAGGGTTGTGGTTTGGGGAACATTATGCGTCTTCACGCCGCCAAAATGGATTAAATATCTACGAGCACTGTGACGGTCTACCGTCTAAGTGATGTCTAGTTAAGTTGAAGTTTAGTATAGCCGTCAAAATTGAATCGTCGACATCGAATAATGGTGCTACATTGAGTACTTAATATGTATACATTGGAAGAAAGAAGGTCCAGAGGGGATTCTATTCAGCTGCTCAAATGTATCAAATAGGGAGATTTCAAAGGTTTAGAGTTCTTTACAAGAGACCGGACAAGAGGACATGCATATAAGCTATTTAAATCGCATTTTAACTTGGAGAATCGGAAACACTAGTTTTACAATAGGGTAATTGATAAGTGGAACAATCTACCGGACTACATCCTAAATTGTACAATTTTAAAAGACAGCTGGATATACTAGCAGTCCGAGAGGCGACTGCAATTTTTGGACCCCATCGAACATTTTTTCTGTTTAAATTTGTCGGATATTACACCGACTTAAATGACACTTTAAGGCATTGTATTTTGAATTTGCTTCTTGATTGTTTTAGGAATGTGGGAAGGCATAATTTTATTATTTTTTGTAAATACAATAAATATTATTTTTTTATAGGAATTTCTTATAAGGAATTGGAGATAAAGTGAGTAGATTACGAATCCACTGGTCTGAAAATGGCACTGGCAAAAATGACCGAAACTGATCAAAAATCGACTTGGAATGAGTTGAATAAAAATCCGATTGCCAAACATGTCATAACTTGACAAAAAGAGGAAAAACTTTTTCGTCTGGCAACCCACTGCATTTTGATTTTCAATGAGAAAAAGCGCAAACGATATCTGATCTCTGACTCGGAAAACTTGTATCTTTTAAAAGTAAGCCAAATTGGCGACATCAGTTACGTCATCAGTGACGTAATGTTTCGTGCCAATTTGGCTCATTTGCGAAAGATGCAAGTAAGCCACTCATCCGAATAGTCCGCAACCTTCTTAATTGAAAATTAAAGAATGAGGGTTACCAAATAAAAAAATAAAAAATGTTCATTATGTGGCAAGTTGTGGCGCATTTGGCAATTGGATTTAGTTCAACTTATTAAAAGTCGATTTTTTTATCAGTTTCGGTCATTTTTGCCACGGCAGACCAGTGGATTCGTAATCTACTCACTTTCCTCCAATTTCTATACAAAATTCAGATTGATGTTCGATGGGATCCAAAAATTGCAGTCGCCTCTCAGTCTATGGGGGAATTGTTCGGGCAAGTTAATTTGGACCAACCCTGATGGACCTTGTGCATGTAGATGGTGGGCATTTTTGTATTTGTATTGTATTTGCAAAAAAAAACTCTAAGAGTGAGACTATTACCCCCCCCCCCCCATTCATAACCTCTGCTACTATTTTTGTACATGCTCAAAATTATTGATGGCATTTCTGTTAATCATAAACCAATCTGTTAATCTAGTACACAAAAACGGACGAAATTATTTAGCAATAAAACAACTTTATATTTTTTTTCTTACTTAAAAATAGGAATGTGTTGAATGTTATGGTTAATTTAGTGCAACTCAAATCTTAAATACGACAATAAAATTGAAGTAATTGCAGCTCCAAGTCGAATAGATAACTTTACCAGAGCCTGTGTTATGTGCACGTAAATCGCTTATTTCTTTGGTTCTTTTCCAATTTTTTTTTTTTTTTTTTTTTTTTAACTTATACATGTTAAATTACTTTGAGATCACACATTCCATCTAAAATTCCTAGTTTACGTGGATGGGTTGGCACGGTTTTAAAAAGTTGTCGGAAAGGCCAAAACTTCTCCAATTCAACTTGGCGGCTGATTCGAAATCTACAAGACGGCGGCTAATTCAAAGTGACCATAAATACTAAACGACGATTGATAACGTAAAGAATATTCAAATAATCAATTAGCAATTATGAGAACTAAACAATCAAGAAGCATGGCAAGAAATGGCAAAAAATACCCACAAGTAATAGGGTTGTTAAATATGAAACTTTATTTGCCTGTCAATTGGCGCCAAATTTGCTTGGCTATATTTCCACGTCAACTATAGGAATAGACCCACTATATTTACAAGTATCTTAGGGTAAATTACTATTTTCCAGCTTCACTTTGACAAGTTCCAAAGGGGGGAGGGTGTGTTAAAGGCGGATATTTTTTTCAAAATATTATAACAAAATATAATGTGTTGATGGGTCGGCGAGTCAGACTTGACATCAGCTCCTCTACGAATCTATGAAACTGATCATCACAGATTTTTTAAGCTATACAATACCTTGATGTAATGAAGTAACAGATAAAAATCGTGAACAATTTCTATTTGTTTTAGAAAATCGTTTGGTCTGTTGTTGTTAAATTGTGTTTTTAATTGGACTTTAAAATTAAAAAAATCAAGGAAGTTAGAATCGTTAAAAACACGGCCCCTTTTGAATGAGTGGGTGCATTTCCTTTTTAAAATTGAATATTATACTTTGATTAAAAAAAAAAAAAAAAAAAAAAAAAAAAATCTTCTTAGCTTATAAAAAATTTACTACCTAAAGAATTTTTATTAAAGGGGAATTTATCTGGAAGTAGTATTTTTGAAATTTTTTTTAATGCATTAATTAATCTTATTATTTAATTTCCATGTGCATCTCGATACACCAAAAAAAGAAACTTTCATCAAGAAAAATATCCTTTGCAGCAATATTTTCAGGAGAACAGCATTAAGAACAGTATAACTACCAAAAACACCTCAAGGTAAAATAGACGAGGTGAAAGCGCCTTCCCCTGATCGCCGTCACTGTTCGCAGACGATCACAAGACAGATAATGAAGAGAAAGGAATGTCTTTAACGTGACACCCCTAGTTATGTGAGGGGCACCACATTGCTTGAGGGAGGATTCATATTTTTACTCTTATTTTCTCTAAGGAATGTGGTAGGAGGGTGGGTTGGGGAGGGAGTGGGGTGTAAGTAGCCAGATTCTTTTCCCTTGCTCGTCAGCTCATTAGAAATTTGTGTTTAACAAAATACACAATAGATGGCGACACCATCAAATATAACTGGAGGATCTTAGGGTACTTGATCACCTTGGAAAGTTAAAAAATACATTTTCAATAATTTTTTTTTCTAGTCCTGTATAAGATATTATAATGATTTTTTTTTTAATTTTTATTTGAAGCTTATAGAATACAAAAGTACTTGATTTTTTTCAAATTTCATTTTTTAACAACTTCGCCAACGAGGCGCCAAAGTTGAAGCCTAAAAAAAAAAAAAAATGGTGTCCCACGGCTTGCACTTGTCACCAACTTTTTTGAGCATCCCTCCACTTTTTTGTTTTCCACTTCTACCACTGTTGTTATGTTAATAATAAAAAATCTTTTTACTGTTCTTTCAAATTTCGTTGGTTTTACCTTCTATTATTCATATTCGATTTGGTACAAAAGTGTCATAAGTTATCAAATTTAATATTTAACATTCACTGAGATTTGTAAAATGTTACACATAGAATAGAAAGATACTATTAGTGATTAAGTTATATCATTCCATTTGTAGCTCAGCAAGTTTTAGTTAGTATATTATTAAAATCAATTTAAGTGAAGTGGTATCAAATCTCGCTTACAATAAACGCGAAATTTGTATCCATTTGCAAACGTTGAACTCTGCTTACAGCTCGTGTTCTAATAACCAAACTTACAACAAGAAGCAAATTATATTGTGTAGTTTTCACTGATGTTAAGTGTTTGATTAAATTCACTTCCCCCTCCCCACACTTCACCTGGGCCCTTCTAAAGGGGAGTGCCGCGTGGCAGGAAGTTTTTGAGGGTCAGGCAGGTGTTCCATATCCCCCTCCCCCCCATCCCTCTCTTCCAGGTGATACACCCAGCTGAGTTTTCGTTTGCTCCCGATATATCCTGTCCACAAGCGAAGCACGTTCTTTTTAGCTGTGCACAAAACAGAATTTCAGACGATTGTGTTCTTCTTTGAATCAGTTAGATTATTTTCGGATTTCGCAGACGATAAGCGTATGGAAGACCTGTGATTTTAATTTTTGTAAGTAGTTATTCTAATGTTTCTCAAGTTTTTTTCTTTAGTTGTAAAATATTCGGGCTGTTAAAATAAAAATTAGTTTCAATTTTGTTAGAGTAATGGAACTGTTAACTTATTTCCATATGTTCGATGAAATTACGTTTTTTCTATGTAAGTAATACGTTTTACGTTTTTCTATGTATGCAATTATTATGTTCTTTTTGAAGTTGCTTCCAAATGGTAAACAATGGTTGTAATTAATTATGCACTCTTTTGTTTAAGCCAAAAGGAGTGTGATTACTTTTGACCTACCTAGTTTTTGTTCTTACATTCAATTTCATAATCTTTTGAATGTATATTATCGTTTATTTTGAAAAAATAAGCATATTTTTGTACCCTATGTATGTCATGTAAAGGCAAAAATGTTTTGAAACAATTGCTGTATTATTTTCGACCAACACATTTTGAAGAAAAATAATTGCATTCTTTATTTGGGGTGTCGTTTTTTTTTAATGCAACATGGAACATTTATTGTACGATAGATTTCTTGCATAGACGATAACGCAGCAATAAAATACGCAAATATTCAAAGAAAGCTCGTTACGATTTACTGTCTTTATGCCTCATCATGGTTTCTATGAAAAGCTACCATAAATATTTTGTTTCTTTGCTAATGTGTTAAAGAAACCGGATTATAAAAAATTTCGCTGTTTATTCTTTCAAACTCCATTTCGAAGTCATGATTTATATATCTACTGATGCTATAATCCTTTTTATTCTTGAACGATTTTTTTTCTTCCAGAATCGTGTACCTTATCCGTTAATTAGTGCATAAATCTGTAGTTTGTCGTCAATTTAATAATTAAAGCTACTGCGTGGATGGAGAATTAATAACAGCAACAGTACATTTGTTCTATTTTTTGACAATTGAAAGTTATTCAGTATTGAAATATGAAGTATAATACATGGTATTTTTTTTTTCCTGGATACATCTCTTTTTGGGTATTAAGTTTTTAGAGAATTTCGGTTCTGTATTTAAAACGCAACTATTTAAATGATTTTTTCTCGCTAACATTTACCGCATCTATATTAAATTTATAATGTTATAAGGATAACTAAAACTACATGATGCTGCAAACATGAGAAAAAAATAAATGACCCCACTGAATGAGTCATACTTTTTTATAATTAAAAAAAATCATAAAAAAGAAATTTGGCACTTGCTGTTTATTTCAGAAAGAAATATCTAACTTTTAAGTAGAAGTCCTAGTAAGGATTATTATCCCAGTGCATCTAGAAACTACTTTGCATAAAACCTTAAAATTTGGTGAGTAGGTACAAAAATTATCACTTAATAAAATGACATAAATTAAAAACTCGAAAATTACGTCGAATATATTTGATTTTATATTGTAAACCCTTACGACAATGCATATACAGTGGCTCCACCTGGTTTTGTTTTTTGCTACTATAATTATCATTTATAATAGATAGACATTAAATTATTATAACAGATAGACATTAAATTATTACAATTTATGTCATTTCATTAAGGGATCTTTTTCGTACCTATACTGACCAAATTTCCAGGTTTTGCCACAAAGTAGTTTCTAAATGCACTAGACTAGAAGATTGTAGCATAGCTCACAATTACGAAACAACGAGAAAAAGAAAGTAGAGACAAGTGCTAGGTTATAGGTAGACAGGGAACGAATTTTAAATATAAAGTTTTTCAAAATTGATTGATTGGAGTCAATTTGATGGTAGCTGAATATGGTTTACCATTGAGGCCCATTTTCATTTGGACGGATTTGTCAATAAACAATACTGGTGAAAATTTGATACTGAAAACCCGTCTGTATGTATTGCAAAACCAGCGCATTTTGTAAAAGTTGTACATTTGGTCTATACTATACAGTACAGAGCTCATAGGGCCCTATTTTATATTGGAAACGATAAACTCATTCTGCTATATTCAGAATTTTCAGTACTTGCTGTCGCCATTTTAAGAGGAATTCCTAGTAAAGATCATCCCCTATACTCACTATGTTACAATCTTCTATCCCAGTGCATTTAGAAACTACTTTCTATAACCACCTTGATATTTGGAGAGTAAGTACGGAAATGATCACTTAATGGAATGACATAAGTTGTTTTCATTTAATTTCTGTATATTATAAATGAAAATAAAAATAGCAAGAGCCTATTACAGGGGGAGCCACTGCATATGCATTGACGGAAGGATTTCAAATATAAAATAAAATATATTAGAATCTATTTTCGAGTTTTTTTAATTTATGTCATTTCATTAAGTGATCATTTTCCTACCTACTCACCAAATATCAAGATTTTATACGAAAGTAGTTTCTAAATGCACTGGGCTATAAGATTGTAACATAGCGAGTATGGGAAATGATCCTTACCAGAACTTCCTCATAAAATTACAACTAATTTTGCAAACCAGTGTGCCTTAAATTTCATGTTTGCTTATCCAACACAACACCAGTCTCTTCTGTCTCTAACAATCTAACTGTCTAACAATCTATTTGACTCTAACTGTCTAACACTCTAGCTTGTCTGCCTCTAACTGTCTAACAATCTAACTGTATGCCTATAACTGTCTAACAATCTAACTGCCTGCCTCTAACTGTCTAGCAATCTAACTGTCTAACAATCTAACTGCCTGCCTCTAACTGTCTAGCAATCTAACTGTCTAACACTCTAACTGTCTAACAATCTAACTGTTTGCCTCTAACTGTCTAGCAATCTAACTGCCTGCCTCTAACTGTCTAGCAATCTAACTGTCTGCCTCTAACTGTCTAACACTCTAACCGTCGAACAATCTAACTGTCTGCCTCTAACTGTCTAACACTCTAACTGTCTAGCAATCTAACTGCCTGCCTCTAACTGTCTAGCAATCTAACTGTCTGCCTCTAACTGTCTAACACTCTAACTGTCGAACAATCTAACTGTCTGCCTCTAACTGTCTAACACTCTAACTGTCGAACAATCTAACTGTCTGCCTCTAACTGTCTAATAGTAACTGTTATCAGTCACGTCATTTCAAAGTGAGGGAGTCATTTCTCTAAAAGACCCTAATAAGAGCACATTTCATTTACTTTTAAGACGCTTTCCTTTTTATCCCACAGCCGATAAAAGATTGAAGGATGCTGTGCCCAGTGGAATGTAGCTCCCTGCCCTCTATGGCGTGGCCGGACCGTGGCCTCTCTTCCCTGAGTGTCCTGCCAGGCAACAACCGGGTGTGGGACAATTCATCCATCTACAAGTTGCTGGAGGACTTCTCATCCAGGCAACAGAATAGGACCAACAACCACCCGCTGCTGACCGGAAGGGACAGTACCGCAGAACCCAGCCTTCCATCGGGTAGGTCTTATTCCTTTTATTGTTGCTTTTGACGAGCTTCCCCGGTACAACAAATACGTTGGACAATATCGCTCATTGCTGGTCCATCCCGATGTGGACTGCTGTAGACTGACCGTTGCTAACGGATCTTGGACGATCTCGAGAAGTGCTGAGTAAAATATGCTAGAAGTCTTAGAATGCTGATGCAGAGTTTTAAAATTGAAATATATTTTTTATAAGAAAGGACGGAAGGGTAAAAATTATGTTTTGTGAAGGTTTTCATTTTTTTTTTTTAAATCGTGTTTTTTTTTTAACTATGCTTCAGTTTCGGCGTGGTTTGGCCAATCTACCCAGAGCCTGTTTCTGATATTGGTCAATACCTGGTTGGACGAGATTTCACTGTTAAAGCTCGTTTAGCATTGCAGTTAGTTTTAATACTTGTGAAATAACAATTCAGCTTCAAAATCGAAAACGAGTTACAATAACTATTTTTCATTTATATGTAACTAGTAACGCCACGATTTTGTTTAAAAATAAACATTTTAAAATCCTTTTTAATAATTTCGATTTTGTTTGTTTATTGTGGGAAAATCTTTGGAGGACTAATTTATCCACTTGCTGCGTCATCAAATCAAGATAAAACTTCGTAGATAGACACGTTGTTGATGACAATGCATTTAGGGTGCAAAGAAAAATTAGTCGCTTCGCTGAATGGATGTTTTTTTTTTTTTTTTTTTTTTAATATAAATATAAATTGGTTAAAGAGAAAAAGAAGAAGAAAAAAAATACCTTGACTTTTTTTTTTTTTTAATTTTGTTGACTAGGTTTCGAGTGATTCCATAAAAAGTGGTCGATTGAGAGTTTGGGAAAGAGGATTTTTTTAGCGAATTTTCTCAATTTCGCTAATAAAATTGAAAGGAAAAGCATAATTAATACTTATCTTACTGGGACTGGGTATTGCCAGAGACTTGCCTACCTGCAAGAAAGATAATCAGAGTTATCTGCAGTGTGTAATGTAATTTCCTTTGATAGTCCTTATGCATCCTGCAAGACCATGTTGAATGAAAAAGGCGTATTTTATATTCTGCAGTTATAGGTGTTTATCCTTAAAAGGGAACTAAGTGACATACTTCGGCGGTGCATCAAGTTGGTGCTTCAGACTGAGTTGCGGTATTTCATCCATGGGGTGTTGCACGTGCAGGTTTCTTCATGCGACAAGTGTACAAGCAATCAGGAGTAACTTTTTTCTGAATGAGAAGCTGTGACTAAACATAAAAAAGATTATAATGTTTCGTAACAAAAATATCTCCAATTTGCTGACATTTAACCACAGACATTTTAGCCCCAACCCTGCAATTCAAAAACTTTTTCCCAGATCTCTTTCCGATAAGCGACACCTTAATTAGGTTTTTGAGCCAAATATCTATTGCCGAGTCTTTCCCTAAATACAAATACATATATTTAACAACGCTTTCCCCTCTCTTAGATCCCACGGATTGGAGCCGCGAAGATGTGGCCAGCTGGATCCAGTACGTGAGCACCACACACCACCTTCCCACCATCCACCTGGAGAGGTTTATGATGAACGGCAAGGCACTCTGCCTCATGTCCATGGACATGTTCGTCAGCAGAGTACCGCTCGGAGGAAAGCTGCTCTACAAGGACTTCCAGCTGAGACTGAGCAGAGCACTCTACAGTTGAAGAAACGTCTTCTTCGGATATTGACTCTAAAACTGAACGAAGTTGAAGAAGCAGTCACAGCACTGTCCGGATTTCAGAGCTTGTAATCTGCGAGGCTCATGGGTGGAACGGGAAGATCCTTTTTTTTTTGTCCATGAACGTGTCTGTCTACAGACTGCACTCTAAGAAACGTCTTCTTCGGATATTGACTCTAAAACTGAACGTAGTTGAAGAATCTGTCACGGCGCAGTCGGATTTCAGAGCTTGTAATCTGCGAGGTTGATGGGGGAACTGGAAGATCCTTTTTTGTCCAGTGTCCGTCTGTAGACTGCACTTTAAAGCCATCAACTCAGGCTTAGCATGGCATTCTAACGATGGACTTTTAAGGAAATTCATTTGTACATACTTGACTCTAAAAGTGTAAATATTAATACAAATCTCTTGTTGATTTTTACGGTGGAACGCACTACATTTGTGTTAAAGGATTAAAAAATCAGTGAAGAAAACAATTGACTTTAAAACCAGTCTGAACATGGACCTTAATATCTGATTGCAAATACGCTCACTTTTCCTACATTGACAAAATGCATTTAGTCTTAGCAATGGACATTTCTGTCTTCAAGAAGTTTGAAAAGATTTTTAAAGCATAACTTCCTTTGGTCTGAGAAGGGAGTCAGTGATTTGTATCTCAAAATTGTTACGGGAAGAGAAGACTCAATATTTTTGATAAAACAAGGGAACGTTTCTGTCTTAATTCTGTGTTGTTGGTTAAAGTAATTTCTAGACAAATGGCACCTGTCTTACCTTTCAATAAGCCTTTAAAAGTTGATATGAAAACACGAAGATTTCAAACTTATAAAATAGCGGCTTACACTCATTGCCAAATGGGCTGCCCACCAATTGGAATATCATTGAAATTAACATTCTAAACTGAATATTTAGGGGCCCTACAATAATATCTCTACTCAAATGTCCACACTTATCACACATGTAAATTTGACAGAGTACACTCAATTTACTCTTACACGATCTTTCATTGTAGCATCTTACACAAACAAATACATTGCTTCTACAATTAAACATGTATATTTGCAACGGTTAAAGAGGAAGTCCTAGTAAGGATCATTCCCTATACTCGCTATGCTACCATCTTCTAGCCCAGTGCATTTAGAAACTACTTTCTATAAAAAAAATTGAAATTGGGCGAGAAAGTAAGATAAAGATCACTTAATGAAATAACATAAGTTGTTTTCAATTAATGTCAATCTATTATAATTGAAAATTCAAATAGCAGTAGACTAAACCAGGTGGAGCCACTGCAAATGCATTGACGTAAGGATTTCAAATATAAAATATAATATACTAAAAGCTATTTTCGAATTTTTAAATTTATCAGGGTTCCCACGGTCATTGAAAGTCATTAAAAGTGCTTAATATTTTTGAACTTGTTTTCAAGGCCTTGAAAGTGCTTGAAAATGCTAAGAGGTGCTTAAAAGTCCTTGAAAATGCTTAAGGTCCTTAAAAGTCCTTAATTTATACAGATGTTGTCCAACTGCAAAATTTATAAAAATTCCAAGGCGGACTTGCTATTTCTGCCACTTATCTGCACCATATCGGAATTTTCCGACGTATTAGTACTACGCATCCACCAACTTGTAAATCTTTTGGTAGAATGTACTTTATTAAAAATTTATATATCAACATAATGCCTGAAAACAAATTTTCAAAGGTCCTTAAAAACATTAATTAGGTCCTTAAAAGTCATTGAAATGTCATTGATTTTCATTCTGTGATTTGAGTGGGAACCCTGTTTATGTCATTTCATTAAGTGATCATTTTCGTACCTCCTCACCAAATTTCAAAGTTTTTTGCAAAGTAGTTTCTAAATGCACTGGGCTAGAAGATTGTAACATAGCGTGTAATGATGCTTACTAGTACTTCCATTTAATCCCTAATAATTCACTAGATACAGATTATAAAATCAATAACAGATTTACTAGATCTACAGATTATGCATTCAATATCAAGAAGATAAATTATTGATTCTTGTACATAATATTTTTATTTTCAGCATCCATAAAATTGTACATTCTAAAGGAAAACTTCTTGGATTACCTTTTAAGATACCTGGCAGAATGTTACTTGACATAGTTAAACCTGTAATAGACACACTTTTAGGATATCACTAGGCAGAAATTCTTAGGAAAATTGCATAAAAAAAATCTATTCCAGTTGTATTTCAAGTTCACGTTTTAAGGTTTTGATGTAGATTGCTTCATTTACTGTCATTTACAACGAAAAGAAAATTTAACGTAATTGTTAGTTCCAATTGAAATTGAACCAGCATGTTGGGATTCAAAATTTCCAGTATTAGGAAAATTGTGTTTAAAAATCGATTTTATGTTGTTTTTAGACTCATTTTATGGAATAAGTGAGTTTAGAATGTGGTTTGTATTGTAAAAAAAAAAAAAAAAATACTTTTAATGTATTAAATAATCGAAATTTAAACTGTACATATATCACATAGCTAAATAGTAACTGTTTATAAAAGTAATTTATATTCACCATGCAATACCTCTACTTGTTATTTTCAAATTTTATGTATGTCTTATTAATTTGAACCTATCTTTACTTTTAAGCACTTTTTGATTTCCTGTAATTATGTTCCCAAAGTCAAATAATTAAATTCGCAATTAATATCATTTGTGTACAATAATAATATTAATACAGTTTTATAGTTTGTAGTGCTATCTTTTATGTTCCTATTTCTGTTATTTAGCGATTTTTGTGTTGATAACTTAGCTAGTCACTTTGCAAGGCTTTTAATAAAAAAGAGTTTTGATGTGTAGAAATTGCATTATTCCTTATTTGTTTATGACTTGAAATGGGGTGACACTACCGAGTACCAACACCGCGAATATAAGTCTATTGTACTGAAACCCCCTAAAGAAGATCGATTGCCGAAATTAATTTCAGTATAGACTTGATTCGAGCATTAGACAGTTCCCAGGGATCGATACTGTGGTATCCCAGATATTCAAAGCGTTGGGCAGAGTAGTAATCACATTCACACAAAACATGCATAGACAGGGCTCCTACGGTCATTGAAAGTCATTAAAAGTGCTTAAT
This sequence comes from Linyphia triangularis, assembly GCA_963978545.1. Classification (NCBI taxonomy): domain Eukaryota; kingdom Metazoa; phylum Arthropoda; class Arachnida; order Araneae; family Linyphiidae; genus Linyphia; species Linyphia triangularis. The sequence goes on from OZ021731.1 coordinate 66,315,858, forward strand.
ATTTTTGAACTTGTTTTCAAGGCCTTGAAAGTACTTGAAAATGCTTAGAGGTGCTTAAAAGTCCTTGAAAATGCTTAGAGGTCCTTAAAAGTCCTTAATTTTTGTGTATGTTGTCCAACTGCAAAATTTATAAAAGTACAACTCAGACTTACTATCCCTGCGTGACCGCCACTTATCCGTACCGTATCGGAATTTTCTGACATATTTGTATTAGGTATGTGCCAACTTGTTACTGTTTTGGTAGAATATACTTTATAAAAAATTTACATATAGACTTGATGCCTGAATTTTTTTTTTTAAAGGTCCTTAAAAACATTAATTAGGTCCTTAAAAGTCATTGATTTTCCTTTTGGGATTTGAGTGGGAACCCTGATAGAGCTCTCCTCTGTTATACGACATACTCTACACATAGTGAGTCACCTACAACACCTAACAGGTTAAGATGTCTATTTAGGGTGCAGAGGCCTACAGCAACACTGATTTCTTCTCTGCTCAATTTTTATAGTTACCTCGATCTAGCCCAGGGTGACTGTTGATTGAGCTCTTTGGCTTGTCTTTGATTTTTAGAATGAAGTCAAGCTTGATAATACACGGTCATTAATAAACCTTTGATACTTTTCCGGACCACATTATGAGGCGGATCCCAAAACAGGCTCTGGACCAACAAAAGGCATTTCAGAACCATGTTTTGCTAACTGGTCTGTCATTTCATTACCCTCAATGCTACAGTGACCAGGGACCCAGAAAAGAGATACTTTGTTTCTCTCAGCTAGACTTACAAGTTATTTGCCAGGCTTTTTATTTGTTTACTTTACTATCATATTAATTTTTTTAATGTGGGGGAGCCTAAAATTTTTAATTTAAACCATGTATTGATGCCTAGATAAGTTTTTTGATTCGTTAGTTCATGCAATTTATTTTACTAAAGAGTCACCACTTCACTCGTATATAAAAAAGGTGTATAACCAAAAACCAATATAAAAATTATTTTTTAATAAATATGCATAGTTAATATGTTTACATAATTGACAAATACGTATAATTAATATGATTTAAAAGAGAAGAGTCAATTTCTGAGGATATTCAGTAAATATGATGTAAATTATTGCCTTCAAGTCCATTTATGTTTTTTTTAACTATATCTCCAAACTAGATTACCTTAATCTCGTTACATTTCAACTATCACCATTTCTGAATTCATGCAAGTTAGTTATATATATTTTCAGCATTTTCTTCTTTTTCACATGATCTTTATTACTATTATTATATAGATTAACTTTAAGAAAATAAAGCTGGTTTATAAGGGAATATGCAAATTTAAACTTTAGAATTTACTCTTATTAATAATTGGATGCCAAAGACATATGCTACTTAGTAGCCAACTTCATATTTACAGCCAATTGGTGGATGATAATTTTTGGGACATCTATTTTTGATACTTTGCTATAAAACATATAAAACTTTTGAGGCTTTATTATTATTTTCAACTCTACTTCATTTTGGTAATAAGTTTCCGTTTCTACAAAAAATATTTTGAAAAGTCATTTAAATTTTTTTTTAAAGCCTTGAGTGGAGTTTACAATGTGATATTAATTTTAGGAGTTATTGAAATGTCTTCATTTATCACACTGTTTTGAGGGAATTGAATATAAGTATGAATCTGGTGGAATTTGATTTTTACTGCTATTCAAACTTTTGAATTGAAGTTATAAGTTCTTATTTATAAGTTCTTATTCAACAGATGGCGCCACTAAACTAAATTTTGGAACTTTTTGAGTTTCGTTCGTTTTCCCAGGTATCTTACGTGCATTTTTCAAACTACAAGAATGAAGAGAGAGTATATTTTAAACTTTCGATATATTTTAAACTTTCGAATCAGATAAAGCAACATAAATGCAATCCAGTGTAGTACTGACTCAATCATAAATGATATTTTTAACTTATGCAACAAATTAAAATACTAAATATTTACCAGTTTTCTGCAGCACATACATTTCTTTGCAAAACAACTAAGAAATGATTTTTTTTATAGTAAGGAAGCCAGGAGCGTAGTCGAAGGGGAAGATAACATAGAATACAATTCCTTTCAAAATCGAAATAAATACATTTTGCTCCTTCCAGTTAATTAGACAGTTCATTGTTTCTTTATTTTAGAAGATTTATATAATTTTGTATCCTTATAATAGTTTATCGTAGCTGGATTTTAGGCTTTGGTACACAAACGATATATCGATTGATCTCGAGCAGGTTATATGTTCTGTGTGATAATTCAAAAAGTATCTTTCAAAGTGCAGATTTATATTGGAAAGGCATATTGGAAGTGTTCAGACATATTTAGCTATTGAAATGTTAGAAATATATAGCTATTGCAGAGTTAAAAATCTGTAGCATATTGAAGAAGAATATTTGACGAGAGGATTTTATAAAAATTAAAACACACTAATTTATTACAGCTTCATGAAAGTGTAAATAAAGAAAGCAATCTACAAAAAAAAAAAAAAAAAAAAAAAAAAATCTAGGACATTCGAATGTTTTTTTTTTTTTGTGACTACAGGAAAATAATTTGAAAAGTCAATTTTTAACTTTCAATAACACTAAAATACTGGTCCTTGTATTAAATTTGACATGGATTAGTATAATTTAATGTGGGTGTTTTCAAATTTTCATTAAATAATAATAAAAAAAATGACCAGTTTGGCGATATTGTTGGCCATAATTATTACGTTAAAAAAAAAAAAACCACCTTGCCATGCCAAAATAACGAAATTGGAACAGAAATTTAATAATGGCACATGTAAATTCTCACTTTCTCTACGGGTGGTTAAATATCGCTATGAGAGATATTTTAAAATGCACTTGAAGACATTTTTATTTTTCAAAGTACAATTTTGTAGCACTGAATTTCACATTTGTTCACTGCATTGAATTTGAATCACTGCATTTTTGCAGCATTTTTAAAACTGCGAGCAGATTTTATTTAGAATTTTTGCAGTTATGTACAATTCTCCAATCCCCCTTTCTCCTTTTTTTTTCTTGAGACAAATAACAATTATTTAAAAGATTACTTAAAACTACTTGTCTTTCTGAAATATTATTACAGAGTTTGTATTACCTAGCCTAATTGAGACGAAAACTCACTCATTTGTTTTATTTTATTCGGTCGATTTTCCAATTGATTCTTTATTTCTTCCTCTTACAATCTATGATTCCACATCCTTTCACATGGATTATTGAATCTAAGGTGATAATAAAAGGAAAATAATTAGATTGAATTGAATGCAAATATTTAACTTCATATTCGTGATACTGCCTAATCCACTGGTTTTTAAATTTTGAAGGCTTCATTTTTCATTTTGACAAAGCCAGTGGCGGATAGTGCGGTTCAGCATGTATAGCCAGGCTGTAATTGAATTTATTAACTTAAAAGTAAAATGATATATTATACTAATTTACTTACGTAAAGATTAGAATTGAAAACGAAAATGGAATTTCTATGGTAAGTGAATTAAACTTCAATAAATAACACAAACCTGTTGCCTCCACGCACAATTCAGGAAAAAAATCCTTCAAATGAACCTAATCCGGTGATCTCCCAGCGAACTACAACGACGTCACCTAGAGAGTCTCTCTAAGCGTTGACTACAGGCAGTTCCTAAAATTACCATTCGGCTAAATCGTTGCCATGGCGGCCGTGGCTACTATGAACTTTTTCCTTCACATTTTGAATAAGGCGTTGTGGTGCTGTTCAGCTTAGAGGAATTTTACAACCTCGGACGTACTTGGAAATTCGATGGACTGATTGGATATTCGCGAATCAGCGAGGGCGGGCGACAGAGACACTTTTAAGAATCTCTCCAAACGGAAATAGTTTTTGTGATGTTTACAAATATGTGTTGTCTTGTAATTTCTTAAGTTAACTATTTTGAAACGTAGAGTTCATTATAATAAAGAGTGCATCTTGCTTGAAACTTATTTTAAAAGGTAGAAGGAAGATGGTAAACGCCTACAATCGAAAGAAGATAGAGCGACATTAAAACTTTCTATTTCTAAAATAAAAAGGGTGGTATATACGTCTCGGCATGGTTGTAAGTTTTAGTTATTTTCGTATGTGCTTTTCTCTTGGTTATGTGATAGTTCTTAATTAAAAAAAAATGTTTTGTTGACCATATTTGATGGTGATCAGAATTAAAAAGGGCGTTTGGAAAAGTGCTGGTTATGGTGAATTATTAACCACCATCACACGATTACTTAAAGCACAAGAGAGGGCAAAATCGTACTTTAAAAAAACTCATACATCTTTATCTAATTGATAAAAAGTGAAACTCAAATATCTGGAGCATTAAGAAAAACTCTCAACTTTATATTGTTGAATTTAACAAAAAGTGAGTTCTCTGAATAGAGGCTTCATGCAATTACTTATCAAAGCTGTTAAGTTTTTAAGTAAACAAGAACTTACATTTAGACGCCAAAACGAGAGATGTTTTTTTAATCAAAACTATAGAGAATGATTTGATTAATTGTTCTTATTTTATAATGTTATGTTATAAATGTTATTATTTTATACAAATTGAAAGGAAACTTTGATTTGAGTACTAAAGATTAAAGAATTTGCTTTCATGAAAATGATTGTGGAAAGTGTCTGTGGGAAGGGATGGGGGGGGGGGGAGTCGCATGTTTCCGGCTGCACTAACATTTTCGACTACGGACCGCCACTGGACAAAGTCTTAAAAAGTGAAAATTAAAAATTTAGTTATTTTCTTAAGTTTTCAGTTATACCACTAGATGGCACTGGCAAAGAAGAATATCATCGAAATAGGGAATATTGAAAATTATTGAAATAGCGATCGGGTGTAGTCAAAGTTCTGTTTGGTTCACTTGCTCTATATACTCGTGTAAACATGTTTACATGGCTACAAAAAGAACATAATTACGTGAGGTTTTATTACGATGATTTCCAGGGGTGTCGTTGCACCTTTAAAACATATACTGTACAATTTTTTTTAATGTTGTAGTAAGTTTCCTGACGTTTCCTTCGTCTGATGAAAAAATCTCAAGTAGACAACAATAGAGCATTATTCCACCTTAAAGGAAAAAGAACGACCACGAATAGTTTGCACGAAGATCCTTTTGTTTGATTATAGATTGAAATATGCATATTTTTAAACTTTGCTTTCTTTGGAAATTGTTTGGAAATATTTATGATGTATAAAATATCAATGATAATACAATTTCAAATTTTCTCACTTTGTAAACGAATCATAATGAGTATTTTATTCTTCTTTTCATCAGCAGTTGACTATGATGTCATAAATATATTTCTTTTCATTTGTTGCAACATACACTTCAACTCTTCTTCAAGTCACGTGAGGAGATAGCATGTGTTATTGCTAACTGTGTTTTGTTTTGACATGAGAAAAAAATAACTTAAAATCAGGTGACGTAACGAATTATTAATGTCTTTACAATTCGGGCGCAGATGTGAAACAATGGGATCGATTTCGTTTTATTTTGTGTGATACAGCTGTTTTGCCGCGGTGATGGAGCCATTTGGTGATGACACGATCAGCGTTCTCCCGAAGACTTCTTCTGAGAAAAACCTTCGTGAAGGCAACACGGCCAGGGCTTCTCCCCAGAATGAACGATCTTCTCTCCTCGGAGATAGTTTCGAAGTGCACCCCAACGTCACTTACGGTGGGGTAGGGGCTTCGTTCAACGAGCATTCAGAAACTCCTGTCTTTGGCATGAACGCAGCAGAGCAACCCGCGATGGAGGAGGAAGAGTTAAAGAGAAGGCTCAAGTACTTTTTCATGAACCCGATCGAAAAGTGGAGGGCCAAAGGAAAGTTCCCTTGGAAACTTGTCTTGCAAGTTGTCAAGATTATATTTGTCACTGTCCAACTGTGTGTGTTTGGTACTGACGGTTACATATACGAACTCCAAAAGCAACACACAGGGACTAGCTTTTGCCATGTGTTCCTGCAGGAATGGAATTCGATTAGAGACGTTGTGGCGTACCCTCCATCCACTGGGCCGTACGCAATTTACACCAGGCCCGAGTTCTACGCCAATGTGGATCACGTTGTAAAAACGTATACTAATATAACAAGCATTGCCCTTGGTACTTACTGTTATGATGGCCCCAACTGCACAATGACCTCGCTATCTTTTTGCCGTGATGAGTTCAAGTCGATGGTGGCGTTTAACACATCGATAACTTTTGACAGTCGTCCGGAAACAATCTGCCATCAGATTCCTGTTATGTATCCTGAAGGAGACCCTCGTTGGGAAGATTTCTCTGTAAAAGAATTCCTAACTGAAAATAACGACACTATCTCTTTTGACAAACTTATCTCAGCTGAAATAACATTCACGCTCAAGACCGTGTTCCTCAAGTCGTTAGGCAACAACAGGTACCCTGATTGCTACAGATTTACAGTGTTCGTCAGATACAGCAACACTGAACACGATGGTCAGGTTCTGGTATCCCTTGATACTAATACAGAGAAACTGAAGTGCTACCATAACGGTACCCTGAACCCAGACGACAAATCGGCGTACATCGCTCGCCAGATCCTGAACTCTTTTATCATGTGCATCTGCATTCTGTCGTTGCTGCTCTGTGTTCGCTGTCTCCTGAAAGCCCGCCTCTTGTGTCAAGAGACTAACAAGTATGTCATTCTCACCCAGAACAAGGCGCTGTCTGCCCAGGAAAAGATGGAGTTTGTTGATATGTGGTACTGCACCATGATCTTCAACGACGCTCTTATAATTGCTGCTTCTGTCTTAAAAGCTGCCATTGAACAAAGAACCGTCGAGAGCGATCAGTATGCCACCTGCGCGATTCTACTGGGAGCTGGTAACCTACTGGTATGGGCTGGTGTTCTTCGCTATTTAGGATTCTTCAGCAAGTACAATATCCTTATACTTACCATGAAGCGTGCCATTCCAAATGTGTTGCGCTTTACTCTCTGTTGCATTCTCTTGTATTCTGGTTTTGTATTCTGTGGTTGGGTGGTCCTGGGTCCTTACCACATCAAGTTCCGGAGTCTCAGCAGCACTTCGGAGTGTCTTTTCGCCATGATGAACGGAGACGACCTTTTCGCGACCTTCGCCATAACAAACACTAACAACAACCTTATTTGGTGGTTCAGCCGTATTTACCTGTACACTTTCATTAGCATGTTCATATATGTCGTTATATCTCTCTTCATATCCGTAATAATGGATTCGTACGAGACCGTGAAGGATTTCTATCGCCATGGCGGAACTCTTACCAGAATCCAGGTGTTGGTCGCTGATTATCCCGATGATTCGTGTTCGTCGTTTTATCAACAACGACGCAGGCAGCGGAAAAGTGTTTGGCAGTCTGTAATGATGTTGGTTAAAAGGTGAATGAAATTTAAATTCGGGATTCGAACAAATACAGTGAACCGAGTTACTTACGTTATCTTGCGCCTTTCTACTCTAGTTAATTGTTTTCTTATAGAAACATGTTTTGACTGTGTTTATAAAATGTAGTTTGTTTTGTTACAGCTGTAGGAAGTTTAAATATATGGTTGCATATACTATTTTTGATTTTGATGGGGTATTAATATATTTTGGCTTTATGAGAAATGTTAAATGTTGTTTTGAGTGTCTCGTAATTAATTTGGTTTTGGTAATATTTAGATTAACAATTTTCTAATTGTAAAAGGATCAAATCGATATGTGTTTAATATTTATACTTTTACTAACTTAACACTAACAAATTACACTTTTGAATTTGATACCTAAGCTAATTGGTTTTTAAATGATTAATATTTATTAGTATCTTTGCTTTTTGGGTTTAATTTTTTTTCATTGTAATTCATTTTATCATTGCTAGAATTTTATTTCTTTTCAAAAGCCATTAAAATGTTTTTTTTTCATTAGTATAATTCTATACTATTTTTTTAAAAATATATTTATATTAAAACCACAACATATTCCATCTTTCTAAAACATTTACAACTTTTAGTTTATTGGCGTTGTTCGAAGTAGACTTTTTTTCTGAGTAAAATTCATTGATCTATTTATCTTTTTCAATGTACAAAATTTTCCTCTAAATTATAAGTATAAACGTTTTGCATATTCTGGTTCTACTTTTAAATATTTAGGCTTGGTGACACATTTAAGCACCTATTAAGCATGTAAACTTATTTACTTGGCATCAACTGCAACAATTAGTACTGTCTAACAGAAGAGTACCCTTTCGATTGTAAAAGAATTAAGCAAATAGTAAGGAACACTAAACCAAATATAATGCATTTAAAAACTTTTTTATGAAATGTTGTTCTAAGGTAGATTTTGCATCTGATAAAGCTGTTTATGAACTTGTAGAATGTAGAGACAGACATGCATCAACAGAACTGTGCTAATTTTGTGTCAGGTTTGTGGTATAGGGAATTTATTTATACTTAAAATGTGTTCTGTATCTGGAGAATTACAATTAGAAATCCATATCGTGACAACAGACATAAGGCCAAAAAAAAAAAAAAAAATGGTTTGTTTGCTGAAGGGATGAGAATTTTCTCCTTTTTTGTTTTTTATATAACATTTTCCTTCGCTCTGTACTTGTTTCGAGGATCCACATTTTTCTGATTTGAACCAGTTTTTTCTGCAAAAAGTATACTTTAACTCATGTCTAAACAAAAGATTTTCCCTGTTAGCTCCCCTTTCCTCACAGATTACTTCACAAGCTCCTAAAATTTGAAATGCAATAGGAGAAATTTCATTGTATCTTTAAAATTATTGAATCATCCTTCCTGCATACTTTTTTGTTGAATTTTTGTGTATTCCTTCCGCTAGCTTTTTTTTATGAAACTTTAGGGCATCTGTTTGAATTTTAAACTAATTTTTGGATTTCCTTCTTTTTGCTCTCTGATCACTCTCATCCCTGTTCCTGTAACCTTACCTACCTTAAAATTACAATTTAAAAATTCCGACCCTAAAGTTTTTTTTAGACTTTTTAAAAAATTTAATTATAAACAATACACAAAATTTTGAAATTTATAAATAAATTTTAAATTAAATATTTTTGAAATATCTTTATTAGGCTTATAGTTTATAACCTGTCTAATACAAATGAATAAAAAATAACTAAAAAAAATTCTATATTTGAATTAGAAATATAATTTAAAAATTATTGCAGGGAAAACAACTGTAGAATTTCGCCCAATCCCTGGACTGTCAGTGGGTTAAAGACCTTGATGCATGAAAGCAAATTTTCAAAGGTCCTTGAAAAGTCCTTGATTTCCATTCTGTGATTTCAGTGGAAACACGATTACAGGAAACAAACTTTTTTTTTGGCCTAATGTATAATCAGGTTTCACAATCCTGGTATTGATTTATGATCTGGCATTTCATTGAATGGACATTTAGGGTGAAATCTTTACACTTGTATTCATTTCCCAATAAGTAGTACTATTTAAGTTAGATGAATATCTGTCTTGAAACTTGCAAAATATTCCTTGAATTGTTGTTTCAGAAATGTAGCAATTTTGACATTTGTTTTTGTACATAAATGTTTTGTTGTGTGGATTCCATTAGCTAGATAATGGTTGTGATAATTATTTTGAAGTGATATATGTGTTGGTGAGTTTAGTAAAATATAATAACTGTACTTTATAAGCTCTTTCATCAAACTAGACGAATGTTATTCTTGTGTGATGTGTGCAAAGTAAATGTTGGTACATAAACACAATTCTTAAAATTTTATTTTTAAAAAAAAAATCTATATTGCAATGTATTCTTGCAATTGTTTGGTATGTTGAAAAATTCTGTTGCCTTCTTACAACTTTTTATTTCAAAATTTTGCTAAATAAGTACCATGCAATACACAACCTACTTGTTGCTTTTTGACGAATTCCAAATACTTTGTGAACTCGGTGTGATGTGTGGCTTCATAGCTGTAGTACTTGTAGCTCTTTCAATTAACTCAACTAATGTTATTCTTGTGTGATGTGTGGCAAGTAAATATTGACAAGTAAACACAATTGTTAAAACTTTCTTGGTACTTACATACTATGGCAACCATAATAGCGACATTGAAAAATCCCGCACCAATAGTCACGTGTGAAACGAAGCACATGGTTGCCAATTCAGTGTCTTAGACATATGCAAAATCGGGGTTGCCAATTTGGCGAGTTATCCTGAAAGTTGGCATAGCTGCGATAGTACGTAAGTACCATTTTCTTTATTAAGAAAAATCTGCAGCATTGTAATGTACTCTTTCTATAGTTTGATAAGTTGAAAATTTCTGTTGCCTTCTTACAACTTTTTGATCAAAATTTTGCCAGATAAGTACCATCACACAAACCAACTTGTTGCTTTTTGACGAATTTCAAATACTTTGTGAACTCGGTGTTATGTGTGGCTTCATAGCCGTTATTGTTGGATATTGTCTTTTTGGTAATCAATGTGTGCTATAAATAATCAATGTCATGTATCTGCATTTATTACTGTGACTGCGTTACTGCAATTTTTGATGTGTGAAGTCTGTGCGGTGTTATTGACTTCACTTGTATTGCAATTCATTTGTTAAACTTTTATAATGTACCAAATGCATGTAAAATAACTTAACAAATAAATAGAAACTAAAAACTGAAATTTATATATGGCTTTCCTTTTGGCTAAAATTTGAGTTTCTTATCCTTGAAGTAATTACTGTACTATTGTATGTATACATTGTAGAGCTATATCCACATTCCCATTGCAGTTTAACATGCGACATGAATATATATCATTATTTGTTAATTTTGTTTATATTTCTGTTGGCAGTTTTCTAAATAAATTTAAACAAACAATGAAATCCATTTACTACAAAGCAATTTTAGTGGACTGCAAATGCTTGGGTAACAAAACAAACTGGGAATTATAAAAAAAAATTGACTTATCTGTTTATTTGACAAAATAATAAATAATATATCCTATAAAAACTTAAGTTTTTAATATAAATCCTTTATATGCATTTCCAATTTTTATATTCATTAATACAGCACCGATTCTGTAAACAACGCTTTCTTGGAGTTGGCATCTAATTTTAAATATCAAAAGCATTTTTATCAGCAAAATATGCGGCAAACTTCGTAAATATGCGAAAAATAACTAGACGTTGTAAAAGAAGCCTGCCAAATAAAGTAATCGGAAAAAGTTGTGAAATCTAATGTTTGCCGCCAGTCGCGTTTAGTTTATTTGGGGTACTTGTACACAATGAACTAAATTGGGATTTTTAAAGGGAATCCCAATAGGCAATCAGAACTTGGCAGGCTTGAGTTATTTCGGATTAATTTTATTTAATTTACTTCAGCTACTTTGCAAGCATTGTATTGAATTGAGATTAATTTAAAAATCCCCCTAATAATCCCAATTTAGTTCATTGTGTACAAGTACCCCAAATAAACTAAACGCAATCGATTGGCGGCAAACATTAGATTTCACAACTTTTTCTGACTGATTATTTTATTTTGCGTTTTTTTTTACAACGTCTAGTTGTTTTTTTGGGAGATATTAATTCTTTTTGTTGTGTTTGTTATGTTCTAAATGAGTAAGATACGACCAATGGATATTTTATTGTGAATAATCATATCGCCGCTCTAAGAAAAAAATAAAAAAAGGCGTAAGCGACACACGATTTACATATTACGCTTTGTATTGAGAGTGACAATAAATATCATGATTAATTATCGTTGAGAGATTTAGGGTTTGGAATCCAAATCTTTTCGGTTCTTGTAAGAAGAAATCTTCCTTACCACAACAAGAAAAAAATTCATAACAAAAATATGCACCTATTATAATTTGAGTACAAAAACATGCAATTATATACAAGTAATTATATATAAGTAATTGTACAAAGTAACTAAAACATACAACCAAAATACTTGCTTTTGATGCGAAATTGAGGATTACCAGCTTTTGCATACGGATAAATGTGTAAAAAATATGCGTCTCAAAACAACTTTCGCTTTAAAGTTGAAATGTAAGACTTATTATTTTAAGAGAAATTCATCTAACTTTAGTGGTGGAGTCCTTAAGATATTTGGTTAGTGATAATAAGGTGTGTTGTTCAAATCCGATCAGACACCTAGAAAACTTTATTTTAAACTGAAAGTGGTTTTCTAAGTAAAAAGTTGAACCACGTATTTTCAGAGCTTTGATAAGCATGCAATTTAATTGAAGAATAAGTATTTTTTTTATTTTTTCGAATTACCCCGTTTCAATAGTTTAACTTAAAATTATCAAAGTCACTTCTTGAAATTGAGCAAAAGATGAATATCCGAAATCCGTTTCCATGTTTTACTCAGTCAATTACCCGGGCTAAAATACCAAACTTCTGGAATTATTTCTGGGGGGTACAGACCCTTTTACTCATTAATTCATACAAAAGGTACTTCCTCTAATCAACCAGAGGAATAAAAAAAAGAATAGTCTGAATGTCTGAATATATTAAAGTGTTTTAGCTGAAGGCCAGGCTAAAATTCCCAAGCAACGGGATCATTTCCGGGGGGGGGGGGTACAGACCCTCCTACCCATCAAATCATACCAAAGGCACTTCCTCTAATCAAGTTGAGAATAATAATAAAAAAAAAATCATCATATAATTCGGAATGTAGTCTTGGCTTAAGTTTTGGTCACAAACCAGAAGAACAAAATTCCTGCGACTTCGGCGATTTTCAAAGTTTTTTTTTTATTTTTTTTTATTTTTTTTATTTTTTTAACCATGTTCCCTTGTTCAATGTTAACAATTATATTGTTATTTTTCGTCTACTCACCCGGAGCAACATGATGGAAAAAAATCAGGGTTCTATCTATAATAGAAGCTGAGCTGTGAGGGGTCGAAAACGGGCCTAAGCTCTGTCAACATTATATACACTTGTATGTCTGCCTCTTTTACATCGGACTTACAAGGAGACCTTACGGTCTCGGAAATTCAGATCGGGATGAAATTTGGCAGATTGATAGTATACCTTAAGGGTATCCACACTGTAAAGTAATAAAGCGCACTAGCCAGAAGATTCCGAGAAAATAGGCTTTAAAGTGTTACGCATAGCTTACATACTAGTAGAGATTTTTGATTCGCAACTCCCCGGTGGCTAAGTGGTCAGTGTGATGGGTTCCCGTACGGGCGATCTGGGTTCGATACCTCGTGAAGCAATTTTTTTTTCTTCTTCTTTTTTTTTTTTCAATTTATAAAGTGACTGTTACAGCTAATTGAAATTTGAATTAAAGATAATACTTTATTTTTAAATATGTAATGTATTTTTAATAGAGAAAATAGAGATAAATTAAATAGATATAAATTAAAATTCTAATTACCACGGCAACAAAATTAGGGTAGAACTTAATTTATCTATGGGTTTTGGTATATAGTTTTTATTTGTCAATTATTTATTTATATACTTACACCAGAATGACACTTATCATAAAAACATGGAAAACAAAAACTGTTTTAACATCTTGCACAATTTATAAAGGAAGATTGTTTACAGGAACAACCTTTTTGTAAAAGATTCGTTGGAAAACATACTTCATAACATTCATGAAAATATATCTTTCGTCAGAAAACTTGGAAACATACCAGGCATACCGGATCATTTTATTAAAAATTGATGATGGACTATTGATTGTATTTTTATGCAGTCTTCACGGGTATTTATTTCTCTATTATTTTCAACCAGATACGCGCAATTTTGCATACGCTTTAGTAGATTCTTTACCTGTCTATAAAATTAGGCGTCGCAAAGTGCCGTTAGGGTTTTGAAAATTTCTGACTACCTGCTTGAGTACAATAGGACAACATTCTTACTCTTCCATATAGAAACTGGTTCTTCATGTTTTTTGGGAAAATCATTTACTTCTCTACATCTTATAATATCTCAAAATTTATAATCACTTGTTTGAGAAAATAGTAAATAGAGTTTTAATGAACCTTCATTAAAAATACATTACGTATTTAAAAATAAAGTATTATCTTTAGTTCAAATTTCAATTAGCTGGAACAGTCACTTTATAAATTGAAAAAATAAAAATTAAAAATTACCTCATTAAAAATACATTACGCATTTAAAAATAAAATATTATCTTTAATTCAAATTTCAATTAGCTGTAACAGTCACTTTATAAATTGGAAGAAAAAAAAAACACCTACCTCACGAGGTATCGAACCCGGATCACCCTTACGGGAACCCATCACGCTGACCACTTAGCCACCGGGAAATTGCAATCAAAAATCTCTACTAGTGTCTAAGCTAAGCGTAAAAGCCTATTTTCTCGGAATCTTCTGGCTAGTGCGCTTTATTACTTTACAGTGTGGATACCCTTACTATCAATCTGCCAAATTTCATCCCGATCTGAATTTCCGAGACCGTAAGGTCTCCTTGTTAGTGGCGGAACACTGCTGAGTTCCTTGATCTGTCAACTTCCAGATCGATGGCAAGAGGATTAATTAGACCTTCCTAAGATTTGCCCACCACACACACTGTCGAAGCTAATACAATAAAGGATTTAAAAATGAAATAATGTCTGTTAATATTTTATTTAGAAATTCAGTTCATCTTTTATAGAAATAATGGTTTGTCAAAAACTTTAGACACTTTACACCTCTTTGTGTGCACGTGGCACTTTCCTGCTAATTAACCTGTCGGCTGTCATGAAAACATGGTTAGGTGGATACATTATTCGACATAAATATGTTTAATTGCATTGACTAAGCATTTGCTTGTGCATTATACAACATAGAAACAATAATTGTAATAATAATAAAAAATAACGAGATGAAACACTGGATGAATTGCTGTCCAAGAGAAACAGAATCGAGATGGGAAACAAAAAATAATCGGCTTAGGGATGATATACAGTTTAATCTGGGCCTTAAGTCCAAGCTCAATTCGAAGTTTTTTTTATTTTTTCTATTTGAGTTTTATAAAACACCGATACATCAATACAACTGAACAACACCAGCATACATCTCTATTCATACTAGCACGCGCATGCCTACAAAATGCCTTTCCTGCGCATACAAGCACGCTCATGCTTACACAATGACACATTAAGCGGGGATAGACACCGGACCACACTTTTCACCAATTGAAAACAACCCGAGTAATAACATAAATAGTTGATCATTCAGAAGACTGGTTTTAAGATGCTCTATCAAAACAATTTTGAAAACGTAGTTTGCCTCACATTTTGCTGTGCTGTGTTTATGAATGTAAAAGTTGGTAATGCATATAAAGGATTTATATTAAAAACTTTGTTTTCATTGGTTATATTATTAAATCCTTCATATTAACTTCGATTTTGTGTGTGTGTCGAAGGGAGGCAAATCTGCGGAGGACTAATTAACCCCCTTGCCGTCATCCACTCGAGCTGAAACTTGTCAGATAGGTTTGAGGTCGATGACTAAGCAGACTTTTAAATTTTGGGACTGTTACTGACACTAAAAGGTCGCTTTTAGGGAATACTAATAAACCAACTTGCCGTTGTGGTGACCTCAAATAACAGATAAAGCTTCTGTGCACTGGAGTACTCTTTTGCACAGCGGTAAAGTATCTGGATCGAGATCCAATAGTCTCGGGATCGAGGCCCGTCGCGCACAGCGAAAGCTGCATTACGCTTTATTGGTGACCCGGACTAAAGCGAATCATGCTGCCATCTATCGGCGCTTCTGAAAGGAGACACTACATCGCAACAAGCGATCACATACTCACACCGTCATCCAATCGCGTTAAAACAGCATTGAACCGACCATTGTTGAAACTCTTTCCTGTTGCCAAAATTTTGTTTAATAAATAAATAAATAAATAAATAAATAAATAAATAAATAAATAAATAAATAAATAAATAATAAAATTGTTTAAATCAAAATCAACGAAAGATATGTGGATGCGAGTGTGACGTTCGTTTTTAATGAATAACTTTTAAAAGGTAGTTTGCCGCACATTTTGCTGATAGAAATGTTTTTGATCTTTGAAATACATATAAAGGGATTTATATTTAAAAAACTTTGTTTTTATAGGTTGCATTATTAAATATTCAGGACCTTAACCGGTTGTTTATTTTTACAATTATTGAGATATGGCGACTCAAGATGATTTGAGAAAATTCGCGAAATAAGATGAGATAATTATAAAAATGTGAAATGTCTAAAAATAATTATAACTTTTATTCAATCCCTGAAGGAGAAAACTATAATTAGAGAAGTGATCCGGAGATCAAATCATGTTAATACAAGATAAAATAAAGACTAGAAGGTAGAATTTATTCCAAAACGTGACCTATGCTACTAAAATAATGAGTTGATCTGATTTCCGGCTTCTAAAATAGTGTAAGTCACGTGTTTGAAGAATTCTATTCTGATTCATTCTAAATTAGGTATTATTTCTTATATTCATTCTAGTTCGAATTAATCTGATTTTTTAACCGTTTCACCGATACCTGAAATTAATTGTCAAACTTTAATAGAAAAAAATTGCTATAAATTTATCAGATTTGTAAAAATTTAGATCAAGATAAATTGATATTTTTAAATTCTTTGTATTTCGATTTTGTGTGTGTGTTGATGGCGGGCATATCTGCGGACGTATAAATAACCCCCTTGACGTTATCCAATCGGGTTGAAACTTGGTAGATAGATTCGGTGTCGATGAAAATGCATTCTTATCAAATTTTAGTGATGTTACTGTCACTAAAAGGCCGCTTTTACAGAATACCAATCGCGTTGAAATAGTATTTAACCGACTAGTGAAGAAACTCTTTGCGGTTGCCAACATTTTTTAATAAATAAATAAATAAATAAATAAATAAATAAATAAATAAATAAATAAATAAATAAATAAATAAATAAATAAATAAATAAATAAATAAATAAATAAATAAATAAATAAATAAATAAATGGATGGATGGGTGAGTGAGTGAGTGAGTGAGTGAGTGAGTGAGTGAATGAATAAATAAATAAATAAATAAATAAATAAATAAATAAATAAATAAATAAATAAATAAATAAATAAATGGATGGATGGGTGAGGGAGTGAGTGAGTGAGTGAGTGAGTGAATGAATAAATAAATAAATAAATAAATAAATAAATAAATAAATAAATAAATAAATAAATAAATAAATAAATAAATAAATAAATAAATAAATAAATAAATAAATAAATAAATAAATAAATAAATAAATAAATAAATAAATTAAATGGATGGATGAATGAATGAATGAATGAATAAATAAATAAATAAATTAAATAGATGGATGAATGAATGAATGAATAAATAAATAAATAAATGGGTGGGTGGGAGAGTGAGTGAGTGAGTGAATGAATGAATGATTGATTGATTGAATGAATAAATAAATAAATAAATAAATAAATAAATAAATAAATAAATAAATAAATAAATAAATAAATAAATAAATAAATAAATAAATAAATAAATAAATAAATAAATAAATAAATAAATAAATAATAAAATTGTTTAAATCAAAATCAACGAAAGATATGTGGATGCGAGTGTGACGTTCGTTTTTAATGAATAACTTTTAAAAGGTAGTTTGCCGCACATTTTGCTGATAGAAATGTTTTTGATCTTTGAAATACATATAAAGGGATTTATATTTAAAAAACTTTGTTTTTATAGGTTGCATTATTAAATATTCAGGACCTTAACCGGTTGTTTATTTTTACAATTATTGAGATATGGCGACTCAAGATGATTTGAGAAAATTCGCGAAATAAGATGAGATAATTATAAAAATGTGAAATGTCTAAAAATAATTATAACTTTTATTCAATCCCTGAAGGAGAAAACTATAATTAGAGAAGTGATCCGGAGATCAAATCATGTTAATACAAGATAAAATAAAGACTAGAAGGTAGAATTTATTCCAAAACGTGACCTATGCTACTAAAATAATGAGTTGATCTGATTTCCGGCTTCTAAAATAGTGTAAGTCACGTGTTTGAAGAATTCTATTCTGATTCATTCTAAATTAGGTATTATTTCTTATATTCATTCTAGTTCGAATTAATCTGATTTTTTAACCGTTTCACCGATACCTGAAATTAATTGTCAAACTTTAATAGAAAAAAATTGCTATAAATTTATCAGATTTGTAAAAATTTAGATCAAGATAAATTGATATTTTTAAATTCTTTGTATTTCGATTTTGTGTGTGTGTTGATGGCGGGCATATCTGCGGACGTATAAATAACCCCCTTGACGTTATCCAATCGGGTTGAAACTTGGTAGATAGATTCGGTGTCGATGAAAATGCATTCTTATCAAATTTTAGTGATGTTACTGTCACTAAAAGGCCGCTTTTACAGAATACCAATCGCGTTGAAATAGTATTTAACCGACTAGTGAAGAAACTCTTTGCGGTTGCCAACATTTTTTAATAAATAAATAAATAAATAAATAAATAAATAAATAAATAAATAAATAAATAAATAAATAAATAAATAAATAAATAAATAAATAAATAAATAAATAAATAAATAAATAAATAAATAAATGGATGGATGGGTGAGTGAGTGAGTGAGTGAATGAATAAATAAATAAATAAATAAATAAATAAATAAATAAATAAATAAATAAATAAATAAATAAATAAATAAATAAATAAATAAATAAATAAATAAATAAATAAATAAATAAATAAATAAATAAATAAATTAAATGGATGGATGAATGAATGAATGAATGAATAAATAAATAAATAAATTAAATAGATGGATGAATGAATGAATGAATAAATAAATAAATAAATAAATGGGTGGGTGGGAGAGTGAGTGAGTGAGTGAATGAATGAATGAATGAATGAATGATTGATTGATTGAATGAATAAATAAATAAATAAATAAATAAATAAATAAATAAATAAATAAATAAATAAATGGATGGATGGATGGATGGATGGAAGAATGAATGAATGAATGAATAAATTAAATGGATGGAGGGATGAATGAATGAATAAATAAATAAAATAAATAGATGGATGAATGAATGAATGAATAAATAAATAAATAAATAAATAAATAAATAAATAAATAAATAAATAAATAAATAAATAAATAAATAAATAAATAAATAAATAAATAAATAAATAAATAAATAAATAAATAAATAAATAAATAAATTAAATAGATGGATGAATGAATGAATGAATGAATAAATAAATAAATAAATAAATAAATAAATAAATAAATAAATAAATAAATAAATAAATAAATAAATAAATAAATAAACAAATAAACAAATAAATAAATAAATAAATAAATAAATAAATAAATAAATAAATAAATAAATAAATAAATAAATAAATAAATTGTTTTATTCAGAAAAAAAAATGTATTTGCATATGAGTGCATAATTTCACATTCATTTTTAATAAATAAGTTTTGAAACGTTGTTTGCCGCACATTTAGCTCATAGAAATGTTTTTGATATTTAAAATTAGAGGCAAACACCAAGCACGCGGGTTCTATGGTGATTGTGAGGTTGACCAATGGTCAATCTCCCAAATGTAACAAATCCTATGTATTTGTAACTTGCGAAATACACATTTGTGAGATTGTCCATCGATATTTACCATTTAATTTTTCTTAACTAACGCGACACGAAAGAAAAGGTTCAAAACTAAGGGGTGTGGAGTATCGCACAACTTTCAATTACACTATATTACTGATGTGGATTTGTGTCTATTATCGTTTTTATATTTTCATCATTCACTTCGAAAAAATGGCCAGTTTGGTAATTTTTTTTTTGCAAAAAAAAAAAAAATAAATAAAAAAAAAACACAACAACTTCGCCAAAATGTTGTTTTTGGCGATATACTTTTTGATAATTCTTAAATTATCCTTTCTTTTAAGTGGAACTGTGGAGAGGAGAAAAAATGATCGTTGATGAGCTATGTTCAAGCAAAGAGAACTCTGTGTTGAAGGCATTCGTTTTTCAACTTTTTACGCTATTAAACACCTTATTTAGAACACATTAAGAGGCATTACCACCGCGATTTTGATCAAAATCGTTAGAGCCATTTTTTAGCAATTATTGAAAAACATGATTTTTTTTAATGTCAGCTATCTTATGCGCGATTTTGACGAAAACCTTAATGGTAGGTCCCATGGCCACCACCAACATGCACAACAAATTTGAACATCGTAGGTTAATTTGTTCGGGAGTTATGCTGACCACAGATGCACATATACACAGACAGAGATTTTTTTCTAGATCACCTTTTTAAAATCAGGATGTTCCAAAATGAGGAAGGGGGGGGGGGGGGACGCACACTTTTTTTTACCGAATGTGGAGCTATGTTAAATTCGGTGGGAAATACCTTCCAGGAAGTCTTTCAAGGGGAAACCTCTCATTTGTGTCCCTAATGGGAGAAAACCAGTAAAACTCCTATCAGTCAGCCCTACAGCCTACATTCCACCTTTCTGACGTGTGACAACAACTTGCGCGCCATTGTTCAATAAAATGAAAATGGTAACTTTTTGGAGATTTTCCAAATTGTATTATGTTTTCAAACTGCTTTGAAAAGTTTTTCGCATTTTTAATGCTTTTAAACTGTTTTTAAAAACGCGGAGAAATGATAAAAATAAAATCAAGTTTTTACTTGTAAAATTACAATCATTCTCCAAAATAATTAAAATTTAAAGTAAAATAAATACCATCTTATAAAAATTTAAAATATCCCCATGTATACATATTTTTAAAACTATGTATTAGAAAGAATTTCTTGGAAGCGTTTTCTTCTGGACACTCAGATCTCTCAGTAGCACATATCTTGCTGTAGTGACATTCCTATCCAGTGAAACTTCTGTGTGGTTCTGGTGCCAGAAAATATGCACTCAAATCCTGGCGTAGAACATCGCCTAATTTAATAGAAAAACGCTTTATAGAACGGGTACATGGGAAGAACGGGTACATGGGAATGACTTCAGTGGCGCCTTTTTGTAAAATCATATTAAATGAATTGAAATGTAAATAAGTTGGTGTTATTTACTGTTTTCATTAAGAAAAAAAAAAAAAAAAAACTCGCCAATTTGGCGATACTTTTTATCACAAACCTTGCCAAGTTGGCGAGATTGGTATCATTTTCATTTAAAACTCTTTGGTATTGCCTGAGACAAATTTATCCCGAAAAGACAGAAGGATATAGTCTTTGTATAAGTTTATCATTACAGTCTAGTATATAATCTAAAATTAAAATGATCTTAATTATGTATTATTTCTTTATTATTTTTTTTTTCTGTGACAATCCCCTTTTCTCTCTTTACTATATATCCGCTACTATATTTTTATGTTAAAAGTCCAAATTAAATTTAATTAAATGCTCGTACATATATTCATTAATTTCTGGACCAAGAAATTACGACATTTTTGAAAGAAAAAAAAAAAAAAAATCGCAAATTTTGGTGGCGAGGAATCAGAAAGAATTCTAAACATATTTGGAAATCCATATTTCTTTTAATTACTGAACAATCAAAATAAGGGTGTATAACTTAATACATAAAATTTTTTAAAACTATTCACCATAGTCGCAAAATACGATAAGATTTTTTTTTCTGGTTCATTTCTCATCGCATACATTGACTTTGGTTGTACCCTTTTCAAAGTACAGGAAAAGTAACTCCTACCCCCTCCCCCACTCCAAAAAAAAGCATCCCTCACCTATTATTTTTCTCCCCCCTTTACGATAATGGCGCATGCGTATACCGAGGAACTACAGCCCCTCTTATACGCCGCTATCGCCGGGGCTTTACTTCTTCAGTTGGAGCAAAGCCCCTCGTTGTTGCGCCCCGGCAGAACGAAAAGCGCACCTGTTGCTGGTAGGAGGTGAAACCTGTTGCTCCTGGTGAGTTGGAGATCTTGAACTTTTAACTGTCGGTGGTTGGGTTTCGTTAGTTTTCTTTTGTGTAGTTTTAATCTTGATTCTTGTTGTAAAATTAAATATTATTTTAAAGATTGTCATTTTTTTTTATTATTTGCTAATGTTTTCAAGAGTGGATAAAGTTGGAGCATCAAAATATTGCTTTTTTTTTTGGTATTAATATAACTTAGTGTGTGTGGTTAAAGTGACTAATTATAAAAATAAGTATTTTTTTTATTAATTAATTAATTTTTAGAAAAGTTAGAACATACTATTGATACAAGCGATTCCAAGAATTTGAGATTAATGTAAAATGTTATTACAGTGGAATGGAAGTAACGTTAATAAATGGCGTTAGAATGAAAATATTTTTTAGTAAGTTATGAGTATTTCTATCATTATTTTAAAGATTATGGTTTTTTATTTGCTAACATTTTTAAGAGTGGATAAAGTTGAAGCATCAAAATATTGCTTTTTTTTTTATTAATTTAACTTAGTGTGTGTGATTAACGTGACTTAATGTAAAAATAGGTCAAGTTATTTTTTAATTAATTAATTTTTAGTAAAATTAGAGCATACTATTGATACAGGCGAAACCACGAATTTGAGGTTTTGAAGCATCAAAATATTGCTTTTTTTTGTATTAATATAACTTAGTGTGTGTGATTAACGTGACTTAATGTAAAAATAGGTCAAGTTTATTTTTAATTAATTAATTTTTAGTAAAATTAAAGCATACTAATGATACAGACTATTCAACGAATTTGAGGTTAATGTAAAATGTTAATAAAGCGGAATGTGAGTAACGGGAAATAACGTTAATAAATGGACTAAAGAAGGAAAATATTTTTTTAGTAAGTTATGAGTATTTCTATCGTTATTTTAAAGATTATGGTTTTTTATTTGCTAACATTTTTTAAGAGTGGATAAAGTTGAAGCATCAAAATATTGCTTTTTTTTTATTAATTTAACTTAGTGTGTGTGATTAACGTGACTTAATGTAAAAATAGGTCAAGTTTATTTTTAATTAATTAATTTTTAGTAAAATTAAAGCATACTAATGATACAGACTATTCAACGAATTTGAGGTTAATGTAAAATGTTAATAAAGCGGAATGTGAGTAACGGGAAATAACGTTAATAAATGGACTAAAGAAGGAAAATATTTTTTTAGTAAGTTATGAGTATTTCTATCGTTATTTTAAAGATTATGGTTTTTTATTTGCTAACATTTTTTAAGAGTGGATAAAGTTGAAGCATCAAAATATTGCTTTTTTTTGTATTAATATAACTTAGTGTGTGTGATTAACGTGACTTAATGTAAAAATAGGTCAAGTTTATTTTTAATTAATTAATTTTTAGTAAAATTAGAGCATACTACTGATACAGGCGATTCAACGAATTTGAGGTTAATTTAAAATGTTAATAAAGCTGAATGAGAGTAACGGGAACTAACGTTAATAAATAGACTAAAGAATGAAAATGTTTGTTAGTAAGTTATGAGTATTTCTATCGTTATTTTAAAGATTGTGGTTTTTATTTGCTAACAATTTTAAGAGAGGATAAAGTTGAAGCATCAAAATTGTAATTTTTGTATTAAAATGACTTAGTATGTGTGATTAACGTGACCAAATGTAAAATAAGTCAAGTTTTTTAAAAATTAATTTATTTAAAACTAATTATTTTTTGCATTGAATTTATGTTTAGTAAGGTTAGAACGTACTATTGAGATATTATACAAGCGATTCCGAGAATTTGAGGTTAATGTAAAATGTTAATGAAACAGAAAGAATGTAACGGGAAAAACGTTAATAATTAGATTAAAAAATTTAAACTTTTTTTAATAAGTTATAAGTAATTCTATCATTATATTTAACCGATTCTTTTGAAACAATAAAAAATATAAGGGAAAAAACTTGTGATATTTAACAAAAACTTTTGATGATTCTTTTTGAAAGCATTATTTTTCAAGACTTGAACCCTAAAGTTTGCATAATAGTAATACATAAACATAATTACCAGATAGTATTGTGAATAAAATATAACTTTATAAACTTTTTGTTCATTTTGGAAAATAAGTTGTGAGTATGAGAGATTGCTCAATCAAATAAGTTAGGTTTTGTCACGGTAATGCACAGTTATTTCTTTAAAAAAAAAAAAAAAAAGTTCGGAAGAGTGTCACAAAATGTGAAAATGTCTCATTTCAATAAGCTTTAAATTTAGAGAGTTGGTTGTTGGTTGTTTTCAGATTATCTGGCACCGTCAGCAACACGAGGGCTATAATGCGCCGAAACATTCGTCATTAGACAAGCCAACATACATTTACAAGCATCCATGCCTAACACGGTACTCGAACCCCCAATCTCGCGGTCTAGAAGCTAGCACGCTAACCACCATACCGTTTGGTCGGCGTAAACTTAGCGAGAGTTCGCTAAAAAGGGCGTATTATCATTCATTTGGAAAGCATATATATATATATATATATATATATATATATATATATATATATATATATATATATATATATATATATATATATATATATATATATATATATATATATATATATATATATATATATATATATATATATATATATATATATATATATATATATATAGTCCCAATATTTTCAAAATATATTATTAGAATCTCCGTAATTCATGTCCAGGCTTTTCTTTAAGAAATTGTCTACCACAACTACATCACCACAAACGATTCTTTCAATTTTGAATAAATATCTTACAGTCCTTTACAAATGATTGATTCAATTTCAGTTCAGCAGTTGTCCGCAATTCTTTGAAGGTAAATACATTGTTTGATTTGCGTCTAACTGCAGATATTCTAGGAATATTGGACGACTTGATGAAAGCATTAGGTAGGCGACGATCGTCCAATTTTCGGGAAAGTGCCTCACCAGTATGTACACTTTTAGGGAGACGCGCTTAAGTATTCAGTAAATAGTTCAAGAAATAATTTATATATCAGTATAAAATCACTGTAGATATCAGTATAAAATCACTTACATAACGATCAGCTTATTTCCACGGTACCAAAATCTCAATTTTGAGCATTCTGTTATTTGTATAAAGTTGTATAAAGTGATATATGTGGCTAAAAGAGTATGTGATATTTTTTGAATTTTTCAAGTTTTTGCAACTGATGCATTTGGTATGCGCGGGGCTAAACTTCTTACTCTTGACCATGCATGAATGCCATCGTGGATTTCTTTGATGGGCTTTGAAAAATAATAATAATAAAAAAAAAAAAAAAAATCAAGTGAAATGGAACTTACACAAGAAAAAGAAGCCGGATAATATAAAATTTTACTTTATTTGAACTCAAAAATGCTCGAGTATTAACATTTGTGTAAAGAGTATAAATTAATCTTATTAAAAATCACAGTTAAAAAAAAAAAAAAAAAAAAAAAAAAAAACATAGTAGTGTGGAACATAGCACAGTTTTCAATTACACTTTAATATTGGTCATTGCATTAAAATTTTATTTTGTGTTATTTACAGTTTTCATATTTTCACTCATTTAAAAAAATGGCCAGTTTGGCGACATTTTTGGCAATAACTTTCACATTGGACAAGAAACCCCCTCTCCTCGCCAAATGGCTAAATTGGCGATGTTATTCGATAGATCTTACATTGTTCTTTCTTGTTCGTGAAACAAAGAAATTAATCATTAATGCGCGATGCTCAAGAGCAGAGAGTTTAAAGTTAAAGGCACTAGTTTTTCAACTTTTTATGCTTTTATCGCATTTCTACGGGAATTTCGGAGGTGAGGACTTTTATAACACCTTAAGAGGCATAACCACAACGATTTCGAACAAAATCATTAGAGCCGTTTATTAAGTACTTACTGAAAAACTGATTATCTTATGTGCATTTGCGGTTTTGACAAAAACCTTAATGGTAGGTCCCATGGCCACCACCGACTCGCACAACAAATTTGAACATCGTAGGTCAATTTGTTCTGGAGTTATGCTGACCATGTACACACACAGACATATGGACATTTTTTCTAGACCACTTTTTTGAAATCAGGGTGTTTCGAAGCGTGGAGAAATGCATTTTTTTTTTAAAACGAATGCTATACTTTCATTACCTATGTAAACGTATGGGTAATTGAAAGTAAAAAAAAAACTTTACTCACGTTATGCATCGCACTGTTACAACTCTGTATACTTCTGGGAAAAGATCTGCCGATGTCCATATACCCAGTCTCTATAAAATGACTAGACTTTACGTATTTTCTCGATAAAAAACATACTCTGTACATACAGATGAATACATAATTAGTATGTTTAAGATGCAATATCTAAACAGTCATTTTTTTCACCATTTCATACACTTATCCTTTAAATTACTTATCAACATTTAAATATAAACTTTAAATTACTTATCAACATTTAAATATAAACTTTAAATTTTCCTATGGCCTCCTAATTTCCTTTTCCTACAAACAGTTTGGCTGGATCTTAATTTAAGAGCAGCAAAATCATCATAATCCGTGCCAGAATTATCACTTAGTTCATATCATCCGTTCTACTCCGTCTTCGAAATTTACATCGTAATAGTAATATCGCATAGCCTAATTACTTAGCCATTAACAATTACAAATTTAATCACTGAATATACACGATCGTTAAAAATGTATTATGTAAGGTTACAACTACCTAACTGAAGTTTTATATGTTTTCTAAATTGCTACATATCCAACTGAAAAGGTACTTTATAATGTTTATCAAAGACAAATGGCTGAGTCCTGTTGTTGCAACTCAAGAATCCACCCATTTCAAGCATGATAACTTATATATAATATTGTATTAAAATTGTACTATTAGACGGCTCTTCCTCCTACACTTTAATGCTCGACAACCCCCGTACGTTTACACCATTAAACTTAGGAAATCACGATGAAATTGTGCCAATATATTAGACGGTATAATATCATGAAAAGTACTCAAAATAACAATATAAGGTATTAATAACCCTAAATATGAAACTACTAAGTGGTTCAGTATTATGTGTAGATTGTAGATCCACTATGTTTTTTTTTTTTTTCGCCATTTAACAGAACGTTACAGTACCACTTGGCGAAATTTTTTGTACGATGAAAATACCCAAAAAGTAGTATAACGTGATAAATGAAGTCATCTGAAAGTCATAAAATCACGTCATAAAATTGGTCACTTTGTCCATTTTGGAAGCGACAGTTGGACGTTATTAATGACGTTAAACATGACGTGATTCAATGACGTCCAAATCACTATGCCGCTGTTAAGATGACGCTTTTAATGTCCTTATATTGACGTCATCTAAATAGTCACCTGAACGGCAATTAATGACGCTTTTTGTTTTGTTTATTATAGGTTTATTATATTTTTTACTTTTTGTCCTTATTATAAGTCAATTTTTTCACTTGATTTTTCTTATTTCCGTAATTTAAAACTCACATTTATTTCAACGTTACCTCATTTCATTTTAAATCATAAGCTAAATTGCAGAATTCATATCTATTAGATATGACATAAACGTACCACATTTAGTCTCTTCATTAAATCTTATTTACTTAAATAATTTTAGAACGTCAGTAAAACCTCCATCTTTATTTACTACACAACTCATGTTCGTTGCCACTCGCAAAAGTAAAATAAATTTACCAAACGATTATGCGAGCTAGCTAATATTTACATCGTTAAATCTAACAATATCGAAGTATTAGTTTTACAAATAAAATCAATTTGTAATTTAAAACAAGGACAGACATTTTTTTATTTATATTTCTTAACAGATTTAAGTAAAAGTAATAAAAAAACAAATAATATAGCTAAGAATATTTTATTAAAATTCATCAAAGGAACAAGTTATTCCAGTATAACAACACTCAAAGTATGCAAGAAAACAAATATCAATATTCTACACAAAATTATTTACAATTAGACCAAATACAAACTGTATATAACTACATATGCTCAATAGAACTTTGAATGATTTTACTGGGAAGATGAGAAATTCTTTCAACGTTGACTTTTTAATAATATAATTCAAGATTAAAATCAGTTAACAGTAAATTCAAAATATAAAATACACTATTTGTGCCCAACTTGACAAATATTTTGTTTCGATATATTACTCACGTTATATATTGATACCATCGAAAGAACATAATAAGTTGTAGCTGATTTTACACCACTTGAATTAAAGCCCGGGATATTGAACTGACAATATAGATAAGACAAAATTTGCGGTCCTAACTATACTAAACTTCAACTTAGCTAGACATCACTTAGACGATAGATC
Source organism: Linyphia triangularis (assembly GCA_963978545.1). NCBI lineage: Eukaryota > Metazoa > Arthropoda > Arachnida > Araneae > Linyphiidae > Linyphia > Linyphia triangularis. The sequence goes on from OZ021731.1 coordinate 66,344,058, forward strand.
GTCACAGTGCTCATAGGTATTTAATCCATTTTGGCGGCGTGAAAGCATAATGTTCGCCAAACCACAACCCTGTAGAGAACAAAAGGCTATAAGGTTTGGCGAGAATTAATTCTTCACTCCGCCAAAATGGATTAAATACCTATGAGCACTGTGACGATCTATCGTCTAAGTGATGTCTAGTTAAGTTGAAGTTTAGTATAGTAAAGGATATAATGCAAATTAGAATACCTCGATTGCCATCAATAATGACATTAACTCTGAAATTGATAGCAAATTTTATATGGCTACCAGATGCTACTATATTTTAAAAAAACAGGGTTAAAAAAAACAAATTTGCACACAAAATTTGATTTGTATAAAAATTTAACGAGGCCTCAATTTTCACAATACATATTTTTGGTTACAATAACACAAACTAGAGTAGGATCTTATTACCGAGACGACCTTAGCTTGGATCAGGTTGTAATCTAAGAAGAATATTGTCTAATCCGAGATATTTTTCAAAACTTGTTTACTTTAATGGCGAAATCATTTAAATGGAACAGTTTTGGCTAGGATATAAGTGGGCATCTTAGAGCACAGGAGACACAATTTGTATTAATCGGAGAGAGGTTTCTAGACAAAAATCGTGGTTCTAATTCAGTTTTTTTTGTGTGCATAGATGGATTTGATTTGGATTACGATTCCGTTAGTCACAGATACAAACCGCCAAATTGCAGTTATAACTCATTCAAAATAAAAACCTTCAACTCATTTATAATTCCTATAACAAACTGTTAAAGGTTGCTATAGCATAGGCTTAGGGATACGTTGTTTAAACATGTAAACATTCAATAAATTTAAGGCTTGGTGAGTAATCGAACCCGGCAAACAGAAGAATACAGACTTTGAAAATTCAGATCAGAAAATGTTTACAGAGAAATAACTTTATTATAGAGTAGTTAATTGCAAGGCGTCCATATAAAAATGAAAGATTGCAACAAGCACTTCAGTTCAATTTACACAAACTATTTGTTAAGGTATACATATACAATTGAAATGATTTTCTTTAATTTTTAGGTTATAATTTCAAACTTTTTGGAAGTATATCAGAATTAAAAATGATGCATTTTTATATACAAACTTTTTTTTTCCGTCAATTTTTGAATCAGCTAATTGCAGTTAAAGTGACTAATTAGGACATTATTAGAACATACATAAATAAACTTGTAATTAACTTAGAGGAATTATTTTTATTGCAAATAAGATATATTATATTGACGCATGTTCCTATGGAGAATTTTGAATTTAGCTTCAATATTTATTTAATTATAAGTTTTTAAATAAAAAGTTTAAAAAAATACATAGTTTTTAACAAAAAATTAAGATTAAAATATGCATAAAAAATGTGTTTATAGCAATATATATTAGATTCTCCATAGAAAACACATTCACAACTATTGTCTACAAAGCAAAATTAGAATTTTGTAAATCGGACCATTTTTTATGAAATTATGACCGTTGGCGTAAAGTCATATAACACCAAAATACCATTCTTCAGAAAACTCGTTTAAAGTTTACTGCACTAATGAACGGGATACAAAACAGGTTCACAAAACCTAATGTAATTTAAAAAGTAATTTCAATCTCAGAAAGAAAATGGTATCATTTTAATGGTAATGAATTCGGGAATATTTTAAAACCAAAAAACAAAAACGCAGACTTGAGTCAAATTTCGCGATTCCTAATGTATATGTATACCTTAACATAGTGTTAGGTTTTTCATAAAGTTTCTGGAGTCATTAACTCGAAACATGCAACACAATGTTAAATTGATTGGATCACTTTCCTTAACGAATTTATGCCTTCATATCCAATTATCTTTTATTTATTCTAATAAACATAATTTTAGTAACAGAAAAGAGTTTCCCCAATGATTGATAAAAATTCTTTCATAGAGTCAGTGATAAGCATAATTCTTATAGTAATTTTCAAGATGCATATTTTTGTCTTTGATGATAGTCATTTTATGGGTTTGCGCTTACTGTTGATATGATTTTGCAGACAAGAGAACTTATTGACAATGAAACAATGGCAAACACACGAAACAGCTATTGAGGAAAGACAAAAGCCCATATTTGGAAAAGGCTTCAAGATATTTCTGTGTATGCATTCTCAAAAGATCTTATAAGAAACACAAGATAAAAATGACTACTTATAAAAGTACTTTTTTCTGTGAATTTGATACGAAAAACATAAGTATAATCTTTTACAAGCAATTTGTGCACTTATTGCAGTGCTAAATTGATTACGAACTGCATCGCTTTTGTTATTTAATAAAAATAAACAATAATTAAGAAACTTTTAATGATAAAATTATTAGAAACTTTAAAAAAGATATTTTACACCAAATATCAACAAGATAATACTTTTTCCCCTTCAGTTTGTTCATATCGTATGAGTTGGCGACAAATTTTAAGATCATCTCTAAACTAGAAAAACTAGGGTGTATTCTTCGTCTTTTAACAGGAGCGGAGGCCTAATAACCGTCCAAAAAACTATACTAAACTCCAACTTAACTTGACATCACTAGATGATAGATCTTCACAGTGCTCATAGGCAATTAATCCATTTTAGAGGAGTGAAGACATAATTCTCGCCAAACCTTATAGCCATTTGTTCTCTACAGGGTTGTGGTTTGGCGAGCATTATGCTTTCACACCTCCAAAATGGATAAACTGCCTATGAGCACTGTGACGATCTACCGTCTAGTGATGTCAAGTTAAGCTGAAGTTTAGTATACACCAATCAATAATTAACCATTTTAATAATACATATCAAAACAGCATTAAAAAACACATTCTATGAAAAAAATTGTTTGTGATAAAATTGCATTGCATTCTTTGAAAATGATAATTCTAATAAAAAAAACATTCATTATTGAAAGTTTGAACTCGATTAATGCACGATCAAAAATAAATATAATTTAGTAACAAAATGACTGATTAACATACAGTTTACTAAGCATCGGTACTATTCTGTTAGCCGGATACCAGATAAAACCCGCCAAATTGCAGTTCTAACTTATCTAAACAACAACCTTCAAATCATTTATAATTCCTATAACAAACAGTAAATATTGTTGCGTGGATGGGTTCGAAAGACTTGAAGCCAAAGCAGATTAAAGCTTGAAGAAATTTATTCCGATATAACTCTTCGCAGATTCTTTTACAACTCCAGAACTTCCCGTTCAATACAGCTCTTTACACAACAATGGAGCACAAGCAGCAGTTAAAAACTAGATACACAACTGCTAAAATCGACGCTAAAGACAATGCAACATTTTCTGTTGCCAAACAATATTTCATCTTTCAATTAATATTTATGCAAAATTACTGGTTTTTATTTAATATATTTTAGCTTTTACACTGAAAGCTTAAAGAAAAAAGAATTAAGTACAAGCCCATTACAAAGTTGCTGGTTTTTTTTTTATTTGAGTTTTATAAACCATCGATACATCCATACAACTAAACAGCATAAGTATACATCTCTTTTAATACAAGCATGGGGAGCAGACGCATGCTCACACAATGCCTTTTCTGCGCATGCCCAAACATTAAGTGGTGACGGACGCCGGACCACAGTTTTCACCAACTGAAAACAATACCCTTGAGCTTATGGCTCAGGGTAATAAGCTTATAACAAAGTTATAAGCTTAAACAAAATATGTTTCCGTGCCTAGTACCATGCACATATACGCTAAAACTAGAAAACTGAAAACTAATTTTGTAGTCAAAATAACTCTGAATTGGTGTGAGTCTTCGTTACTTTATCTATCCTATCAGTATCAGTTCACCCTAGAATTGGGCCGTCCAAACGGTATAGTGGTTAGCGTGCTAGCTTCTAGACCACGAGGTTGCGGGTTCGAGTCCCGTGTTGGGCATGGGTGTTTGTAAATGTATGTTGGCTTGTCTAATGACGAATGTTTCGGCGCATTATAGCCCTCGTGTTGCTGACGGCGCCAGATAATCTGAATACAACCAACCCTAGAATTGGAAAGTTCAGAATCCCTCCAGATACTAATTTTTTATTAGTTGCTTTTACAAAAGAACTAAAAAAGATCGCAGAGTTACATGTCAGTGGCGCCCCCAGGAGGGTGCAAGGGGGTGCACTTGAACCCCCCCCCCCTGGATTTTGAAAAATTAAAATCTTAATTTTTTAATTTTTTTTTATTCTCAACTTAACGTGCCGCACAACATAATGAATAAAGTATTAATTTGCTTTATTACGATTTAAATTTTGTTTGTAGTGTAAGATATTTTTCTTTCTTCTTTTTGAGAATCTACCATTGCAAACATTGACTGTAGTTTTGTAACATTTCCTTATACTTAGCATTTTTTTTTAGTATTTCTTGAATAAGATTTTTTTTCTTCTCTTTTTCGCGGTGAGAAGGAATCAGTTGTATCTTTTGCGGCGATATCCGGTCTATCAGGGTTGGTTGGTTGTTTTCAGATTATCTGGCGCCGTCAGCAACACGAGGGCTATAATGAGCCGAAACATTCATCATTAGACAAGCCAACATACATTTACAAACACCCATGCCTAACACGGGGCTCGAACCCGCAACCTCGCGGTTTAGAAGCTAGCACGCTAACCACTATACCGTTTGGTCGGCCCGGTCTATTTGGGAACAAACATACGAGCACAGTTACAATTTAGAAAGCTTGGAGAAATAAAGGTGGGAGGGGGAGGGAGGGTACTGAATCATTGAAAAGTAGAATGATTTTGAGAAATTATTTCCGGATGTAAATTACAAGAAACTTATTGTTTTTAGAAATGATAGGATTTTGAATTCTACTTTAGAAATGCGTTGAAAGTACAGATGCAACATAAACGGTTGAGAACACCTGATTGGGACCCGTGTTGAATGATATGACTTTCATTAACATATATAAAGAGAAACGACAATAACAGCAACAAAATAGTTTGCTTATAAAGAAAGTCTGCATCATAATTTATTCGAAAGATTTGTACGATTCGAACGTTTTCTAGACTTCAACACACACCAGGCTTATTAATCTTTATTTCAATTTTACCGTCACACATATATTTATTTGAATGGAATTTTAAAAGATCAAGAAACAGAGGTAAGCTTCAATTTTGACATTTTTGAAATAGAAAGATCTTCCCATTTTCAATGCTTAACCATGCAGTTCAAGGGAGAGTCTGAAAATGTTCTAAATTTATATTATTTGCGATTGGCAGAACTTGAATTTTTTGTTCTACAATGACATCCAAAATACTCTTTAGATGCAATAGTTTTAATTCAGCATTTGAAGCAATGGCAATACATTTATTCTGTGACTTTTAGTTTTAAGATTATTAATTATAATTTTAATTAAAACGTTCTAGATTTGAAACAAATCTTCCTTCGATAAAAAAAAAAAAGAAAAAAAAACCTGATTAATTAATTAATTTATGATGGGTAAAATATTGATTAGCACTCAATGAAATGGGTCTGCACCACCCTGCAAATAATTCTGCGGACGCCCATGGTCAGTGGAAATTGCATTTTTTCGAATTTACTACTATGAGTTACTATTGAATAAGCAATAGAATTAGATTAAATGCTTTATGTGGAACAAATGTCAAAGTTTTGAAGCAATATTTCGTATGATCGTGCGTTCGGGAAAATACCGTATTAGAGTTTTTGGTGGTGAAAGACTGGCTGACATACGACTTGAGCACTATTTTCTTTCTTTAACAAAAGGATGCGACAGAAAAAAATTAATCGGCTGTCGGCATGACAAACATAACAGACAACTACTAATACATTCCACATAATTCTCCATTTGTCATCAAACAGGATTCAATATTCCATTTATGAACTATTCTATTCGTTGTCACTACAAGTTACATTCCAAAGGAATGTGACCTTTCTTAAAAAAAAAAAAAGCTTCTCATCTAAGTTTCAATTTCGAAGGGCAAAAAAAAACCCAATCACTGGAGAAAAAAAAAGTTGTCATTTCCCCACATGTCATGATATTGTAGCATTATTATTATGACAGTTTTCAGTGGGAAGGTATTGAAATACTTGCGAATGTTTCTTCATTCTGAGATTGAAAGTAATCGCCTCTTTCAACATTCCTGATATGAAGGTATCAGATCTTGTTTTTTACCGGAAAATGGAAAATATGCTCTTTTAAAAGAAAGTTGTAGTTAGAATCAATCGTAATATTCGCTGGGTTACGATCTTTTAACCCAGTGCATTTAGAAACTATTTTGTATATGTTGCGTGGGTGGGTTCGAAAGATTTGAAGCAAAAGCAGATCAAAACTTGCAGAAATTTATTGCGATATAACTCTTTGCAGATTCTCTTACAATTCCAGAACTTCTCAATCTAGTAGACTCAATACAGCTCTTTACTAAACAACAGAGCACAAAACAGCAGTTAAAAACTTGACAACACAACTGCTAAAAATCGCCGCAAAAGACAATGCAATACAGTTCACTTTCGGAACTCTCTGAATGCTCGCTGAGAGATGAGAGACAGCTAACTCAGTAACTCCAGTCAACTAACTCAACTCAACTCAACTCAACTCAACTCAACTCAACTCAACTCAACTCACGGCCGGCCTTATATAGGAGTCAATACTTCGTGAATCTTCTAGAGATAGAAATGTGGAGGACTTTCCAGATTGTAGTCGAAAAGTCTTATACATGTACATGGGGACCGAAAATGTCGTCAAATGGTCGCCAAGTTTGGCGACATTTGGCGATTTCTCGCTAAATTTAGAGACTAAAATTAGTCACCAAAACCATCGCCAACTTGGCTCTATTTCGCCAATTTGGCGAGATTGCCATTACCATAATGTTAAATGTTCTGCTCTTTGTAAAACTCGCTTCCCAGCATTATCTTTGTAAAACTCGTTTTCAAGCATTAAGGGTCACATTGCAGGAAAGCAAAGCAAAACAAACTATTGCACTGCCTTATGCGAAATGTACATAAATTTATCTTTTTACATAATTAATGCTACGACATATTTACAAATATACAGAAATTCGTAACATATAGAACCTTGAAATTTGGTGAGTAGGTACGAAAATGATCCCTTCACGAAATGACAAAAATTAAAAACACGAAAATAGCTTATAATATTTTTTTTAAATTTTATATTTGAAATCGTTACGTCAATGCATATGCAGTGGCTCCACCTGGTTTTGTCTTTTGCTATTCCAATTTTCACTTATAATTGATGGACATTAAATAAAAAAAAAATTATGCCATTTCATTAAGGGAACTTTTTCCTACCTACTCACCAAATGTTGAATTTTTCTACAAAGTAGTTTCTAAATGCACTGGACTAGAAGATTGTAACATAGCGAGTATAGGGAACGATCCTTACTAAGACTTCCTTTTAACCTTTTAAGGGTTATTATGGAGGTTAACTCTACAGCATTATTATCAGGTAATTTGTGAATAAAGTTTTATTCCAAAAATGGTTAATATAATGAAGTTTTGAACATGTGTCACCTAATTTTCGCTTTCGAAGTATCATCTCCCAAAATTTGAGCGGACCAAACGGTATAGTGGTTAGCATACTGGCTTCTAGACCGCGACGTTGCGGGTTCGAGTCCCGTATAAGGCATGGGTGTTTGTAAATGTATGTTGGCTTGTCAAATGACGAATATTTTGGCGCATTATAGCCCTCGTATTGCTGACGGTGCCATATAATCTGAAAACAACCAACCCAAAATTTTTAAATTTTTTTTCTTTTTTTAAGATCACTTATTTCCTTCTTATGTCAGTAGTACGCTTACTAAGTTTTATGAATGTCAGCTGATTTCTATTAAACATCTTCAGTTTTATGGCCACGCTGTATGTGTATTAGTTTCATATATATGTACTCGCTATGAAAATGTACTATAGTTATATATGTACTCTTTTCCTAATAATCTTCAATACGGAATAATTAATCATATAGGGGTTATATTTAATTTTTTAAACGTACCCTCCTCAGTGCAGAAAATGTGGGTCTATCTTAAGATTATGTTACGACTTATGTAGCACAGCGGGCAACATCGGAAACAGGGATTCTTGGAAGATTGGGCCAATCGACGCCGAAATTGGAGCATCGTTCCAAAAAACACAATTTTTTTAAAAAAATAAACGCGTCAAAACCATCACAACACATATTTTGTACTTCTCCGCCTTTCTAAAAAAAATATATTTCAATTCTAAAATTCAGCGAAATTGGCCAAGATCAGTAGCAACGGCCAGTTTACAATGGTCCGCATCGGGATTGGTCAGTGTGGACTGGTATTGCCCACCGTATTTGTGCCTACTGGGGTAGTTAAATGTTGTTGTTCCTACTGATTTGTTCTTACCTAGTCCCTGCCTCTTAGACATAATGTTTTCTTTTCTTGATCGCATTATCTGCCAGAGTAATGTTTCGAAACATATGAATTGTTACAACATTGTATAACATCAGTAATAAAAAATCATTGAAAATATTTAAAGAAATGTAATTGGGTATTTTTTTTTTATTACAATTTAAAAAGTTTTTAAAAGCTAACTTATGATTTTTTATTCTTTTATTTTTAAATATTAATAAAAAACACTATTTTCACTTCAAAATTTTTAATGAATTTTTATATTACTACTGTTATTCCTACTTGTGCAAAAATTAATATGTTTTAAAATGCTTCTTTGGGATACATTGGGGGCCTACCTGATGCAGGTGGGGTTAGCGTTCTGGCCTCGTATGCGAAAGGTGCCTGTTTCGAATCCTGTATTTGGCATGGATGTTCGTTGTGGTTCGGAATCCACGTTAAGCTGTCGGTATAGGTCTGATTAGCCATCATTGTGGATAAAAATAGGTTGTTGAGCGTGCAAATCGACCAACCAACCAACCAACCAACCAACCAACCAACCAACCAACCAACCAACCAACCAACCAACCAACCAACCAACCAACCAACCAACCAACCAACCAACCAACCAACCAACCAACCAACCAACCAACCAACCAACCAACCAACCAACCATCTGGCAGATATTGTGTCTAAGAAAATTAAGCATTATGTCTATGGAGATGCCTAACAATCATTCTTAGAGTACGGAATTATTTATAAGTATTGTAATATTCGTTAAAGGGGCGTTAAAGTGCACTCTACTTATCGTCTTTTATCAATTAACAATATTGTGCAGTTGTTTTAGTTTAAGTGAACACGAACTTAAGTTGTTTTCGAGAAAAAATCGTATTTTTTCCCTTTAACAAGCAATGTGAGATAAGAAACAATTTTCCACACTTTAATAGAATTCTAAAGGTAACCTGTAGGTTGACTTGGTAATGTTAGGATTACCCGGTTTTAGCACTTAAAACTTATCGGTTGGTTGGTTTTGTACGCTCAACGACCTATTTTTATGCACAATAAAGGCTAAAAAAAACCAGGACCTACTTTCTAATATGGATTTCGAGCAACAAAGAACATCCCTGCCTAATCCAGGATTCGAACAGGGCATCTTTGACATAAGCTCTAAGCACACAGCCATAAAAATAAGTATACTTTTAAGTATGGCATTGGAAATTTAGATCGTATCTTAAAACACGACTCCAAGGATCCCTAATATATCTTTGAAATAATATCCCAAATTTATCTGAAATAATTCCAAATAATATCCACCCCTTGTTTTACCTCACAAGTAAATAATTTCTCCCTTCTGTTTTATGGGAAATACTTGATTTTCATATTAAATTTCAGGCAGTACACGTAAGAGCATGATTAATAAAGAATGGGTAAAAATTTAAATTTAGCTGTCATAAACTTATTACTGAAATCCTTGCCAGTTACACATTTTTGAATTGATTAAAATAGGCTCTTCATGAAAAATGGACACAAAATCAAATTTCTGAGTCTTAAAACTTATGTTTATTTGCTAGCTGAATTATATCGAAGTAAATATTTACTTTTAATTAAATGTGTAAATTTAGTCTCTGTTCGTTCAAATACTTTTTACTACTAGTCCGAGAGGTGACTGCAATTTTTGGACCCCATCGAACATCATTCTGAATTTTTTATAGAGATTGGAGAAAAGTGAGTAGATTAGGAATCCACTGGTCTGCCGTGGCGAAAATGGCCGAAATTGATCAAAAATTGACTTGGAATGAGTTGATTTAAAATCCGATTGCCAAATATGTCATAACTTGCCAAAAACAGAACAAACTTTTTCGTCTGGCAACCCTGCATTTTGATTTTCAATGAGAAAAAGGGCAAATGATTTCTGATCTCTGGCTTGGAAAATTTGTATCTTTTAAAAGTAAGCCAAATTGGCGACATCAGTTACGTCATCCGTGACGTAATGTTTATTGCCAACTTGACTCCCTTTTAATAGATGCAAGTAGACCGTCACCAGATATCTGAATCGTCTGCAACCTTCTTAATTGATAATTAAAGAGTGAGGGTTACCAAAAAAAAAAAAAAAAAAAAAAATGCTCATTATTTGGCAAGTTATTGCTCATTTTGCAATTGGATTTAGTTCAACTTATTAGAAGTCGATTTTTGACCAGTTTAGGCCATATTTGCCACGGCAGACCAGTGGATTCGTAATCTACACACTTTTCTCTAATTTCTATAAAAAAATCAGAATGATGTTCGATGGGGTCTAGAAATTGCAGTCGCCTCTCAGTCTATACGCTGTAGAGTGGAAAATGTTCTTTAATGTCAAATTAATTAGATATAGTATCAATTGAAAAAAAAAATAAAAAAAAAAATTATATTCTAAAGAATAAAAACATTCATATCTATGTTTCTAAGCATTTTTTAGGTATAATTAGGATGTAATTCTATAGCACATTTGTTAGTCTTAATTAAATTAGCTCTGACAGAATGAGACTGATATGAAAGTAAAAGCTTAAAGCTTGGGGTGGTAGTCAGATTTGCTAATAAAGTAATGCAGCGTTTCTCAACCTTTCAGTATTCGCTGCCCAGTTTTCAATCATAATTTTCATCGCGCCCCCGCTTACAATAAAATGTATACAACAATAATGTATATTGAGTATTTTGGATTCTGTTTTTAAATTATTTTTAACTAACTGCCAAAACAAGAGTAAAATAGAGCCAATGTTGGCGAGAAACCACATCTGGCATTTTGCCAGGCGGGTGGTGAACACGACCGATGCCGTCTCGAGCATACGCAGAGCAAATGTTTTTTCATAGAAAGAAGGAAAATGTTTGATACACAAGTTTCACTTCCAGCCAGTCTCATTCGAGTCGATCCTCCTATCGCTATTGAATCTATCGTGAATGTGTATGTTATGTATGTTTTCGTGTTAATTGCAATTCATCATGTTAAATATTCACGGCAGCAGATTTATGCAGACTCATGGATAAATTTTTAAGCGGAAGTAAGCGAGCATTGGACGATAGTCAAGCATCAACAAGTACACAGACGAGCGTGGTTCCGAAAATAAAATCAAGAAACATTTCTCAAGAATACTTTAATTTTGGTTTTACCAGTACTGAAGTAAATTGAGAAGAAAGGCCCCTGTTTATCATTTGCTCAAAAATATTGGCCGCAGACAGCATGAAACCTAATAAACTTAAACGACATTTGGAAACGCTTCATAGTGAGTACGTCAACAAATCCAGCGAATTCTTCGAATTAAAATCATATAAAAAGCAAAAATCATTTTTTAAAGAAACTTTGTCTGTGAATAAAAAAGCTTTAATTGCATCTTAACCTTTAACTTCTGTAAGCGGTCTGACAGACCGCGAGTCATTTTTTGTGGAATGCTACCACCCCCTAAAATATCTCATCTTTGACTTTTATATTAATTTTTCTGATACTTTGTTTCTTAAACTTTAAACTGATGTTCACAAATTTGTGTGGTGCAGTATGGACCATGTGTTGCTCTTGCGCCAAAAACCTCAAACCACCCAACCACAGCAGTTAAAGGTTAAAAAGTTTCATATAAAATAGCCAGATGTAATAAATCTCACACCATTGGTGAAGAGCTTATTATGCCAGCAGCAATTGATATTGTAGAAACTATGTTTGGAGATAATTTTTCAAAACAATTGCAGTCTATACCTCTTTCAAATGATACTGTTGCTCGTCGAATCGGTGATATAGCTGAAGATGTACAGTGTCAGCTTTTCTTGAAGTTGCGGGACAAATTGTTTTCAATACAGCTTGATGAAGCAACAGAGAGTAATAAAGTTGCTCATTTAATTGCCTGTGTTCGATTTTGTGATAATATGTCAGAGTAGAACTACTTTTCTGCGAACCAATAGAACTCCAAACAAAAGCGCTCGCATTATTTGCTATTTTAAATGATTTTATGAACGAGGACAACATAGAATGGAAAAATTGCATCGGAATATGCACCGATGGTGCTCGTTCAGTGTCCGGAAGATTCCAAGGTATACAAGCACTTGTAAAACAAAAATCGCCTCATTGCGTCTGGACACATTGCATGATCCACAGAGAAGCTTTGACTTCGAAAGAAATGAGTCCTGGTCTGAATATTGTGTTAACTACGGTTGTAACCATAGTAAATTATATAAAAATGAGACCCCTGAAATCGAGAATATTTTCCGCACTAATCTCCGCACTTCAAGACATGGGTTCAGTACATTCAGCGTTACTATTTTATTGCGAGGCAAGATGGTTATCACGTGGGAAATTTTTGCAACGTGTTTATGAATTAAGAGAAGAAATCACAATTTTCCTAGAAGAAGAAAACAGACCAGAAGCCGAAAATTTTCACGGTGATTTATTTGTGATGAAATTGCGCTACTTGGTCGACATATTCGAGAAATTAAATAACTTGAATCTTCAACTCCAAGGAGCAAATACACATTACACATATGTTGGATACGAGTGATAAAGTTAATGCTTCTTGTAGAAAATTGGAATTGTGGAGCAGAAATTTAAAGCAAAAAAACTAACAATGTTTGCAAATGTGGATGATTGTACTAAAACTTACAAGGCTGAAGAAGAACATGTAAAAGTTGTTTTTGTAACCATTGACAATTATTTAGCCATGCTGGCAAAGAATTTTAAAAAGTATTTTCTTGCTGACGACAAACTGATAGCAAGTTACGAGTGGGTTAGGAATCCATTTCATAAGACTCCCGAAGGATTCTTAATTGATGAGGAAGAAAAATTCATTGACTTCACGACAAGTGGCAAAACCAAAAGACAATTTAGTAATAAATCACTGTTTGAATTTTGGGCACGAGTAGAGGATGATTGATTTTTCTGCACTAGAAACAAGGGTATTTCACATTCTATTACCATTTTCAACATCCTACCTTTGTGAAACTGGATTTTCTGCTGTGGCTTCTTTGAAGACAAAATATAGATCTCGGCTAAATATGGGAACAGAACTGAGAGTGACTATTTCTAATATTAAGCCTTCCTTCGAAAAACTTTGCTCTGCAAGACAGGCCCAAGGAAGTCACTAATAATTATTAAATTTTTTTTTAACTTAGTATGTTTTGATTAATTAAGTTTTGATTTAGTAACTTTATTTGTTAAATATGTCGAAATGTATATTGTTTTCTATGTGTATGTGGGCTTTCCTTTTAGTCAGTTAATCAATTTTTTTAAATAATATTTTCTTTTGGATGTTCTCGCGCCTCCCCTCTAGTGTGCTCGCGTCCCTCTAGGGGGCGCGTCCCACAGGTTGAGAATCGCTGAAGTAATGGGTAAACAGCACAATTTGAGGAACTTTGAAAGTGGGACACGAACCACGGAGCGAATATCAGCGAAACACCTCATTCATGAGTCAAAGTGTTAAGAAACAGAAATGGCAGTTAAAACCAGAGTCTGAATTTTCAAATTGTTGTTAACTAGTGAAATGCTTGGACTGAAAGTTAAGTTGACAAGACAAGAGCATCATACAGAGAATTGTTAAAAAACAATAAAATTAAACAGTGCCTAAAATTACAACACATGTTAATCAAGGTTCATGTTTCGTTCATGTCCAGAAGAACTGACCTAGTTTGATTGTACACTCAACGACCTATTTTTTTGCACAATAATGACTAATCAGGCCGGGACCTACAGCTTAACGTAGATTCTGAACCACAACGAACATCCATGCCTAACTCAGATTCGAAGCAGGCACCTTTGGCATGCGAGGCCAGAGCGCTAAGCCCACAGTCATCAGGTTGGCACTGACCTTATTGAACACTGTCTTCTAACTGTAACTTTTGGATAGCTCTTAAGCCATTTCTACTCTGAAAGCGGATGAATCCAGGCGCGCGTCCAGGGGGAGGTTTTTTAGGGTCGAACATCCCCCCCCCCCCTAGGATCCCTAACATATTGATGCTCTGCTGTGATTAAAAAAGAAACACTTGGCAATCGCAAATAATTTAAGAGGAATGCATTTCTAATGCACCATAATTCAGGCAGAATTTATCGCCGAATTATAATTTATCGCAGAATTTATAACCGTATCGCAGTAAAGTAGTTATTAGGTGCAAAAACTTTGAAAAAAATAACTTATTTTTAAATCTCCTTGCATAAAATAAAATCATCAACATTGTTTTTTATTTACTTGATTGCAATATAGTGTCGTGTAAAAGCAATGTAAAAATATGGAATTTTTCATTTTTCAAATGTTGTTATAGTGTTCAAGTTCTACATGCCGCAGCATTTAAAGCGTTATAAATATATAGTAAAATCAGAATGATAATGGTGTTTTTCCGTTTATCTAAAATATTACATCTTTCTCTAATTGAATTGAAGCAAACAAGAAAAATGTAATATTAATTGATATTCAAGAAGATATGTATAATCCAGATAACATTTTCATGTTGGGTTATTTTGTATAAAGCTTGGCGTCCACTATCGCTAAGCAGAGCAGATCAGAGCGGAGTGGATTAGAGTCAATTACAAGGCTGCCAATGTCTACTATAGCACGAGCCTCGAGCTACAATGGACGTTGACAGCCTTATAATTGGCTCTAATCCACTCTGCTCTGATCTGCTCTGCTTAGCGATAGTGGACGTCAAGCTTTACTCGAAAACTAGATAAAATCCGTTTTATTATTTTGTCATATGTAGGTGACAGATTAAGAAACTGCCAAAAATATTGATGATACTTGATAAATATGGGATGAGAAAGTTCTGCAATGAAGTTTTTATCGATATTTATTATCGATATGTCTATTTCATTGTTATATATATATATATATATATATATATATATATATATATATATATATATATATATATATATATATATATAACAAATAAAAACAAAAAAATTGTAAGATTGACTAAAATTTAACAAATTCTGCTGATATTTTTTTACCAAACTTTATCCTCAGTTTATTGTATAAGATCTATTTAACCTATATAAAGAATTTCAAACTAATTTGTTAAGAACTTTCCGAGAAACGACGCATAGAAAATAGGCAATTTAACATTACGGCTATAGGGGGTTCTGAGTCTCCTCAAAGGTTGTCCATCATCAGTATTAGATAGTCAAAGGTTGTCAAAAATTTCGTTTAAAAAAAAACTAACGGTACTCTTCCATTAGACGGGTACCAGTTGGCGCCAAGCCTAAATGTTTGCTCATTTAAATGAAGTGTAAATGTATCGCCAAGCCTAAATGTTTACGTTTCGTTATAAGATTACTAGAGCTGATTGATAAATAATAAAATCAAGTATATAAATATTTTTAACCTAATTTAATTTTATAAACATATTTTTTTCTCTATCTATACGAGATAAAAAACTGCTCTCGACCGAAATTCAGTGTGTAGCCATATAACCTATTACGATGTATAAAAAAAGTTCTTTATCAGTAAATCACTTTCACTGCCTAATACTGATGCAAGCATTTCTTTCGATAGTTTGTTGTAGGAATTATAAATGATTTGAAGGTTGCTAGATTGGATGAGTTATCGGTGAGGTAATAAAAATTTGGCGGTTTTTATCTGGTACCCGTCTAACGAAAGAGTATCAATCCAATATGAGTTGTACTTATACTATTTATAATCACTTAGTTTTGAAAGTAGGCTCAAAAAATGAAGTAGTAATTCAAAGTATCGCGTATATCTTATCAATGCAGAAGGTTTGTTTATTATCTATTAAACATAAGTCGGAATCAATTTATCGGTTATTCATCAGTTGATATTGTTTATCGGTTGTTTGCATCAGTATTAGACAGTGAAAGTGGTTTACTGATCTAGAACTTTTATTTTACATCGTAATAGGTTGAATGGGTTATACATTGAATTTCGGTCGAGAACAGTTTTTTTTTTTTTTTTTAATTTTTTTTTTTTTTTTTTTTAATCTCGTGTAGATAGAGAGAATATTTTGGTTATCAAATCAAATTAGTTTAAAAATATTTATATATTTGATTTTATTTATCAATTCCACACGAAGATTGTTCAGCAAAGATTAATCTATTCGCTCACATGTTTTAGGTGGGAAAATTTCGGTTAAGATGGCTGTGACTTTATTTAAGGCAGTTTCGTACCATTTTGTCCATTTCTTGAACATCTAACACGATTGAATTAATGAATTCAAGTATAAGATAATTTAGTCAAAGAAAATAATTTTAGTTGAGAATTTGTTGAGAAGGTTTTACTTTTGTTTAAAAAGATGGTTGTAGTACTACTTTATAATTTTTTAACTCCATAAAGATAGTTATATTGGAATGAATTTCTTATGTGAGAGTAAAACTTCCATGAAATATCGATTGTTACAATCTTCAATTTCTGTGGATAATTTGATACGACATTTTGTTGAGTAACTGGTCATATGTAATTTAGTTATCTTTAACACGTTGAGTAACTATAGAAAATAATTGATCATAAATAATGAATAAAATATTTGAGATGAACTATACAGATTCTATGATACAATTTAGGATAAATAGCGTGTAAAGTGTTTTCTTAAGTGTTAACAAATTATTTGTTGATGTACGTTTCCAAAAAATACAAAGATACAATTAAAGTTTTAGTTATTTTTAAATCCTTTATATTAACTTCGATTATGTGTGTGTGTGTCCCTGACAGACAAATCTGCGGAGGCCTAATTAACACCCTTGCCTTCATCCAATCGGGCGGAAACTTGGTAGATAGGTTCAATGTCGATGACAATGCATTCTATAAAATTTTGGGAGGTAACACTGTAACTAAAAGGTCGCTTTTACAGAATACTAATAAAACAACTGGCCGTCATCCAATTGCGCTGAAATTGTATTTAACCGATCATTGAAGATTCTCTTTCCTGTTGCCAAAATTGTTTCAATCAGAATAAATAAAAAGATAATTGGACGTGAATGCATACATTCATTATGGAGCAAAGTCCAGTCGATTCAATTTTGCGTTGTGTAGTAACGCTGTAAAAGTGAAAGAGTTTTATCCAATCATTGTTAAAACTCTTTCCTTGTTGCAAAAATTGTTTTAAAAAATAAATGATAAAATTGTTTTAATCGGAATAAATAAAAGATATTTGGATGTGAATGTATAAATTCACATTCATTTTTATTAAATAAATTTTGAAAAGTAGTTTGCCGTATATTTTGCTGATAGAGATGCTTTTAATATTTAAAATTAGATGCAAGCACCAACCACAAGCTAACAACAGAATCGGTGCTTTGTTAATCAATATAAAAATTAAAAAATTTGCAATGCATATAAAGAATTTATATAATTTTTTTTTTATGGGTTTAATTATTATGTACTGGTCTTAAGACTTGGGGTTTCATTTTTTTGGTTCATCGATTAATGTTAATACCTCAAAAAAGTTTCTTATTGGTGTTATAGGATATGTAAAAAATATAAAATTTAACATACTTTTTTTTTAATAATTTATTTTCATAAATTTTGTATGTATATGATTTGTTTTTGATTAACTTTGTTTTAAGTTACTTTTCATTTTATTTAAATTAATAAAGTTATAAAAAAAACACACTTTCCTATTACTAATTTGTAAATTTATATCCACAACAAGAATAACTTTCAATTTAAGAATTTAATATAGAAATGCATTTTTTAATGAGTTGTTAATATCGTTTATATACTTTCGTAGTAAAACTGAAGAGGTTCCAAGTATCAATAACTGATTCTTAGGTACAAAAATATGAAATGATTGCTATTGATAACTAGATCTACTACATTAGTTCACCAGACGTGAAAAATAGATCCTCAGTACTTATTAGTGCAGAAAAAATAATTCTTTTTTTTACGATTGGATTTACGAGGTATTATACGTCAATCTACAAGCATTCTATCTTATTTACAGGTGTTCCATATATTTTCCCCACAGGTGTTATAGGTTATGTAACACACGTAATGTCACATCACACGTAAATGTCGTTATCAAAAGAATGGCGTAGAAAATGACATTTTTTCATGAAACGCGTGGATGTTTCTTCAACTATAATTTGATTTATATGTGACAGTTTAAGGCAGTGTTCTTCAACCTGTGTTCCTCGGAACCCTATGGTTCCATTCGAACACTTTAGGGGTTCCGCGAAATTCGAACTTAACTCGATGAAGTCGAAACTGAAGCTTTGGGAATGAATGCATCGCCAAAAATAATGCAGAATGTTTTGCTAATTTAAACGATTTCTTGGTAACCAATAATATCGCATTCGACCCCAGAATTTAAAAAGTAATATTGTGGAACATTTCACTGGATTGCAAAAGACATTTTTGGAATATTTCCCCCCCTACTTGCAGTAATTTAAGTTGGGTCGAAAATTCTTTTAATGAGAGCAGTGATGTGGATATCTTTCCATTTAAGGAAAAACAGCAATTTATAGATACATGTATCGACATCACATTCAAATCTACATTTGGATGGGATGGCATTGGATAAAATTAATGGAAGAATATTCGGAAATTTCCAAACGCTGGTAAAAGAATTGATGCCTTTCGTAACAAATTACCTCTGTGAGAAAGCTTTTTTCACATACGTCGTTACAAAAACCAAGTATAAAAATCGACTTGATGCCGAAAAAGATGCGAGTCTCCAACTAACACCGATTCCTCCTGATATTCATAAAATGTGCCGTAATAAACAAGCACAATTTTTTTTCCAATATTTTTTCTCTCTTTGTTTTCAATTGCATATGTAAGTATAATACAAATAATTTATGTTTTATACTTAATGCTTATCTTTTTGTTTGAATAAATTTAAATTCGTCGAAAAGGTTTTATAATAAAGGCACAGAGACGCTCCTTGTTCACAACATGTAATATGTAATACGACCCTCCCCCTCTCTTAAAAATCTGGGCCTGCTACTGAATGAAGTGTTCCATAAAAAAAGTATCTCAAAAGAGGGTTCTGATGGATGACAATGGTTTAAGGTATCAACTATCTCGGGTAGAATTTTATAAAAAAAAAAAAGAAGGGGGGGGGGGGGGAAAGAAGAAAAAAATGAGTAATATTTATTACTGTATTTTTAGATCTTCTTCAATGGGAAATTGAAAAGAATTTTTGAAATTATAGTAGACATTTTAGCGTTGTAAATGTTTCAATATCATTAGTCTGTCTTTGACATTAAGAGTTACAAATTGTCGGCTTAGAAATAAAAGGTTCTAATCCCTCTTTTGGTCTCAAATATTCTTTTGGTAGGTTTGGAAACAGGAAGATCCATCTAATAGTAAAAGCTGGAACTTTATGATTGGAATAAATTTGTGGTAAATGTGTGAAACACAAAAGCTCTAATCTCATGTTTCTAGTAGCACATTTTTTTTTTCTCTCACAAAAAAATGGGCTTAGCACCTTTCACTAAGCAAACGAAATTCATAAATAAACAATTCATCGGCTTAAATAATAAGAAGCTAACTCTATTTTGCTAAAGTTTTCAGGAAGCCAAAAACCTTCTAGAGCAAATTCAACATGAACCTAGTGCTGTTGCATGTAAATTTATAAATTTGTTGCTACATATAAATTAATGCTGTTGCATAAAAAAATAAATTTGTGGTAAATGAGTGAAACATAAAAGCTCTAATCTCATGTTTCTAGTAGCACATTTTTTTTTTCTCTCACAAAAAAATGGGCTTAGCACCTTCCACTAAGCAGACGAAATTCATAAATAAACAATTCATCGGCTTAAATAATAAGAAGCTAACTCTATTTTGCTAAAGTTTTCAGGAAGCCAAAAACCTTCTAGAGCAAATTCAACATGAACCTAGTGCTGTTGCATGTAAATTTATAAATTTGTTGCTACATATAAATTAATGCTGTTGCATAAAAAAATAAATTTGTGGTAAATGAGTGAAACATAAAAGCTCTAATCTCATGTTTCTAGTAGCACATTTTTTTTTTTTTGCTCTCCTAAAAAATGGGCTTAGCCCCTTTCACTAAGCAGACGAAATTCATAAATAAACAATTCATCGGTTTAAAGTAATAAGAAGCTAACTCTATTTTGCTAAAGTTTTCAGGAAGCCAAAAACCTTCTAGAGCAAATTCAACATGAACCTAGTGCTGTCGCATGTAACTTTATAAATTTGTTGCTGCATATAAATTAGTGCTGTTGCATAAAAAAATAAATTTGTGGTAAATGAGTGAAACATAAAAGCTCTAATCTCATGTGTCTAATAGCAAATTTTTGTGCTCTCGTAAAAAATGTACTTAACACCTTTCACTAAGTAGACTAAATTCTTAAATAAACACTTCATCGGCTTAGAGTGATAAGAAGCTAACTCTATTTTGCTAAAGATTTCAGGATGCCAAAAACTATCTTGAGCAAATTCAACCTAGTGCTTTTGCGTATCAATCCTTTACCAGACATTTGTTTCAGTGATCAAGCTACTACTCAAACTAATTGATGGGTCTTCCTTTTCACTTTAAACCGACAAATTTTAATAACTTTTCATTTCTTTTACATTTGTATGAGCTAATTTTTTCCCCAGTACGTTAAACTAATATCACGCGCACCCCAATTTCAATCCGTAAGTTGTGATTTTAGAAGCTGAAAGTAACTTGCTTGGGACTATTAAGCCTAGGTAACACTATCTTATTTCTAAGTGTCTATTTTTTAATACTTTTCATTTCAGAGTTATAAAATCTTTTTGTAATACGATGGAAAAAAGTCGTACATGGATAGTTCGTGATAAGCGTCACTTACTCAAGTGAATTCCTGATTTATATCACAGCTGCCTGTTTATGAGTCATATCATCGTAATCGTTTATTATATTACCAAACAGTACTATGTTTTACTTCACTAGACACATTACTTTTTATTACAAAGGTAAGACAGCTAAGTTAACGATAGAAAAAAAATCAACTGCAGCAAAACAACTAAGCTCAGAAGAAATTTAGATTGCATTGGCAGTTTCACTTTGTAAATACACCGACCGGTACATCAAACGTATGGAGTTCCCCGCTTCAGTAAAAGGTCTCAATAAAAATATCAAGAAAATTATGTTTACTGAAGATAAGTGGATGAGGTATTGGGAAAAATACAAATCGTGACTGATAAAATGCTATCAAGTGCTTCAGTGGGAAAATACAAATCGTTTCTGGGGTTTGTGTTAACCCGCTGCCATCTACAAACATCATATTGAGGACAATGGCAATAGCCTTTAGTGGCATTTTACCAACTTGAGACGACAGGGTTAGTTTTAGCTTCAATGCTATATCAATGTGGAGAAAAGCTTATTCAAACGCTCTGTCAGTCCACTCGTCTATTTGTCTGAAGTCAAAATTCCCAGACAACTACAAATGCCACACGTGTGATATGTTGAATAAAAGGTCTGGTGGAGACTAGGGTTTATACCAAAATTCAACCGAAAGTTACGATCTAAAATACCATAAAACGCATCTGGAATTAACTTGAAATAGGTTAAACCTGAACTAGAAATGATAAAGACAAGTGCTATCTGGTGCGTACTGGACATGGAGTTGTCCGGTGCAATCACAGGGCCTGTCAGTGTCTGTAAAAATGGATAAGTCCTGTCAGAAGTTAAATAATAAACATACTAGTTACACACCTGGACATTGCTTATTTTGCCATTTTATTTTAGTTTTCGCAACAAATCATCCATTGTTTATGGAAATCAAGTTCACTCAAAAGAGGTGCAAATAAAAGACTAAAAAATTGATTTAATTAAACTAATTATTAGAAAAATAAAATTATTAATATGAATTCACAAGTAAAACTATTAAATTATTAAAATTAGTTATTTAAAAATAAATATTTGAATAATAAAACTTATTAAATACTTATTTTTTATAATAATATTTATTAATAATTAAAAGTATTTAATTATTTAAATTAATTATTTAATTGATTATTGGAATTATTTTTTTATTAACATTAAAATTTGTTTAATGATTATTGAAAATCACAGGGCCGATTTTATATACCAGTACGTCCCTGTGTGCTATATAGCAGTTGAACTGATACTCCAATCAAGTTGTGCAGTACAATGATATAAACCAGTTATTTTATTTACATTCTCATTGAAAACACACTTTGTTATCAGTAAATTCTACAACAAACTATTTCAAACTTTTGAAAAAAAAGTTGATAAATCACAAACGAATTCTGAAGTTTCAATTTTAAAATAGTTTTGCACGGGTTGGGTTGTCTATTTCTGAAACTATGAAGTGCTTATCACAGATAAAAACACTAGGTAATTTTGAACTACGATAAGGTTACGAAATCGAAACCTTTACTCGCATATCTCCCTCACCAACCCCACCACATCAACGAGAGGACATTGAGGCCAAGACCTATTTATTGTGTCGCAGCTCCAGCCATCAAAAGCAACAGTATTCGGCGTGGTCAGGACCGAACCCACGACCTACCTACTATGAGCTTGGTGGCTTTAACCACTCAGTCACTGGATCCCTAAACACTTACTACTTTGTCAGGTTTCTTCTTTTAATAACTAGTGGACTCTTTCACAGTCTGCGCATCTTAAATGAATTACTTTTTGTAAGTTCATCAGAGTAAAGATTTATGGAACTGTATTGCTGAAAGAAAAGATTTTGGAAGTTTCTTTAATGTGCTTAAATTACAATTTTCTCTTTTCCATAGTGCTGCTTCTACTTCTTGAAACATTTGGAATATTTCTGAATTTTTAATGAATTGCACAATGGTGCAATTGTACTGTACATAAACTATTCGAAAGATGCGGATGTCTTAGCCTTTAAGTTGGTACCTCATTTATCAATTTTGGTTTTGCTTAAAGGGAGAAAAGATATTGTCACAAAAATAACTCTTCTTTTATTGTTTATGCGTATTGCAATGAAGTTGTGAAACTTGCATCCATGACATTTCAATGACTTCTTTTGAAAACCAAAAAAATCAAAACTTCAAATTCATTATCAACATTTCATAATTCTTTTACAGTTCACTTTGTATACATTACATATGTTTGTAATAAGTTTATTAATGATTTTATGTAATTAAAAAATACTGACGATTGAGATTTTTCTTTTTCTGACATTTTTATACTTTAAAGTAAACAAAAAAAAAATCCCCCCCCCCCCTATGATAGTGGTAATTTAAATTGCAGGTAGAAACCCCTAAATTTTATTTAAATTATCCAAAATTTTTACACTTGTGTTTTCTCATCAAAGGGAATTATTTGAAAGGGTGTCCAGTTAAAAATTAATTTTTAGTGTCATAGAAGACGCATCCTAATATGAATAGGTTTTGTTTTTTGCTATTTTATTTTTCATTTATAATTTATAGACATTAAATGAAAATAATTTATGTCATTTCATTAAGTGATCTTTTTCGTACCTACTCACCAAATTTCAAGGTTTTATAGAAAGTAGTTTCTAAATGCACTGGACTAGAATATTGTAATATAGCGAGTATAGGGAATGTTCCTTACTAGGACTTCCCTCTTAACCCCTCAAATCTCTCACTGTGAGAAATTATGGAACCCTTTCTCTTTCCCATTTTTAATCAATATAACTCTGTACACAAGCTAGGTTTTCAAAAAAATGATGTCTCAAACAGAGAAATACTATATAAAATCATAAATTTACCAAGTTTAAAATTTTTAGTGCCTTTGGATTATGATATGGTTTTTTGTTTCAATTAGAAGTTTCAAAGTTCATTAATGGACAAAATTAAAAAGTATCATCTCAAATCAAATATAAATTTTCCTCTTCTGAAATTAGTGAAAGGTTTATATTAATCATTTTTTCAAATCGGTATTTTTTCACTTCAAAATCTGCTTTTAATTATAAATATCTTTTTTAAACATCTACTTAGTGCTATTCCTAATATAATTCAGATACCAGGTTTTTTTTTCGCTGAGAGACATAAGAAATTGCAAGTTTTTATTTGAAATTATAGAAAAGTGTTAGGTATAAGGTTACACTGAACAATAGTTGTGCGTTATGTTGATTTACAAATAATTTAATGAATTGTGATTTAATTACTATTAATATACAATGAATATAGTAAAATAATTCGCTTCGTAGCTATTTATTTTTGAAACCATACGAATTTTTTTTAGATAAAAATCTCACTATTGTATAGTTTAACTTGGTGTTTATCACTATTTTAAGTCAATTTTGTTTTTAAAAAAAATAGTTTGTTTTTCTGTTTAAAAGTGGGAAAGATTTAAAATTTTTTAGTGATACCATATAATAGTCATCTGATAAGGATAGATAAGTATTTACTAAAAAAAAATCTACTCTACTATTTCAATTAGAAACCCAAGCTTTATTAAAGGTATTCATTAAGCAAAAAATTTCAAAATTATGGCAAATTGTTGCATATAATTAAAATTCAAATTATTCTGATTATTTTAACATACAATTTTTGCTTGTACTTCTTCTACTTCTGGAGAAAAATTAATAATAATAATAATAATAATAATAATAATTTAAACACAGGTTGACAATTTCACATAAAAATACATTTATCTCAAAATGCCATTTTTCAAACTTCAATGTATCCTTTTAAAAAGGAAATACCAGATTGTTTCTGAAACTTTTGCCTTATATTTGCTTTATATCATAAATTGTTACAAGGTTAACTTTTTAGCTATATGTTTATTAATTCTTTAAAAAAAAATATTTCTTCTAAAAGAAATGTGATTTTCAGAGATTTTTGGCTTTTTTTTTTCATTTGAGATTTTACAAAAGAATTTCACATACTATTCAAATGTATAAACTTTCTGTACTTCGGTTACTTCGAAAATGCACATGGAAAATAGCCATTTTAACGTTAGCAATTATAGGGGCCTACTAAACACATATTTGATGGCATTCTTCAATCTACAATATTAAATTCTTAATTTTAATGACTATTACAGTTCTAAATTAAAAAAAAATAATGTTTTCAACAACATAGTTCAAATGGGATTTAAAAATCCAAATTTCCTAAATTTCCACTTCAAAGCCTTAAAAAGCTAAAATAAAATAAAAGCTACTTATAATTTATGTTCCAAAGGTTTTGACATCATAGTGAAATTACTTATTTTTGACACCAACCAATCGACCTACCGACAGACAGACAAACGAACGAAACAAACAAACAAACAAACAAACAAACAAACAAACAAACAAACAAACAAACAAACAAACAAACAAACAAACAAACAAACAAACAAACAAACAAACAAACAAACAAACAAACAAACAAACAAACAAACAAACAAACAAACAAACAAACAAACAAACAAACAAACAAACAAACAAACAAACAAACAAACAAACAAACAAACAAACAAACAAACAAACAAACAAACAAACAAAAACGTTTGAAATATGCTTCTGAAATGTGTTAATTGAATCTTGTTTTCTTCAGATGTTTTGCTATGGGGGCGACACCAACAATCAAGTTTGAGACTTGCTTTGGCTAGTGTGTATTCCTGAGTAATTAACACTGCATATTTTTTCGTTGTTATTGCTTGAGAATACACGTAGTTAACAAGTCACTTTCAACTCAAGAAGCCGTACTTAGCCAACAATGCAAAATGTGATGACATTGGATCTTAAAGACGTGAAATAGAGGTAACTTAATTTTGTCTATTATTAGAATCTGTGTTGATCAATGTAATACAGCTTTGAAATCTTGAGTGTCTAACAATGTTGCAACTGACCTGTTATCACTTAGGAATAAATGTGTTTTAGATATTATTTTTAACACATGCACCCATATTCAGACGTAAAAAGAAGCCAAGTGCCATAGTGAACATTTACGTGAAGTAAAGTGTCTATTTAAAATTTTTATTTTTATATAATATATTGATGAAGGTATTCAGTTTTTGATAACTTAAATTAGGTTAAGATTGTGTTAATTGCCTGGAAATGTCTGATTTCAATTTGTTATTTTATGGTATTTTCTGATATTGTATGCTTCTCAGAGCTCTGTATTTTTAAGTGTCTAATAATGTTAGAACTGACTAGCTATTAAGAATATGCGTGTTTTGCATGTTATTTTAAATACACGCAGCCATTTACAGGGAACAATTAAAAAAAATGTAAAAGGCTATAGTGAACATTTACTGCGGGTAAAACAACTATTTATTTAAATACGTCCATATACCTATGAAAAACCTTTAAAAACAGATATACTTTACATGCGATTTGAAAGTTAATAAATTATAAAATAAGAAATGCTTATTAGCTATAAAGAGAAAAAGAATGACACATTTCATTAATACAATTTACATTGTTACGTTTTTACAAGAGACTTAAAAAAGATTAAGAAAATTGTTAAAAAAATTGTTAAAAATTGTTAAAAAATTGTTAAAAAGATTAAGAAATGACTAATAGCAATACAGATATAAAGGATGACAAATTACGGTAATATGATTTACATTGTTGCGTTTTTACAATAGACTTAAAAAAGGATAAAGAAAATTATTAAAAAAAGAAATGACTAATAGCAATACAGATATAAAGGATTATTAATTACGTTAATATATATTACATTGTTGCATTTTTACAATCGACCTAACAAAGAATAAAAAAATATTAAAAAGAGAAATGAATAATAGCAATAAAGATATAAAGGACAATAAATTACATTAATTTAATTCACACTGTTGCGTTTTTACAAGAGACTTAAAACAGATAAAGAAAATTATAAAATATAAAATATATATTAGCAATAAAGAGATAAAGGATGATAAACTTCATTAATACAATTTACATTGTTGCATTTTAAGAAGAGACTAAAAAGATAAAGAAAATTATAAAATAAAAAATGCATACTAGAAACAAAGATATAAAAATGATAATCTTTCAGTTTGGATTTTTGCGTTTTTACAAGAGACTTAAAACAGATAAAGAAAATTATAAAATATATATTAGCAATAAAGAGATAAAGAATAATAAACTTCATTAGTACAATTTACATTGTTTCATTTTAAGAAGAGACTAAAAAGATAAAGAAAATTATGAAATAAAAAATGCGTACAAGAAACAAAGAGATAAAAATGATAATCTTCCAGTTTACATTGTTGCGTTTTTACAAGAGACTTAAAACAGATAAAGAAAATTATAAAATATAAAATATATATTAGCAATAAAGAGATAAAGGATGATAAACTTCATTAATACAATTTACATTGTTGCATTTTAAGAAGAGACTAAAAAGATAAAGAAAATTATAAAATAAAAAATGCATACTAGAAACAAAGATATAAAAATGATAATCTTTCAGTTTGGATTTTTGCGTTTTTACAAGAGACTTAAAACAGATAAAGAAAATTATAAAATATATATTAGCAATAAAGAGATAAAGAATAATAAACTTCATTAGTACAATTTACATTGTTTCATTTTAAGAAGAGACTAAAAAGATAAAGAAAATTATGAAATAAAAAATGCGTACAAGAAACAAAGAGATAAAAATGATAATCTTCCAGTTTACATTGTTGCGTTTTTACAAGAGACTTAAAACAGATAAAGAAAATTATAAAATATAAAATATATATTAGCAATAAAGAGATAAAGGATGATAAACTTCATTAATACAATTTACATTGTTGCATTTTAAGAAGAGACTAAAAAGATAAAGAAAATTATAAAATAAAAAATGCATACTAGAAACAAAGATATAAAAATGATAATCTTTCAGTTTGGATTGTTGCGTTTTTACAAGAGACTTAAAACAGATAAAGAAAATTATAAAATATATATTAGCAATAAAGAGATAAAGAATAATAAACTTCATTAGTACAATTTACATTGTTTCATTTTAAGAAGAGACTAAAAAGATAAAGAAAATTATGAAATAAAAAATGCGTACAAGAAACAAAGAGATAAAAATGATAATCTTCCAGTTTACATTGTTGCGTTTTTACAAGAGACTTAAAACAGATAAAGAAAATTATAAAATATAAAATATATATTAGCAATAAAGAGATAAAGGATGATAAACTTCATTAATACAATTTACATTGTTGCATTTTAAGAAGAGACTAAAAAGAAAAAGAAAATTATAAAATAAAAAATGCATACTAGAAACAAAGAGATAAAAATGATAATCTTCCAGTTTACATTGTTGCGTTTTTACAAGAGACTTAAAACAAATAAAGAAAATTATAAAATATATATTGGCAATAAAGAGATAAAGGATAATAAACTTTATTAGTACAATTTACATTGTTGCATTTTAAGAAGAGACTAAAAAGATAAAGAAAATTATGAAATAAAAAATGCATACTAGAAACAAAGAGATAAAAATGATAATCTTCCAGTTTACATTGTTGCGTTTTTACAAGAGACTTAAAACAGATAAAGAAAATTATAAAATATATATTAGCAATAAAGAGATAAAGGATAATAAACTTCATTAGTACAATTTACATTGTTGCATTTTAAGAAGAGACTAAAAAGATAAAGACAATTATGAAATAAAAAATGGATACTAGAAACAAAGAGATAAAAATGATAATCTTCCAGTTTACATTGTTGCGTTTTTACAAGAGACTTAAAACAGAAAAAAAAATTATAAAATATGTATTAGCAATAAAGAGATAAAAGATGATAAACTTCATTAATACAATTTACAATGTTGAGTTTTTACGACAGACAAAATGAATAAATAAATTATAAAGAAATGTATGTTAGCAATAACGAGATAAAGAATGAAAAACGTCTTAAATACAATTTATATTGTTGCGTTTATACAACAAACTTAAAAAAAGATAAATATTATAAAATAGGATGAAAATTATAAATAAGAAAAGTCTATTAGCATTAAAGAGATAAAGAATGATTAATTTTGTATACAATTTACATTGATGCTTTCTTACAACAGACCTAAAAATGATAAAAAAAATTATATAATAAGAAATGCCTATTAGCAATAATGATATAAAGATAGACAAACTTAGTCAACGGGTCCTTTTACGGAAAATCAAGAATCGCGATTCAGACCGCGAGGTTGCGGGTTCGAGTCCCGTATTAGGCATGGGTGTTTGTAAATGTATGTTGGCTTGTCTAATGACGAATGTTTCTGCGCATTATAGCCCTCGTGTTGCTGACGGTGCCAGATAATCTAAATACAACCAACCAAGAATTTGATCAAAATTAAAAGAAGCATTCTTCAAAAATCGTGAAACTTACTATAAAGAAAGATATAATCAAGAGTAATAATTTTATTATCGTGGTAGAGATAAAGAAATATGATTATTTTATTTTTTATAAATATTATAAAAAGTAGTGTCCACAGATGTCACATGAGGTATAAAAGGCTGGCGATAATTGCTTAATGAAACTAAATTTAAAATAAAAAGTTATAAAATACCAGCCTCATTATTACTTTTACAACTGGTTAAATATCATACAACTTGGAAAAGTGTATTTTAGTGCATATTTTTATTTTTTTATTTTATAAGATTTTCGGAAACAATATTTTGAATATGTTTATTTCTGAAAAATAACCTAATTGGAAGAGAATATGACAGTGTGAGGTGTCGCCTAATGCAGAACAGTTTTTTTTCTTCTGATCTATTATTTAAAAGGTTTAATTTTAAGTTTTAAATCCTCAAAAGATTGATGCAAAAATGATATTTCGAAGAAGCAAGTTGTTTTATTTCAGCTCTTAATTGACTTCTACAAAAATTAGCAGTAGCAAGAAAGTCGGTTAAATTCCAATTACTTTTTTAAAAATGAAAAAAAAAAAAAAAAAAAAAAAAAAAATGCGAAGGGGGGGGGGGGGGGAGGAAGTCAAGTTGTGATACATTTGCAACGAATCATATTTAATTAAAAATCCAAATTTCCTAAATTTCCACTTCAAAGTATTACAAAGCTAAAATAAAATAAAATCTACTTATAATTTATGCTGTTTATTGTTTTAAGATGCTTTTTCAATATATTAGACTGTTTTTATGTTCAGAAATATACATATCAACAAATGTATTTTACCATTCGCTTCCACTTATAGACAACTAGTTTCCCGGATGTGACATATCATCTTAACCTTTTCTTTGTCAGGTTCAATAACTTAATAAAATTATTCACGAATAACTTAGCATGTTCTTTGCATCTGCCTAACATCAGATTTCCTTATCAAAAAAGTATACTACTGCCGACTGCGAGGATTTAATGTCACTTTTAAGGTGTCCACGGATGAGACATTTCGGCCTGATTACAAGCATAAAATTTTAAATAAAATTAACATAAAACTGAAACTTCACTTATAAGTTATTAGAAATGTATTTTAAAACATTCTCATAAAAAAAAAAAAAAAAAAAAATAAAAAAAAAAAAAAAAAAAAGCAGTCTAAAGAATTTTAAGTGTGTTTAATTTATTAAATATTACCTTTGAAAAATTCAAGTCAAAATAGTAAGTGGTGATGTTCCACGGATGCGACAATTCATTGTTTGGGAGTAAAATTTGAGTAATATTTAAAATATTTTATTGCAATTCGAAATTGCAATGAATTTATATCTGAAATACTAAAATTGTTTACATTAAGAAAGCATTTTTATTAGAATATTTGTTGTAATCAAAACCAGTTACACAATTATCCTGATTTTCCGTAGAATGACCCTTTGACAATTGATTTTTGTAAAACTACATGGAATTCTTTCAAATAATAATAACATGTTAGTGCAATATTATTTACAATTCGATGTTAATTCTCTGCATTTAAGATATAAATAATTGAATATTAAGGAACTTTCGTGTACATTTGTACATGCTTGATTATAAATGCATTTCTTACCTAATGAAAAATATTTACCCAAACAATATTTTCGAACAAATATTTTCCTGTGAACTCTATCACTATACTTGTCATTATACACATTTTTATTGTTTTTATAATGATAACAATGCATTTAAATACTAAGCAAAAGTTATGTCTGAGCTGATGTCAGTAGAATGTTTAACACGCGAAGAAAACGCAAGTTGCAAGTTGTTTCTTCTTTTTGAAATTTACTCGAAATGAGGCTGATTAATGAATTCTATCATATGAAAGAGGATTTTATGATAAATTGTATCATGTAAGATATTTTATCACATAGAATTTTATTTTAGGAAAACAGTCTGTGAAAGTTATAAATTTTCTTCAACTCTTAGGGTACTTTCACAGTGGACCCGGGATGGGTGCTTACTCGCATACTGGCATAGTGCGGGGTAAAATTAAAAATTAATCCGCACAGTCTCCACTGTGTGAGCCCCGATATAGTCCGAGAGGCGACTACAAATTTTGGACCCCGTCGAAGATCATTCTGAGTTTTTTTTTAAAGAAATTGGGGAAAAGTGAGTAGATTACGAATCCCCTGGTCTGCCGTGGCAAAAATGGCCGAAACTGATCAAAAATCGGTTTGGAATGAGTTGAACTAAAATCCGATTGCAAATATGTCATAACTTGCCAAAAAGAGAACAAACTTTTTCGTCTGGCAACCCTCTGCATTTTGATTTTCAATGAGAAAAAGAAGGGCAAACGATTTCTGATCTCTGGCTCGGGAAAACTTGTATCTTTTAAAAGTAAGCCAAATTGGCGATATCAGTTAAGTCATCAGTGACGTAATGATTATTGCTAATTTGACTCATTTGTGAAAGATGCAAGTAAGTCATAGCCACACATCCGAATCGTCTGCAACCTTCTTAATTGGAAATTAGAGAGTGAGGGTTACCAAATAAAAAAAAAAAAAAAAAAAAAAATGCTCATTATTTGGGAAGTTATGGCGCATTAGTTCAACTCATTAAAAGTCGATTTTTGATCAGTTTCGGCCATTTTTGCCACGGCAGACCAGTGGATTCGTAATCTACTCACTTTCTCCAATTTCTATAAAAAATTCAGAATGATGTTCGACGGGGTGCAAAAACTGCAGTCTCCTCTCGGTCTAATAAAGAAGAATGATTTAAT
Organism: Linyphia triangularis; assembly: GCA_963978545.1. Lineage (NCBI taxonomy): Eukaryota > Metazoa > Arthropoda > Arachnida > Araneae > Linyphiidae > Linyphia > Linyphia triangularis. The sequence continues at coordinate 66,376,325 of OZ021731.1, forward strand.
TTTACCTCGCACTATGCGAGTATGCGAGTAAGCACACATCCCGTGTCCGCTGTGTAAGAAACCTTAAACTCGTACCCCACGGTTTTTTTTTTACAACGAAATGCCACCTCTTTTGCATTGAGCAACCACATTATTATTTTTCATTTACACAATGATAAAACTTTTTTGTTATTAAAGACGGATTTACACGCTACTAGTCGAGGCTCCAGTTTAGATCACCAATGTTTAATTTCCATTTGATATCACCTGGATAATGGTGCCAATAAATAAAACATTTTCTATTTACTGGCGCCGGTCACTCCTATCATCCAATCATGTGCCATCTCCCGTGATCGCCGACAGACGAAGCAGCGGTCGCTTAGCTGACGTCACAGAACTAATGATCCAAACTGGAACCCAGACTGGTACTTTGTAAATCCGGTTTAAATGATAAGAACTTGTCACGTTTTAACAGTACAAAAATCAATGTCACAGAGTTTTTTGCAGCACATTTCTGTTGCATTGAACTCATTTTGTATTTGTAATAGTTAAGCATCTCAGTAAATTTAAGCGTGATTTACACGCTACCAATCTGGCCTCCAGTTTAGATCACCAGTTCTGTGACGTCAGCTAGGCGACCGTTGCGTCGTCTATCGGTGATCACGGGCGAGCGCACGTGATTGGTTGATCGGAGTCTCCGGCGCCAGTAAATAGAAAATGTTTGGTTTACTGAAACCAGCAGCCTGGTGACGTCACATGACGTCACTGACTGGCGATCTAAACTGGTGGCCCGACTGGTAGAGTGTAAATCAGGCTTTAGTAACTTTGTCAGTGCATTTATATAAAAGGTCTGGTGTGCGACAAAGCTCCAGAAAAAAAAAAGAAGAAAAAACCTGCTTAAGAGGAATAATATGAAAGTAAAAGTTGTAGACAATTGATTTACTCTGTAAAAAAATTAATCACCTATGATTGGCTAATGGAATACGAAATTCGTATTTGTTTTTTAATGATGTGTTGTGATAGGTGAACAATGTTGCCATTTGATGAAATCCCACTCCTCATAACGATGAGCATAAAGTTCAAATGCATTGTTACACAACATGAAAACTTGTTAAGTCTAATTTGATATGCAGAAGAAACAATTTTCATGGAATATTGCTGTAGAATACATATATTTTTTTTTATTTCGTTGTTTTTTAGGAAACATAGCTTAAGAAATTTTTTAAAATATCTTCGAACTGAAGACAAGTTTTAAAGTTTAAAATTTAAATATTAAATGCCAGGAAAATAACAGAGTTACCAATCTCGCATTCGAAAATTAAAATTATTCACGACGTTTTTCGAAACAAAAATGCCTGTCATAAAGACATATATATATATTACCAATTCATGAAGATATCCATTCATACGAATATTTTTAAATCAGTCATATTTACAATTAGAAATTCTCATGCGCATTGAGATCAAGATTTAATTAGATTACGGATGAAATTTCGACCGCTTCATCATTTATTCATTTTCAATCGAAAACAATTAATGGTAGACTAACGGCATCATTAAAAATGCACATTCCAATTTCCTCGCGGAGAAAGCAGCAGCCATTTTTTTTTCTGCCGAAACCTATTCTTCCAATCAAGTTCATCATCATCAGCATCAGAAAACGAAATCTTTAATAATTCATCTGAAAGAATACCGACCGGTAATAATATTAACAAAAAAGATGGAAAAAAAAAACCGAAAGTAAAACACCAGAATTTCCAAAACGAACACGGAGGGAAAAAAAATCAAAAATGGAAATTCAGCGATGTTCAAATTTTACCGAATGAATAGAATACCTAATTTTAATTATTGTTGTCGTTATTATATTTGTCGCGTTCCGTTTGGCAGCGGCGGCGGTGTGGTTACAGTTGCGGTTGCTTTATTAATTCAGCGTGTACAAGAATTCTTTTCCCCTGGTATAAAGATCATCATTTCGTTCCACGCGCGCACAAAGGGCGCAAAAGTCGTTTGCTCGTCCCCTTTTTTGCGTTTTCGTTTGCGGAGAGATTATGAATAATTGAGTTGGCGAAGTCTCTGCTTATTCAGTGAAGTTGTAATGCACCTGCTGACCTTTTGATTTGGAAATGCGGCGTGTTCGATTCATTATTCCGGAGGCAGGGAAAAGGCAAATCCCTTAATTTGCAGCGAAGATGGAATTTTGCTAATTGAGTTATAAAGAATTCGTGAGAAGACTGAATGAATTAAATTTGCAACATAAACCTAACCGAACATAGGCTGACGACAAGGCAGCGACTCGGCTGCAAATAAATGTCGCTAATTTTTAAGATGCCAAATGACTGAACATTTTTGCAATGGGATTTAGATTGACTCCAGTACATGCTATTGCTATAGATTTTGATTATGGATATATTTTCCTTGTTTATTGCGTCGTGAATTAGGCCTAATTGCAGCCATCTACAAAAAATGGTTAGCGATGTTTCTGAAAGAAATATAAGATCAACTGAATAAAAGATGAAAATAAGTAAGCATTCAATGAAAATGTGTGCATTTAAAGAGATTACTTATCAAAACAACTTAGTTCTACAAATAATCATCTGCAGAAATAATGGATTTTAATTAATTTGGCATAGTAACAGCTTTTTAGTTAATTGGGGCTAATAATATCCATCTACAAAATGGTTAAGATGTTGTTGAAAGAAATATAAGACCCACTGAATAAAAGTAAAAAATCTAATAAAAAGGTTTGTGTTTAGGGATTAATCTATTTGATGATTTATAGAACTGGTGAACTTTACGCATGGCAAGATTACAAACAAATTGTCTTTGTAATTTCTGATAGGAAAAATTAGATACTGGTTTGTGATTGGAGGAAAATTTGAATTTATTTTTAAAGGTGTATTGTGATTCGTAGAACTTTTCGCAGACGATTAAACCCCACTACAAGTAACACTGTGCATAAAATAAATGTTTACAATCACGATTATAAACTTACAGCTTTATTTTTTTTTTTTACATGGGAAACTATTTTTTTTTTTCATTTTTCATCTTTGTTTTCTTGATGGAATCTGTTTTTCTATTGCATATATTTAGAAGTTTTTTTTTTTAAATGGATCTTGGATTGAATTGAATTAAACTTCCAGAATTATTAATCTATTTCATAATTTCTACTGAAACCATTCCCTTATCTGCATTAATATTGATAAGAAGTTGGAATAACATTTTCAAAAGCCCGTCTAAATGCGGTTGTAGAAACTTGCCCTGCATTTTATTCTTGTCTTGTTTCTCACAAAACATACACTAACTTTCGTAACCAAAGAGAACCGATATGTGGATCGTTGTATACTGGACGTTGTTGTAGAACTTGGTCAATCTCGCTCAGGCTGGGTTAATATACTGGAAGTTTTCAAATGCAATTTCAGAGTTTTAAAAATTGATTTTTATAATAAAGGACGGAGGGGAAAAAATATGTTTTGTACTGGTTTTGAAATGTATATTAAAAAAAAAAAAAAAAAAAAAAAAAAAAAACAGAATTGGTCAATCTTGCAGTACCCATTTCCTACAATTGCCCATACTGCTGTTTTATCTGGGTTGTTCAGAACAAAACCAGAACATCATCACACAAAAATGAAATGCAGAGCTTAAATAGTTGGATTCTGTCTCAATGAAAAGTACTGTTTTCTGCAATATCATCGAAAATAAACGCAGTCTGTGAAACCTATTAGTTTTATAAGGGAATTCCACATTTTCTAAAATAAATACACCCGCAAGAAAAATTAATTCATTAACTAATCAATCGAAGCCACATTTTCGTATCCATTACAAATAGGATATAGTATTTCACCCAAATCAATATTTTTAACTGACTTTTTTGAAGAGTCAAGTGTTTTAGGATGATGTAACTATATATCGTAGTTAAGTATTAATTCAATAATAGTTAAGTATTAATTCAATAATAATTAAGTATTAATTCAATAATAGTTAAGTATTAATTCAATAATAATTAAGTATTAATTCAATAATAGTTAAATATTAATTCAATAATAATTAAGTATTAATTCAAAATACTGTCATTTTTATCAAGTACTATTTTTTTTAATTAAAAACGATTTAAAATTTAAACCACATCAATGCATAGCACTAATGGGTTACTACATGAATTATATTAAGGAATTTATTGAGATAATTTTTTTCGTCCAGTTAGAAATTCCAATTCAACTTCATAAAAGTATTCCTTTTGTTCATTACAAAAGTTCAACAATGTAGGTTAAAAATTTTTTCTGATCAAAACATGAAAAACTTAATAATTTACACTTTTAGGAACTTAGTAAGTTTGTTGAGTAGAGCTAAGGAATTTTATCATTCAATCTTCAACTATAATTACAAAGTTCAGCAAAAGATGGCGCTGTTTATTGAAAAAAAAAACTTCCTCTAAACAAGCCACAAAAACTACAAAACGTTATTTGAATTGCACTTTGTTGTTTTGTTGGAAATGGTGGTTATTTTGAGATGTCAGACCGGTTTGTTTTAGTATTTTCCATCAACAGCGCCATCAGCTGGAGAACTTTGTAACTATTTTTATAAGTTGACGGGATAAAAATTCTTCAATTTCTCGTGTACAATGCAGCAAACCGTACATATTGCCGATTCCATTTTTTAAAAATTTCTTTTTCAAATATTTCAGTCCTTTGGAACACCCTGCATATTAATTATACTACCAGTAGCATTTTTACACTTTTTAAATCCTTTATAATAACTTCGATTTTTTTTTTATGGGAGAAGAATCTGCGGAGGCCCAATCAACCCCCTTGCCGCCACCCAATCGGGCTGAAACTTGGCAGATAGATTCGATGTCGAGGACAATGCCTTCTATCACATTTTGGGGCTGTTATTGTCACTAAAACGCCGATTTTACGAAATCTTCATAAACCAATTTGCCGTCATTCAATCGCGTTAAAATTGCATTGAACGAATTATTGTTGAAACTCTTTTCTGTTGTCAATTTTTTTTTTTTTTCAATAAATAAGTAATAAATTACTTTAATTACTATAAATAAATTATATTTGGATCCGAGATCATAAATTCACGTTCATTTTTAATAAATAATTTTTGGAACGTAGTTTTTTCACACAGTTTGTTGATAGAAATGTTTCTGATATCGATGCTGTGTTAATGATTATAAATATTGACCATTCATATTAAGGTATTTTTAAAAATTCTGTTTTTTGGGTTATATTTTTATAAAAAACCTTGTTAGTCAATATCATGATGAACCTGAAAAATTGTGCATGTAAAAAATATACATGAATATTTTTATTGAAATAAATTCTCATTTAGATAACCAAAGGCTGTTCAATTTACCGCTGCATTTTAAAATTTGATAAGTATAACTTATAGTGAAGTTCCTTATGAATTGAGATATCTTAAGATGCAGTTTTTCAGATCTCTTAAAATATCATACGTGTGTTTGAAGTCACGTAAGATATTTGAAACAGTACTAGGAAGATAAAAGGTAAAACATATGCATTAGAAATTCCTTCATAATTTGCCTAACATTTAGAAAGTTGAGTTAGAAATAACGGGAAATATAGAAATTCGTAAAATATCTTAAATAGTACTGGGGAGACATAAACTGAAACTTATGCATTAGAAATTTCTTTATAATTTATTTTTCATTTTAAAAGATGAGTTAGATATGTCGTGAAATATTGAAAATTTGACGATGATTAACTTATATAAAAGGTATCAGTTTGTTGAAAAAATTGACAAAATATACCATACAAAAATGACTACTAATCAACAAACTTATTTAGATTGATTTCAAGACCTTCTTTCTTCCAATTGATAATGTTATTTGTAAGTTCGTCAATATAAAACCATAAGCACCTTGTATAATTTTTGTTGCCTCATGGTTAGCCATTCTTAAAAAATAAGTATCCTTGTGACATGAGGTAATCAGAATTGCACCGACTACTCGAGATGTGGCCTAACAAGTACATTAAAATATACAAATAAGTAATTGATAGAATATTGATAAATTTTGGTAAAAATATTAACAAGTATTGATAAAAATATACAAATAACCAAAATGATGACCAACTTACAAACTCATTTAGGTTGATCTCAAGACCTTCTTTCTTCCAACTGAATATGTTGTTAGAGGTTCATTAATACAAAACCATAATTCCATCATAATAAAACCATAACTGTATAATGTTTGTTGCTTTACAGTGAACCCTTTCTAAAATGAGGTGACCAGAATCGCCCTGCACACTCGAGATGCTGGCCTAGCAAGTCATCTATTAAGTATCGAAATATTTCATTAATTTCCTTTTACTTTTTAAACTTTTTCAATTGAATTTTCCGCTACAGTGCAGTAAGGGTTTTGCGTCAAAGCAGAAGCTCCACTCTGGAATTGCGCGATTATATGTGCCATTGGAACGTTTCTGCAAACGTTCCCAAGCCCATTCCTTAGGGAGTTCGGGGTATAAGGTTGAAGAAAAGGGGGTGAGTTTGTTTTTAATCTGCTTAGAGGCTAATGGAAGGTGATACAGAGAAAGGAGTCAAAATGGCATCGATGGAACTTTTATTTTTTATTTTTATCTAATCCTCTATCGCCATACCTTCCGACACTTCATATTCTGTCGTGTGTACTCCCCCTTAAAAAGCTTTTAACGCACCTTTGGATGGAGAAGAACGTTCTCTTTAAGCGCAGAAAGCGAACTCGGTGCTTGAGTTTTCGTTCGAGAAGATAATAATCTCGCATGGGATGCATTTAGTGTATCTGTCCCGTTTTATTTTACGAGAATCCTTTATTGTTGTTATTTCGTTGGGAGATGAGGACCTTTGGGGTAATAAGCGGCGATGGTGTCGCGTTTCTGCATTGATTTAACGATGATGGGAGGTGGTTAAAAATAAAAGCGATGGTGGAAGTCGGAATCATTTAATGCAATGCAGAGATATGAATGCGTTCTGGGGAGAAATTAATTTATATTTTGATGGCACGATTTCATTTTCTGTTGCAAAGCAACGCCAATCCACATAGAATTACCGACAAGCCAAGAGCTAAGGATAAGTTCATAAATATTACACTAAAAGATGATAAACTTTTATTTGTCGAAAGTTGTTCTTATGAATCACTTTCGACAAATGAAAGTTTATCATCTTTTAGTGTAATGTTTATCAACTTTATCCTTAGCTTTTCGCTTGTCGGTAATTTTATATGGATTGGCGTTGCTTTGCACAGAAAATGAAAACATGCCCTCAAGATGACGCTAGCAATTGAAATTCACGAAAGAGTGGATAAAAGTCATTTTTCCCTTGGGGGCCTTCGTATTAGGTCATTTTCATGCATTACAGACAGCTTCTTAAGTAATTATACTATATTAATTAATCTTTTACTCATTTATTATATGATGATGCACATAAGCTAAGGATATGGTTGTGCTGGAAAAATGTATTACTGTAAAATTGCAACAAAAGGCAATTATGTTGGACATGAGAAGGCACACGCGTTGGTTCAGAGTATGCTTGTAAAATTAGAGAAAAGATCTGAATTCGTTCATGTTAAAAGTGGATACATTTTTTGACAATCAAGCGGATAATGTTTAGAAATAAATACAACCCTAAAAAACAAAATGTTTAATATAAATTCTTTATATACATTGCTAATTTTTATATTCATCAACACAACGCCGATTCTGTAAACAGAGCGTGCTTGGTGTTTGCATCTAATTTTAATTATCAAAAATATTTCTATGAGGAAAATGTGCGGCAAACTACGTTTCAAACTTTATTTATTAAAAATGAACGTGAATCTCACATCCAAATATCCTTTATTTTGATGAAAGTAATGATATAATTTATTTATTAAAAATATTTCGGCAACAGGAAAGAGTTTCAACAATGATTGGTTCAATGCTATTTTTAAGCAATTAGATGACGGCAAGTTGGTTTTATTAGTATTCCGTAAAGGAGATCTTTTAGTGACAATAACAGCCCCAAAATTTGATAGAATACTTTGTCATTGACATCGAATCTATCTGCCAAGTTTCAGACCGATTGGATGATGGTAAGGGGGTTAATCAGGCCTCCACAGATTTGTACGCCATTAACAAACATACCCAGAAACATACATACACACAAAATCGAAGTTAATATAAAAGATTTTAAAAAGGACAATTTATTCATATTTTTATGTCATTTATACTTATTTTCTTTATTCAAAATTTATGAAATATACATTTTAAATTGGCTAAATCGACTCTCTCTGTTTCACCTATTGAATGTAACGGAGTTTACAATAGCAAAAGAATATTTTATTTTTTTAAACATTACAACTATTTGTTTTTGAAAAATAATTACTTCGTAATGAAAGCAAGTTTAAAAGTACCTTTTTAATTGTTCAAAAGTATTTTTGTTCATTTTTCTACCTCCTCATGAAAACCGTATTCTAAAAAAAAAAGGCATTTTTGGGTTCTGCTTATCAGATATTTTTTTTGTACAATATTACTTTTTATTCATTTTTATTTATGCAAATTACAATGTTGATACGATCTACTGATAGTTTCAATGCGCCATTGAATATTTTTATTTGCATCCTTAAAAGCAAATTAAACAAAAGTTTACCTCCTATTTACAATACACATTATACACTCACTGAGTGTTTTACAAAAAATTTTGAACATCACCAAAATCTATAACATAGAAGTTCCTAAATTTTTAGAAGTCAGTATTTACGAAGATGAACAACTTCTTTTTGTACTTCCTCACTTAATAACACAAAACATTTTATTAATAGTCAAACTATTAAAAATTAATGCCAATTGCAATAAAAAATAGTATTCAAAGAAGATACCGTATTTAAGTCAAATTTTTAAAAATTAATTTTACTGTAGCTTCAAAAACTTTAAAGTCCCCAAAACATTTAATGGCTTTTCGAATAATCAAATTTGAAGAAGTGTTTATTTCGAAAACGATGAAAACATAACTTTATATTAAAACTGCCATAAAAAACGGTCGATATGCTCTTTTATCTCCTCTTGTGTGCAGAAGTATATATGACCACTACTTTTTAGTGATGTCATATGTTTTTGTGTCTATCACATGAAGTCGTTTACCATTATATTATGAACAACACATTGTATTACTTCTCTCTTAAGAATCCTACTTGTAACAGGTTAGAAGTCCATTTATTTTTAAAGTAGGTAATTGTCAAATTTGATATATTTATTAATTTTATTTATTTATATATACTTATTTTATTTATTACTAAAATTTTATTTATTTATGCATATTTAGTTTATTTATTAATAAAATTACTTTAAACATTGAGTAAATTTTTTTTTTTTACGCTTGACTTGATATTTAAGTTTCCAAGAAAGCATTTTGTTTTTATCTCTTAGGAAAAACAAAAGAATGCAAGACGCGCTTTTTCCAATTGGAACTGCAAGTGTTGAAAATAGGAATGACATTCGAGTTTTGCATGATTTAAAAATTTACAATCAAAGCATTTTTTTTTCAAAATTTTTAATTTATTCTATTGACTTTCTGGTAGAATTAGAGGACATCATGGATTTACAAGAGAATGAGTTTTAGCGGTTAATCATATAAATCAAATGACCATTTATTTCAAAGGACTCATAAAAAAAAATCTCAGCTAAAGAGTAAAATAAATGACAGCATTATTTACATACAATTCTTAAGGTTGAATCATGTCTGAACGTTAATTTATGGCAATGATTATTTAAAAAAAAATATATATCCACATATTCGCAGGTAATAAACAGATAGAAGATATAACTTTTGTTGAGTGAATAAATCTCTCTTAGAATTAATTGTAACTTCTTTAAACAGCTCCCTTAATTTCACGTTGCATATTGTTTTAATATAATAAAAGTCTATTTTTTAATAAAGTTGTCTCCTTCACAAAGAGTAACACAATCATATAAATTAAAATAAAGACAATTAAGAGCTTTATAGAAGATAATAAAACGTTGACTGCTCCACGATGAATACAATTAGTGCAACCCCCCCCCCTCCCCTACAGAGCAAACTTCTAATAACTTAGAATGCAAAAATGCTTCTCCCGACGTTACTAATTTGCGCTTTTCGCAAAGACATCACTCGGAAGCGCCATCTTTTGACAATTTTTTTTTCCTTCCCTTTCGTAAACAGTACTGGCGCTCGTTTCAATCCAAAAGCAAATTGAGCATTCCCGACCAAAAAGCAAGACTTCCACCCGAATCATATTCGAACTGGTTCTGAAAGGAGAAGCATAAAGAAGAAAACAAAACAAAAACAGTCTCCCTTTTCCCAAATTCGTTTGGCATCAAGCCTAATTAACTACTAATGAATTAAAAGCTTTCGCGCTACACGCACAGCCACTCTTTTAGCGAACGATTCGCAAAATTTGTCTTCCCCGGGGACGGGGATTGGCAACAAGTCAAACCATTTTGATACTCCTTCTCTTTCCTTTCCCGCCGTTAAATTCGCGCCAAATACACATCTTTTATTCCTTTTTTTTTATTTATTATTATTGTTATTTCGTTCTTGTATTCAACAGACGGTTTAGATAGCGTATGACGTCAGAGTTAATCTGCTTGGGGAAGTATTCTTTTCCCTTGCTGTTGAGGTGGTTGGGGGGAGGGGGGGGATATTGTATAAAATGAAGACAGAGGGGAGGGGGTTGGATTTCAGCAGTTCATATTTTGATCTCATTCTGTTGAATTTGGCTGGTGCGCTCCTGAACTGAGAACACCATGGTTTGCGCAAAAAGGGAGAGATAGGGGTGCTTATGTTTTAATCTTTTCGAAACCTTTTTGAGATCTGGCGGAACGTCTTTTAAGGACAGTGGAATTTTGCGATGAGGTAGAGTGAAAATGGGGAAAGAATGCATTCTTTTTAAAAAGTAAAATCGTTGTTTTCATATGCAGTTACACTCTAACATGATCGTAGCCTATAAAAATATTGATGTGTCATCACACATCAATATTTTTATGTTAAATATCAAATTTGATAATCGAAAATTAATAATTTCCACCATAAGTAAGGATTTTTGTTTGCTTTTATCTTTTGTATTAAGAAAAAAGTTAGTTGTTTTCTAACTTAAAAAGTACCCCTGCTAGTTTATAAATTAATAAAATTAAAGAAAAAAAAAAGAGCAAATGAACATACTAAAGTACAAGTACTTCTCTCACTTATAAACAAAACATGACGTACTATTAAAATTTTAATATTATAAAAATATTGAAAAATAGTGCAATAAGTAAAAATTTTATCGTTTTGAAAATACTTTTTTTTTTATAACAGCGAGAAAAAAAATTAAAGTTTTTTACTTTCAATTAACCATATGCATGCATAGGGTAATGAAAGTATAGCATTCGGTCCAAAAACATTTTTCGTTTTTTTTTTTTTTTGCATTTCTCCTCGTTTTGGAACATCCTGATTTCACAAAAGTGATTTAGAAAAAATGTCTCTGTGTGTGTGTCTGTGGTCAGCATAACTCCCGAACAAATTGACCTACGATGTACAAATTTGGTATGAGGGTTAGTGGTGGCCATGAAACCTACCATTATGGCTTTCGTCAAAATCGCGCATGCGTATAAGGTAGCTGCCATTGAAAAAAATCATGTTTTTCAATGATTGCTAAAAAACAGCTCTAAAGATAATGATAAAAATCGCTGTGGTAATACCTCTTAAGGTGTTAGAAACATCCCCACCTCCGAAATTCCCATAAAAATGTTTTAATGGCGTAAAAAGTTGAAAAATGAATTCCTTTAAGACAGAGTTCTCTTTCCTTGAGCATACCTCATCAACTATCGTTTTTTCTTCTCCTCTCATTTAAGCTTATAATAAAGGATAATATAAGGATTATCAAAAAGTATATCGCCAAAATTCCAATTTTGGCAATTATTATTATTTTTTATTTTTACTTTTTGGACCTATAGAAGATTAATCGCAAAAAATATCGCCAAATGATTATTCTAAATAAACGATGAAAACATACCAACGGTAAATGACACAAATCCACTCCAGTATTATAGTGTAATTTAAAGTTGTGAGATGTTCCACACCTCTAGTCTTCTCTGGTGTGTGTAAAAATATCACACCAGTTCTCGAGGGTTAAAAACAATATCTATGGTACACTATCTGTAATAAGCTTGCAAATGATACATTTGACTAACCAACACATTTGGGTACAAATCCCAAGTCAAATTACAACACAAATTCAAAATGAAAACCAAACAAATTCAGTCCAGCAATTCCATTCAAAGAAGGTTTATCAATTCGGCTTAATACGCTTTTTTCAATTCGAAAACAAATTGAGCAATACTTTACAACTTTGCAGCAAATTCAACGTCAATATCTTCCCTCATATTCCCCGATGTCGTCTCCTTTCTTCTTCTTCTTTTTTTCTTTTACAGGAAGCCAACTTTAACGTCCAATTTAAAATAATGTTATCGTTTTTTCTTACCTTGCTGAAAATGGTATTAGCGGATAAGACTTACTTTTGAACGGTACCGTTGCAATTTTAAGAAGTCCTTTTGGGAGAAAGAAGATGCAGCTATTTAATGTGATGTTCTTTAATCCTATACTAAGAAGAGAAGATGTCACACATATAAGTTTGTCGCTTGCAATCCTCTACACTACCTTGGAGACCGTATTTGTTATAAAAAAAAAATTCTCAGTGTGCGATACATGTAGATACTTATAGGATAAAATAATATAACCCATAATAACAAAGTTTTTAGAAAGTCCTTTATATGCATTGTCATTTTTTTTATTTTCATTAACACAGATACCAAAAACATTTCACTCAGTAAAATGTGCGGCAAACTATGTTTCAAAATTTATTTATTAAAAATGACGTTTATTCTTTATTTATTTTCTGATTAAAGTATTTTATGATATGTATTTATTATTTATTATATCATTATTTATTTATTAAAACAAATTTTGGCAACAGGAAAGAGTTTCAGCAAAGATCGGTTCAATGCTATTTTAATGCGACGGGATGACGGCAAGTTGGTTTATTTGTATTCCATAAAAAAAAAAAAAAAAAAAAAAAATCTCAATGCGCGATACTTGAAGATACTTCTAAGATAAAATAATATAACCCATAAAAACTGAGTTTTTAAAAAATCCTTTGTATGCATTGTCAATTTTTTATATTCATTAACACAGCGCTGATATCAAAAACATTTCTATGAACAAAATGTACGGCAAACTAGAATTCAAAATTTATTTATTAACAATCAACGTGAATCTCGCATCCAAATATCCTTTATTCTGATCAAAGTAATTACATAATTTATTTATTAAAAAAAGTTTGGAAACAGGAAAGAGTTTCAACAATCATCCGCTCAATGCTACTTTAATGTGATTGGATGACGGCAATTTGGTTTATTAGTATTCCGTAAGAAAGAAAAAAAAATAAAAAAAATCTCAGTTTGCGATACATGTAGAAACTAGTATATACACCAATATCAAAAACATTTCTATCAGAAAAAATGTACGGTAAACTACGTTTCAAACTTTATTTATTAAAAATGAACGCGAATATCACATCCAAATATCCTTTATTTTGATGAAAGTAATTATATAATTTATTTATTAAAAAAAATTTGGCAACAGGAAAGAGTTTGAACAATGATCGGTTCAATGCTATTTTAATGCAATTAGATGACGGCAAGTTTTTATTAGCATTCCGTAAAGGAGATCTTTTAGTGACAATAACAGCCCCAAAATTTGATAGAATGCATTGTCATCGAACCTATCTGCCAAGTTTCAGCCAGATTGGATGATGGCAAGGGGGTTAATTAGGCCTCTGCAGATTCCAATCCCATCGACAAACAAACCATCACACAAAATCGAAGTAAATACAAAGGCTTTATAATAGGGTTTGTTTGTTTTAAGGAATGGCATCAATGATGCATTTTTAAACGAACTTTAACGAATTATTCTTTTGAAATATTTCTTGTTTTTTTTTTTTAGTTTTTTACTTTCAATCACCCATGTTTTAACATAGGGTAAAAAAAAATATTGTTTTCGGTAATTTTTTTTTTGTTCCGATATGTTTGCATTTCTCCACGTTTTGTAACATCCTGACTTCAAAAAAGGGGTCTACAAAATATGTCTGTCTCTAAATTGTGTGTCGTGGTAAGTATAACTTCCGAACGAATCTACCTATGATGTTCACGTGTACGTGTTAGTGGTGGTCCTGGAACCTATCATAAGGATTTCGCCGAAATTGCGCATTGGTAGCTGTCATTGAAAAATCATGTTTTTCAGTAATTGCTAATAAACGGATCGAACGATTTTGATCTAAATTTCTGTGATAATATCTCTTAAGATGTTCTAAACATCTTCATCTCCTGAATTCCCTTAAAATTTTTATTAAGGCGGAAAAAGTTGAAAAAAGAATTATTTCAACAGAGTTCTTTTCCCTTGAACATCGTTCATCAACGACTGTTTTTTTTTCTCTCCTCTGTTTTAGGATAACGTAAGAATTGTTGAAAAGTATATCACCAAAATCGTACTATGGCGTTTTTTGAAAGACCGTATAAGAATTATCGCCAAACTGGCAATTTTTTCTAAATGAATGATGAAATTATAAAAAAGGTGAATAACCCCAATCTACGTCAGTATTATAATGTAATTGAAAGTTGTGTGATGTTTCACACCCCTAGTAAATGTAAGTTTAACAGTTGCATCATGCAATAAACTCTTGGTAATCACACGCCGTCTGTTCTTTGTTATTTGAACATCAAATCAGTCAATTAATTTTTTGTTTCAGTTTAAAGTAATATATATATAATGGATAATAAAAGTAGAAAAATTTCTATGCATGGTCAGTGTAACTCCGGAACGTCCAAAATCGGTAACCTAGAAAAACTGCCCAAACGATTTTGATTAAAATCTCTGCCATAATGACAAAGCCAGGCCTTTTTATACATCACATGCGAAAATTCGGTTAAATTTTTATAAATATGTAAGAAAAAAGAAAGCTTAAAAGACCGATCATCGCCAATTTCCCCATTGTTGATGTTGTTTTTTCTGCCAATATATTAATTATTACATTAAATATCGCAAACCTGGAGATTTTTTAAATTAATAAAAACATTAAATCAAACCCATAAATATTAAATTACATTTATCCATGTAAAATTAATTGACTAGTATTATTGTACGATTGAAAGATGTGAGATGTTCTACACCAATAGTTCTGACTACAATGAGTCTTCTATTGATAGTGAGAGTAGAGGGATATTAGGTTATTTCATATACTATAAAAATCATTGCTATTCAGGGTTTGCTCACTAAATTAATTTGCGCACTGACATTTTTCTTAAAAAAAATAAATAATAATAATTACATATATATATATATATATATATATATATATATATATATATATATATATATATATATATATATATATATATATATATATATATATATATATATATATATATATATATATATGTATATATATATATATATATATATATATATATATATATATATATATATATATATATATATATATATATATATATATATATATATATATATATATATATTATATATATATATATATGTATATATATATATATATGTATATATATATATATATATATATATATATATATATATATATATATATATATATATATATATATGTATATATATATATATATATATATATATGTATATATATATATATATATATATATATATATATGTATATATATATATATATATGTATATATATATATATATATATATATATATATATATATATATATATATATATATATATATATATATATATATATATATATATATATATATATATATATATATATATATATATATATATATATATATATATATATATATATATATATATATATATATATATATATATATATATATATATATATATATATATATATATATATATATATATATATATATATATATATATATATATATATATATATATATATATATATATATATATATATATATATATATATATATATATATATATATATATATATATATATATATATATATATATATATATATATATATATATATATATATATATATATATAATCTATTATAAATGAAAATCCAAATAGCAAAAGACAATACTATGTGGATTCATTTCATTAAGTGATAATTTTTATTTTAATTACTATTATTTATATATTTTTATTTTAATTACTATTATTTATATATTTTTATATTAATAATTAATAATATATATTTTATAATTAATAATTATATATAATTATTTTAATTTTTAAAAAGAGCTTATATAATTTTTTTTAAAGATACTTTTTCATATTATATTCATATGTGATTGCTAATATTCTTTGAGGCCCTTTAAATTTGAAACGGTGTATCGTATATCCAGGGAAGTAACGAATACCTAGAGTAAAGTGCTCATGCTAAATATTTTGAGACAGATCATAGTCGGTGATTTTTGGAAGTTACAAAAATAACAGCAAACGTATTAATTTTCCAACGTAGATGGGTTATGGATATCTATTATAATTGAAAATCCAAATAGCAAAAGACAATACTAGGTGGATTCACTCCAGATGCATTGATGTAAGGTTTTCAAATATAAAATAAAATATGCCAGAATCTATATTTGAGTTTTTAATTTATGTCATTTCATTAAGTGATTTGTACCTTCTCACGAAATTTCAAGTTTTTTTACAAAATAGTTTCTGAAGGCAATGGTCTAGAAGATTGCTACAAAGCGTGAATAGAGAATAATCCTTACTAGGATTTCTTAAAATATCTCCAAAGAAGTTATTTCATTTTTTGTGCAATCATAGTAATAATTTTGATTAATGTTTTTATACAGTAAATTATCAAAGAACACAGTTCAAAATTAAAAACATCAAACGACAAATACCTTCAATAAGACAACAGGCATACAATTCAAAACATAAATTCACTCCATTATTTTATAAAATTTTAGAAAAAAAGCATTCGACTTTTAAATTCAATAATAACAAAAGAAAAAGATAATTTAAATGTACTCAATTTTCCGTATTTCAACGTTATATTTCAACTACATAAGTTTTAAATTTACAAATATATTTTTGCTCTATCACGTTTGCATAAAATGTTCAAGAAAAATTTGTAAAGACTTCAATATTTCAGAGTTTACACAGATGCATATTATTGCTTGAAATACAATTCGGGAAATGCAAGCGCACATTTTTAATAAAACTGAAAAGCGATCGATTCAGTATTTAAATAAAAGTTACGATAGTAAATTGTAAAGAATTTATTTTATTTGAAAACGATGGATGAAGAATAGATCTAGTAGTTCCATTGCAGTGTTCGGTTACTTTAAATTACGATTAATAAAATGAAATAAAAGTACTTTACATTGCAGAGAATGTGATTAAATTCCTTTCTACATTTCAAAGATTGGTATTCGAAAATAACGTTGATTGCATTGAAATATATACTTCTTATTCAAAGTATGCGTCTTTTACTTTCAGATTTTGCAATGAGTAAATTATATAAGTAATGTTGAATGGTAAATTTTAAAAAGAGCTTATATAATTTTTTTTTTAAAGATAATACTTTTTCACATTATATTCATATGTGATTACTAATATTCTTTGAGGCCCTTTAAATTTGAAACGATGTATTGTATATCCAGGGAAATGACGAATATCTAGAGTAAAGTGCTCATGCTAAATATTTTGAGACAGATTAGAGTGGATGATTTTTGGAAGTTACAAAAATAACTAAAAATATTAAAGGAGACATTTAAAAAAAGTACACATAGAAAAAGGTTCACAATCGTATGACAAAATCAAAGGGAAAAAATTCATAAAGTTATGTGTAAAATTAGCGGATATATTTGTGTTTGAAATAATGGACTATTCGCAACTTCAAAAAGGGACCGTCCTTAAAATGAGAAACATGTTTTTCGATGTTATCTTACAGCTGTATGATAACACAGGGTAATACCGGTAAATTATAATATCGAATAAATAGGAATTATGTCAGTGATACTAACTCATATGTTTTAATAACTATTCAAAAGAACATTGCATAAAATAAAATAACTTTTTATTATAGTTGAAAAATATATAATATAGGAATTAAATGCATAGGTTTCATTGGCGAAAAATACACGACGTTCTAAAATATGTGAAGCCTACTATGTAGCATCATAAGCAGCCAGCGAAGAAGAATTTTAGTAAACACAATTGTGGGGATATTTTTTTCCATTTGTAGCTTAAGAAATTGTATAGTGTAAAAGAACCCTTAATAACGTTCTTGACAATAATATGAATTCCTTAATAAATTGTTAAAGCCATCTAAATACTCTGAAAAATATCTATAAAGACCATTTTGGAAACATTTAAGTGCTTCATATGTCAACAAACTTTCAAACAGTGCAGTCATTTTGGTATTTTATAGTACGATACAATAGTAAGTAATTAAAGAATTTTTTTTTTTTTAATTCAAGCTTTTTTTAATTCGATTTTTTGGGTGCTTTTAATATACGGTTATCATAAAATTCAAAATCTTAAAACAAATTTGCAATTTAATTCTGAAAGATCAATTAAAATTTTAATTATGAGATCTTATAATAAATAAGTATATTGCAAGTATATTAGGGTGGTTCAAAAACATATAGGGAATTTTTTTTTTTTAGTTAGATACCACGATACCCCCTCATTTTTTTTACATCTACCATTACAAATATTCTAGAAAAGTTTCAGAATCTCATTCCAATTAAAAGATGGATCTCAATGAACAGGAAAATTTTGTATTTTAATGTATTTTTAGGTATTTGTATTGTATTTGCAAGTGTAAGTGTAAGTGAAAGCAAGTTTCTTAAAGAAAGTGTTTATTTATACAATAATTAAAAATATTGAATAAGTTAGTAAAAGTTTGTGAAATAATTAAATACTTGAAGGCTCCGCCCCTGCTCACAAACACTCGTCAATCCCCTTACTACTCCATTTAAACTTTTGAAATTCTGATAAAATTGCTCCTATAAATTAAGCGGTATAAAATCCTGAAAAGCATTCAAAATAAGCGAGTAGTAACCTTAAATACGAAATTACTAAGTAGTGTGGTGTTATATAGACCAATAGTGGTTTTTATTGCATCATTTAAGAGGTTGGTTGGTTGTTTTCAGATTATCTGGCGCTGTCAGCAACACGAGGTCTATAATGCGCCGAAACATTCGTCATTAGACAAGCCAACATACATTTACAAACACCCATGCCTAACACGGGACTCGAACCCGCGACCTCGTGGTCTAGATCATTTAAGAGAAATTCCTAGTAAGGATCATTCCTTAAACTTTCTATGTTACAATCTTCTATCCCAGTGCATTTAGATACTACTTTTTATAAAACCTTGACGAAAAAGATCACTTAATGAAATGACATAAATTGTTTTCATTTAGTGTCTATCTATTATAAATGAGAATTAAAATAGCAAATGATAAAACCAGGTGGAGCCACTGCATATGCATTGACGTAAGAATATGAAACATAAAATAAAATATATTAGACGCTATTTTCTAG
Source organism: Linyphia triangularis (assembly GCA_963978545.1). Lineage (NCBI taxonomy): Eukaryota > Metazoa > Arthropoda > Arachnida > Araneae > Linyphiidae > Linyphia > Linyphia triangularis. Next base: position 66,395,893 of record OZ021731.1, read on the forward strand.
TTTTTAATTTATGTCATTTCATTAAGTAATCATTTTCGCCCCTACTCACTAAATTCCAAGGTTTTGTACAAAGTAGTTTCTTAATGCACTGGGTTAGAAAATTGTAACATGGCAAGTATAGGGAATGGATCCTTACTAGGGCTTCCTCTTAACTGAACATTACAGTTTCACATGGTGAAATTTTTTTTGTATACCAAAAATGGTCGATCGGAAAATACGTAATTCGGATCGGAAAATACATTTTCAAACGACACTCAATCTCCAAGCAAGAACTATATGTCGACCAAAAGGTATAGTGGTTAGCGTGCTAGCTTCTAGACCACGAGGTTGCGGGTTCGAATCCCGTATTAGGCATGGGTGTTTGTAAATGCATGTTGGCTTGTCTAATGATGAATGTTTCGGCGCATTATAGCCCTCGTGTTGCTGACGGAGCCAGATAATCTGAAAACAACCAACCAAGCAAGAACTACAATTAATTGAAATCAATCGAATGAACAATTAATATCAGTGTGGATTAGGTCTGAAAATTATAAACAACATAAATCCTGCAGATGTTGCCATTCAGATTATAGAAACCCACTGTTATAATAGAGACATGTTCGATAATGCAATATTGAAAAAAATTGTTAATTAAACTAATTCATTTTTGTACTTTTGATATTTTTTAGAATTTGATACATTTTGACAAATTTTCAGTTCAAACCTCCTTCAAAGGATACCTTTATCGTAAGAATCGTATCAGAAGTTTAGGAGTAGTGACTGTGACAAAAATATGTCTTGCCTACTATACATATAGATACTAGCTGAATACCCGTGCTGCGCTACGAAATTTTACCATTAGCATTTTAGCGATCAAAAGACATTCATGTATTCTACACTTCAGACGTTTGCTCCCTTTTCGATCCCGACAAATTGATTTATCAAAATAGGAACTTTCCTTTGTTGACATTTTAAACGAAATTTATAATTGTGAATAGTAAACTGGAATAGTTTATTGTGTTTATGTTTGCTCTTAGTTCTAAATTTCAAAGTAGCTGTATTGGAATTAAGTTAATTAGACATTAAGTTAATCCTCGTATAGTTTCAATGTTGCGTCGTCTTTTCATCCCTTAAAAATTCGTTAATCGTTATTGGAATGACTTATTTTTTTTAACATTTGCAAAAAAATATCAGAAAAATGACTACATTGGAAGAGGAACATTCGGATATCCCTCGTTTGGAACATTTAACCCCTTTTCGACCCCTTAAAGTTGGTTAATCGAGAACAGAATAGCTTACTTTTTCTATGTTTAACCTTTTTTGACATTTGTACCAAATTTCCGAGTTGTGACCATATGGGAAGTGGTACATTCGAATATTCCTCGTTTGGAACGTTTAACCCCTTTTCCACCCCTTGATCCACCGGAGATCGGAATAGTTTACTTTTTCTGCGTTTGTCTTTATTGATATTCACACCAGTTTTCAGAATTGTGAAAATATGAGAAGTAGGACATTCGAATATATCGCTCGTTTGGAACGTTTAACCCCTTTTTGACCTCTTAAAATGGGTTAATCGAGATCGGAATAGCTTACTTTTTCTGTGTTTACCATTGTTGATATTTGTGCCGATTTTCAGAGTTGTGACTATGTGGGAAGTAGGATTTTCGAATGTCCCCCGTTTGGAACGTTTAACCCCTTTTCGACCCCTTAAAGTGTGTTAATCGAGATCGGAATAGTTTACTTTTTCTATTTTTACCATTGTTGATATTTGTGCCGATTTTCAGAGTTGTGACTATGTGGGAAGTGGGATATTCGAATGTCCCCCGTTTGGAACGTTTAACCCCTTTTCGACCCCTTAAAGTGGGTTAATCGAGATCGGAATAGTTTACTTTTTCTATTTTTACCATTGTTGATATTTGTGCCGATTTTCAGAGTTGTGACTATGTGGGAAGTGGGAGAATTAGTGATGAGTGAGTCAGTGAGTGAGTGAGTGAATCAGTGAGTGAGGGCTTTGCCTTATATATATAGAGATATAGCTTTATAAATATATATTTCCTTTTCTAAATGATAACTAAGCAAAAGTCGTTGTTTGGTTGTCTTTCTAGATATTGTCTTTAAATTTGCTTTAAAAACTTGTAAAAGATACTGCTTATCATCCTTATATATATAATTTTTAGTTTTATGTATTTATTATAATTGTTTAAATTTCAACCATTCTTTTCAGTATTTTAAATTATAGTTCTAAAACACATTTAAACCTGTTCTGTTGCCTGTTCATAGCTTTGCTGGCCATTTTACTTTTAGTTACCTGGTATCTAGTGAAGCATTGAAGTAAAAAAGTCGATGTCGAATGTTTTGAAGCTTTAAACATTTTGATGAGTCTTAAGTCCAAGAAAGTTTTTTTTTTAAATGTTTTGTCAGTGTGTTTTTCTGTAGTCAAAATAACTCTCAAAAATGTAGCGTATTAGGGTGTAAAAAAGCCAATTGAGGTTATGAGGCTTGAAAATTAGGTTTTCGTCAAAATCTCAAAATCGCACATGCACATAAGTGTAACAAAAACTTAGATGAGAAAAATAATTATCATTTGGCTTAAAGATATATTTTTTGTAAATTGAAGGATTCATTGGGATTGAATCCAATGTTATACAAAATCAGTCTTTGCTTTAAATACAGGTAATGATGTATAGTGGAATTTGTATATAGGTTACCACGATTTTTTATGATAGATCACGCGGGCATTTAACAATGTACACAAAAAATATTTTATACAAATTAAACCTTCGATAGACAAGTTTTTCTTAACTTGATATTAAAATAATATTTGTATAATCTGTTATAAAGTAATAGTTTTATTTCATAGTAGTAATCTATGTAATTTTAATATCTTTAAATATCCAGTGATATTTAATGAAAGCTATTATTATTATCATCCTTATTATTATTATTTATTATTATTATCATCCTTATTATTATTATTTATTATTATTATCATCCTTATTATTATTATTTATTATTATTATTATCATCCTTATTATTATTATTTATTATTATTATCATCCTTATTATTATTATTTATTATTATTATCATCCTTATTATTATTATAATTTATTATTATTATTATCTTTATTATTATTATTTATTATTATTACCAGCATTATCATTACTATTTATTATTATCATCATATATCATATCGTATCGTATTGTATTGTATCGTATCGCCTCATATCATATCATATCATATCATATCATATCATATCATATCATATCATCTTCATACCATTATAAATATTATCATCGTTGTTATTATTAATAATATTAATAATTACTATATAGCCTTTCCATTTGTTGATTCAACTAGCATCAGATGACTTTTTATGAAGCAATCATTCTATATTTTCCGAAAAATCTTTGGCATGGAAGTCCTTACAACCTTGTAATAAATTATGAAATTGCCTCGATAAGATTTCTATATTAGAGCCCTAGTTGTTACTCTTATCCTGCATTTTCCAAAATAAACCACTTTTCCAACAACTTGATATATATATCAAGGTCTTTACGGTTGAAAGAATAACCGAATTTCATTTTGAAACGAAACATTTTTCATTTCAAAACGAAACAAAGCGCCATTACGAGCTTATTTAGTATTACTCCGTACTAAAAGTATCCCAAATTAAACATAAAAAACGCTCTTAAAATCTCCAAAGTGAGGGAGTTAACATGCCTGAGCTTGTTTGCAGAACACAGATCAATTAAGCAGTGATAAAGAAGAGCAGAAGGTTTTCCTAGGCGTCCTGCTTATTTCTTCTCAGAGGACAGAGATAAACAAGATTCGATTACAGCATACCGATCCCTGTAGGTATTTGAAGAATGTAAGGTTTATTTATAAATCTGGAAAATCATCCCAGGTGGGCTTCAAACATTTTTATGCAGTATTATCATCATCATCATCATCATCATCATCATCATTTTTTTAATTTATTTTTATAACTATTGTTATTACTATTGTTATTCTTATTATTATCTTATCATGATCATAATTATCACTATTATTATTTATTATTGTTATCATCATCATCATTATCATTATTTATTATTATTAGTATCATCTTATCATTTTCAAAATTATAATTATTATTATTTATTATTGTTATTATTATCATCATGATAATAATAACAATGTTATTATTATTGTTCTTCTTATTATTATCACCATTATCATTATTTATTATTATTATCACCATTATCATTATTTATTATTATTATCACCATTATCATTATTTATCATCATCATCATCATTATTGTTGTCATCATCAACATTATTACTGTTATTATTTTTATTAATACTATTATTAAGTTTATTACTATTACGTTTATAATATTATCTTATTTATAATACTTTAATGAACGCGTTTTAATAAAATTAACATCCTGATAGAATGAGTTTAAATTTTCCCTACCAGAAATAGTGCCATTTTAACTATTTGTAGGATGTTAATTTTATTGACGAAGGAAGATTGTATGAATATGATAATGAAGTTTCAGATCAAGTATACAAAAATCTTAATAAACGTTGGAATACTGTCATGTTTACATACAATTGTGACGTAACTTTACACTTATAAAATGTTTAACACTAAATTGCATGTAAGGAAACTAGAAAGACCATGCGAAAATCGATCATAAAGTGAGGCATCCACCATGCTAGACTTGAAACTACAATCGTCTGACCAAAGCCATCACTGTTGTCTAAGAGAAGTTTCGGGGTGTGACCACTACAGTACTCATTTCGCAGTGAAAATGGAGGGAAGAATGACAGAATGAAAACCTGTGACTGTAACGTGGGTGTAGTGAAAGAAATCACAGTGAAGTGATTCATTTGTTGCAAAAAGGTTTTGCAAGTGCGTAGTCCAAGATCACCACAGATGATACTGTCTGCTTATCACAGAAGTAGTCACCACCATATTGCTTAGCGTTGTCTGTTGCTATAGTAACAAATCTCATTTTTCTTCTGGGATATCAAGAGAAAGATATATACTATACTTTGGCATGGACCACCCTTATTCTAAATCGACAAATCTTTCTTTCAATAGCAACTGTCATCAACTAGACTATTTGGTGGAAGCTATTTTTCTGATAGATAGTATTACTATGACCAGGCAGAAATCGATCATGTAATTGCAGTCACCATACTTGTAACTATAACCGTGACACAAAAGCGATCGTCGTTGTCAGAGAAAAGTTGAATGGTTTTGAAGTGCCACCACATATGTTTTTCTTTTCTAAAAAATTTAACATTATACATTTATTTTCACACACATTAAATTTCATGAGTTACTTTGGAAGGTACTTCCCTCAAAAGGATAATAAAAACGGGGTAGACTTTCACCATTTCGTTTGGAGGATGTGAAGTTCCAGAGTATACTCAAAATGTATTCTTAAAAGAGTAGAAAAAAATAAAAAAATAAAAAAAATCTAAAAATGTCCTGCTTTAAAAAGATATGCCATTAACTCAGTATTATCATTAAAGTAATAATTCAATTTTAATCATTTATTGACGAATAAAAAAGAATTTAAAATTTCGTCAAACGTAACGTCAGATGAGAACGCAGTCAGTAACAAAATAACTATATATAAATTTTGGATCTTAGATTAACCTTTGCTTTGGTATAACTAAAACTTTCTATATACCAAACAATAGAAAATAGGCTGTTATGACAGTGTGGGTAAAGACTGAGCTAACTGTCATATAATTACCAAAATGAAAAACATCATAGACTTTATACATTGCGCATCAAATTTTCTTGCTATTACCTGGAGTTCGATGGCTTACCCTTATATTGATGGGTGAAGTAACAATAGAAGGAGCCCTTTAACAAAACCTCTAGGGATCCAAAAAGCAAATTCTCTCCTATTCACTTCAGTTCGGGGGCATGGGGATAACATCGTAGGTAGAAGGAGTCCCCTGTCTGCTACATACAATGCCTTTCCCATCACTTGACATCACTGGATCGCGATTTGTGCCGGTAGAGTGGCATCGATTCAATGCTATTAGCCTTAAGAGACATCTCAAAGCGCCACCTGACGGCTTGGAGGTTACTGTCAACTTTACTGAGTTACTAGACTCTTTTCTGTGACGGGAGAGAATTTTCTATGGAAAAGCGTTCTAGAAGACACACACGAGCGCATGGATTATTGGATCATCTATTGGTAAAAAAATAATTTGGAAGATTTTTTACAGCATTTTAAAATTTGAAGGTACAGTAAATCACATTTGCAACTAGAGTGCATGAAAATGCTTGAGTGTCTCTGTATTTTTAAGTGTCTGAAAGTTTGTCTGAGTGCCTTACTGTTTGTCTGAGTTCAAGAGAGTGTTTCGACTTTTGAATTTATAAAATTTTAAGCTTTTATTTATGCTTTGTTATTTTAGTGTATATTGCTAGACCTTAAAAGTAGTTTCACTTCAGCAACAGGTATGAGCTATACAAAAATTAGTAGTATAGCTGTAGTAGTGAAAAATAAGTAATTTGAAAGATTTTTATTAAAGTAGAAAATATATTTTAGAAATAATCAAAGCACTTAAAAAGAATTATTAAAATAAAAAAAATATTATTCAGTAGTACCCACAAACTATTCGAAAATTTACATTTCAAGAGTACGAGCAACTATTTTTTCCGGCACGAGTTGAGTTATCTTAAAAAACACGTGCTTTTTTGAAGTATCACAAAACAGTTATCAATATAAACCATCTGCCTTTAGAAAATAACTTTAAGTAAACGATTTGTAATAAATTTAGGTCTTTCCTCATATTATCTTATAAATCCCTTTCCAAATAAACTTCTAGAAGACATTTGATTGATATCTTGTAAAATAAGAAAGATTACAAATTCAAGAATAACTATATTGATTTGGTTTCGATGCACCTTAATCTTTTGCAGATTTATCTTTTATCGTTATCTTCTGAGCAAACAAACTGGCTGAGATGACTCTGAAGCACTCACAATTTATCATGTTCAGTATTCATTGTCATCTGTTTTTTGGTCATTGTCATCTACTTTTAGGGTTAAAGGGTACAAATGCTTACATTTGAAAATGAAGGATGATACAAAAGTAACAAGATTTTTGAAAAATCGATAGTTCCCGAACATTTGAGAGTAGGATAGAATAGTGCTACTTAAGTAGGGTGTGGTCTTATACTCAATGTGCAAGATTTTGATGCAAAGCGCCATCTATTGATAAAAAGTTAAGTATTTTTATTTTGTGAAACCGCATCATCCTATTACCTGTAAATTAAAAAAAAAAATTTAATGCTCTTTTCCTTTTGGATTTAATAGCAGGTACCTTTTGCACCTGTGTTATTTTTTATTAATAAGCCCTGTTGCAACATCCCATTGTACTGCTGACTTGCATACCAAACTTGAAAAACGTAGAATGATCTATTCTGAACTTTTAATAATTTGACAAAAAGACACATGGACTATTTTCTAAATAAACGCTTTTTTTTTATCTTGGATATTTTAAAAGTAGAGATCAATAAAAAATTCGTATAGTTTGCTTAAATAAATACTATACTTTTATTGTTTTATACTACCTTTCAAGTAATTGAAGGTAAATGATTTTTTATTAGTTAAGTATACTAAAGATTATGTCATTTCAAATGAGAACAAATAGCTAGAAGCAAATTTGCCAAAAATTCCAGTTTTAGTTACATATAAAAAATTTTGTCTAACGAGAACTATAATTTTAAACTAAATGAAATGACACAACCTACTACTAATTATTTATATGAATTGAAAATCTTAGATCGAATGAATCAACTCCTTCCATTCATAAAACCCACGATATCCACAGACACCACACTAAAAAAGTCTTATCCAAGCCTCGGGGTTACTGCAATAAGGCATCTTTTTTTCGTAACAGAATACTTTTGTAGATGATACTCAAAGAAACACACACACGCAAATCTTCCCTGTTGTCCTATCAAACTTACCCCCGTCTTTAGAAGACAGATTCAGAATGAATATCGAAGACATATGTTTCGTGCCACATTGTAGTATGGGACGTAATAGACTTCCTGGCTGGATACCTGAATTATTCGCTCTGTTGCGTACAGCTTTTCCGTACGGCTGAGCTGGATGTATAGCTATATTTACACAAAGAGATGAATGCTTTGTTGGCTTTGTGGCCCTTTATTATGGAATTTTATATTTATTTGAGACGGTTTGTTGAGAAATTTAAACGTCGGGGAAGATCTATTTATGAGAGGTGGGTAGGAAAAAAAAAATCTTGGTCTGCCCTTGACAGGATTTAGGAACGGAAAAGTTTGGGTTTACCACATAGAATTATATACAGTTATAGTAGATCCATAGTTTGTTGTCAATCGCCATTGGATGAAATTAACAGCACTAAAGGCTGATTTTTATGTTAATAGTTGGTGTACCAGTTGATATTGCCAGCCTGTGACGTCACCTGTATACTGGCGCCAGTGGATCAAACATTTTCTATTTAGTGGTGGTGGTAAGTCTCATCATCCAGTTAACTGTTCTCTCCCATTACTACCGACAGGTGGCGCAACATTTGATCTGCTGACGTCATATAACCGACGATCTAAACTGAAACTTCGACTGGTAGCGTGTAAATCAGCCTTGAGAGTGGAAAAGTAAGGGGAAAGTGTAGAATTCGTTTAAACTTCGATGCCAGAGGTTATTTTTTAGCAATAAGCAAAAATAGACAAATGGTGTTCCAAATTTCAATGGATTCTGCTTTATGAATGGTATGTGAGTGTATTAAATTGAGATATCTTCTAAATATAACCAATAATAAAGTCATGTTTAATAAAATATTTAGCGAATTCGAATAGCCAGAGACATCTGTAGTTGCTTTGGTGAAACAAATTTTCTAATGGAGTCTTTCCAAGGCTACGTCACTATCAAATGCTAGATTCGAGGAGAAATGTGATGCTCATTGCGATTGTCTAATGGAATGTAAAAATTTGTTTCTACAAAGTTACAAGTATTTCCAGTTGATAAAATCCAACTCACAATAATGCTTCGCATATGCTCGATGACAATTTCAAGAAAGCCGTGTCATAGCTGAACTCGTAGATGTTGTCCTTCCAATATGATTATGGATTTATGATGGAATTATTGCACTTACTACCAGAAATGTCTCTACAACTATAAGGTTTAAGAAACTTTTTAAAGAATTGAGTTACTGAATTAATAATCAAGTATAAAATGTCCTTTTACTCTCTGAAAGTTCAAATATTTTAGACCTAATATTTAAAAAATATTTTAATTCACATTGCATACGGTATTTTAGTAACGAATACTATGCATTGTAAATACAGACCCATTGTGTATCGTTGTAAAATTTCTTAGCGTCGATTGCTTATTAAACAGAGAGAGAAATTTATAATTTACTGATGAAATAATCGAACAGAAAATGCCTTTTTATTTTAAACTCCAACTTTTGTTTTTACCAATCAATCGTAAAAATAACTTAAAACGAACTACTACTATTTTAAAAGCGAAGAACGTGCGTAGTAAAAATAGCTCCCCTTCGGACAACATAGCTAAAACAACTATAGATTCACTCAGACAGTATAAAAAAAAAGTTCAACGTGAGGAGCTGATTCCTTTTTCAATATTCCTTTGACGTCATACTCTATACCCATCCAATTCCCTATGCGGGATCAGGTCACATAATTACTCAGAGTAACCATACTATTATAAAAACCGCACTGTTATAATAAGGAAGTGCTCATTTTTATTTTTAAGGACTTATCTGGAAAAACGGTTAATCGAGAACACTCCGCTATGGATAATTGCCCGCTTATCCGATATCATGCATAGTTGGATTACTTTGGGTCCAGGGTCAAACGATAAAAAAAGGTTTTTTTTTTGTTTTTTTTTGTAAATTGAGTTTCCGCGTAAAAAAAGCCCCTGGGGTTGAAAATTAATGAGGAATATGGTTTTTTCAGTGAATAATTGTGTTTTCAGGTGGTTTAATTAGACGGAACCAAAACATTGGTATTCTATTTCTAGGTATGTTATAAGCGATATTTTCGGAAGTGAATGAAATGATTTTTAATGAGATGAAAAGCTCATGTTAACACTTAAAAATTAAGGGTATGAGTTTGATTGTTCATACAGTAGGTTTTGATAGAAAAGTATAGGAAATTTAAGTGGATGTTTTAAATTATGTTTCGTAGTATATGAAGGTATTAGATTTTGTTTGTATATTTAAAAACAATTATTTTTAAATCATGCAAAATGGCTTATCAATTAAATACTTGGGTCAAATTGCATTTTTTTTTTAATAAAAATGTACCATTATTAATGTGGATATGGCAAGATTATGCCTTTTCAATGTTTTATTTATTCCAACGGAGCATTTTTAAAGGTTCATTCCTTCTGAAAAATCCGAAAGTTGAGAAAAATTTGAATTAAAGTTATTTTTTTTTTAATCCATGATTAGTATAGAAGATTATAATTAATCCTAAGGAAGATAATTTTGGTTGATCAAAATTCCTTAGGAAACTTAATTAAAATACGTTTAATAATTGATTTTAAATTTGTTTGTATTACAGAATTCTCATCTTGAGAATATCATATTTTAGAATTTTTAGTGTCCTAAAACTCAAGGGTAAAAGTGGAAAAAAATCACTTCAGTGTCTGTATGTCCACTTGTCTGTACAAAATAGGATAATTAAATAGCTTAGAAACTGCTAAGTCACACACACAAGTTTATCAATATTTACACTCGTAGACATATACTGAATTTTTTCAAAATTTGTTTTAAAAACATTCGCGTACTTTTATACAGAATATACTATCTGATTAAAAATATCAAGACTGATGAATATAATGTATATTTCTCCTGAAAGTTGTTTTGCTTTATATCCATTTCTTCTATTCAAAGAAATAAATTTAAACGTGTTTGAGCTTGAGATGATAGCTTATATTTCTTCTGCTAAAAAAAAAAAAAAAAAAAAAAAAAAGCAGTGAATTAGCTTACTGATTGTATCTCTAATGTTTTTTTTTATAGTGCTAACACTTTGCTGAGTTAAAATTCAAGCATTCAGCTTATTGACAAAAAAAACCCCACCGGTTTTCCATAAATTGCCGATTACTAACACACACATTCCTCAAATTTGCACGCACAATGTTCTGATATGGAGCATATATTTTCTTGAGCCTTTTTTTGCTTTTTATTCTAAAAACCTTAAAAATAAAAGATTGATATAATATTTCAAAAAAAAAAAAAAAAAAAAAAAAAAAAAAAAAAAAAATCACAATTATATTTTACAATGAATTGGAAATTTTTAGTGGCGCAGACATTTTTAGTCAAGGATAAACTTTAAACGTAGTTTCACTGGAATTAGTATTTCGTGCTGGAAACAGACTCAGAAAGAAATTTGATTAGAAAATTATATTCTATATATCATAATTATTTTTATAAATGATCTTTTATACAACATCTAATAACCAATTTGGATTAAGTCCAAATTACTATTATAACCTCATGTAGCTTTCTGGCAACGTTCAAAATCATATCTGTAGAAGGGTTTTTTCTGCGAATGCCGACTTAGTGCTGGGAAAGACACTCAGAAATAAACTGAATTCGAAGACGGAAAATCATGTTTTACATATTGTTATTTATCAAATATAGGCATCTATTAGCCAACATTGTCAGAGCTCATAATTCCTAATATTTCACTACGGCAAATTGCAGCTTTCTGGTAACGCTTTAAAAACATATCTGTAGATCATGGAAAATAAAAACATAGTGCTGAGAAAAAAAGAGATCGAATTTGGAGATGAAAAATTAAGTTTTACGTATTATTTATTGTCTTTAAATGTTGCATCAAATAACCAATATTGTCTGATTCGAAGTTTCTTCTGCCTAGTAATTAATTTTCGTCACTTTTATTTACTTAACGTCACTTTAAAAATCATCTGTAGAAGGGTTTTCTTGGCAAATGAACACATAGTGCTGAGAAAAACAGATATAGAAAGAGATTGAATTTGGAGATGAAAAAGTTATGTGTTACATATTATTTATTGTCTATAAATGGTACGAAATTTAATAACCAATATTGTCTGAGTCGAAGTTTCTTCTGTCTAATATTTTATTTTCGACACATTTCACTTTCAAGTAAAGCTTTAAAAACATCTGTAGAAGGGTTTTCTTGGCAAATGAACACATAGTGCTGAGAAAAACAGATATAGAAAGAGATTGAATTTGGAGATGAAAAAGTTATGTGTTACATATTATTTATTGTCTATAAATGGTACGAAATTTAATAACCAATATTGTCTGAGTCGAAGTTTCTTCTGTCTAATATTTTATTTTCGACACATTTCACTTTCAAGTAAAGCTTTAAAAACATCTGTAGAAGGGTTTTCTTGGCAAATGAACACATAAAGCTGAGAAAAACAGATATAGAAAGAGATTGAATTTGGAGATGAAAAAGTTATGTGTTACATATTATTTATTGTCTATAAATGGTACGAAATTTAATAACCAATATTGTCTGAGTCGAAGTTTCTTCTGTCTAATATTTTATTTTCGACACATTTCACTTTCAAGTAAAGCTTTAAAAACATCTGTAGAAGGGTTTTCTTGGCAAATGAACACATAGTGCTGAGAAAAACAGATATAGAAAGAGATTGAATTTGGAGATGAAAAAGTTATGTGTTACATATTATTTATTGTCTATAAATGATACGAAATTTAATAACCAATATTGTCTGAGTCGAAGTTTCTTCTGTCTAATATTTTATTTTCGACACATTTCACTTTCAAGTAAAGCTTTAAAAACATCTGTAGAAGGGTTTTCTTGGCAAATGAACACATAGTGCTGAGAAAAACAGATATAGAAAGAGATTGAATTTGGAGATGAAAAAGTTATGTGTTACATATTATTTATTGTCTATAAATGGTACGAAATTTAATAACCAATATTGTCTGAGTCGAAGTTTCTTCTGTCTAATATTTTATTTTCGACACATTTCACTTTCAAGTAAAGCTTTAAAAACATCTGTAGAAGGGTTTTCTTGGCAAATGAACACATAGTGCTGAGAAAAACAGATATAGAAAGAGATTGAATTTGGAGATGAAAAAGTTATGTGTTACATATTATTTATTGTCTATAAATGATACGAAATTTAATAACCAATATTGTCTGAGTCGAAGTTTCTTCTGTCTAATATTTTATTTTCGACACATTTCACTTTCAAGTAAAGCTTTAAAAACATCTGTAGAAGGGTTTTCTTGGCAAATGAACACATAGTGCTGAGAAAAACAGATATAGAAAGAGATTGAATTTGGAGATGAAAAAGTTATGTGTTACATATTATTTATTGTATATAAATGATACGAAATTTAATAACCAATATAGTCTGAGTCGAAGTTTCTTCTGTCTAATATTTTATTTTCGACACATTTCACTTTCAAGTAAAGCTTTAAAAACATCTGTAGAAGGGTTTTCTTGGAAAATGAACACATAGTGCTGAGAAAAACAGATATAGAAAGAGATTGAATTTGGAGATGAAAAAGTTATGTGTTACATATTATTTATTGTATATAAATGATACGAAATTTAATAACCAATATAGTCTGAGTCGAAGTTTCTTCTGTCTAATATTTTATTTTCGACACATTTCACTTTCAAGTAACGCTTTAAAAACATCTGTAGAAGGGTTTTCTTGGCAAATGAACACATAGTGCAGGGAAACAGATATAGAGAGAGATTGAATTTGGAGATGAAAAAGTTATGTGTTACATATTATTTATTGTCTATAAATGATACGAAATTTAATAACCAATATAGCCTGAGTCGAAGTTTCTTCTGTCTAATATTTTATTTTCGACACATTTCACTTTCAAGTAAAGCTTTAAAAACATCTGTAGAAGGGTTTTCTTGGCAAATGAAAACATAGTGCTGAGAAAAACAGATATAGAAAGAGATTGAATTTGGAGATGAAAAAGTTATGTGTTACATATTATTTATTGTATATAAATGATACGAAATTTAATAACCAATATAGTCTGAGTCGAAGTTTCTTCTGTCTAATATTTTATTTTCGACACATTTCACTTTCAAGTAAAGCTTTAAAAACATCTGTAGAAGGGTTTTCTTGGCAAATGAACACATAGTGCTGAGAAAAACAGATATAGAAAGAGATTGAATTTGGAGATGAAAAAGTTATGTGTTACATATTATTTATTGTATATAAATGATACGAAATTTAATAACCAATATAGTCTGAGTCGAAGTTTCTTCTGTCTAATATTTTATTTTCGACACATTTCACTTTCAAGTAACGCTTTAAAAACATCTGTAGAAGGGTTTTCTTGGCAAATGAACACATAGTGCAGGGAAACAGATATAGAGAGAGATTGAATTTGGAGATGAAAAAGTTATGTGTTACATATTATTTATTGTATATAAATGATACGAAATTTAATAACCAATATAGTCTGAGTCGAACTTTCTTCTGTCTAATATTTTATTTTCGACACATTTCACTTTCAAGTAACGCTTTAAAAACATCTGTAGAAGGGTTTTCTTGGCAAATGAACACATAGTGCAGGGAAACAGATATAGAGAGAGATTGAATTTGGAGATGAAAAAGTTATGTGTTACATATTATTTATTGTCTATAAATGATACGAAATTTAATAACCAATATAGTCTGAGTCGAACTTTCTTCTGTCTAATATTTTATTTTCGTCACATTTCACTTTCATTTCGTTTTAAAAACATCTGTAGAAGGGTTTTCTTGGCAAATGAACACATAGTGCTGGGAAACAGATATAGAAAGAGATGGAATTTGGAGATGAAAAATTATGTGTTACATATTATTTATTATCTATAAATGATACGACATCTAATAACCAATACAGCCAGAGTCAAAGCTCCTAATTTTTTGTTTTTGTCTCGTTTAACATTTCTGGTAACGCTTTAAAAACATATCAATATATTATTATATACAATATATTTTATGGTGATCAACATATCAATATACATTTATATACAATATATTTTATGGTGAATGCGCATATAGCGCCGGAAAATAGACCCAAAAAGAAATTAAATTCGAAGTTAGACAACTATATTTTACATGAAAAGGAAAGTTAATACATTATCCATAATACATGTACTCTAAAGTGACCACTGATCACAAATTTTAAAGATTTAACTCTAAGATCATATATTCTGGTACCATTTAGTGTGTTTTGTTGGAATTGAAGAATGAAACGAGTTTCAGAACGAGTCCAGATTCCAAAACGTCTTGAAAAGTAAGAACGAAACAATTTCACAGTAGGGCAATATAAAGTTCAATGCGAGTATACTTTAAACTCTTACATTTATGAATATTTTAATACTCAAATCTCCATTGACCATTTTTAAATTTAAATTTTTAACCATTTTGGACTGATATGGTTAGAGTATCTGTATATTTTTTTTCTGGTAAAGCTTAAAACATGTCTGTAGAAGTTGTTTCACTGCGATTGCACAATTAGTGCTTAAAAAACAAACCCAAGTAAGAAGTTGCTAAAACAGACTGTCTTCCATGAAGCACTCAAACAAATCTATCTTTACACATATATATTTTTTTTTTATCGTTTTCGGAACAAAAGATGAATTGTAATATCATATGCTTTATCAATACAAATATATCTTAAACATGTATTTTCTTAAGTTTGATTTATATAATTGGTAGAGGGGTATATCTTTGGAAACTTAATTATAAAACATATATTATGATTTGGCGGGCACGTTTTTATTTCTCTGTAGATGATCTCTGGAATATATGAATCTAAATATATATGTATTATATTAAAAAAAAAATATTGAACTCTTCTTCTTCCAAGTATTAAAAAAATACTGAACTCTTTTTCTTTCAAATATAGGGTTTTAGACATTTGAATTTCACTCATTTCTTTTATTATATCTCTGAATAGAAGTATGTAATAAAATAATTTAGTTTCTGAGAGTGAAAGAGTTGATGAACAATTGTTTTTGTCGGCGAATAATTGTTTGAAAATAAGTTATGAACTAGTTAAAATCGTAAGTTCGTATCATGATTTAAGTGCGTATTATAAGCTCAAAGACATTAACTAGTCTGAAATATTAACTATTTAACTAGTGAACCTATAGACTGTTTCGCTTTTAAGATTATTTAGTTATTTTGAAGTTAATTAGAATATGATGCTGTATTCTATTGCTAAAAGATTTCAGATTCCTTACGTTTCCTCACCATGCTTAAATTGTGATTTTTCTATTTTTCTCTGAGTGCTATCAATTGCCACCTTCTACTGTACACCCTCACAATTTCCTAAAATATTTGGACTATTTCTGATTTTCTAACTTTGATTTTCAGGAAAATAACTTAACTATAAATAAACTATACGTCAGAAGCAGAGGTCATACTCTTCGAATGAGTAAATTATTTATCAATTTGGTTTAGTATAACTGGAGAGAAAGGGATCGTCATAAAATATCACTGTCCAGAAATAATAAATAAGATTTTACTGAAAACGTAACCGTAAATGAAACTCTCGTAGTTTATGAATTAATTATGTATGGTATGAAGACTTCCCTTCGTCAATTAAAAGTTTTAAACACTAATATGCAAAAAATCAAAAATTATGCGGTTTCGGAAAATTCTATAAGTAAATCTATCAGATTTTTCCGCCAATAATAAGAACAATAAGAAGTAATAATGCCTTTTAGTTAAGAAAATCATAAAATTTAAATGTATAGGGCAGTAAAGGAAATACGGTTTAATTATTTCGGTGTTGTAATTGACGGGATTCAGTAACAGATTTCTCATCCTGAATTTAAATCTTAATTTGTTTGAAAATATATTAAGATTAAAAGAAAGAAAGAAAGAAAAAAAAAAAAAAAAAGATTTTAGTTTTAAATCGTTAGAAATTCGTACATTTTTTATCGTAATTTTTTTTTACTTATTTATCATTTTTGAATATATATATATATATATATATATATATATATATATATATATATATATATATATATATATATATATATATATATATATATATATATATATATATATATATATATATATATATAATATATATATATATATTAAGAACGATTTAATAATAATAATTGAAGAATAATTTTAAATTCGTAATTTATTTCCGTAAAACATGTTTTTTTTCACTGCCTATAGCTATGCTATAGTAAAACTCTTACAATGCAATTTAGTTGCACCTTTGTTAAATGGGACACCATATGCTGTAAATTGGCAATCTACTGATACTCCGAAATCTAAAAAGCAGAGATGAATATTTGAGTCAATGTAATTTCTCTATTTTTGGAATAGTAGCGTTTTCAATGGTACTGAATTTTTTTTTTGGAAAACCGTGCTAGCTATATGTTTTGTCAATTTTGTTACAAAACACACGTTTGTGAGTCTTTTATTTTATCATTTTTTTTTTATTAAATAACTCGAACTTTTTTGCAATTTCGAATAATCTTATATGCAATTATATCCAGCTTATTCAGATTTACTTAGCGAGTTTTTTTTTCGTGCTGCCATCTAACGATTGAAGACGGTTTGAAAATAATAATCCTACTTAAAAAAAAAAAAAAATTGAATTAGATTAATCCAATTTTTGTATAAGTATTTACCAAATTATCAAAACTTGTAGGCATTTCTTTAATACCCTTGAAATAAATAAAGTGAACGGATTAAAAAAATATTTTTTATTCTAAAGTAACATTAAAGTTAAGTAATTTATGCACAATAAATAGCTTACGAGAAACTGTATACAGAGTGTCAAGGCCAAAAATTAGTTTTTTATTTCTGGAGAGCGGGAGTTGGGGAAAAATACTTTTTCAACAAAAAAAGGAAGAAGTTTTGAGAAACCATGTATGTATGTATAGGTGTGTTTAGATATGTATGTATAGTGCATAATTTTCCCATTTTTGTATGTTCCTTAATTTAAAAAAAAAGATAAGTTAGGTGATAATTTTTACAATAATTATTGGAAAAAAGAGAGAGAGAGACTTACTTACGATTCTGAAGTAATCTTTTTTCACTAAATATTTACACTTTTTTCTACTAATAATTAATTACCCGTCGTTTTAAAATGAAATAGTGGAGAAATCAGTCTTTGATAGGCGATGCTTAAGGAAAAAGAATGCTCTAAAAAAAAAATCGTTTTTTTTTTTTTTTTTTTTTTTTTGAAAATGTTTACGCTTTTATCGCACTTTTACGGAAATTTCAGAGGTGGGGATGTTAAGAGCACCTTAAAAGGCATTACTACAGCAATTTTGGTTAAAATTGTTAGAACCGATTTTTGACAATGGCTGAAAACCATAAGTTTTTCAACGACAGCTACCTTGTGAGCAATTTTGACGAAAGTCTTAATGACCAGGGTGGTAAACGGCAGAAATTGTATGCATTTTTTTTTAACACTTCCTCTTCTTTTTTAGTGTAACTTGTTAAAAGTATTTACATTGAAAATTATTCAAGTCATAGATGTAATACGAGTTTGAGTATCTTGATAGTGAAAAAATTACACACAAATGAAAAAATCTGCTTTATTTTAATTAAATCTTGGACCATAACCTGCCCCGCCCCCGAAAAAAAATCCTGGCGACGGAATTTTGTACGTATTTAGTATTTAAAGGAAAAAAAAAAAAAAATGAAAATAGAATCAGATGATTAGAATAGTACTATCACAACTCCAAATGTATGTTTAATATTAGTGTGAAGTGTAGTCATGAAGAAAGTGTGGCAACCAGCATTTTAAAAGTCGGACATTTTTTATTTCCCCCCCCAAGAATGAGTTAAATTTATTTTTATTTTTAAAGAGAGCACTTAAATTTCAATATTTTGATTGCAGAAGGCATGGATTGTAGATATTTATGCTTCTAGAAAATTTTGATATGTATCAAAATTATCTAATGGTTTATTTCGTCTGTAAAAATTACAGGGGTCAAAGTGACAAAATAAGAATATATAGGATTTTTTCAAAAAAAATATAGGACAATATAAAACATCAAATAACTGCACACAGTTGCTACTGAACTTCAAAATTAACTCTTTATACATTTATATACTCGTTATATTGAATTTAAGAGAATAGAAAACACACCTTTAAAAAAAAAAAAGAAATCGCCTGATCCTGAATACGTGATCCGTTATTGCCTCAATATTCCATCCCTAAATCAAGTTTTATTAATTACATTATTTGCAGTCATGAGTCGTTTGCTTCCAGCATTTTTAACTGTTCCAATTTCTTTAAGTATTTTCTTTTTATCCCTGTTTGCAGTCTTTTGTTGATTCAGATTTACTGTTCAGTGCAACGGCGGATCCAGCCAGGGGGCGCGCGCGCCGCCTCCTCAGGTGGAGTCTTTTTTTACAATTTACAGAAATAAATAATAATAAATATATATATTTTTTCCAAGTTTTTTTCAATAAGTTCACGCAACAATTATATTTTAACCTTCATCTAATTTCCAAAAAAAGCACAAAAAAAAGAGCTTATTTTTGTACCAAGGTTCTATTTATAGCCTTCTCTCTTCTATATTTGTTGTTAAAAATGTTCTATATTTGTCATGAAAATGAATATTCAAATGAGTCCATAAAAATATCTAGCAAAGAAGGGGGTTTGGGGAGAGGGGTCAGGGGGTTTTGTGGCTGAAAAATTAATTTTGGAGCAATCTAGGCATGTGACACATGTTTTTAGAGTACTTTTTTTTATGCTGAATCGAATGAAAAAAAGCAAAATGATATAACTAATCTAAAAAAAGTTACAGTTCTTTTTTTATAAACGAAAACACATGTAAAATCCAAGGAAAGGTAAAATACGACTTTAAAAAATAAAAAATTGGTCCGTTCATGAAACTTTGCAAAAACGTTTTATTTGTCATGAGTATAAAGAAACAAAAGAGTTCGTAAAAATATCTAGCATAGAAGGGTATTTTTTGAGGAGTGGGAGGGGGTAGTTTTTTTTTTAAATTGAAAAGTATTTTTGGTATAACCTGGGCATTTCACCTTACGCTAAGATAGCGAGTCAGAAATGTAACGAAAAAGGGGTGAGGGGGGTGGGGTCAATCAATGGATACAGATTATCTTGAAGTATATTTCTAGAACACTGCATAGATTTTTTTTTTTTTTTTTTTAAATATTCGATTTCATCCTGGCTAAGGCACAGGTGTTGCGCCCCCCTCCCCCCCAGGAAAATCCTAGATCCGCCACTGGTTCAGTGTCGGCTGGATTGGCGGCGAAAAGTCGGAGATTTATCGCCGAATGTGGCGAACCTGGCCCTTGGTTTTAAAGCAACCCTAGTGATCGTTTGGATTTGACAACACAACGTATTGACGTAATTTTCAATTTTGGCGACTTTTATGAAAAAATCGTGGCGAATATTCCGAATCTGGTACGAATTCTGTGCCAAGGCGATTTTCGCAAAAAAATGGAGCCCTGCCATTTTTTAAGAGCAAGATAACTAACTGCCTATGGTTGCCATAATTTGGAGCGGTTTGATGTAAACAATTCGTGGCGCAGAATCCGTACAGGATTCGGAATAAAAAAATTGCCATCCGACATCATACAGTAAATCTTAACCCTTTTGTTTCCTTCATCAATTATTGACTGAGCATTCAAAATGTTCTTTAGTAGTCCTGCAAGTTAATCCCAAGTTGTTTTTATTCGTTTTTCCCCAGGCAGAGTTCTGTTGTTGCATCTCTCTCTGCATTATGGCCAATTAATTTATTACGTTGGAGGAGAAATCAGATCAGAAATTCAAGACCGATTGTTATGGAAATGTTCACATGTTTACAACTCCCGCCGGTCCAGTAGAGTTGAGTTGTAGGTTATGCAGCACGTGACGTCACAAGAGATAAAACGCCGCGCCGCCGTTACAAACATCGTTTTTGTCAGGTCTTTTTCACCTACGATCGCGCCAAAGAATCCGAAATATTAAAAAATGGCAACAAACGGCGCCGTTATTACGAATTCGAAGAAAATATAGATCGAATCAATGTAGAAATATAGGATATATAGGACAATTGTAAAATATAGGACAATATAGGACGTTTTTACCGATTTTTAAAAAATATATAGGATTTATAGGACATATAGGACGTCTGCGACCCCTGAAATTACGGCCATAATCAGTGTTAACTCATTTAACCTTAAGGTTATTTAGATGTATGTTAGTATATCAAAGACATTTCTACAAAGAAACCATCAAGTAATGTTTTTAGTGATATAAACCGACACTTTCATTGTCAACATATTCTTTCTCAGTTCAAGAAAACTATAACAAGCCAAATACATATGTTTTTGAAAATCTTTTCATTTGTACATTTCATTCCAAACTAAACACAATGTTAATGAAGAAGAGGTTTTTTACTTTTAATTACCCATATGTTTACATAGGGTAATGAAAGTAGAGCATTCGGTAAAAAAAAAAAAAGTTCAAGATTTTTTTGCATTTCTCTTTGATTTAATTTCAAAAAAGTGATCTAGAAAAATAATGGTTTGTACAATGTTCTTTTTTCTCCCATTTTATTCAAAAAATATTAAATGTCCTAAATGTTTTGAAAACAAACATTCAAATTAAGAAAGGATTTTAAATTAGGAATTTCAATTCACATTTTTTTAAAAGAAGTTTCAAACAAAAACTTTAATGGCGAAAAAACTTTAATTTCCCTCCAAATAAATGTCATCGCCTACGTTCGAATTAAACAGAAATTTACATCTGCACATCATAAATTATACTGCTATTTCGAAAAGAAGATGTGATGGAAAATAAATATTCGTTAACAAGGGTGAATATTGAAAATACAAGTTTTTCAAATCTGGATTAACCAAAGCGTTCAAAACATAATTAACACAGTGCCTTACTAACCAAATAGCAAGAATGCTATTTTTTTTTTTACTTATCTTGGGTAGTTCATAGAGGAAGAAACTAGCTATAATTAATTTTATCATTAGTATAGTCATTATTATTTTTCAAAGCATATTTAACAGTACATGCTGTGATGTATGGATTGTGATTTTTATTTCCGGGTGCCATAGGTTGTTTGTCAGTCCGTATGTTATGTACAAGTTTCCGTGTTTTAATAGTGTTGCTGAGGGATGTTGGTCCTTTCGTGACATAATCATGTACCTTGTTTGACCTAAGAAAAGATTGGATATACATGCTTTCTGTTCCATTTTTAAGTTGCTTATTTTGTGTCGTCTTATTTTCTCTCTCCCACTATTGAAGAAGCGGTTTTTTCTATTCCGTTTTTGAATTTTTCTAATGTTGTAGTCCACGGTTGACGCGCTTTTTTTTTAACGATTTGTTAGTGAATTGTTTACTTATTAACAGGTTAATTGCAACGCCTACCATACAGACGCTGTGTCATTCGTTCGAAAAAACTGTGTCATTCGTTCGAAAATATTTGTTTTGGCTTAAAACACATTTTATTCTCATTATACACAAATGTAACACATTTCTTTATAAATAACATTATTAAAACAAACTATTCAAATTGTATTATATATCAACACTGATTTGTTTTAGAAACATATTAAAATTGAAGTTACCTAAAATACATATATACATTTTATACTGTTTCAGTTCTAAAAAAAATGATGCAAAAGTTGAGACAAAACATTGAAACAAAATGCAGTGAAATGGCTAAAAACACACGGGTGAAATGAAATGAATGATTATTAAAAGATAAAGTTCTTCTAACATATTTGCGTCTCGTTCAATTTGACGGACATGTCACAAGGAATGTCCAGTTTTGTATTCTGAGGTGGTGCCAAGGAATTGGATTTGTGACAACTTCGGCACACTGCCATGTACTTATCAGTACCTCCAATCACTTCAAGCTGAAAGAAAATAGGTTATTTAATGACAGAGTTCCCACTGAAATTACACAATAAAATTCAATTACTTTTCAAGGACCTATATAATATTCTTAAAGACCTTCGAAAACTTGTTTACTGGTATGTCTCAAATGTGTGATTTTATAGCTGCTTTGAAAGTAGCTCCAATATCAAAATCTTTTAAGCATAATTTGCATTTTGCTATACGAACAGACGTTGATGATGTAGCAATCCATTTTTCATATGCACTGTACTTTGGTCATAGAACAATAAATGTGCACTTTCCGGGCATAGTACTTGTAAAATGCTTCTGATAAAAGACTAAGCAAAGTATAAGTTGACGAATGTGAAATAGGCAATTCCGGAACATCGCGGATAATTGGAGTATTGACCTCAGGCACACAACAGCAGCAAAAATTAAGGACTTATAAAGAACTCAAAGCATTTTCAAGTACTTTTAAGGCCTTGAAAACAAGTTAAAAATACTAAGCACTTTTAATGACTTTCAATGATCATGGGAACTGTGAATGAAAATAATTCTTAATCATGATAAATAAGTGCAGATGTACTAGACTTGTTCTTTCATGGATCGAATTTTTTTGCATGTGTGGTTAAACAGTCACACTCAATTATTGACTAAAAGAGAATAAATTAAAGACAATTGTTTTTACAAAAAATAGTTATGCAGCAAACCTTATTAAATAAGTATTTTTAGCCAAGGTGTCTTTGTACAGCTCGAAAAACTTTGGTTGAATTTAAAATTAGATTAAGTATGGTGCAATGGAAATACAATAACTTAATTTTCTATTTTTTTAAAATTTAAATTAATATTTTAACTAAAATTAAGAAACACGTTTGAGAAGGTAAAGAGGCGCGTAACTTTGGAAAAACCTTATTTTAGGAATATATCTTATTAAATTTGTCACGTTAACTCTTATTTCATAAACTACAGTCAAACCCCATTAACGGAAAGTCAATGGAGCGGTTGAAATTGTTCGTGTTAACTGAATTTCGTGTTAAACGAATAAATTAGCGTTAAGGTTTTAAGTACAAAGAACTGCTTTTACTTTGCGTAAAATGGGATTTCATGTTAAGCGATTTTGAGTTAACAGGGTTTGACTGTAGTTCATACAAAAGGGGCTTCAGTTACTTAAACATTTTAAAGGGTACATGAAGTACCAAAACAGAAAAACACTGGCTTAGCATCTATTACAATTAACCATTATGAACATTTTGCTATTTAAGGTATTCTTAATAATCAGTTTGGAACTAGATTGTACAAGAATTGAAATAAAAATATTCCTCCGAAATATACAAAAAATACATGCATATCAACAAAGAACTTTACACATTACTTTTTAATTAATAACTTTTACTACTTCAAAAGAAAAAAATATGTACTAATAAATTAAACAAGCACCCTTTAAGTAAGTTTAATTTCATATGTGTGCGATGGATTTGATAGAGAAAATGAAGCAACAACAATTTTCAAATTGTAAAAACATATCCAAATTTATTATTGAATGGTCAAGAGTTAAAACAGATTTTTAATTAAAATTTTTGCCCTTTAAATGTAGTTAAAACACCTTTTTAATATAGACACTTAAAAATTATCCAAATTTAGGATGGTCGTAGCATACAAATTAATTCATACCTCAGTTTCGCTGCCTATTCTCTTGGAGAAAGAGGCATCCTGAAAACAAAGCATGCAAACAGATGTTAGCTTTAAAACATTCTCAGCCAATGGAATCAACTGAAGAATATTGCTGAAACCCTATTAGAAGAGAAAATTAGGTTTTTAATATAAATGTCAATTTAAATCAAAATAAAATGTGTACTCAAAATTATACAAAAGAGCGATTTGTATAATGTCATAGTATATTTATTTCCTCTTTCAAATTTCAATAAAAATTTGGTGGCCTTCCAAAACAAAGTGTAATTAAAGACTTTGTTTTTGAACTTGCTTTACTTTGGCACTTGCTCTTCAAATGTTAAAATAACCAAGTGTTACTATTTCATTCAATAACGTTAATTGTGAAACTGTTAACATTCTGTTTTAAATTTATTAGTTCTTTTGTCCCAACAATAACCAACTAATTGAAAATACAATAACATATTTATACTTTGAGGCATAATACAGTGCAATAAAAATATTTATTCATTTATAAGTTTACCTGTTTAAAACAGTAGAGTAATAAAGAATAATGAAATTCATACAAAGTTGTATAAATAAAATTAACCTTTCTTTGGTATGTTCCATCTAAGGCAGCAATAATCACAACTTTACCACAATTAGCCATTTCTTCAGAGAAAGATACAATATCAGGGAACTGAAATAAATAATGAGATATTAAAATAACAGGGAGTTATTTTTCCAAAAAGGGAAGCACTCATTTCAGAGGGCAGTTTTATGAAAAATTACAGAAATTTGCAATCAGTTTTCTGCCATAATTTCAGCATTGTTTTATTTTCACCACCATTATTTATATTTTTAAATTATTGATTACTTAAAAAAATTAATAATGCTCAAAGTGGCACGAATCAAAAACTTGCTCTGAAAACAAACTCAAAAGTGAAATGGTAATAAAAGAGTGAAACATTCATATAAAATACGCTACTTTCTATTTTTGTTGGAATAAAACTGAGAAAATTATTAATAATAAAAAAAAAAAATCATTAAAATGTTCATTAAAATAGCAATTTAAAATATTGTAAAATTAAGATACAAATGTTTTTAATTTTTTTAATTTCTAAAGTTTGAATATGAATAAATCTTTAACTTCCCTTTTTAGCAGTTTCCCACTGAAAGTACAGAATTAAAATCAATGACTTTTAAGGACCAAAATAATATTTTTTAAGGACCTTCGAAATTGTTTTCCTGCTTGCTTTTAATGTGTAATTTTACAGTTGTTCAGCATTAATATCAAAATCTTTTATCCACAATTTGCATTTTGCTTTATGAACAGACTTTGATAAAGTTGCAATCCATTTTTCGTATGCAGATCTGTACTTGGGCACATTAAATGTGCACTTTCTGGGAATAATACTCGTAAAATACTTCTACTAAAAAAAACCAAACGATGTATAAGTTGATGCATACAAAATACCAGGCAATTCCGGAACTGCGTGGTTCTCAAGGGAATAAGCAAATAAGAGTTGAAATTTTATAAATATTGCCGTCGGGCACACAGCATCAGTAAAAATAAGGA
Source organism: Linyphia triangularis (assembly GCA_963978545.1). Lineage (NCBI taxonomy): Eukaryota > Metazoa > Arthropoda > Arachnida > Araneae > Linyphiidae > Linyphia > Linyphia triangularis. Next base: position 66,421,961 of record OZ021731.1, read on the forward strand.
CGTTTAGGGAACTCTAAGTATTTTCAAGTTCTTTTAAGAAGCTCAAAGCATTTGAAGTACTTTTAAGGCCTTGAAAACAAATTAAAAAATATTAAACACTTTAACGACTTTCAATGACAGTGGGAACCCTGTTTAGGCTTTGCCATTATCAAACAAGGGATAGTGTTTCTTCAAATTTAACAGTATTCATTACGGGCTACTGAAGTATATCAGATTTACAAAATCACAAGTAATATTCTTACTAAAGTACTTAGCCTAAGTTCTAAAATTTGGGCATTCTTTTATTTTTCAAGTCGGATCAAATTCTTTGTCAATACAAATGACTTTTCGCCATACAATAGGTTTTAAAAAGTAGTTTGATATTTTAAATCAGAAATAATCCGACATTTTGATTGCTCACCTGTGATATTTATTTTAAAAAATAAAACAGATGTCTAGAAGCAGCCGTTTTACTTTTGAAAGAAGAATCCGTTTTATTTTTGAACTAGCAACAGGAAAGTTACCAAACACATTCCCCTAGATTTAATAAGAGGGCATTTATATTATGCGTGTCTGAGGGGAAATATTCTTATTAAATGCTTACAAAAAATATTTTATGGTTAAACACCTTTAACTAATGAAACCAATCATTTCTTTTCTACAGGGTTTTTGCCAAAATAAAATATAACAAATCCATGACTTTTCAAGACTGAAGCAAAAAATTTACCATGACTCAAGAAATCAAATCACAAAAATAATAACAATAGCCTACATGAATTTTACTAACACGAACATAGTAAATAAATCAATGTACCATAAAATGATTTTTATACAGTTTTATTTCAAATTAAGTAAAAAATCCTTGTTTCAGTAACTTCCAAATCAGAAGAAAAAAAAGGGAAAAATAATTTTTCATTCTTTGGTATTACAGTGTTAAAAAAGTTAATCAATCTTTGATAATAAAGAAATATTTGAAGAACGAATAACTCAATAATAATAAATTATATCATCAAAAATCAAATGTTTTGATTCCAACAATGCAAAACAGAAGAAAGAAGACGGGGGAAAAAAAAAAAAAACGCAAGCTTTTCAAAACTGTTAATTTCAGTTTGCATATTATGAATTTTTTTTTTCACCTTTGATATCTTACTCGTGTGATGGCACAAATTTGAAGTTCAGAAATGTTTTCATTAGCCGCGGTTTTTAACTGTGACTGTTGGTTCCGTCAAAACATAAATAAAAACCTAGATGATTTTTTGATGAGCTGAATAGCAATTATGGCATTTATGAAGTCACGGTTACGTGATTTTACTTAAAATGTTTAGAAATCCATGAAATTTACTGTATTTCCATGACTTATGGCCATTTTTTTTTTGCTCAAAATCATGACTTTCCATGACATTTCCCGACTCTCCATATGCACGGAAACCTTGCCTCTGATTTGAGCAAGGCATAATAAGAATCCAACAAAATGTATTTAACGAAGGTACTACTTATAAAATGGACATCAGGCCTCAAAAAGATGCAGACCTTTGTAAAAAATCAGATCATGCTAAAATAAAGCATGATATGATTTTAAACTAGTACTACTACTTACAAATTGACCTTCATCAATTCCGATTACACTGTAATCTTCAGCTTGTTTCTTTAGGTCACATAAAGCACTAGCTGACACAGCATCCAAGGTTTGTCTAAAATAAACCAACACTTTTAAGAAGACTTCACAAGAGTTTTTATTGCTTTTAGTAAAAGTATGACAAATATAACATTGCAATATATTAACCATATTTATATAAACTTACATTCAATTAGTATTAACCGTTTTACAAGAGATAAAACATGTATTACTTGTCATGAGTGATAATTCCTGTATCACTGTACCGTGAGTCATGCAGGTATCTAATAATAAGACAGTTATGGTTTGCAATTTGGTATTTTTTGAGGCGGCGAATTAATTCAGTCCTGAAAGAAATGGATGATAAAATGCATAACATTTAAGAAATAAATTTGAAGACACACATTACAAATTTAAGTACTTTAGAAATAAGAGTGTGAAAATAAGCAGAAGCCAACAAATATAGGAAATGATCTTCCATTAATCTGGAAGATAATTCCAATTTTTTCAAAAACATGATAGTTATAGAAAAGGTCCACTTTAAAAAAGATTTAGGAATTAGAGATTTTTTCTATACATGGCTTCTATTTATAATAGAATAGTGACTGTTCAAAGATCTATTATTTGAATCAAGTTTTTAATCAAAATTGTATAAAATGCTGCTTTAAAAAAAAATAAAAAAATCCAAGCATAATGGACAATTTCAGCATTTTTTAAAATTGAGTTAAATTAGTTTATATTTATGAAGAATTTCTTTCTGGTTCCAAATATTAAAACAAAAGTTCTTTATTGCAAGAAACAAGCGAAACTGGTTCTGCTGTTGCGTTTCAAGCCAAGTTGTTTTAGATGAAGTGACATCACAATTCGATTCAAACTGATTGTATCGTTTTCCCATCAAAATCTAACGGTTGAACTTAGGTTGCGAATGAAAAAGAAAAGAAAAAGCGCAGAGCAGAAATTTGTGTTTATGGTCTTTTCGAAACATTTAGAATGGAATAAAAAAAAAAAGCAAAAAAAAAAAAGCTGAAATCTGCATTTCAGTTTAACTGTGCCATGTCTGACACGTATAAATCTCTGTATTAACATCATCGACTATTATATTGGCGTAATATCCGAAGAAAATGATCATCGCGCAACAGAGTAATTCTCGACGACAGTGTCCGGCATAATCACAAGAATAGCAGCCAATTTAAATGGTAGCCATAAAATAAAAATAAATTTTTATCAAAATATTTGATCTTCAAAATAAATCATCATATAATAACCTTATAATTTTGATGAGCAAACGACATACTATTATATGAATAGAATGCAAAAGGAAAGAATGTAAATCTATACCTAGATCAGGGCACAGATTTTCTAGAAACAGAACAAGATTTTTTGCTACGTAATAGAAAAATATTCCCTCTTTCAACGGAGACGATTAGAGGAGTTTCCTGGTGATGGTTCTATGCATTTTCTGGCAATGAAGATGAATCAAATAGTTTTCTCTTCAGTAAGAGTTATGCTGCTGGGTCAAGCTTATTTTTACGAGAATTTTCTTTCGAAAACGGAAAATTTCTTTTTTTGGCGGAATTTTCGCAAAGAAAACCAAAAATTTGAGGTGGAGGAAAAAATGAAAATTCGCGGAAAAAAGAAAAAGAAGATGTCCAAGAGAAAAAAAGGACAAAAAAGCGGATTTTCTCCAAAATTACAAAAAAGCAGAAATCCGCCAAGAAGCGGAAGAATCTCATCCCTGGGTAATGAAAGTATTGTTTTTGAATAAAAAAAGTTTTTTTTTTTTTTTTGAATTTTTTCACATTTTGAAACATCCTGACTTCAAAATTCAAACAAGTGATCAAGAAAGAATGTTTGTCTGTATATATGTGGACGGCCAAACTACTGGACGAATTGAGCGACAATATTCAAATTTGGTGAACAGGTAAGTGATGGTCTTGGGACTGTCAATATAGCGCACTTGCAAAACATGAGAAAATCATGTTTTTCAACAATGCTATCAAAATCTCTATGGTAATGGTTCTAAACAACTCTACCTTCAAAATTTGCTTAAAAATGCCATAAAGATGTAAAAAGTTGGAAAACGAGAGTCTTTATTTAACACAGAGTTCTCTTCCCTTGAGCATTGCTCAGCAACATCCATTTTTCTCCTCTCCTCAGTTTCACTTACAAAAAAGGATGATGTACAAATTATCAAAAATTATAACGCCAAACTCGCCACTTCAGTGTTTTTTTTTCCTTGTAAGAATTATTGATAAACTGCCCATTTTTTTCAAATAAACAAAAATATGAGACCAGTAACAGTACTATCACGCATCAAATTTGTAAGTAGTGAGCAGTATTAATTTTTTTCTTCTATTATCTATCATAACTAAATATTTTATAATTTTGTTATGAATCATGAATTCATTAATAGTTTGAAATCATAAAATTTATTTTTTATATTTCCAACTCCCCAAACACTATAAGTACTCATTACAGGTTGCTGTCTGCGAGATTATTAGATACATAGGACTTACCTTGAACCTTAAACATTTTATCTTGTTAAATTGTTTTTATACATTGATATTTTGCAAAATGAAGTATTGAACTTGTAATTTCTTTTAGGAAAAATAAATTTACCTTGATTCCTTCTCAACTTGAATGGTAATTTCAACACATTCTTCATATTTTCTTCTTTTGAAAAATGAAAACAGTGTTTCACTTTGAGGTTTGCTACCTGCACTCATTTTAATTTCCATTTAATTACTGCCTAATGTTTCTGGTTTGTTATACATCTTGACTAGAGCATCAGTTACACACAGAGTTCATGTTTTCTGTGATGGAAAGTTAACCTCCGCAGCAGCCTCGGGTTGGTTGGTTGTTTTCAGATTATCTGGCGCCGTCAGCAACAATGGACTATAATGCGCCGAAACATTCGTCATTAGACAAGCCAACATACATTTACAAACACCCATGCCTAACACAGGACTCGAACCCCCAACCTCGCGGTCTAGAAGCCAGCACGCTAACTACTATATCGTTTGGTCGGCGCAGCAGCCTTGGGAAGGGAGGGCTAGTATGTATAGTAGTCTACGAACAATGTACATATAGTTTACAAGACTTTTAATGGTACATTAATTGTATGAATGTCTTGCAACTTGGTATAGCTTTTGATTATCTTACTAAAACACTGAATAATTCCCAATAATGAAATTTAATGGAAAATTTGAGTAATAATCAGTAAAGAGTTGATTGGGGAAAAAAAACACAGTATATTTGATTAATTTTTCTCGACCTAATGGGGGGGGGGGGGGGTCAACCTCCTCCCTCGTTATGCCTATGATCAATAATGGGCTCAGATGCAATAAAGGAAACTGGAAGAATTTTTGGAAATTTCGTTTGGGGAAAAATAAAGTAACAGAATGATATATAAATGTAGTGTACATACATTTTTTTAGAGATTGAGAGGCAAATTGTTACAATTAGAAACCAATTAAAGAGTTGGTTAGAATGCACTACATGCCGTCCCCTCTCCCTTTTTTTTGGTGATTTTGCGCCAAGTATGGTAACCAGGCACCTATATGGTTCCATTACAATTTGGCATCCATTATTCAGAAGTAGTGTCAATGCAACTTGGCGGCATTTTGCAAAGTCACCAAAAGGGAAAGGGGGAAGGGGGTGTATAACACATTTTAACCAAAGAGTTGAATTGTTAAAAAGCAGAACCACGCAAAGTTACATTCACCACTCATTTATTCAGAATGCTAATACAAGTTTTCAGGGTTTTATTTAATCAAGAAAAGGAAACAGAATTATTCGTTTTTAGTAGAATTTTAACCATTAATTAAGTTATTAAATTATAAAACGTTTACTCACGTTTTGCCAGAGAACATCGGGCCGAAGATAACCTAAAAAATATACATATATATGCCAATAAATGAAGAACAAAGATATTGTTAACACGTCATTATTTTGAAAGTCGGAGATAAGTCTTTACCTGAATGTGCCCTTTGGATTGCGATGGAGAAACAATTTTTGGAACTCTACTTGAAAAGTCTAACATTTTGCAAAAGTTAGAAGCGACTCAAGGCTAGAAAAAATAAGAAAATCATGTAAAAATTTTCCCGAATAATTATAGCGCCACAAACTTAAACGAGCAAAACCACAAAACTTCAAATCGAAATATAAATAAATACCCGCCAAAATGTAGTTGCCATTCTGCCGGGCCTTTATATTTCTTTTAAGATAAAATTTATTTTTTCCAATGAGGTAATCAAATTATGATGAAGGCTGCAATCATAAAAAAATACTAAAACAATTTCTGTACTGTAAAAAGTTTTGGATAAAATTTAATTCATAAATTATATCTAATTAAATATATTTTTACTAAAGCAGAACGACATTACACTGAATGACTGACTGTAACCGTTCTGATAGGAACTAAAAGCAAAACAAATATGCCGATGCGGTATGCGGCAGATGCGCATAACTTGTTGCTCTGTATTTATTTAAATAGTATAAATGACACTAGTTATGGATCAGACTGCGATGCCTTCAACAAGATAATAGAAGCAGTTCCATAAGATGGTGGCAGGGCAACTCTAGTACATATTGAAAAATAAAATATTCGTAGAAACACATCTTCACTATAAAAGACTGATGGTATCTTTGCTACACATTTCTCGTAAGTATAACTATATCTTATATAAAATTCTGATAATGATTCTGCTTATAGATATTCACAAGGCTTCCTTTTTTATAACGTTGCAGTCGATTTTGGATGCAGTTTTCTGAAGTAATAAAATTATGGTTTTCAATTGGGAAAGTCCTTAAATTGATTAAAATAGCAATGTTGGCGCTCGGGTTTTTTAAATTTTTTTATCACGAAACTTAAGCAAAGGCAAATTCCAAAATCCCTTCAAACGAACTTGGCTTATTCCTAGTATACGTGTGAAGGTCGCCAAATGAATTTGGAGGCAGTTGAAGGACCATTTTTTTAACCATTTAGTTTTTAATTAACTATTTTTTTTTGTATTTGTGTATTCTTTAAGTTTAAGTCATTTAGTTGTAATGGCTTTTTTAAATTAGACAACAGAAAACCACCTCATTTTGGTCTTATCGCCAACTTTTAAAAATAGTGCCAACCCTGACACGTTAACTAGGAATTTACCAAGAACCTAAAATGACGATGAAGGTAGTGTTTCAAATCGTATGGTGCACCCAAAATAATAGCTCAGAGCTGATTTGGCAATTAACTTATTTTACTATGCAATATGTGGAAATGGAAGAAGCAATTATTGTTCCTAATCCATTATTCGAATCAGCATTTTGTAGGGTGATCGAAATTACTTTAAGTTTGGAATGAGGAAAAAATAATTCACCCCAAAAGTTTTTGATGATGGATAAAAGAATTATGAGAATTTGAAAGAGGGAATTTGTCTTTTTTGTTGAAGGATCATTTTGCATCATAATAACTGTAAATGAAACAAAGAAAGTTCAATTGGAAGCTACGCAAAATAAACTAAAAACATACTTACATTTTAAATTGCTTTTTTTTTTGTAGATCCTTCGATTTGAATTTATTAACGTAACATTGTAGAATAAAAAAACTTTGAAACAAATCAGGGTTCTCACAGTCATTGAAAGTCATTAAAAGTGCTTAATATTTTTGAACTTGTTTTCAAGGCCTTGAAAGTGCTTGAAAATGCTTACAGATGCTTAAAAGTCCTTGAAAATGTTTAGAGGTTCTTAAAAGTCCTTAATTTTTACAGATTTTGTCCAGCTTCAAAATTTATAAAAAATACAACTCGGTCTTGCTATCCCCTCGTGACCGCCACTTATCTGCACTGTATCAAAAATTTCCGACATATTTGTATTGCGCATCCACCAACTTTAACTTTTTTGGTAGAATATACTTTATAAAAAGTTTAAATGCAGATATGATGCCTGAAAACAAATTTTCATAGGTCCTTAAAAATATTAATTAGGTCCTTAAAAGTCATTGAAAAGTCATTGATTTTCATTCTGTGATTTGAGTGGGAACCCTGCAAATACTAGTTCTAGTTGCACATTTAAAAAAAAAGGTGCCTGTCTGTTTTGCACATCACCTTCCAATATAAAAAATCCTATCTAAAGCTTACAACTTTGTTTTAAATGGAAGGAAGCTTTTGTTTATACACTTAAACTGAACTAGGAAGATCTCGTTAATATATTTTTTAAGCTGCATTGCCTCTAAATGCTTTTGAACTTGCAATTACAAAACTTTTTTAGAATTGGCCTTGTTTACTAAAATAAAGGTCTATTCCTAGTTGACATTGAAATATTGTCAAGTGAATTTGGCGCCAATCGTTAGAAAATCGCACCAACCCATCATTGACATTTCCATAGATATATGTGTATGCTTGTTGATTAGATCTACTTTATGTAATACCGAACTGTATTAATTATTTCATACAAATGTAAATCAATATCCATCAACTATTAACTTATTATTTATTTTCAGACTTTGTCCGGCATTCCTTGAAACTCCATTTCAGAAATTTCAACTGTCATCGTTTTAAGCCAAACTCCAGCATGGTTCAGTCGATTTCAACGTCTATGTACAAATCCATCCACTCCAATGCATACCACGAGAGGAGCACTATCTATGCTTTGTCTACTGCTCCAGGGTTGTCAGCTATTGCTGTAATTAGAGTATCAGGACCCAGGGCTAGAAACGTTTTTCACAAAATAGGAAAGAGGAAGGAACTTCCTCAAGAAAGAAGAGCCACACTTTGCAGACTGCAAGATCCAGAAACTGACGAACTTTTAGATAAGGCCTTGGCGTTATGGTTTCCTTGTAAGCTAGTATAATTTACTTTTTATATTTATTTAGTTAACAGATGGTACTCTTCAGTTAGATGAATATCGGAAATTTGCTGTGATAACTTGTTTAAAGTAATAATCTTTGAATCAATAATAGCATTCCTATAAAAAACAGTGATAAATGTATTTAAATAACTGTATTAAATCTAAAAATAAAAGTGCATGAGGTTAAAATATTATTTTCGTGTCAATGTTACAGATTGACAAAAACTATGCCAACTTTTAGACTTTTTTTTTTGCGTCCATCTATGGAAGAGTACCTAAAAATAAACAATACCAAAAAGAAATTCTACAAAAACAGGAAGTAAAAATTTTCCCAATCAACTTATTCCATACCTACTTTTATCATATAATTTACTTCACTAAAAATATAAATTTAGCTATTAAGACAAAAGCGCGATTGCAAATTAAAGCTTTAAAAAAATAATAACACTGACCTATCTCTCATCAAGGTTTAAACAAAATTTTAGAAATTTTCATTTTCACTGTACGAATTTGTCTCAATAGCTAATTATTTATACATTTTTCGTTACTCTTCCATTAGACGGTTAGCAGTTGACGCAGTCATCGCTGAGTTGAAATGTTTACACGTTTAAAAAGTGCATAAATGTATCTCTAAACTTAATGTTTGTACGGTACCTAACAGTTTGTAATAGGGTTATTATAGCAAGCTTATAACAGTTATATGAATTATAAATTATTTGAATGAGTTGTCGCTGCTATTATCGATCTAACGGAAGAGTACCAATTTTCTAACTCGTATACTTGCATTCATGTGATTGTGGTGCTCTCTTCAGAATTACAAAAGTTTCTTTTTTTTTATATTGCAAGACCTTTTTTTTATAGATTTGGATTGATCTTAGATTGTGGTTACTTCTGTATTTAAATTTCTTTTCATTTTGATAAAATTTAAAAATTGTCTATTTTAAGTTTTTTTTTTTTTTTTTTATCACTAGCTAATTTCAAAAGTTTTAGAAAATTTATATTCAAATTAAATTTTTTTGCAGTAAATTCCTGTGATTTATATTTTAATCATTTACATATACATATGCAATATGGTAGAAGTAGTACAGGTAACTGAAAAATATGAGAGAAATTAAAAATGTGTTTCTATTGAACAACTTGTTCAACGATGTGTAATCACTTTATTTAAATGCTTTGTTAAGAGTGATGAAATTATTAGGATTATCTCTTTTAAGTTACCTTATAATAAACTGATATTTTTATGGAAACACCTGTTAAAATAAAGTCATTGTAGCTTTAATTAAAAACCTATAATTTTCATTGAATTAATTTCAAAATTGAATAAACAACACTAATCTTTCTTATGACTTTTCTGCAAATTTTCATAAAATCGTAATTTTGTATTTGCTATTGACTCTGCTCTTGTTTGACCTATCCAATTCCTATTCCTTGTGTTGATTAAGAATGACATGCTTGGGGTCCATATGTTAACAAACACAATATGAAGAATTGGATGAGAAAAGACAACTAATCACAATATCTTTAGGATCTTTTATACTATTACTATGCATATTAAACAGTAGACACATTAATTAGTCAATATTTTTTTAAATATTTTTGGAATTGGTTTAATTATATTCTTAATCACTATTACAATTGCTTGACGGTTTTTATATGCCAAAATAATAAGATCAAATATAAGTCTTAGTTGTATTTACAGATTAATTTAAATTTTATTTTAATAAATACAGTAATGTATCCATGTTAAGATAAACAGTGAAACCAATTTAAGAAAGGAAGCACTGCAAGTTTGTAAATTTGTTCATGAAACTGATTAACTTGGCTAGGTTTGTTATATATATTTTGTAAGTTTTAGTTACTAAATGTTGCATCTTTTGCATTATTTTTCTTTACATTTTCACATTTAGTACCATGTTTCTTGATTTATTAAAAATTATTGCAGTATTGAAAGTTATTCAGTCGCAAAATGATTACAGTAGTTATTGAGAGGACACTGTTATAATCCATTTTGATTGAATTTAGATCAAATACCATTCTATTTGCTAGCTTTATGTATTTAAGTACTAGTTGCTAGGTATATGTAATCAAATAACAAATGTGAGGTTTTGAAAATGTTCTTTTTTGTGGAAATAAATTGTAGTGTACTTTTATTGACTTCAGTGTTAACTTCCAGAAATTATAAACTTGTTATATAATAATTTTTTTTTTAATTTTTTTTTTTATTTTATGAAACTAAGTAATTTTTAATTTTGTAGCACCAAACAGCTTTACTGGTGAAGATCTCTGTGAACTTCATATTCATGGTGGTGTAGCTGTGGTTAAAAGTGTCCTTAGTGCTCTAGAAAAGCTTCCTAATTTTCGTTTTGCTGAACCTGGGGAATTTACCAAAAGGTATGTTGAGAGATATTCTTATTAAACTCCGAAGTAAAAAATAAGCTAATTTCTTTAAACTTGTACAAACTAGATAAGATAGAGTTTACAGGACCCAGATTAATATACTTTGAAGAATTCCACTTATTGCGCATGATTGTAAATGATGTACCTTAAAAAATTCTGCTAATTACACTAGTTTTTTGCAGAATGAATTTGCAGTCTAAAATTTTGTTGTAGAGAGCACATAAAATTATGCTACAAGTTGTAAAATATGGAAAATCTTTTTAGAATAGACTTGTTTTTGGAAGACTAAGTTATTACTATTGATACATCAATAGATGATCTCAACATTTAAAATCCAGATTTTCAATCCTCACTAATGAACTGTAAAAGTATAAAAACAGCCGTTTTCTTTTGAATTGTTATCTTTTAGTGAATGATAGGCTGTGGTTTGTATCCCAAAAAAATACATAAGGGGCAACATTTTAAGTGTTACATCTATTAAAACAATGAATGTTGTATTTGAAGATTTCCTGCTGTTTGTATTTTGATTAAATTTCTTTTGTTGAATAGTGTATCTAGAAACTGTTTCAGTTATTGATAACATTTGATCAACACTCCAATTATTTTAATCTAAACATTTTCATGTTAAAAATATTTTCTGTTTAATTTTATTTCCAATATATTGATGAAAGAAAAACATATTTTTCTTGAACTTGATACTATAAATGCAAAGCAATTGCTTGGTATTTCTTCCATATGAAATTTTTTTTCCCCTGCAAATTGATATTTTCAAAGAAAAGAAACAAAACATCAATATTACAGACCTAGAATTATATTGGATAAATATCTAAGTAGTTAACCATTGTTAATTTATTATTAGTCATACTGAGCTTAAGTTAAATGCTTTTTAAAATATGTGATCTTTTGAATGCCTTTTCTCAGAGCTTTTATGGCTGACAAATTAGACTTAACTGAAGTGGAAGGGTTAGCCGATTTATTGCACGCTGAAACTGAGGCTCAGCAGAAACAAGCTCTTCGACAAATGGAAGGCTCATTGCATAAGTTATACAGCGACTGGACAGATAGATTGAAGAAAGTAGGCATTTTTCTATAATCTTAAAATTGTTTTCACTTTTAAGATTAATTGCAAAAGAGTTTTTTAAAAGTTTTTTTTACAATGACAGTTAATGGAATTAGAAGATTTTGCTGTGTGATTTGATCACCACAATTCATGCTTAGTTCATTATTGTATTTATGCTCATGATAAAATTAAAATTAAATTTGCTTGTGCACTACTTTATGCACTACTTGTATGAATAAACAGATATTCAACTGATTTTATACACCACAAACATTTTATATGGTTATTTCTGTATGTAATTATCTAGTCATTAAAACTGGCTTTTAAAACTGGATTAGGGCTTTAACGATCCGAGAAAAGTGCAAAGAGTCATTACCATCTCAGAATCATTTTATTTCAGTATTCAATTTGAAAAAGTGTTATTAATTGATTGATTAATTTAACTGGATAACCTTTTTTCAAATTTTAAAACAAAGTGACATGAATCTGACATGATAATGAGACTATATATATTAAGAAGAACAAGAGTGAATTTGATGCAGAAAATAATTGCAGTTGTTCTGGTAGTTATCAGTGTCTTTAGCCCATAAATGTATTTCGTTCCTAGTATATGTATTAACTGAAGCTTAGATTATCTTGTATAAGAAGATTTTATTTAAGCTAAATTTGTAAAATTCTTATCTTTTAGGAATAACTATTAGGTATATGTATGGTAATATAACATATACTATTTCTGAGTTTTTGTTTATTATAATTACTGATTGCAGTTTTAATGACTAGATAATTACATACAGAAATAACCATATAAAATGTTTGTGGTGTATAAAATCAGTTGAATATCTGTTTATTCATACAAGTAGTGCATAAAAATTGGGAGATATACTATCTTATTAACAGTTAATATAATTGGCTGTATAAGAAAATGTCTTGCTTTTCATATATGTTTAGAACTATTAATGATTTGAATTCAATGATATCTGCAACAAAAAATATTACCTGTTTAAATATATTTGTTACTTAAAGTGCATGTTCAAATTAGTATGCATTTCAAATTAAAATAATTTTTTATGATAAATTTTTTACACCTCAGTATAATAGCTAATAATTTGACAATGTATCTTGCAATTTCCATGCAAAGATTGACTTGATATTAATATTTAATTTAAAAAAAACCAGACTGATATTATTAAAATTGAATTTTTTTATTTTGCAAGTTCTTGCATTTATAGAAAAAATTCTTGCAATTAAAATAAGTCATTAGTCATTTTCTAAAAAAAATATTAAATTCAATTAGCGACATTTTATCCATTGATGGTCAAAATGTTTTACAAAATTGAATTAAGAGTTTCCTTCTACATCTATGGTTCAAGTTTTAAAGAAATGTATTACTATGAGTCTTTTTTTTGTGCTTAATTAAGTGATCTTGTCTCTATTTAATGAATTGCAAATCAACCTGAAAATAGGTTAAGTTTGAGTTTTATTTCCATGAACTACAAAGGGCACTTCATTAAGTTATAGTATGACATAACTGAACAATCATAAGTCAATCCAATACAGTATTAAAATAAAGCTTCTTCGGCAAACACTTGTTGTTTAATAATGAATTTTGAGCTTGTGGCGATACTATTTAGGTACTGCAGTGTATAATTTTTTTTTTTTATGTTTTGAGTACTGTTGAAGAATCATTTAATTTATTTTTGCAGTATATATTGTTGTTAATTCTATACAGGTTTGTAAATTGTGCTTTATTTATTGCCTTCTAGTGTTTAGCCAGACTTGAAGCATATATCGATTTCAGTGAGGATCAGCATTTGGACGAATCCATTCTAAGTAGAGGTAAGTTTTAGTAGTAGAATATACTATGGTTTTTTTTTAAGTAACTAAGTTAGCGAAACTTTATTAACAATCATTTTCTTAGTAAAACAAGACTTGGATGTACTTCAATCTGAGATTTCCACCCATATACTGGACAAGAGAAAGGGAGAAAAGCTCAGGAATGGCGTTTTCACAGTGTTGGTTGGACGACCTAACGTTGGCAAGAGCAGCCTCCTAAATTTGTTATGTGAGTAATTATTATTGCTGATCTATACTGATAATCAACTTTGGTCGAGGGTGAGCCAATGCTGGCAAAAAAACTTTCTAAATTTGTCATGTGAGCGATTAATATTTATAATCTGATTGATATTCTTCAGTGCTTGTTTAAGTATTTTATATTTTTGTTCGTATTATTTTTAGTGTTAGACTGCTCAATCAGGATTTTCACGGTCCTTAAAAGTCCTCACAAACTACTTATTTTTATAGGTCCTCGTAAAAGGGCCCTTATAGTCTTTATTTTACATTTTGAGTCCTTAATTTTTGATTTTGTTTTCTTAGAATGTTTTTTTTTTTTTTGATTGTCTGAAATTACATTTGTATTTTGCCCTTTTACCAGTTTGGATCCTTTCGTATTGTTGGGTCCTATCTTCCAAGTTGCTTGAAATCATCCTAATTCCTGGAAGACTTAATTTCCTTTCCTTTTTATTTCAAGCGGGGAAGGAATTTCATTACATATAAAAAAATTGTCCCAAGTTAAAAATAAAATTCTGTTGAAATATTATTTCATTCTTATAAAATGTTTTGAATTAATATGTAAGAAAACAAGGAATTTTAGTCTCCCTACACACTTATATACAGATCCTTAAGAAATTCAATTGGTAATTAAAAAGTCTTTAAAAACTACTTTTTTCTACTTTCCAAAAGCTATATGAATCCTGTCAATATTGATCTGGAGCAGCTACCTAAATGCTTCATATCAGTGATTAATGCTAATAATTACATATTTGGGCAACATTAGTTGTATCCTTGTAATAGAGGTCCTTAAGAAATTCAATTGTAAAAGTCTTTAAAAACTACTTTTTTAGTTGGTTACCAAATTCCATTCAAATCACCTAAGTGATACCAGCCTTTCCCAATTTTGAATGTTAAAAAAAGACGGATATAGCAGATTGGTTAAAAAGTTCAGTTTTTGTTATGGTGTCTTAAGTTCTGAGAATACAGTTAGTTTTCCTATCCATTACTGATAAATATTAAGATTGGTACTGATTCAATTCACACATAAATTGTAAATAAAGTTATCTTGTTCACAATTTTTTTTTGTTACATTACATTAAATACTTGATAATTTGAGCAACTACCATAAGTAATGTATGGTAGTTGCTCAAGTTATCAAGTATTTAATGTAATGTACTAAAACAATTGTAAATAAGAGAAATTTATTTACAATTTATATATGAATTGAATCAGTACCAACCTTTATATTTGTTCATCTTTAATTTAAAATCTGAACACCTTTATAATTTAAACATTAAAAGTAATATTTATACATACTTTTCGAATATTCTTTTTTGAACTATGGGTTTTGGTGCAACCCAAAGCGATAATTTAGAATAAATTATTAAATAGATCTGCCTTGTGTCTATTTAAATAACATGCAAAACAGTCATGGCAGAGGAAAGATGGTGCCTAGTGTTACATATTTTATTGAGGCTCAAAAACAAGGGTTAACTGCTATTATCTCCAAATACATCCTCAATATGCAATTTCGAACAATACTGATTACAGTTATTTCCTTAAAATTTGCAATTAGTATTCAAGTATAAGTTGCAATTCATTCTTTTTGACATGGAAATTAGTAGGGGATTTTATTTTCTAGTATGTATTTTTGTAAAAGTTTCTTTTTAAACAATAATTAAAAGAACCTAAATTTTTCTTATACAGACCCTTAAACAGATCTCTAATGTTAAAGTTTTAATAAACCTGCTGAGTCATTTGTTTAGGTACAAGAAATAATCCTACTTAAATAGGGATCACCTAAGTAGAGGTCAAAGTAACAGTAAAGAAATCTTAGCCAATCAGAGTGGTTAGCTAATATGTGTGCATACATTTTCTTATTACCAATTAAAGATGACTACAACTATAGCTATTTCACACTTAGTTATGACCACAATTTTATCCTTAATTATATATCTTTCTAAATTTATTATTGGTATGTCAACGTGTCCCATGCAGTTCCTTAAAATATTTCAGTTTCTGGAATGAAAGTTCTAGCTTTTCTTGAATATCCGAATTGCTTGTGGTTAATTGACCTATATAGTTGACTTTACTCATGTTTTAGATTTGATTGTTAACTTTTGAAGTGAAAATGTACTAATTACTACCTGCATTCTCTTTAAGCTGCCATGTGATTGGATCTGCACTTGATTTGCATTTTTCTATTTGGGTGTGTATCAAAATTTATCATTTCAATGTTTTCATAATTTACCCAAAACCATCATATGACATCACATATCTAACCAAATGTTGTCTAGAACAAATGTTTTGAAATTTCATTTTTAAACATAAGATTAAGACTTGCTCTTGAAGGTACAGATCGGCACTTGGTGATTTGCTTTTTACTGTTTAAGTGTGTACATAATTTCAGTGTTTGCATAATTTGCCCTGAATTATTATGTGACATCAAAAGCCCAACAGAATATTATCTAGGGCAAATATTTTGAAGTTTGGTTTTTAAACATTAAAAAAAATTGTTAATATGTAGGCATGTTAATTGAAATAGAATATTTTCTGTTTAATACGATTGGTTGACTATTTCAGCATTTATTACTATATATATATATATATATATATATATATATATATATATATATATATATATATATATATATATATATATATATATATATATATATATATATATATATATATATATATATATATATATATATATATATATATATATATATATATATATATATATATATATATATATATATAATCTTCCACATATTTTACTTTCAATTTATGAACTAGGCAATTATGGCAGGTTCCTTACAACCTTCAAAGTTGATAGATCAAGAAAAGGATTTAGGGAACTTTTATCCTTAAAAACAGGTTTCTTTGTTATTAATTATATATTTAAGGGCAATTCTCTGGATGTCATACAGGAAATTTTTGCTCTTCTTTCTAATTGCTTTTTAAAATGCTTTGTTTATTGCTCAATTTTTAATACCACACATTTAAAAAATGCAGAAGTAATTTTTTGAACAAAAGAACTCTTTATTTTTTTTATGTATAAAAAGTTATATTTATTGGTGTGATAAACAATCCCATGTGCGTACTGATACTAGCTTGACTGCTGCCAGATTAATTCCATATAGATGTAATTGGGCATTGCTGGTCGGAGTTGCAGGCATTTCATTGTAAGTTTGCACCAATGAAACAACTGCAACTCTACCAGAGATGTCATCGATATTCACAGTACTGTTTCTCCTACTGATGTGCTATTTCAACACAAACAGTGCCAAAGGTATTAAAAACATTTGATGTGCCTTATCCTAGAGAAATTGTGTATATGCTCAAAAGAGGAGAGAAAAGAAATACGGTTAAAATATATTCGTTTCTGCTCAACTTGAGGTTTGAGAAACTACTTAAGATTGAGTTTCTCGAGGAAATTGCCAATTTTCAAAAAAAATACATTGCTTGAATGGACATTTCCTAGTGACGTGCTGATGATGTCATTTTCAACAAACAAGGTATGCATTCATAAAAAGCATTTTATGTGTCTTATCTACTCTTGAGAAATGGCAATTATGCTAAAAGAGAAGAAGAAAGGTATGGCTCAAAATATCCTTTAAGTAAATTCTTTATTCTTTAAAAATTACTTGAGGTTAAGTTTTTCTAGGGCCACTTAAAATTTGTTTGGTATCCAATTGGCAATTAAATCAAAATGATTACAAGATTGTATCAACCCTTTGCCTAAATGGGTATCTTCTAGTTACGACTGGTAAACCCCTAAAGTGAAGTGTTTGCAGCATATTACTTTCGACTGCATACAACCACACACAAGTACTATCAAGGAGGAAACTACCTGCATGTTGCTGAGTTAATACTTCACAGATGTATTTCGGCAACTTTAGTTGGACTTGAAGGATGGCATTGTTAAGTTGTATCGACAATGCTCTTCTTTTTCAAATCCTTCTAAAGCTGTCTATTTCAACATACAGTGCGAAATGTATTTAATCAAGCATCAGAGGGCATCATAGAGGAATGGTGAATATATTCAAAAGAGGAGGGGAAACTTGGAGAAAAAAAAGGTATGGTTCAAAATATATTTTAAGTTATTTTCATATACCATATAATGTGCCTTAACTCCATTAAACCAAAATGCGCAAGAAGAATGATGCCCAAGTTCAAAGAGTCGAAATGTCATTTGATTGTATGATTGCAACTGTCTAATTGTTTGTGTAGGTATCTTCTAGAGTTGTTGCGTTTTCAATCAACATATTTCAAATGTAATTGCAGATTGTGCATCCTATCTATATTCAAAGATTGACCCAGTACACAATAGAAGTGTAGGTTAAGTGAAAATAAATGTTTTGCTTAATATGTTCTTTACTTTTCCTGTTAGTATTATAATGCTTAAGGTTGGAGAAGACAATTAGATTTCAAGACATGAAATTGCCACATCTTTTGGGGGTTGTCCAAAAGCAGTGATGTATCCTAGCTTTACTAGGAGGTTACTGCCGCTGTGGATTGTATTATTGTAGTAATCCACTGCAGGAATTGCCTTCTAGTGATGTTGCCTTTTGTATTTTTTTAAACTGTGCCAAATGTATTCGAAATTATGCACAATATGTTTTACCTAGCTAAGAAATATGAGTTGACATGCAAGTAGAGTTTCGTTATTGATTGTTAGATTGCAATATTTGTGTGTGAAACCGTAACATTACCTCCTATGAATGTTATATTCCCAATTTAAAATACGCTCAAATTCCAGACGATGTATGCTTTGTCTAG
Source organism: Linyphia triangularis (assembly GCA_963978545.1). Classification (NCBI taxonomy): domain Eukaryota; kingdom Metazoa; phylum Arthropoda; class Arachnida; order Araneae; family Linyphiidae; genus Linyphia; species Linyphia triangularis. Next base: position 66,440,674 of record OZ021731.1, read on the forward strand.
CAAAAACAGTTTGTAGATATTCAATTTGAAGTGTTGTTTAAATCTTGAGAAATGTTTGTGATAAAATGACTGTTAAGTTTGTTCTTTTATTGTGCTGCTGGATATCACCACTTCTTTTGAGATTGTTTAAAATTGCAGTGGTATATTTGGGTATCCCTAGTTGGTTAACGTTGCTAGAGATTGTATATTTGTATCGATCTCTAGCTCAACGTCAACCTCCTAGCGGTGTTGAATTTTCAACTTAAATGTGCCAAATATGTGTAGGTAATTATGTGTGATGTGTTCTATCTAGCAAAGTAAGGTGAGTAGACTAGTATGAAGTGTAGAGTGTATAAAAAAAGATACTCTTTTGAGAAGTTCTTTTAATTTTTGTTTTATAAAATATTATTTGGTAGTTTTTTTTATAGCAGTATTTAGTTATTAATTCATGGTAATTGTCTCTATTAATGGCAAGGTTATAACATTTGGTTTTTAAATAATTATTTTTCATGATCCTCAACCTGAAGTATACAATATGTTTATAATGTTTGATATAGTACCAATTAAAAATAGTAAAGAACTATATTATTTTAATTCCACGATAAAAAATTTTAAAACATATCCAAAACACTATTTTCCTAGTAACAATAAAACATTTAAACAGTAATTAAGATCTTTTTCCTTAACAAATAAGATATAGAATCAGAAGTGATTTCTTTTTCCTTTTTTCCATTTTATGCCAATATGTTTTTAATAATTAAAAGGACAGAACACTGCAGTTTTCCTAGATGAAAAAAAGGGATGATTAATTTTATCTCACCTTACACTAATCATATTTCTTTGCCACAAACACACACACACATTGTGAGAACACAGCACATTGTGTACAATCTTGAAATTGTAGACTATGTGCTCTAAGGTGAGATAAAATGAATCATCCCCTGCTTTTTCTAGGTTCTGTCATTTTAATTATTAAAAACATATTGGCATAAAATGGAAAACCTAGAATCGGAAGTGGTTTTTTTTCTTATCTTATTTGTTAAGGAACAAGTTTTGAATTACTTTGTAAATGTTTTTATTGTTACTGTGAAAATAAATAAAGTGTGTTTTAGATATGTTTTCAAATTTTTAATTGTTAGAAATAAAATAAGTTAATAATTTTTTAAAACTATTTTTAATAGTTAATAAATCGAACATTGGTGCTTAATACTCATTGTGTTTCAATATTTGTCACCCTGCTCAAATGTTGGGCCAACCACCTAAAGGTAAGTGTATAAAGTAATTGCAGTCCATCTTAATTAAAAAAAAAAAATTATGTTTAAAATTATTTTCTTGTTATTCATAGCACTTACAACTCTAGCTTTAATAATACTGTAGTTTACCATAATATATAGATTATTTTGAGGATGTTGTAAAAGAATGAATTTTACCCATTTTATCTTCCCACATACTAAGTTTTTAATTTAGAGTGTTGTTTTAATTAGGAGAAGTGTAAAGTATATAATTAAGCCTTTTTTTCTTTTAAGTATAAAACTGTTACAAGTAAAGGCAGAAGGTGTATGTAAATCCAGGACATCGTCACCTCTTTTGAATTTGTTCAAAATTGCAGTTATGGGATGTATTTGGGTATCACTTGATAGATAGTTTTAGCTGCTATTGATTTTTAGGATTGTAACAATCTCTAGCCAGAGACGTTGCCTAAAACTAAAAATGAGTTCAATAAAAGGGTTGTTTAAAACTTGGAAAAAGTCTATAGTTTTGCATGTTGTCGTAAGGTTTCAACATCGTCCTGTAACTTTTATTTGTATAACTGTACCAATTTCTTGCTTGAGTTGATATCTTGAGATTTGCATTTTAAATACACAAAATAAAATAAATATTTATGCTCTCTCTAGTGAAGATAGTGTTTAAGTAGATTCACAAGAGGAACGTCTTTTGAACATGGACTAAGGTATGGTTTGAAAACTAATTTAACTTGAAGTGATAAATTTCTGCCAGAGTTTCGGGTTCCAGTATTATACTATTTTTTTTTATTTTTTTTTAAAAGATGAACCTTAGCTATTGAAAGATAAATAGCTTCCTCTTATTGACTCTGTTTAAAAGTCTTTGTTTTATTTGTGAAGTTGAATTTCTTGTACAAGATGGAGTAGGAAGTTTAAACATGTGTTCTATTTGACAGAGATTGATGATAAGTTAATTGGTGCTCAAAACAAGTTAAATCTCTGAAAACACTACACATTTTGAAAAGTTAAATTAAGGTAATTATTTTTTAGCTTATAGACTAATGCAGATGTGGAAAATTGTCCACCCACCATAATGCATATTTTAAATATTTTGGAATTATATATATATGTATGTGAAAACTTTTAAAATGTGCTTACTAATGTAATTCCACTTCTTTTTAAGGTAGGAGGGATGTTGCCATTGTATCCTCTACTGCAGGTACAACTCGTGACATCATTGAATCCTCCCTGAATCTTGGTGGATACCTTGTTAATATTTGTGATACTGCTGGAATTCGAGAAACTCACAATTCCATTGAACAGGAAGGAGTCAAGAGAGCCAAGCAAAGGCAAGTGCACATTACATGCAGATCACTTGAATTTTTATATCTGCTGTATCTCTTATCTCTCTGGGATAAATTCTAATTATTGGCTCATCCAAAAAGTTCTGCAGTTTTTTAATTATGATAAATACCAACAAATCAGTATAAAAGCTAAGACATTTTATTGAATCACCTAAGCAACATTTCGTTTTATGACTTCTTGCCATCTTTTCAGAAGCTGGAAAATTCCTTTTTTAGAAAATTTATCAGGCTTATTTGTAAAGAATCTGTCAAAGAGCTGTTTGACAGTCTTCAAAGAATTGAACTCCATGCCGTTTAGAGAATTTTTAAGTGACCTGAAATTCAGAATATATGAAAATCCGATGAGGCAAGGTCTGGAGATTATATGGAGAGGGGTAGAGGGGGGGGAGCATAATACATTCCAACCATACTCAATTATCTTTGTCTTACCTTCAGCAAAATATGGGGTCAAGTCTTGCTGAAAGACAACATCCCAACAATTGATCAGTACTGGTCACTTGGCTTACTTTTATTACTGCCGTTTGAGGATAACATTTTTCAAATTCTATTGTCTGATTTTGTGGCAACAATTCATAATAAACAATTCTTTTGTAGTTCCACTTTATACTAAGCATGACTTTTTGGGAATACAGCACCCTCCCTCTCCTTTTTTTATGTCAGAGATGTTCATTTGGTTTATCCATGATCCTTTTCTTTTAACATTATTGTATAGTGTCTATTTTTCATTTTCAGTAATGAAACGTTTAAAAAGAGAGTATTTTGTTTCAGCAGAGAATCGCATACAAAAATTTGAACAAGTGTATTTTGTGATATTAAAGTATGGAATACCCATACATCGTAAAGTCTTATGTACCCAATCTTTGCCAGATGATCATGAATTGTACTTTTTGGAATATTTAGTATTGTAATGTTCATCCAGAGCAAGCACCATTTTTTGAGACCAAAATTTCCGCAATTAAATTTTCTAAACCATCTTCGAACTGCTTCATCAGAAACAGAACTTTATCCATATACAACACAAACAAGCATTCTGACTAGCAGTTTTTTCCTTTCTTAAAATATAAATAAAAAAGTACAATATGGCAAAAATTAACTTTTTGATTATTCACTCTCAGCTCTGCATTGAGAAAGCAATTCAACAATGCAAGCTAAAAGTATGCAGTGAAAGCAGAAAAACTTAATTGACACCTCTACTTCAATCAAGGCCACTCTTTATCATCGGTAGCAAAATAATAAGAAAAAAGCGTGTTAATTTGAAAAACCACAGAACTTTTTGGATGACCTAATAATTGTACTAATCATTATATGTTAACAAACTTTCCATGTTATCAGTTATTGAAAATTATTTTTTTTTTATTTGGCTTCTCAAAATCAGGAAAAAAATAATAATAATAATTCTTACCTTCTATTACATTAACTTGCAAGAATTCCATAAATTTATATTAAGTATTGCATTGAATTTTCCTGGTGCATTAACTGTGTAAGAGTGTAACTTTATATCTGACGTAAAAACATTGTTGTAACATCTCCATATACACCTTGATTTGTAGAAGTTGTTATCTTCTTCCAACCTGAGGACATAAATGCTACTACAGATTTATCATGCATTATTCTTCAGGCCTGTTTTTGGGGTTTAACTCGAAATCCCCTGGTCAATGATCTAATGCCTGACGGGCAACTTGGACGCAGATCACACTGAGAACTTTAATAGATATGACAGCCCTTTAATAGATCTGATGATAAAAGAAATTGCTGAACTTGTAGAAGTGGCATCGAAGTAGAACAGTTGCAGAACTTGCAAGAAATTGAGCCTAGGTCTTATTGTATGTCTATGGTCTGAAGTGAATTTTTCAGATTTTTTTATCTGTATTTGAATCACAAAAGCAGATACAGTTTTCCTAGAAGTACATTCCCAGTGGCATTTCCATTTTTAAAATATTGACCTCTCTTAGAAGTCCTCATGTTTTACAATGTTCTGGTACAATATAGTTCTCGTATATCTCTTGCATAACATGAAATTTAGAACAATCAAGCAGCCTGCTTGTACAATAAGATTTCTTTTAAGAAAAATTGACATCTATGTGCACTCACTGACGTCTAATTATTTTTACAGATCATCCAACGCAGACATGATAATATTCATTACTGAGGCTAAACGAGCCCTGGATCTTCTTCATGCATTCCAATTGCAAGGAAATGACTTCATAAAACGGCTCATTGAAAAGGAACTTGGAGAAACGTTTCTAGATAATTTGCAACTTTCATTGGCGACAGATTCAGACGCAAGTGGAACGCACTCAAATGATAGCTTTATTCTCTTGCTGAATAAAATCGACCTGCTCTCAGAAGCTGATTTGGAAAGAGTGAGAAGGCTAGAGGATGCTGTTTCGAATGTTTGTGCTGTTTCATGTGTAGACGACACTGGAATGAATAAGTTCATGAATGTGTTTGCAGAAAAGATCAAGAACATGTAAGTTATAAGCTTTAACAAAAAAAAAATTAAAAAAATATTGAACGTGACACTGTTTCAATATTGTCTTGAGTCAGTATTTGAGTCTCAGAGCTAAAGTGGAAGTACCTTTCTGTTAGATGGGCACCAGTTAACACAGTTGTCGCCAAGCCTAAATGTTTACACTTTTAAGTGACACGTGAATGTATCGTTAATCCTAAATGTTTACAGTTTGTTATAAGGTAGTTATTGGAACTATAAATGATTTGAAGGTAGTTTAAGTGAATTATCGCTGCAATTTGGCAGTTTTTATCTAGTACTATCTAACTGAAGACGAAGGAGTACCATAGTGGATCCATAAAAAGTGGATTCAATAAAGTCCATGATTCATTAACCATGATTTTGAAATAATTTGAGTTAAAGTTCATTTGCACTGGTTGATTATCAAAACAAGTTTTATGAGTTTTATTTATTTATGTTTGGGTAATAAAGACTATAAAACATAATACGTTATGATTTGAAATTTTAAAAACAACTGCACTTGATACTTTAATTTTGAAAGCTTTATTTATAGACTTGATTTAATTTAGCTCTGAAAACTTAATGTATGGATTTGATTCACTCTAGCTTTAAAGCTTTTGTTTATGGTTTTGATTTAGTTCAGCTCTAAAAGTCTTTTTTATGGACTTGATCGCCTTGTCGAAGAAAAGTGCAAATACTTGAAGCAATGCTTTTCTAATTAATTTTGAAGCATTCACTTGTTATCTGAGCTGTACTCATTGTGTTAATATGTTTGGAATTAGCAATGTGTCAGCTGGAAATGCATGACTCGAAATATTGTAAATGTAATGCCTATGTTATTAAGAAAACAGCATCGAGATTTCTCTAAAAAATAAATTTAGTTTGCAAAAGAAGTCCAAGTAGGTAAATATCTTTTCTTTCCAGATGTTGTGGTCATCGTGGAGAAGAACCCACCATTACACAAGAGCGTCACAGACACCATCTTCAGAACTGCCTTCAGAATATGAGGGAGTACGATGCTAGTCTGGAACTGGACACTGCCATAGCTGCCGACAAGCTGAGAAGTGCCATGAACGATCTTGGAAAAATAACGGGAAAGATTAGGACAGAAGACATTTTAGATGTGGTTTTCAGGGACTTTTGTATTGGAAAATAAACTAATTTACATGCTCCTGCGTTTTTCTTTTGTCGTATTAGGATGTAGGAGTCGCCAACAGATGGTGTATTACGTTCCCACCAGTAAATTAGTTTATAATAAATTCAGTAGTATAAAAGCCGAGTAACCCGTCTTTACTTTGAGGATCCTTTTGGTAAACATGGGTTACGAAAGGGCTACATTGGTGACCCTCGGACGATGAAATGAACACACAAAAAATGTATCGTCATACAAGCAATTAGCGGCTAAACATGCAATATATATATATATATATATATATATATATATATATATATCTATCTCGGTGAACTTAATAAAGCTCTTCCGATCTCGCAATCTCAACTATCAACTGGTGGTATCATGTATCGAATTCCATCTCTGATAAAATTCTGGAGGGAGAGTAACGTAGGAGCCGCCAACAGAGCCGAGTAACCCGTCTTTACTTTGAGGATCCTTTTGGTAGACATAGGTTATGAAAGGGCTGCAAGGATATGCCTTCAATAGATTTCATAGGTGCTTGGGGAATATGAAAAAAGGCATTTGTACTTGTCAAAGAGCACTTATGTTTGTAGAATATGATGCTACCACCCAATTTAACCTTTTCGAAGGGAAGTTTGGGATCACTGAGTTCAGGCTTAATATGTTTGATAACACATTAAAAAAAGTAAAAGAATGAAGTAAAATTTAATTAAGTTAGATATATAACTGCAAATTATGAACATTATTATAAGGTGTGGGGGATATATAATGCATCATTATAAGGGGGGGGGAGAGATTGTTAATCTAATTTTAACCTCGTGTATGACAAATATAACGATCGTATGTACGGATGTAACTCGGTGCTTGGAAAGCCTAACCCCTTCGTTTTGGTACAGACTTTGACTGCTGACAAGATCTCTACGCATGAGAAATTAGAAGCAAACATTTCCTTTGAATGTAACACCTATATAAACAGCGTTTACGTTGCCGAAATTATTAACCCATGTATTCTCAGACTGGACTTTTTTAAAGAAATATGCACACTGTTTGCAATTATACACCGGAAAATTGCGTAACAATAATTTTATTTTTAAACTAATCGCTGTAGAACTACACTATCGCTAATAGCCTCAGCGCTAAAAAGGTTAACGAAATCTAAAATGTAACATAGCAACGCATTGTTGCGAACTTTCATTCCGAGGAATGACGACACAGGATTACAAATCAACTTTAATTCTCAAATAATTCTTCCCACATCAGAAACAGTTTTGTTATCAAGCTCACGCCAGAATTTCAGTCTTAACCGTCTCGACGTCTACGAAAACTTAAGCTTGTTCATGTTCTAACTTTCTTAAGCCCCACCTCGTTCCTGGCGGCTCAATCCCAACACCTCGCCAGGCTGAACACAATTCAATCACCTCGCGAGCTTTACGTTGATGGCTTTACCAAGGTTCTAGCAAAATGAAAATACAGCCTAACCATTGCCGCTGCTTTTAGAACTTGTCTTTCCGTTATTAACCCATTAAAGAGGACTTTGAAATGGATAAACAGTCGTTATTTCGAACTTTTACCTAGTTTATTTATATTATTTAAGGTATATTTTGAATTTTCAGATTTTTTTGGAAATTTTTCATGATTTTTAAAAACCATTTAAGTGGAACCACAAGCGCAATTTATTAGTAAAAAAACAAACTAAAATGACGATTGGCAAGTTTTCTTGCAAACCGTCGTTAATGGGTTAAATAACTTTTGCATTGATAAAAAGCTACCGTATGCTATTTATCATGATTACAGAATAAAATTGACGAAATTTTCGATTTCATTCAAGATTATACTTTCATCATTACTAATTTTTATATTTATTAACAATGAGCCGTTTCTGTTGCCAGCGTGTGCTTTGTGTTAGCATCTAATTCTAAATATTAAAAACATCTCTACCAGCAAAATATGCGACGAACTACGTTTCGAAATTTATTAAAAATGAATGTGTATTTATGCATTCATGTCCAATTATCTTTTATTTATTCTGGTTAAAATAATTTTGGCTACAGGAAAGAGTTTCAACAATGATTGGTTAGGTGGAACTCATTAGTATTCCAAAACGATTTTAGAAGCGTGTGGAAAAACGACCTTTAAGTGACAGTGACAGTCCCCATAACTTGATAGAATGCATTGTCATTGACATCGAATCTATCTGCGCAGTTTCAACCCGATCAGTTGGTTGACTGTTTTCAGATTATCTGGCGCTGTTAGCAACACGAGGGCTATAATGCGCCGAAACGTTCGTCATTTGACAAGTCAACATACATTTACAAACACCCATGCCTTACACGGGACTCGAACCCGCAATCTCGCGGTCTAGAAGCTAACACGCTAACCACTATACCATTTGGTCGGCCCAACTCGATCAGATGACGGCAAATTGGTTAATTAGACATCCGCAGTTTTGCCCGCCAGCCATAAAAAAATTTATTAAATAAAGGATTTAAAAATTTTACATACCAAAAACAATGTGTCTAAGTAAATAACCATCACTATCCACCCAGATTCGTCTGAGAAAAATAACAAAATTTAATTTTTTTTACTCCAACTAAGATATGAAACTTAATTATTCGTTTTTGAAATATCCCCTGTTGATCATTCCCCGAGTAAAGGTATTATTCGAAATTACTCTACGAACCTCAGTTATTAACACTATCAGATTAATTCTACAAAAATTATACTTTGATTTTCTTTCAATGAATGGATCCTTCGACAAACACATTATTTTATAAATTATGAATTTCCTTATATCTTAAATTTTGTATCATTTTGAAAAAGAATAATAATATTTTTTTCCTTATTAAATATTTAAAATATTTGTATTTTTTTCTGATGATGCTTGTCTTTTTATATTTTCACACCTTCCGTTCTACATATAACCATATAACAATTTATTTTCATTGTAAGTTTTAGTAATTGAATTTTTTGTTACACATATTACAACATTAAAAATTATACTTTATATAAATTACTATAATATAGAGCCTAGAGGAAAAGAATGCTTTATTCCACTTTCATTCGTTTGAGAAAAATAACAAACACAGTCTTAAATTAGCTTATCCGAACCCCATTGATTGAATATACCATTCGAAATTATTCTCCAAATAAAAGTTTAAATTACTTAAACATTTCTTCCACTCTGAACCCTTCAAATATATTATTTTACATTATAATAAGATTACTTTATCGATATTTATTAATGATTTTTTTATCTTTTCAACTTTTTATTTATTTTTAAATTTTTTTTTTATTTTAATACCTTTACTTTTATTTTTATATATATATATATATATATATATATATATATATATATATATATATATATATATATATATATATATATATATATATATATATATATATATATATATATATATATATATTTTAAGTAATTTTCTTTACTTTTTTCATTTTGTTTTCAAAAGTCTTTTTTATTCATTTGTATCTAGATATTTTTTTCCCCGTTATTTTTTTTTCTAAATACCTTCAGTCCCACCTCTAACTATATAACAATTCATTTCAATTTTGCTTTTAAAACTTTGATGGCTTGTTCACATTCTGATTACATGTTTACATTCGTTATTACATCAAAACTAATATTTCATACACATATTTACATTAAAATTCATACTTTATACACATAATTGAATTAGAACTAATATTTGTATACATTATTATGTTTGAATTGAAAGATAATATGCGACCTCGACATTTGTCTCCCCATCCAAATCTATTTGCATTTTTTAAGATCAATCCGGTTTCTAAATCACATCCAGCGTTTTTAAACATATCTATTTTTAAAATTTTATTTACCTCTTCATCATTTTAGAAATGTGTTTTTAATATACTTTAATTGTATTATATCATATCTCATCATATTTATAATTCATCTTCCAGCCTAGTTTTTTTTTTTTTTTTTTTTTTTTGGCGAAGCTTGGCTCTTATGTTACCTTTGCGCCATAAAACCTCCAACCAACCAACCAACCAACCAACCAACCAACCAACCAACCAACCAACCAAAAACAACAAACAACCAAAAAAACAAACAAACAACTCGATATTTGTCACAAAACTTTAGGATAATTATTTGACGGTTTAGTTAGATTAATCATTTTAATTTGTAAATCATTATTGAAACGGTTTGAAAGCAGCAATGAAGCAAATAAGTTGTCACATTATATTGCATTTCTCATTAATTCACTGAGATGTAGCTCTTTGTCAATAGAAAAGTAATTATAAGACTGAATACAAGTGTAAATGCAGTACGAAAGTAAATATGAGTAAAAAATTTTACGTTTTAATGAGGTTAATTTTGAGAATTGGAGCTCCATTATAATTATTTCAAATGTAAAAGTATAATAAAGAATACCCCATACGTTGATACACTTGAAATCTGTTTAAATGAAATGTTTATTTTGAACGATTAATAAAATAAAGATTTATATGTATGTAAAATATATTTTGTTTTTAAAAATTATAGCCTGAGCGCCTGATATCTTCAATTAAATGCACAAACAAAATGGGTGGAAAATATCATTGAAATGAAGTCGTTTTTATAATATTAACATGGTAATGGAAGGGTAGTTATCGTTGCAGTCACTATTCGTTTGAAAAATTAAAGTTGATTTCACAAGCACATGACTTTAATTATAATAAAAAAATAAAAAATCTGATAGTGAAATTAAATACCAAATTACACCACTTAACATTTTAAATATTAAAATCATCTCGAAGCTATGCTGGCTGTCTTCAATTTGGCAACTCTGAAAACTATACTTTTGGCGAACTCATGATGACATATTTTTTGTTTGCAGGAAAAATTATAAAATTTTAAATATTTTAATAAGTAAGAAATCAGCATTTACGTAAACCACCTCACGCATTTTATTTGCACATTTCCATATTTCACCATAATTTTCACCATACTTGGCGAATTGACTATATGGCCTTGTCTAAAAATTTGACTATTTTACAACTTGACGAGATAGAGTGCAACATCTGCAACAAACTACTTTCTCGATAAAATATACTTACCAAAGTTGAAAATTGCTTTATATATAAATAACATATCCTCAAAATAGCAGCCATATTATAAAATTTCAATGTTTGAATACCTATGTTATTTTCTTATAAAATTTGGAACTATAATAAATTAGAAAGAAGCTTTATAGTAGATTTGTCTCATATACATCAATATTTTAGAATTGGACCTTTCAGAAAACTGTTGATGCATTTTCAATATATTTTATAACGAAGCGATGTTCCCAACCTAGAATCTTCAAATCTGAAGAGCAACGAAAGTAAGAAAGAAATAAGACAGGATCACGGTTGTTAGTTCTTTTCATTGTTACCAAACATTCTCTCTCAACAAAACTTTTTCATTGTCATCCTTAGTTGAGTTATTATTTGTTTTCGATTAGTCGATGATTTCTCATTTATAACCCCTATTTCATAAGACAGAAAGCATTGTTAAAATTTAAAAGCATTGATGACTTTATATTATCGCCGGGGAAAAAGCCTTAATTAAAATTAAATTTAAATCATAATGTAGAATATTTTTTTTTTACTAAGTGGTATATTCACACTGCACGATATAGAATATTAAATAGTATGCTTTATACCAATAGGAGTTCATTGCTAGATACAGGTGTAGTTAATTCCATACCATGGATGAATTTTTTCTGCCCCCAAAACTTGGTAGAATGCAATGTCTTCGACAATGAATCTATCTGCCAAGATTGGAGGAGGGGATGGCATGTTTCACCTGGATTGGAGGACTGCAAGGGGGTTAATTAAAGTCCCCTAAAGCGTTAATAGAAGTGTAGCCTGTGTGAAAGCCGTCTTTTAGTAAGATATTCCAAAAAAAAGGATAGAATGCAGTCATATTTAGAACAAGTCTATCTGCCAAGTTTCAGGTCGATTGTATAAAGGCCAGTGGGTTAATCAGCACACCGAACCTGTAATATAAGCGTAACATATGTAAAAAACTGTCTTTTAGTGATAGCTTCCAAAACGTTATCGAGTTCATTGTCATCGATAACTATCTGTCAAGTTTCAGCTCGATTGGATGACGGTAAGTGGGTTAGTTTTCTGAAGGTGTAATTGAAGTGTAGCGTGTGTAAAAGCAGTCTTTTAGTTACAGTGTACGAGACTTGATAGAATATATTGTCATTGATTCGTAAATTAGTCTTTCGCAGATTTCCGTGCCTCAAATATCCACAGCCACCCCCACTTACACACAAACAAAATCATTACCAGAGAATTGCTAAATCACATATACATGACCATGATACAAGCCAAGACCGCGAATCAGTACGAAACAGATGAGAACTTTATAATTATTTTATAAAAAACAAATCTGTTTTTTCTCAACTTCTCAACTTACAAATTCCTCTCTAGTGTTTTAATTGAACAAGTAAAGTGCTCATTTACTGACAAGACAGCATATTGTTTGAAAGCTCGGGTTTACACTATCTTTCTTTCTTGCTTTTTTTTTTTTTTTTAAGAAAGAAGATCACTAAAAGCATCAGTTTTTGTTTATTGAAAACTTTAGTTTAATTACATCAAATGACACGAGTTTTTTAATTGTTTTTTTATTATTAACTGTTTACTACCTAGACCTAGTTTCTTCCTACCTAAATAGTTTCTTCATTAACTTCTTTTTACAAGAAATAACCCGATTTCTGCTTTTGGTAAGAAAAAACTCATGTATTTAAATGAAAAAAGTGACAGTCACGTAGTTTAACAATCTGTAAATATAATTCTCTTGCGTAACGTCCGAATTCGGCTGTATTTCTGTGAGCAGAATGGCAACGACTTCAAACATCCGATCACAAATCTTCTAAATGTACTTTACACACGAATTTCCAAATTCAGCAACCCAGCCAATCACAATATAGCTTTTGAAATTTGACTAATTGTTGTTGTTGTTGTTTCTTATCCTCCACCTGTCTGACGAAGTCAGACAAGATCCAACAAATTGTTGACTCTCAAAAAGTCGATGACAAGAAGTGGTGTAGCGTATAAGTCCTCTTTGGAAAGACCCAAGCAGTCCAGGATATGTTCGGCAGAGGCCTGCTGGGCTTCACATTTGGAGCAGACAGGGTAAGTTTTTCTACCCTCAGAGTACAAGAGACTCTTCGTGTGTCCACTTGTCAATCTGGAAATTGCCGTTCGAGACGCTCTATCACCAATAGATACAAGTGAAGAGCCAGGGTTTCTTGGCTGCATACCAGTGATGAGAGGGTGGGGTCTTCCACTTTTTGAAGAGATGACTTTTGATTTTGGACTGATGCTCCGAGTATGAAAGAGCCGAAGAGGAAGGTGTTGAGTGACTGCAACCCTCCTTAGCTAAGCGGTCCGCTTACTCATTTCCAAAGATGTCAACGTGGGATGGTATCCACGTTGACTAATACATCTGGCAACAGCAACAACTTGGATTCGCTATATTTTGTTTTTCTTATTACAATCTACAGATAGAAATTACTGCCTATTTAAAACGTATTGATTTAATAGTTACGATGATGCAAGAATAAATAGATCTAAGATGTAGATTGCAGAAAAGTTATCTGCTGGAACATGTTCCGGAGGTGGCCGGGTTGCATGCAGCGCTAAATCGCCAACTTTCAAAAACTCACTTAAGAGGCATTGTGCAGTAAATCTGAACCTATATTCATTTCTAATCAGTGTAAATTCAGTTATTAGGAATTGAAAACTATCAAAATAACGAATAAAACCACCCACTCAACTTCAAAATCTCATACGAATTAAAAAAAAAAAACTTTTGGCGAAATAGGGCTAATTTTCTCGTCAAATTTGATTTTCAAAAAATTCCGGTTGATTGAATGCCGGATAACTGGCCTTTCACTGTGTTATTTTATTTTCTAAGTATCGCAAAAAAGATTATGCGAACATATAAATGCTTCGTTAAGAAATTTCGATAAGCAACTTCGATAAGACTTTAATTATTTTGGCACTTCATACGAAACCAGCCCGTAAATTTTAATTGTTCAGTGAAATAACCGATCTTTTTTAAATATATGTACGATTCTGTTTATTTTTGTTGTTTTCCAAGAACTTTCTACTACGTTACCACACTATCCCTGCTTAACGCGTCTCGACAGCAGTAGGATAATAACGTGTCAAGTATTCTGGTTCTTCATAAATAACAAAACATTTTCAGTTTCATGGCATTGTGCATCTGAAATAGCTTTTTGCTAGGGCATATTTTAAATGCTTCACTTAGAGGCAAGCAAAGCGAGTCAAGGGGATTGCATAGTAATCCAGGGGGTTGGCGAGCGTCAGCGAGCAGGGGGTGGAGCCCCCTAGTTTTATAACAAAATAGGTTTAGAAACTAGGGGTTTGGAACATCTCACAACTTTCAATTGCACTATAATACTGACATGAATTTGTGTCATCTAACGTATTTATATTTTCATCATTCATTTAATACAAAAAAGACAGTTTGGCGAAATTTTATGTGATAATTCTTGTATGGGGCTTCTATATATATATATATTTATAAAACTCCACCAAAATGATGATTTGGGCGTTATATTTATCGATAATTCTTATATTATCCTTTCTTGTAAGTGAAACTGGACAGAGAAGAAAAAATGACCGCTGATGAGGTATGCTCAAAGAAAGAGAACTTTGTGTTAAAGGCATTCGTTTTTCAACTTTTTACGCCATTACAGCATTTTTATGGAAATTTAGGAGGTAAGGTTGCTTAGAACACCTTAAGAGGCAGAGATTTTGAACAAAATCGTTGGAGCCGTTTTTTAGCAATTACTGAAAAACATAATTTTTTTCAATGGCAGCTACTCTATGCGCTTACACGATTTTGACTAAAACCTTAATGGTAGATCCTTGGTCCATCACCAACCCTCATACCAATTTTGAGCATCATAGTACAATTTGTTCGAGATTTATAATGACCACGTACACACATACACACAATTAGAAATATTTTCTAGATCACTTTTTTGAAATCAGGATGTTCCAAAACGCAGAGAAATGCAAAAAAAAAAAAAAAAAAAAAAAAAAAAAAAATTGAATTTTTTTTGACCGAATGCTATACTTTTATTACCCTTTGTATACATATGGGTAATTGAAAGTAAAAATCCCAGTAAATCATGATAAAATATTGATTTAGACAATGGTTGTGGAGAAAAACTGACAAACACGTTACGATTGTAATCGGGTTGATTGTATTCAGATTATCTGGCGCCGTCTGCAACACGAGGGCTATAATGCGCCGAAACATTCGTCATTAGACAAGCCAACATACATTTACAAACACCCATGCCTAACACGGGACTTGAACCCTCAACCTCGCGGTCTAGAAGCTAGCGCGCTAATCACTATACCGTTTGGTCGGGCGATTGTAAGCGGGAAAGAAATTTATATCGACCCAACAAAGAATTTATCTTTTAATGTGATAAATTGGTCTTTGTTGAGATATGTTACCGAATTATGGAAATTTATTTTATTGCTTTATGAAAAAAGTGGTGTTTCAGCAATGGTTCGTCTATTATCGTGTATTTTTATGGATTTAATGGTAAACTCTATTTCATGGGATTTGTTTTACTTAACATCAGTCCTGACATTGATTTCTAGTCATTCATCAATTGAGTGGGTTCAATTCAGATGTTATTCTTTTAGAAAATGTTTCATGAAAGCAATTTATTTTTTTATAAAAAATTTATTTTTATTTTTAATAAATAATTTAAAATTGTATTTTAACTAAATAATTTAGAGCTATTTTTAATAAACAATTTAAAATTGTATTTTTATTAAATAATTTAAATTGATACTGTTAATAAATAATTTAAAATTGTATTTTTAATACATAGTTTAAAATTGCAGTTTTAATAAATAATTTGAAATTGCATTTTTAATAAATAATTTGAAATTGTATCTTTAATAAATAAATTTAATTGATAATTTAAAATTGTATTTTTAATAAATAATTTGAAATTGTATCTTTAATAAATAAATTTAATTGATAATTTAAAATTCTATTTTTAATAAATAATTAGAAATTGTATCTTTAATAAGTATTTTGAAATTTTATATGTAATTATTATTCAAAGGCCTTTTTGTTTTTAAGCATAGCTACAATAATTAAAGTACTTGAACTTTGTCCTAAATGGCGATTGTCTTGGGATGTTTAAGAGGATATCTTAATCGAAGCTTCTTTTCTCAAATTTTTGGCAGAAATTTTATTTGTTTAAAAGGTTATCAATTTAAGCTATCATATTTTTATATTTCAGCGTAACTGTGAAGCCATAATTGTACATTAAGGGGAACAAATATGTTTTTCCTTGAAATGTGTTTTTATAATTCAAAGTAAAATAAAAATGTAATTTTTTTGGATCTATACCTATATAAATTCCATACATATAAAAGTCAATTATGTAGCACATTATGACTATTAGCATACAAAATAAATGGACGTATACTGTAAAATCTTTAATGATCATATTTGTGCGTTCGATATACCTCGTCGAAACTTATTAAAGTATTATTTTTTAAGCATACCATGACTATTGGCATGCTACTCCATGACTGTACCATGAATATTGGCAGTCATTCTTGGGTTCCTAGATTAGTTTGCACGATTCCAGCTCTCTATTTCTGCCCCTATGAAGTACTTATCACAGCCAAATAAGTTTCGTAATTACGATAAGATTGTGAGGTCAAAACCTTATCGTGCCAACCACTTTATACGAACGCCACTGTACCAACGAGAGGACATTGAGGCAACCACCTATTTAATGTGCAGTTTCCCCCCCCCCCTCTCCCCTATTATTCGAGACATCAGTATTCGGCGAGGCCAAGACCGAACCCATGATCTACCCTTCAATAACTTTGGGCCTTTAACGGCCGTTCCGTTGGAGCCCTAGTTCCTAGTAGCAGACGCGTAGCTATGGGGAGTGATATGGGGATACATCCCTTCCCGAAATTTTTCAGTTTGCTATCAGAAAGCAAAAATCAAAGGATTTTTTTTTTAAATTTAAATTTGTAAATGTATTTAAATTATTTTTAAATTTCTAAACATACGTAAGAAAAGTGCTTGTATCTAAATATATAATATTAATAACACAAATTATTGTAATGATTTGCTGAGTTATAATTTTATATCCCCTCCAGAAAAAAATATCTGACTACGCACCTTCCTAGGAAAAACAATAAAGTATCTATGTCTATTAAATACATTTTAGTTCAAAACAAGAACACTTTAGTATATGTAAAATTGAACTTATTTTTTTTAATTAAGAAAATTAGCGGCCTCGCTCTTAATATTAACTTTGAATGAAATTAAGACTTTTTCGATAAAAGATATTTGATAATTTATATTTAATAATTCATTTTTTTGAGATTGTAAAAATGCGACCTAAAATTTTAATTTATTTATTAATTATCAGTCGCTTCAAAATCGAATATCAAGTGGAGAAAAAAAGTGCTTCTGAGGAGATGAGTGTGAAAATTGACTTTCAAACTACTAAAAGTCATTTGTAAAAGTAAATGCATTCAGAAATGATGAAAAATAATACACTAACAAAAGGCTGTATTTTCTTCTAAGTGATTTATCGATGAAGCGATAGGGCTGTCAAAACCTGAATCAAAATGTCAAATTTCGGACAAGAATTGTGGTGAGGAAACAAAGACTCAAATATTTAAGGCCATAACAATAATCTAACGTCAAATAAAAAAAAGTAAAATAATCGATTTTTCAAACTACTTAAAGAAGGTAGGATGAAAGCTTTCTGGCAGATTTGTATCGATTGATTTCGCAAAGTAGAATTGCAAAGTTTAATAAATTCAGGATTTCGTGTAGTTACAGTTCGAAATCTTTGCTTTAGGGTAAAAAATCTTCTGTTACGGAATACCCAGGCAAATTACGATAGAAAATAATTGACAGCAGAACATTTTTGTTTTCTACTGCTAGTTTTCATGTATACCAAACAAAATGTCCAGAGAAAACTCTAAAGTGTCAGTCTTCAATCCCCGTACAAAGTTTCAAATTAAAAACGAAATGAGCCAGATAAAATTTTCTTTCAAGTGTCTTTTAACGCTTCTCCGATTCATCGGAATATTTCCCATTCATAAACCTTTCAGAAAAGGTTACAAATCTGCGTTTATTAGTAGCGTACAAATTTCAATAAGCGTCCTAATAGTATTCATTCACATTTATATAAGTTATTTAGCGGTGTTCAACCATAACCTTTACCACAATACAGTCGGCAACACGGCAATAAACATTATGTGTTTTGTTTACCGTGTTTCGATTTCTATTAAGTGTTACCGTCTGGTAAAGATTGCCTCTATTACAAGCTATTTCGAAATTGAAGATCGCAAACTCAGATGCTTGATATGCGCCTGGGTTCTTTGGTACGTTGTCAGTGTTATTTCGCTATCTTTTTACGATTTCAGAATAACCTCATCCATTGGCATTCCAAGTTTCCACTATGGTATAGAACGAGAAAACTACTTTCTTTATGACCTTGTAGCAGGATTACACACAATTTTCTTCTTTATTTCTGCCAAATTGCCCATAGTTATTTTTGACATCTTTTACGTTATGGTTTGTTATCGGATGAGAAGTGCTGTGAAGAATTTTTCAATAAAGATTACAGAAGAATGCGACCACAAAGCTCTTCTTCGGAGTTATCAATCCATCGAGTCAATGGCGGCTATTGTAGACGATGGACTGTCTATGCCCATGTTTTGCGCAACCATCCTCACTTCTGCAATGATGTACTACACACTTTCGGTCTTACTACATCCTTCGAAGATGGAAACCTTGTTTACCACAGCATTCATTGTGTGCCATTTCACCAATTGTTTGATGTCTTTTATTTTTATGACAGCGGCAGCTTCTTCTGTTTCCGAAGCTTCGAACGAAGTTGGTAAACGAGCGTTTAGGCAGAAGGTTGACAGAACTGATTATTATAGTCCATTTGCACAGCAACGTTTCCTGTTGTATGCCGATAAAGAGATTTATTTGACCGTATGGAAAATAGTCCCCATTCGCAGATATTTTACTGTGGCTACTATCGGGGCAATATTCACTTACGCTGTTTTATTTGATAACATTATCAAAACTTGAATATTTTATATTGGACAATCTGAAAATGGTGACTTAAATAATTTCCAAAATAATAACTCGATTCTGGAGTCTGAATTAAATGTCCCTAGTTTCAAAGTCCATTTAAACAAAATCTTTTAGCGATACGTTGGAGGTATTAGGCAAAATTGGTACCTGAATGCTTAGATTTTGGCTACGAATTTTATATTCCAGTCTATGGCCAGCGGAGACCGAATAGTCTGGCCACCAAGATCTCCAGACCTCAATCTACTGGAGTGTTTTTTAGGCTACTTCAAAGATAAAGTCTATTCAAGGAGTATCTGTAAAGTTGAAGATTGTCGTGCTTCAATAACCACTGCCTTTGTTACTGTGACTACGGAAAAGCTATTGCAAACAATGGTGGAACTGAACTACCGACTGGATATTCTCAGGGATATTGATTTCTTTCCACTGATTCCACTGATTTTTTTCTTAAAATTTGCATTGCATTTGATTCCAGTTATGTAATGGTAATATAATGTAATTTTATATTTTTCTCATGCTTTTTAACTTTCTGTTAAGTATAGCAGACTCTCCAAAATAGGGATATTTGATTCGGACACTCTGTATATTGGAAAACCCCAAATAAGGTGTCAAAAACAGTGTCAAAAATATTGACTCGATTTCTTAGAATTTTTTGTATGAAGGGTTCAGAAAAAATGTTCATTGTCAATTAAAATAAATGAAGAAAAAAGGCAAGATGTTTTTATCTTATAAATGCTTCTTCTTTGGAAGTTACAGAAAAACCATTTCCGGTTATTTTTGTTTGGTCTAACTTCTTTATTCCAAAAATGAAACTTCAGTGTAAAACTTTCAAGAAGATACCTCAAGACAGCGTGAAAATATCAGTCCGAACAAAAGATGGACATTTCCCTTTTAAACCCTGTACTCTTTTTATAATTATCATCATTTGGTCAAGGAGTATTCGCAATATCCAACAGGATTAGTGCAAAGACCCTTGTTAAGAATTATTTAGCGATTGCATAATAACAGAATATGCATAAAATAAAAATTTAATATTTTTTGGACCTATACATAAATTTCATACTTATAAAACGCAATTATGTAGCACATATTGACTATAAATCTACAAAATAAATGCAAGTATACTGTAAAATCTAAAATGATCGTATTTGTGTTTTCGATCCACCTCAGCAAAAATTATTAAAGTATTATTTTTTAAGCGTACCATGTCTACTGACATGCTATTCCATGACTACACATTACTGTACCATGAATATTGACAATAATTCGTGGGTTCCTACATTAATTTAATTTGCCTGATTTAGGCTGTCTAGTTTTGCCATTATAAAGTGGCTTTCACAGCCAAATAGGCCTCGTAATTTTGATCTTCGATAAGATTGCGCGGTCGAAACCTTATTGTACCTACTTCGCTTTACAACGCCACCACACCAACGATAGGACATTGAGGCCACTACCTATTTAATGAGCATTATACCCTCATTATTGCCCTCATCAGTATTCGGACCAGGCCAAGACTTAAAGCAGCTACATCTATTGGATATCTTTTAGTTTAAAAAAAAAAAAAAAAAAAAAAAAAAAAAAAAACTTTGTAGATGTAAAATTGAATTTTGTTTTTTCAATTATAAATATTAGTTTCATCGATCTTAATATTGACTCTAAATGAGATTAAGACTTTATCAATAATAGATTTTTATTAATTTATTTTCAACGATACATTTTATTGAGATTATAAAAATACAACACAAAATTATTACCTTATTGATTATCTGTCTCTTCAAATTCAAATATCCCGTGGAGAACTAAAGTGGTTCTGGGGGAATGGGTATGGAAATTGACTTTCTAAGTGCAAAAGGTCATTTGTAAAATTAAAAGCATTCAGAAATGATAAAAAATAACACATTATCAAAAGGCTGCATTTAAAAAAAAAGAAAAGATTTATGAATAAAATGACAGTAAAAACTTGGATAAAAATGTCAAATTTATATCCCGAATTTAGATGAGGAAACAAAGACTCAAACTGAAGGCCATTGAAGTCACTAACAATGATTTTGGGGCTAACGTCAGATTAAATAAGTATATCAATAAATTTTTCAAATAACTCCAAGGAAACAATATAAAAGCTTTCTGACAAATTTGAGTCGATTGATTTTGAAAAGTTTTGTTCCCCAAAGTGGAGACTGAAGTCTAATGTAAATCCTGGATTTTGTGTAGCTACAGATCAAAATTTTTGTTTAAGAGAGAAACACTTCTTTCGCGGAATAAGCAGGCAAATTAGGTTCGTAAATAATTTACTATACAACAGCATTAAATTTCCGTTTTATGCTGTTAGTTTTCATGCCATACAAACAAAATGTCCGGAAAAAGTTCTAAAGTGTCAGTCTTTAATCCCAGTACAATATTACAAATAAAAAATGAAATGAGACAGTTGAAATTTTCTTTCAAGTGCCTATTAACGCTTCTCCGATTCGTTGGAATATTTCCCATCCATAAACCTTTCAGCAAAGGTTACAAATCGGCGTTTATTAGTGTAGCACAAATTTCAATCAGCATCTTGATAGCATTCATCCACATTTATTTAAGTTATTTAGCCTTGCTCCACCATAACATTTACCTAAATAAAGTCGGCAACACGGCAATGAACATTATCTGCCTTGTGTACCGTGTTTGGATTTCTGTTAACTGCTACCGTCTGGTAAAGATTGCCTCCATAACAAGCTATTTCGAAATCGGAAATCACAAACTCAAATGCTCGATATGCGCCTGGGTTGTTTGGTACGTCATCAGTGTCATTTTGCTCTCTTTTTATGATTTTCGAATAACCTCATCTATTGGCACACCAAGCGTCCACTACGGTGTACCACGTGAAGATTACTTTCTTTATAACCTTGCAGCTGGATTGCACACGATTCATTTTTTTCTTGTTGCCAAATTGCCCATAGTAATATTTAACATCTTTTATGTCATGGTTTGCTGCCGGGTGAGAAGTGCCGTGCGGAATTTTTCAAGAAAGATTACAGAAGAATGCGACCACGAAGCTCTTCTTCGATCTTATGAATCTATGAAGTCACTGGTGTCTATTGTAGACGATGGACTGTCTGGGCCTATGTTTTGTGCAACCATCTTCACTTCAGTTATGATGTACTACACACTTTCGGTCATATTACATCCTGGGAAAATGGAAAAGCTGTTTACCACAGCATTCATTTTGTTCAATTTCACCAATTGCTTAATATCTTTTATTTTTATGACGGCGGCAGCTTCTTCTGTTTCCGAAGCTTCGAACGAAGTTCGTAAACGAACGTTTAAGCAAACGGTTGACAGAACGGACTATTACAGTCCATTTGCCCAGCAAAGATTCCTGTTGTATGCCGACAAAGAGATTTGTTTGACCGTGTGGAAAATAGTCCCCATTCGCAGATATTTTACTGTGGCTACTATCGGGGCAATATTCACTTACGCTGTTCTTTTTGATAACATCATTAAAACTTGAATATTATGTATTGGGAAGTCTAAAAATGGTGACTTAAATAATTTTCAAAATATTAACTCGATTTTGGTGTCTGAATCAAATGTCCCTAATTTCAACAGCTGATTAAAGCAAAATCTTTTAAGCTATACGTTGGTGGTATTAGGCAAAATTGGCTGTTGAATTTTTAAGTTTCGTCGACAATTTTTTTTGTGTTGTAGCTACGGTTCGGGACGCGGAAGCCATATTGTCTGGTCACTTAGATTTCCAGATGTCATACAACTGGATTTTATTTTTATTTTGGGGCTACGTCAAAGACAAAGTCTACTCAAGGAGCATCCGTGAAGTTGAAGATCTTTGTGCCTTAATAACCACTGCTTTTGTTACTGTGACTATGGAAAAGCTATTGCAAACATGAGTGGAACTGAACTACCGACTGGATATCCTAAGGGATACTAAGAAGTCCACTTATTTTTTTTCTAAAAATTTCCGCTGCATTTGATTCTAGTTATGTAATGATAATATAATGTAATTTTATATTTCTCTCGTCCTTTTTGACTTTCTGTAAAGTATTGCGGTCTCTACAAAATAGTTCACCAGGCATATTGGAAAACCCAAAGAAAGGTGACATAAATAGTTTTAAAAATATTAACTTGATTACATAGACATTTTTGTGTGTTAATTAAAATAAATGAAGAAGAAAGACAAGATGTTTTGCTCTGACAAATGTCTTGTCTTTGGAAGTTACGGCAAAACCTTTTCAAGTTTTTGTTTGGTCTAACTTCTTTATTCCTAAAATGAATCTTTAGAGGAAAATTTTTATGAGGATGCCCCAAGATGGCGTGATAATATCAAATCAGCAAAAATTGACATTTCGTTTTTATCCCCTGTACTCTTTATATGATTATCCACATTTGGCTAAGGAGCATTAGCAATATCCAACCAGGTTAGTGCATAGACATTTTGTTAAAAATTGTTCAGAGACTGCATAATAACAGAATATGCATAAAATATTTTTTTTTTATCTGTATCTACAGTGTCTCCCAAAAGCCTTCGTATAGTTTCAAAATTTGCAGAAAAAGTGTTGTAGTTTGGAATTGAATTTGAATATTAACTTCAATATTTTTTTTTTTTTTTGTAGAATCTATATTTATATCTGAATGAAATCTAATATTTTTAAAAGAAATCTTGAAGAGATTTATTTTTATGAGGAATTTGATAAAAATATAAATTCATAGAACCAGAGAAAAAAAAGTAACACACAAGTGTTCGCACACCCTAGCATTTTCTGATAAATTCGTTAATAAAATTATTTTTTTATAATACTATATTTAAAAACTCGATTGCTTGTAATATTTGCTTCGCCTATTTATTATAATCGATTTATTATTTCAAATGGCTGTGGCCGTAAAGATACCGCAAATAGCTGTTTAAATCTGATCATATGTCATTGTAACAGTGAGAAATCCATTCGATGTATTGGTAATATATTAAATTCATTTCATTTAACTATTTAGTATATAATAAAAGTTTTAAACAGGAAAATTGAATAAAAAAAACTGCCCAACAGTGTTATTTGAATATGAAAAGAGATTTATTCTAAGAAAATTTGAGAAAAATCCACGTTAGTGTTTTATAGAAGTTTTTTCAGAAAGTAAGGAAAATATTTTGTTTCCAATTTCCTGAAACTGTTTGAAAAGTTTTCAAATTAGCTGGACTGCATAGGTGTTCTGCCCGAAGGAAAAAAAAAAAATTGTAAAAGCTAAACATGGAAAGTTTGACCTTTCCTTTGCAAATGCAATGATAAATTCACCAGAAAAGTATTGGAATCGTGTTTTATTTGAAGATGAAAACTAATTTAACGTTTCTGGTATCGATATGCGCATAATTGCGTGAAGAAGAAAAATTAATGAGTTTATAATCAAAAGTACTTTGTTGGAACAGTAAAGCATGGCTGCGAAAGTGTACTTTTGTGTGTGAGTGCTTGTCAGCATCAGAACTTGGTAATTTGATGTTTAATGATGGAATAATGAATAATGAACTCTATTTGAAAATTTTGACTGATATATTAAAGTTGTCTGCTCGAAATTTGGGTTTTACAAATAACTTCATTTTTATCAAGATAATGATCCAAGTTCACATCATTAAATAATCGCTTCTGTTGGCTCTTAATTGCCCACAAAATCTAAAAACACCACCTCAGTCGACACATTTGAATCCAAAAGAACAGATTTGGAGAGAATTGGAGGCCAAAGTAAGAAGAAACAACATTAAAATGAAAAGCCAATTGAAAACAGTAATGATCGAAGAATGGTGGAACATTGATGCAGAAATTACACAAAAAATTACTGAAATCTATGCTCAGACGCTTAAAAGTTGTTGCGAATGCTACAAAAATATCCTACAAATTTCCAATTTACTAAAATATTGCAATGAATATTAATTAGTAACAAAAAAAAAAAAAAAAAAAAAAAAAAATATTAGTGTACGAAGACTTTTGATGGGAGATATTTTATGTAATACTTTTAGGGTCGATGGTTTTTCTAAAAAAAAGTTTTACTATCAACTAAAAATATTTTATTTAGTTTTATTAAGGTGAAATTAGAGCTATTATTAAAAAAATCCTATTCTAAAAAAATAATTTTTGAGATGAATAATGTAGTATTTGTTTGAAATTTGTAAGTGTACGAACACCTTTGGGAGTCACTGTATATGTATAAATTTCATACCTGTAAAAGTCAATTATGTAACACATTATGACTATAAGTATACAAAATAAATGCACGTACACTGTAAAATCTAAAATGATCGTTTTGTGCGTTCGATACACCTCAGATAAATATTATTAAATTATTATTTTTTAAATGTAACTATGACTACTGTCATGATACTTTACGACTACTCATTACTGTGCAATGAATATTGACAATAATTCTTGGTTCCTAGTTTAGTTTAGTTACACAATTCCGACTGTCTAGTTTTGCCACTATGAAGTGCTTATCTCACCTCGCCAAATACGCATCGTAATTTGGAACTACGATAAGATTTCAAGGTTGAAACATTATCGAACTTAAATCTTTATACAACGCCACCATACTAACGAGAAGATATTAGAACCACAACCTATTTAATTAGCACCATCTCCATTATAGTACACACCAGTATTCGGCGAGGCCAAGACAGAACCCACGTCCTACCGCGCATGAACTCCGTGCCTTTAATGGACGTTCCATTGAACTCCTTGTTTCTAGTAAAAAAAAAGTTAATGCAACTTCATATATTCGATATCTTTTAGTTTATATAAAATCACCTTAGTACAAATCAAACTGAACTTTTTTTTTTAATTATAAGAATAAACTTCATCGATCTTAATATTAACTCTGAATGAGATTAAGATTTTATAGAAAATAGAGTTTTGATAAATTATTTTCAACGATACATTTTATTGAGATTGTAAAAATAAGACATAAAATATTAATTTATTGATTATCCGCCTCTTCAAATTCAAATGTCACGTAGAGAAATAAAGTGGCTCAGCCGGGATTGGTATGGAAAGTGACTTTCAAAGTATTAACAGTCATTTGTGCATTCGGATATGATACAAAAGAATAACACAGTAATCAAAAGGCTGTATTTTCCCCCAAGATTTATCGAAAAAATGACCATCAAATCCTGAATAAAAATGTCAAATTTATATTCTGATTTGAGATGAGGAAACAAAGACTCAAATTTCAGGCCACTGAATAACAATAATATAACATCAGATTAAAAAAGTATATCAATTTTTAAAATGAGTTCAAGAAGACAGGATAAAAGCTTTCTGAGAAGTTTGAGTCGATTGATTTTGCAAAGTTTTGTTCACGAAAGTAGAAATTGAAGTCTAATTTAAATCCTGGATTTTGTGTAGCTACAGATCGAAATCTTTGCTTAAGGGGAAAACACTTCTTCCACGGAATAAGCAGGTAAATAACGTTCGTAAATAATTGACCAAACAACAGCAGTAATTTTCTGTTTTCTGCAGTTAGTTTTCATGCGTAACAAACAAAATGTCCAGAGAAAGCTCTAAAGTGTCAGTCTTCAATCCCAGTACAAAGTTTCAAATTAAAAACGAAATGAGCCAGATAAAGTTTTCTTTGAAGTGTCTTTTAACGCTTCTCCGACTCATTGGAATATTTCCCATTCACAAACCTTTCAGCAAAGGTTACAAATCTGCGTTTATTAGTAGCGTACAAATTTTAATCAGCGTCCTGATAGCATTCATCCACATTTATTTAAGTTATTTAGCAGTGCTCCACCATGACCTTTACATAAATACTGTTGGCAACACGGCATTTAACATTATCTGTCTTGTGTACCGAATTTCGATTTCTGTAAACTGTTACCGCCTGGTAAAAATTGCTTCCATAACAAGCAATTTCGAAATTGGAGACCGCAAACTCAAATACTCGATGTGCGCCTGGGTTCTCTGGTACGTTGTCAGTTCTATTTTGCTATGTTTTGGCGATTTCAGGGTAATCTCATCCGTTGGCATACCAAGCGTCCACTATGGTGTAGCACGAGAAGATTACTTTCTTTATAACCTCACAGCAGCATTACACGCAATTCACTTCATTCTTTTTGCCAAGTTTCCCATAATAATTTTTAACATCTTTTACGTCATGGTTTGCTATCAAATGAGAAGTGCAGTGAAGATTTTTTCAAGAAGGATTACAGAAGAATGCGACCACGAAGCTCTTCTTCGATCTTATGAAACCCTCGAGTCAATGGTGGCTATTGCAGATGATGGACTGTCTGGACCCATGTTTTGCGCTACTATCTTCACTTCTGCAATGATGTACTATATACTTTCGGTCATACTGCATCGTGAGAAAAATGATACTCTGTTTGCCACAGCATTTCTTTTGTGCTCTTTCACCAATTGCTTGATTTCTTTTATTTTTATGACGATGGCTGCTTCTTCTGTTTCCGAAGCTTCGAACGAAGTTGGTAAACGAGCGTTTAGGCCAACGGTTGACAGAACGGACTATTATAGTCCATTTGCACAGCAACGATTCCTGTTGTATGCCGACAAAGAGATCTGCTTGACCGTATGGAAAATAGTCCCCATTCGCAGATATTTTACTGTGGCTACTATCGGGGCAATTTTCACTTACTCTGTTCTTTTTGATAACATTATCAAAACTTGAATATTGTGTATTGGACAATCTAATAATGGTGACCTAAATAATTTCCAAAATATTAACTCGATTCTGGAATCTGAATCAAATGTCCCTAATTTCAACAGTCCTTTAAAACAAAATCTCTTAGCGATACACGTCGGTGGTATTTAAGCAAATTTGCTACCTGAATGCTAAGATTTTGGCGATAAATTTTATTTTCCTCCCCGCGGTTCTGGATGCGGTTGCCATATTTCCTGGACACCAAGTTCTCCAGACGTCACTCTACAGGACTTTTTAGTTTAGGGTGAAGTCAAAGTCTTCTCAAAGAAGATCCGTCTTATTGAAAATCTTCGTGCCTTAATAACCTCTGCTACTGCAGTTAGGAGTATGGAAAAGTTATTGCAAACATGGTCGGAACTGAATTACCAGTTGGATATCTTCAGGGCTACTAAGGGAGGCTACGTGGGGATATTTTTCTAAAAATTCTGGGAATCTAGTTATGTACTTTTATATTTTTTTATGATTTTAACTTTCTGTTAAGTATAGCAGCCACTCTAAAAATAGGGACATTTGATTCGAACAATCTGTATATTAGAAAACACAAAAAAAGTTGACCTATGTAGTTCCAAAAATATTTACTGGATTACGTAGACATTATTTTTGAAAGTTATAAAGAAAAGATGCACTGTCAACTAAAATGAACGAGGATAAGAGACTAGATGTTTTAATCTACAAAATGATTTTTTGTGTGGAAGTTACTACAAATACTTTTCAGATTTTCTCTTTTAGTCAAACTTCTTTAATTCAAAAATGAAACTTTAAAATAAAACTTTCATGTGGATGTCACAAGATGGTGTGATAACATCAGTTCGGACAAAAGATTATTGTTTCGTTTTTGTCCCCTTTATTCTTTATGTGATTATCAACATTTGGTTAAGGAGCATTTGTAATATCCAAAAAGATTAGTGCAAAGACTACTTGCTAAAAATTGTTTGGAGACTGCTTTAATAGCAGAACATGCGATAAGGGCTCAAGTGAACTAAATAGTTGTGGTATTACTTGCACAATGAGAAAATGCCTCTGCATGAGAGTCCTAATGTTTCGATTTTAAATTCAGCTTGCACAGTACACAAACCAAAAGAAATTATATATATATATATATATATATATATATATATATATATATATATATATATATATATATATAATTTTAAAGTTTGGTTTAGTTTTGAAATGTAGATGGCGCCTCTTATGACCAAAAAAATTATATATAATTATTAAAAACCTCCCACGTAGGACAGCGGTACTTTTCTCTTTTTCATATTTCACCAATTAAAATACAAAATATAGCCAGCGTACAAGATTTTTTATTTATTTATTTATTTATTTATTTATTTATGTATATATATATATATATATATATATATATATATATATATATATATATATATATATATATATATATATATATATATATATATATATATATATATATATATATATATATATATATATATATATATATATATATATATATATATATATATATATATATATATATATATATATATATATATATAAATAAATAAATAAATAAAAAATCTTGTACGCTGGCTATATTTTGTATTTTAATTGGTGAAATATGAAAAAGAGAAAAGTACCGCTGTCCTACGTGGGAGGTTTTTAATAATTATATATAATTTTTTTGGTCATAAGAGGCGCCATCTACATTTCAAAACTAAACCAAACTTTAAAAAGTTCAGTGGGAACTACATAATATTTTGATATATTTGACATTTAGCATCCGAAAAAAAAAAAATTCAACGAATGGTTATTAAATTAAATGAGGACAAGAAAATTATAAATTAATGTTAAAAAGAAAATTTTTTAGATAATTATATTTTTTTAATTTTTGCTTCAAATGATAGTTTGTTAAAGATTAAATATAAAGAGTATGCAACTTTTGCATTAAACAGTTTTTTAAGTATTGATTATTTAATAAAACAATTTTAAATTTTTTGAATCGACATTTTTTTTTTTTTAAGATATGGTTTGTGCCTTATGTTTTGCGGTTTGATTTTCAATATTTTAGAAAAATATAAAAATGCCTACTTTTTAGAACTGTATACTAAATTACATTTGAAATTAATTATAGTTTAATTTAGGTAAAAAAACGCTTTAAGGTAAACATTTTTTGGTATTTCGTTTTATCTTTCAAACTGTTAAAAACGTTGCTGGTAAGTTTATTAAATTTTTTACTAGTAGATTCAGATAGTCACAAATGAATATTGAAACTTATTATAATATTTACAACATGTTGTAAATTTTGCAACATAAAATTAACACATATCTTATAACAATTTTGCAACCTAGCATGTGAGGCGACTTTACCTCAATTTCCAGTATCGGCTTTACTTAATTTCTGCTTTCAAAAATAAATAGATATAACTGGAATTGCGTTTTCTTAGTAGGAGTTTTCAATTCGAGGTTTCACCTGTTTGATACTTGAAATGCAAAGAAGGGAGAAGGACTTACATTAAATAATAATCAGACCATTCTGTAACCCTTGGTTAGGCGCGTGACCTTTAGTCTCGCGGTTAGTCGCGTGGGGGACAAATGTCCCCTAAATTCAAATTTTAGTGCTTACTACTAAATTCATGATCAAATACTAAATTAAGTGGGAATTTTAATTAAAAGCACAACATTATTGAACAGAATAAAGTAAAAATTAAAAAAAAAAAAGTAAAAGTAAAAAAAACCCTATTTTTTTTTAAATAGCTTTAAAAAAAAAAAAAAAAAAAAAAAAAAAAAAAAAAAAAACGTCAGAAGGTTTTGATCATGTGCTGCCATCTATTGAGAAATTGATTGTGGGGGACATTTGTCAATTACGCGACTAACCAAGGGTTAAGGTATTCTTCTTTGAAACTGGGACAAGTAAAATAATTGAGATGTTATGAAATTTTGAAACAGGATAACTTTATTTAGATCTTTTTGCACCACAAGAAGAAATAATAACGATGTTACCACATTGTGTTTGAACCCTTAATAAGATTACAAGAAATTTAACCGCATTGGTCACCGGGATATTTATTGAAATTTCAGAAAAAACGCCAAAACACACATATTTGGCAAATATTAAATAGATTACAAGCTCAAGTAAAAAAAAAATAGTGAATGTCAATGGAATTAAATTTAGATCAAACGTTTCATCAATATCGGATAATATAGGGATTAAAGAAGTTTGTATTTGTATGTAATCTTCTATTACATTGAAAAATATATGCAAATTAAAAAAAAGTTTTATTAATTAAATATTTTTTCATTTGTACATACTTGTCATTTTTAATATTTGTATATATTTAATATTTTTCAATTTAGTTAGTGAAACATGTAAGAAGTAAACGTAACTTTGTCAATCTTATTACTAACACTAATATACGCTAAATTTGTATAATTGTTGTTTCCGACTTTATTAATTGGAGATTGCATGTGAAGTTAGCCCATCTTGAACTTTGTGAACTAGTTTTGTCACATTAAAATTCATTTCTGATTGAGTCACTTAAGTAATTATTAGCATTAGCACTTAAGTAAGTATTTTTATTAGCATCTTGTAAAACATGACACAATAAATCCAAGTAGTTTCCGAGTAATTTTAGACTAATTCCTTTAACCTCCTGAAATTAGAGACTTTTCACTTTCCTCTGCTTTAATGGTTTGAGGACCTTAGAATTTCGCTTCTCAATTTTGAGATATGCCCTTTGCTCATAAGTGGTGTGTTTCTCAACATAATGACCTGACATTTTATATTAAGGGTAACAGGAGGTTAACGTCCCACCCCCGTCCGGGGGTATACGGTGAAGTACTGAGAAACAGTAGGTAAATAAAATGTTTTAGATTAGATGAAAAGTTTAAAATTGGGGATCGTACTTAAATTTTCAAAGTTAGAGTTCAATTTATTTAGTATACAACCCCTCAAAAATTGCTTTTCGATCCAGGTATATAAATAATTGCAAACAAATTATTTTGTGGCAAACAGTAATATTCTGTCACTTTTAGAACCCAAATATTCGTATTTCTTTGTGTACTGTATGAATTTTAGCATAATACCCACCTGATGGCTCTGTGTTTAGCGCTCTGGGTTGGTATGCCAAAGGTGACGGTTTCCAATCCCGGAATAGGCACGGACGTTCGTTTTGGTTTGGAATCCACGTTCAGATGTATTTTCCTGCCTGATTAGCCGTTATTGTGCACTAGTGTAGGTCGTTGAGAGCACATGTCATTCAACCAAAGTTCAGTATTAAGAAGGTAGTTACAATGCGCCTATACGTCTGTCTGTCTTGAGGTCAACAGTCTGAGAATAATAGAGTTCATTAAAAAAAAATTCCGATTATTTTGAAGCAAGTGTAGTAAAGTCACTTTCCGGATAGGATGTCACTCTCTAATTTATTTTCTAGATCACAGATGTTTTAACATGCGTTACTACGTTTGTGACAAGTTATGTTTAAAGTTTATTTTGCTTGCTTAAAATTTGGGTACTTTTCCATTCGTACTTCCAAGTACTGTACGGATTCTGCGTCAGGAATTGTTTACATAAAACCACGCCAAATTATGGTAATCATAGGCAGTTCAATTGTTATTAAAAAATGGCGGCTGCTGCCATTAATTCGCGAAAATCACCTTGGCGCATAATACATACAACACTTGGAAGTTTTACCCATATTTTATACATTGCCAACAGACCCTGTTAACGGAAAAGTACCAAAATTAGTTATACCTTACTCTTTACCCATTACAAAGTTTATTTTGTGTTCACAAATCACTTGTGCGAAGCTTCTTAATGAAAAGGACAAGCATATACAGATGATGCACAGAACAATTGCATCATTAAGACAATAAAATTGTATCTTGAAGTCGGGAGAATTGGATCATAATAGCCCTCAATCTTTGTTCTTGCTTCAGAAATCAGCTTAGAAATCAATATTAAGTGTTCTTTCTCATCTTGAAGTTTTTAGTGCTTATTGAAAGCATATTTTTCTCTATATAACTTATCAATAATAGTTTTTTTTGTTTTTTTTTGTTTACCTTCTGTTGACGTAAATACAATCCTTTTTAACAAAATAGGAAGTTTTCGGTTTTGGGTTTAGTAGGCTTCCAGATTATTATGTTACCCGACTGTTTGAGGTATCGCAGGTTCAAACAGATATGGTAATATTTATTTGAAACTGCAGTTTGAACTTGCCAACAACAAATAGATATAAATCATGGCATTTAATTTGTACTCGTTCATTTTTTATACTAATCTTAAAATTAGTGTTGGATTTGATAGAACAGTATTGGACGATGCCTGGACGAAAAATGTTTGATAAAGTATAGGAAAAATGGTTTATCATACAAAAAAATTGTATTAGAGGCTGTTATTAGCTGAAATTTAATTAAACACTGTACAAAACTTATAGTGTGATATGTAATGTTTTAATTGTGCGTATGTTTTTATGCTAAAAATTAGTAAAAATAATTATATATTCATGTAACATCTCTGTAAAATATTGCATTTGTATTCTTGAAAATACGTTTGTTAATTTTGTCATTTTTGAAATTTTCAGTCGTAATTGCAATAAAGGAAGCTCTTATAATCACTTTAAGAAAGAGCTTTCCTAATTTTTTTATTGCCTTTTTTGTTGACTTTAAATCGGTCAATGCTTCTATATTAACAAAGTTTAAAGAAATTGGATCCAGAAAACTCCTCATTCTTATGACTTTTCTGCAAATTTTAAGAAAATCGTAATTTTGTAATTGTGTGTAAGATTATTTTCTTAGATAAAATTTAATAAAAATAATTGCGTACTGATGTAACGTCCCCAAAAAATGAGTAAGTGCAATAAAGGAAGAGGAAGGAAAATGAATAAGTGCAATAAAGGAAGTTCTTATAATCACTTTAAGAAAGAGCTTTCCTAATTTTTCAGATTATTTTCTTAGATAAAATTTAGTAAAAATAATTGCGTACTGATGTAACGTCCCCAAAAAATGAGTAAGTGCAATAAAGGAAAAGGAAGGAAAATGAGTAAGTGCAATAAAGGAAGTTCTTATAATCACTTTAGGAAAGAGCTTTCCTAATTTTTTTATTGCCTTTTTTGTTGACTCTAAATCCGTCAATGCTTCTATAATTACAAAGTTTACAGAAATTGGATCCACAAAACTACTCATTCATATGACTTTTCTGCAAATTTTAAGAAAATCGTAATTTTGTAATTGTGCGTAAGATTATTTTCTTAAATAAAATGTAGTAAAAATAATTGCGTACTGATGTAACGTCCCCAAAAAATATTGCACTAATATTTTAGAACTTTTTTTTATTGTTTTTGTTTTTGAAATCCTCAGTTTTAATTGCAATAAAGGAAGTTTTTATAATCACTTTAAAAAGAGCTTGACTAATTTCTTTTATCTCCTTTTTTTATTGACTCTAAATCCGTCACTGCTTCTATATTTACAAAGTTTAGTAAAACTGGATCCAACACTTATCATTCTTTTGACTGTTCTACAAATTTTCAGAAAATCTCAATTTTGTAATTGTGCTTATGGTTATTTATCTATGGTAAAATTTAGTAAAAATAGCCACATATTGATGTAACATCTCTATAAAATACCGCACTTATATTCTTGAAAAAAAATTTCATAATTTTTTTTCATTCTTGAAATTGTCAGTTGTAAATACAGTAAAGGAAGTTTTAACAATCATTTTAAAAAGAGCTCTTCAAATTCTTTTTATCGCCTGTTTCGCTGACTCTGCGTCAGTCACTGCTTATAAATATACAATTTTATTTAGTTGTTTTTTGCCGATACTGTGATTTGATGTATGGGGCAACATAATAATAAAATAGATGTGTGATAAAAGTGGTATTTTCCTGTTTTTTCTATAAAAACAAAACCATAAAAGGGAATTTAGATATGACACGTAACAGTATTTATTACATATAATACGAGTTTTCACAACAAGGTTAAACATTTTGATTTTTCAACATTTAAACTTTAAAATATTTACACTTAATTCAGAGTTGTAGATATACTTTCTTGCACAGTATTAGAACGTCTTTCACATGTATATATTTCTAGATTAATCAAACAGTTGATATAGATACACATAGATTATATTTGAATTCTTAAAACAGTTTAAACAAATCTAAGCGTTATACATTTTACATTATATTCATGTTTCACATATTTAAACAATTTGCACAGACAGTTTGCTATACATTATCAAAATAGATGAGAAGTACAATTTATCTAAGAGCATAAAAGTATGGTTGTATTATTGATGCATCATTCTAAAATATAAAAACCTATGAAAGGTTAAAAAGTTACTGATGTTGAAGTTTTTCTAAAAACTAAATTAGTTTATAGTATTTTCTTTAATTCTTTTTTTATGTACTCTATAGTACACTTTAGAATAAATGATCTTTAACTGAAAAAAATATTCTTTTTAATCAAAGAACATAACCTTTTTTTGAAAATTTTCATTCAATTTCAAATGTAATCATATTTTTCATAAAGAAATAGTATTTGAACAGATGCAATTGTATTATATTTTTCATAACATACTTAATGTTTATTTAGTTGAAAAAAATCTACGAAGGGAAAATTTAAAAGCTTCGTTTTTCTTGCTTAACGAAATGTAGGACTGCAATTTCAATGAACTCCTTCACATTCATACTTTCGCTAACTTTTTCTCTTATATAGAGTTATTCTTTTGACCAGCTTAAGTGAAAAAACTAGAAAAAAACTTCTACATTCTCTTCAAGTAAAAAGGAAATATTTATTATAACTTTATTGTCCATGGAGGCGAAAAGGAGAGGGGGGGGGGGGGCTTGTATATCGGTATATTATTAAATGAATAAAAAGGTTATTTTTAAAAGACAATTTTTTTTTATATGAAAACTTTCAAAATTCAATATGATTTATTTCATATTGATATCAGCATTAATGGCCTTAGGCCGGAATATATACAGAAGTGTACATATTACCCATAAGGGGTACAGATGCAACTAAAGTCTTCGTTCAAACCTAAATTTTCCAAAAATGTTAAATGATATTCCTAATGAAATGGTAATTAATAGATGTGCATTTAATTTTCTGTTCAATTGAACCGTTTGAAATCTATATTATATATATATTTTTTTCCGTGAATTTAACCAATTTTAGATTTTGAAAAGCCAGGAATGTATTAGGGCTTCCATTTACTATCAGAACCCATCTACTTACAATTGTATTTTCGGATTGTTATGAAATAAAAAATCCGGTTTACTCAGCATTTTTAGTCTTATTTTGTCAAAAAATATTACACAGTTTTCTAAAACTGACACTTCACCAGAACACTTTATTGCTAAATAAATAATAATTTTCTATTAAATTAATATTATACTAAGAAAGAGTGCATTATAAAGGAGGACTACTTACAAAACCTTACATAATATTATCATGCAGTATTACAACACTATAATCTCATTCTTTCTCTCGTTTTCAAATTAAAATAAGGCTGAACAAATAGTGATTAACAAACATTGAAGTAAACTCATGACCCTCTGTGATCCTAGGAAAATTCGACAATAAATTATCCGATGACATTGTACAGTTTCATCGAAACGTTTTGAAAGCATCAAACATGCACTGAAGGTAAGACTCAGAGAGGTACAAAAATTTAGCTAATACTGCTTTAATGATTAACAAAAGAAATCACTCTAATGATTAACATACGAGTGCTCTTGCACCAAGTGCACAGTACACTGAAGGTAAAAGTGGCTCAAAGTGGTAAAAAATTAAGATAATACTGCTTTAATGATTAACATAAGAAAGCACTCTTATGACTAACATAAGAGTACTCTTGCACCAAATGCACGACTTCACCAGTTTCATCAATGCACCAATTACAGATAGTTCATTTCGAAGTCTATGATTTTTGTACTTGCTCAGGCTTCGCTGTTTCACATTAGTGGCCAAAGGTCAAGTTTCTCTTTTCTCCAAAGCACCCTCAAAAACAAGTTAGACTAACTATTCTTTCAATACGTCATAGGTACATCATCAGTTCAGGCTGATCTTTTCTCACGTTATTTCATTTCAGAATCGGACGTATAAACTCCTCAAGTACAGTGGAAAAAGTTAGTTCTACGTACACCAACTCGCATGTAGCACGACTATCGCACACAGGTTAGTTATTCTTATTAGTACAATAAGGGAACAGGATTGAATGGGTTTCAGTTGTCTTTACTAATGTAACAGATAATAATTGTCCAGGTGGGATTACTGTGGTAAAAGTAAAACAGATTTGTAATTTTTAATACTTGAAGGAAATGGAATTTTCAATTCATCTATACAGTACAAATATTTTCAAAAGAATGTAAGCTCATTAGATGGTATGGATAAATGATAATTAGGCATTGTTATTTTCTCCACTAATATACCAAGTCTGCACTTTACTGGAAAATGGCTGTCTAAAATGAATATTTTGCATTGAATATATTTGTTGTATCAATTTAATGAGTTCAATAATAATACTTTAATACGAGGAGGGTCATTTAATTAAAATTAATATACATCCTAACACAAACATAACTCTAACCACAGGAAATGACTCTAGATGAAAACGTTCTTGAATAAATTAGAGGAAGGCAGTACTTCCGAATATTTTGAAATCTTGAATAATGAAGTATAAAATAGTAATTCCTTTTATATAGATGCTGGTAGTTGGACTCTAAATTGGCACAAATAAACAAAAAATTAGAAGATTTCTGCAGTTCTATTTTTGCGAGTGTGAAAAATTATCTGAAGGATTTTAGTTTAACTTATTTAAAATTTTACAAATAAGTAATGCGATTGAGATGATACCAACAAAAAATAGAAAGAGTTATTTCAAACACTGGTGCTCATGACTACTCTTGACGAATCTCTTTGCGAGGGAGCTGAAGCACAACAAAAACATCTAAAAGAATCCCCACGGTTCTTAGCAGTGCAATATTTCAAATTGGATATCAGATAAACGTAAGGATTGATGGAGCTGTTGGCCGCAGAGATGATCCCCAGCATTGCCACCACGTCCTCATTCAGAATTTTAGTGTAACCGAACGCTATCATGATCTCCAGGATGCAGTAGGGTAGATTGCAGCACAGGAACGAGACTACCACGATACAGGTCATCCAGAAGGTCTTGAAAAAAGCGTTTGAGTAGTTAGGGTGATGGCTGTTGTTGCTGCTGGTGCACGTTGCCACCGACTCGCTGGAAGACATCCGCTCTAAGAACGCCCTCGGCCTACTCGATACCACGTTGACAACTCGGATGTACAATACACAGGTGATGCATATGGGGAAAACGAAGACAGAAGTAAGGATGAGTCCCATGTAGACCTGTCGGTGGATCATAGAGAGATGGCCTGTGTAGTACTTGGCAACACAGAAGACTCTTCCAGATGGATCGATGTGTTGCTGAAATATGTGAAAGTTTGGGTAGGATGGTAATAGCGAGAACAGCCATGCGCCGAAGACATACTTTCTGGTGTGAGGACGTCTTCTTAAGGGATGTACTACCGCGAAATATCTATCCACGGCTATGGACACAATCAGGTAGTTAGAGCAGACCATGGCAAACGTCTGAAAGACCTTGAAGATGGAGCAGAATAGATCTCCTCCTATCCACTCGCGTCCCATGCATTCCCATATGAGCTGTGAAGTCACGGTGAAGATGCAGACGAAGAGGTCGGCCACTGCGAGGTTGATGAACAGGATCTGGATTCTTCTTAGTTTGTGCTGGCGGTGGCATGGAAAGGATATGTTGATGATGACGGCCACGTTGCCGAAGAAGGCCGTGATGATCATGAAAGTAAGGACGCCGATTCTGAGGTTTCTTGTGTAGGGAGGGCCGAGGACTTCGATCTGGATATTGTCGAAGGCATCTGCTAGTGGTGGAGGTGATGATAATGTGGAGGCTGTTGTCCAGGCGATGCTGTGATGGTCGGATTCATTGACGCTTCTGAGTGATATATGAGTTTCCATTTTCTGGTGGCAAACGCTTGCTGCACGATGAACTAAATTTGACTTTGGAAATTTAAATTGCTAATCTATTTTATGTAAGAAAAGATGTTATTTCCCAAAATGTTTTTTAGTACTTCCGTATGTGCAGAGATTATTTTATAAGTGCTATGGTTTTAGTTGTTGCTATAGGCAATTACGGATGCAGACCAGTTTGAGGAAGTTTTAATATATCTCAAGCTTTTCCAATACGTCTTTCCGACGAAAATGTTCCTCGTGTAGTACTGTTGTATATCAAAGTTTCAGATAATTCCATGCCATACAGTTTAGAAAAGACAGTGTTTTACATAAAAATTCGCGATGAAAGGATGTTCTTCCTTTGAAGACCATAGTACTATAAGCAGTTCCAGATTTTCTGAAAAACAAAAGACAAATATTAAGAACATATAATGATTACACATATTTAAATGTTGGAGCTATGTTTAAATAATATAAATTTATTACCAACAGTTTCCATTAGTAAATTAAATTTATGGATTATATGAATTATAATAAAAATGCTTACCCCCCCCCCCCTTCTTTTTTCGAAGTTCATCAGATTTAGATCTTGTACTTTATACCTGAGATATGTATGATACCTTAGGTTTCCTCATGGCACTTATATTGAGATTTTCTTTTTTTATAGATAAAGTTACGATATATTATCACAACTTCCCAAACTGTTTGGATTATTAGGGTCATTCCATGTCAAATCAACACTGCTCCCAACCCGACCCCTTTATAATTTCATAAAATTTGGTTCACTTATTAGATTTATAGAGAAAAGAAAAAATGCCAAATATTAGGTTTCAATCTCGTTTGGTTTCCGAAATATAGAGTTTCAAAAATGGATCAAAAGGGCAAAGTTTCGTATTTCTTGCTTTACATATTTAAGTATAACTTTCCCCCTAATTATCATAAAATATTGAATTTGGTGTCAAAAGAAAGAAAAAGATTTGATCTTTCTAATGATGTATTATTTACGTGTATTTTTAAAATTTTTTATTTTAAGGTCAAACAATTTGACCTTTGACCTTGAATATCTCAAAAAAGGGTATATTTATTTTTTTCAAAAAAATATATATTATTCTTACATCAATTCTCTACACAAATATATTAGTCTTATTTTGGGATCGCAATGGAATGCCAAGTTATAAATTTCAATCGTAACTGTAGTCCCACTCTTATCCTACAAAAACGGTTTATATGTAAATAGCTTTTCCTTTTAAAATCTCTTCATATACATGTAATGCAAATAAAACTTTAACCTTAATTATTAGCTAAAAATTATAATTATTTATCTTTGATTTGTTATAACTTTTTAACTTTAAGAGCAAAAACTAATTGTTTACTTATACATTGAAAAAATTACATTTTTCGGCATTGCATTAAGTATCCAAGCATCGTTTGCTGTAAAATTAAAAAAACCTGATCTAGATAATTGGTAATAATGAGCTTTTGAGATAATTATTTAAAAAGAATGTTGCATGCAATCAGAAACATTTGTTCATACAAATTATTAGGAAAATGTCATATTTTGAAATTAGAAAACAGAAATACTTACAATTTTTCTATTGATACATTATCTTTAAACTATTGTTGAAGCTAATTTATCAGATGCATAAGTAATTTCCTTACATATGTAACTTCTATTAATTATTGTGACTCTTTTTCACGTGATTCATTGCATATGTAACTATTAATTTTATAATTTTTTTTTGTTTGATTGTTTTTCGACCATGGAATTAGAATATATTTTGCACAGAAGTTGGTTGATAGAAATGGGTCTGAATGCATGAAATTTTTGAGTACCTGGAATAGTTCAGGTGGTTAAGAATCGTTTCTGAAGGAAGATTTTTTCTCTTTCATACTGTAAGGAAGTTACGTATGCAAACTGCATTCCTTCAATATCGGCAGTTGCCTATTCAAATAACTGTCGAGAAGTCATTATCTGATCTTTAAATGGGCGCTGCAAACTGGCACGAGCGGCTAGCCTTTTTATGGAACCTCCAATGCCATCTGAATCTCCTTTACCTTGGCAGTGGCAAAAAAAAATTCCATTCTGCTTGAATTTCAAAATCTTTTTTATTTAAACACAGGTTTATAATTTTTTTCCCCCCGTTTTTTGTAGTGAGAAGCTGCACCATCAGATTAGTACAAAAGTTTGTTAGGTTTCACATAGAATTTTTTCCGATGAATTCGATCAAATGCCTTTGGAATAAGTGAACTGCTGTTGCGTCATGGTGGAGACAGTCAGAAACTACTACGAAATTAAAATTGTCTACGACTTAGTCAGTGTCTTCTATAATAAACCACAAATGGATGTATAGTTGCTTGCGAATTAATCCAGTGGAATCCTTCAATTTCATCTTGAAGAATAAAGGAGTAATTTTCAGAAAAATCACAAACAACTACATATTCACCTGATTTCACCTGATCCAATTAGCATTAGTTTCACATTTTCATGGATATGACAAACACAGACGATATGTGTTCCGCTTGCTCCTGCCAAAACACAGACCGATTTTACAGATATTTGGAACACGATGCCTTGTTTTTTTTATGCATCCAAAAATAATATTGAGTCACCTGTTTCTGCATTTAACGGCCTGTTAAAGTAGAATTATAAATAAAAGCAAGGGCATATCTAGATATTTTTCGGAAGGGGATATGAAATTATACGCCAATAAATCATTATAATCCTTTTAGTTAGTAATGCAGAGATGATTAGTAATTCATATAACAGGTATTTTTTTCTACATACGTTTAGAAATTTAAAAACATTTGAAATTAATTTTCCATTTAAAAAACAATCCTTTGATTTTTGCGTTCTAATATCTAACAGAAAACTTCGGAAGGGGATATATTCCCATATACTTTCCCCTGGCTACGCCACTGAATAAAAGAACCAAGATGAAAATCTTCACCATTTCCTTCCTTTTGAAAACTAGTCAATTTACACTCGATTGTCTGTATATTCGGCCTACCAAATGGTATAGTGGTTAGCGTGCTAGCTTCTAGACCGCGAGGTTGCGGGTTTGAGTCCCGTGTTAGGCATGGGTGTTTGTAAATGTATGTTGGCTTGTCAAATGACGAATGTTTCGGCGCATTATAGCCCTCGTGTTGCTGACAGCGCCAGATAATCTAAAAACAACCAACCAACCAGCCTGTATATTCGACTGCATTAGGATATGCGAATATGGGATTCTTCAGTTCGCACTCAAAGACGATTATTGCATGAAATTAAGGACAAGAGTTCACATTTGAATTTATATTTTGGCATCCCATTGCGGTCCCATTATGAAACTAACGTATTTGTGTAGAGAATTAATGTAAGAATAACATATATTTTTTTGAAAAAAAATAAAAATACCCTTTTTTGAGATATTCAAGGTCAAAGGTCAAATCGTTTGACCTTAAAATGAAAATTTAAAAAAAATATCCATAAATAATACATCATTAGAAAGATCAAATCTTTATCTTTTTTTTGACACAAAAATCAATGTTTTATGATAATTAGGGACAAAATTATTACCAGATATATAAAGCAAGAAATGCGAAATTTTGACCTTTTGGCCCATTTTTGAAGCTCTGTATTTCAGAAACCAAACGATATTCAAACCTAATATTGGCCATTTTTTCTTTTCTATATAAACCCAACAAGTGAGCAAAATTTTACTAAATTCTGAAGGGGTCGGGTTGAAAATGTCACTTTTTCGTGTAACTTCGATTTTCAAACCAAAAATAAATTATGCCATTGCAAATACACTATTCGTCAGAAACGGATGTTTTTTATTACTCCTGTCAACGCACATTGAGATTGGTTACTGAGAGCATACGGTTATATGATGTTATCCTTTTTTCAAAATATGGACATGATTTTACTCTACAACCAAAGTTACCCTCATAAAAATCCTTCACCTTTGTTCCAAAAGGCCCTTTTACAAACAAAAGACACTTGTATAAAAAGGCACTTAAGATAGATTACAAATAATGCTCTTGTAAATTCACATACCAGCCGGTAGTAAAATGTTTCCAGGTTTTCGAAGGTGAATTAAAGTTTTATCACGAATGGAACCCACACCAACTAACGATAAAAAACAAGATGGACTGTCATCGGACTTCTGTGAAACTACAGCTTCAATTTTTTTCCCCACGAGGCAGCATCACACACTAGAGTATGCAGTATTGGTGAAAGCGTGCCATTTCTTAAAATATGGTATTGGCGGAAAATTCAAAAGTTGAAAATTACGCCAAGTCTCATGGTTACCCCGTCAGTTCTTACCTTACCCCTGTACTATGGTATACTATGTTACTGTAATGAGTCAGTACATTTTAATCATTAAACTTATAAGTGGCAATACATGTTTAATGTAACATGTAATAATGAATAGAAAATGTGATAGTCTTTTGATCAACACTTGACAAGTTTACGTAAAATGTAATATTTTTCAAACAGTAATTTCTTTACGAGTGATGGAGTTTTTTTTTAAAAACTAACAAATTAGATAGGATCATTTTTGTTATAACAAGGAAAACTTTTATACAATTGGAATAGAGTATCTTAAATAATTGCTACAACCTTTAAGCTCCAAGCACAAAAAAACTCAAGCAACTTTAATTGCTTCAGTAAATTTCTTTCATAGACAATACGCATATTTTTACAAATAATTTATTATATAAAACAAAAAAATCGATTCCCCCCAAAAAAAAAATTAAGTACTGGTCCATGTAGCACAAAGGTATTGGCCAATGTCAGAAACAGGGATTATGTGAATATTAACCATTCCATGCCAGAACTCGAACATCGTTCCAAAATGCACGATTTTTTAGAAAAATAAACTTGTCAAAACCATCACGAAACATACTTTTTACCCCTCCGTCCGTTATTATAACACTATATTTCAATTTTGAAATCCTGAATCAACATTTCAAAAGTTTCAGTATATTTTACCCTGCACTGGGTGAGATTGGCCAAGATCCATTGCAACGGCTAGTTTACCACGGCCCACATCGGGATTGGCCAGTATAGAGCCGATATTGTCCAGCGGATTTGTGCTACTAGGGGAATTTCTGGAATGCCTATTCATTTATACACTATCTACCAATAAGTAATTGGACGCCTGTGATAAAAGAGATAAACACAATTTATTCAAATTCAATTAGTGGTTGAGCCTCCACCAAAGGCAATTACAGTATTTACACTTCGGGGCATGCTTTCCACAAGTGTTTGGATGATGGACAGTAGTGATATTTTCTTCCACTCGGCTTGGAGTGGACATGTGTGTTCTTACACGGATTTTGGACAGTTGCTGCACTCCTTAATTCGATGATCCTACTCGTCCCAGAGATGTTCCATAGGATTTCCGTCTGGACTCTGAGCAGGCCAGTCCAGTCGGTTCAGCCCGCTGTCATCATACTAATCCATGGTGGACCTCGCAACATGACAAGTGGCGTTGTCATATTGGAAGTAACAATGATCCAACCCGTAAAATTACCACAGCGTAGGAAGTACATAGATATCTAGGTTAGTGGAGTAGTAGTCAGCGTTGAGTCTACCATGAATTGGAATCAAGGGTGACGTAGATCAGGACTGCAGACATCCTCAATTGCATGGGTATCCAAATACTTATTGGTAGATAGTGTATATGTTCATTTAATAACTT
The DNA here is from genome assembly GCA_963978545.1 of Linyphia triangularis. Classification (NCBI taxonomy): domain Eukaryota; kingdom Metazoa; phylum Arthropoda; class Arachnida; order Araneae; family Linyphiidae; genus Linyphia; species Linyphia triangularis. The sequence goes on from OZ021731.1 coordinate 66,485,347, forward strand.
TTTGAATGACGTTAAATCATCAGATCAATACATTATCAATTTGTCTATTAAAATTATTATTAATTCCTTAAAAAATTAGACAAAAAGTCTTAATTTAGAACCAATGGTGAACATATCTCTGTAATTTTTTTTTTTAGAATTATCATTATCTAACAAAACATTAATGCACCAATAGACACGATAATAATTAACAATTATTCTGAAATTATTTTGACCAAATATTGATGAATACTGATGCATTAAAAAACGGTTCTGTATTCTTTTGAAATGTGGTATTTTAAGATATGATGTCTTCTTTAATACAGAAAATATGAAAAATCAAATAATTTTTAATTAAACATAAAAAACGTTGTTAAAATAATTGTTTGTATATTAGCCAAAATTGAAAATTGCATCTTAATGTGGGTCGAACTCAATGGCTTTAATTAGATAAAATTAAAAAGAACGAAAAAAATGCAATCAACGAAAAGAAAAGAGAAAAATGGGAAAAAAAAGTTGGATCACAAATATTAAATGTAATAACCCTAGTTGAAAACCAAGCTTTTAATTGAAAATATGTTAATATTTTCATTTCAAAAATTAATTTAATAACATCTGGTATCTGAAGAACTAAGAAAAAAGTAGCAACAAAAAGATGATGTTTATTAGTTGACGAGGAAGAAAATTGTTATCATTCGAATAAATACATTTATGTAAAAAGGTATTTGTTGAGATTATTCATGCGAAATTAAAGGAGGTGGTTTTTATAATACCAGAACTATTTTATTTAAAGAAATAATGCGAATGAATTGATTTTTTTTAAAACACATTCTCTAATCAATTTTTTAAAAATATATTTTCTTGCTAAATGGACAAATAATCTTTTTTAATGAACTGAATCAATAAATTAAAGACGCCAGAGAATTGAAGGAAGACACTATTTTGTAATGTTATGCGTATAAAAGTATTTAATTCCAATAAATTCAATAAAATTATTTAAATTTAAACATTCTTCATCATGCTTTGTTTCTTTCTAATTGGTTAAGCTCTAGTTTTTGTAATGCTAAATTTTTTTTTTTTTTTGTTATGAAGAAGACATCTTAACATTTTGGTTTGCAATTGATTTTCATCTAAGTATTTCTTAGTTTTTCTGGTAGACCCTGTACTACTAATGTTAAAAATAGCTATTTTTCTGTATCTTTTCCAAGTAACTAAAGCACGGGTAATTTTGAAATTTTTTTTCTGAATATTACGTTAACATTCTTTAACAATTTGAGATTTAAGTTTGGGCCGTATGTTGACTTGATGTGCATTTTTTGTTATCTAAAAGGAAAAAACAAGAAAAATATCTTAAATCACAAAAAAAAAAAAAAAAAAAAAAAAAAAATATTTTGCTAAAACTCTAACCTCAGATTAATCTCTGATATAAGATTAATATAAGATAAACATTTCACAAAGAAACTAGTAGTCGTTTTTTTCAAATGGCTACTACCGGTTCCGTAATTCTCACCTAGAAATATCTAAATAATTTTATGAGAAAATATTTAATAAAAAATAATTAATCAATATTTTGCTGAAAAGTTAACGTCAGATTAATCTCTGATATGAGGTTAATATAAGGTAAACATTTCATAAAGAAGGTAGTAGCCGTTTTTTTCAAACTGCTACTAGCGGTTCAGTAATTTTCATCTAAAAATCTCTAAAATCTCATTTTCTAAGAAAAATAATAATAATAATAATAATAATAATTAATCAATATTTTGATAAAACGTAAACCTCAGATTAATCTCTGATATCAGATAAATACAAGGTGAAATTTTTATGAAGAAGCTAATAGACCTTTTTATTCAAAATGGAACATCAAAGTTTAAAACCCGACATTTTGAGATAAAAGCATTTTAAGGTGAAAACGAGGCATAGCAAACTTGTGTTTGCATTTTTTTTTTTTTTTTTTTAAATAATATTTCTCCGGAACTAGAAAGAGTAAAAATTAAAATTATATGTTAAAAGAAGCAGAATTGTTCAAAATTGAAATATATAAAATTTAATTATTTAAATCGCGAAATCGATAATTTTGAAATTTTGTAGTGCAAAACAATATATCAAAAAAAGTATCATTCATTAGATTTATTCAATAACAAAACCAAAGAAATTTCAAACTTGAATACACGTCCTCAAAAATTACTTCCTATAGAATCTTTCTACAGTTATACAATTAAGAAACAACTTAGTAATTAAACTGGCACTACAATTTAGTGGTTCCATCTTCATTAAACATAAATACAAACCATTTATTGCCAAACATCTATTTCAGAAATTATGTGCATTCAGGTTGGTTTTATTTCAGATGACAAAACATCCTGTAATCCCATTTTGTGAGTTTAAAAAACTACTTCTTCAAAATTACACATTAGTTTTGCTATTGTATAATTATAGTCGAAGTAAAATTTTCAACAACAATTAAAATGTATTATTTTCCCAGATTTTACATAGGATGGCATTTGTTACTTATATCCTTAGTTCAAAGTCTTTCAATTGTCTTTTTTTCTATTTCTTAGAATTCAGTAAATGAATTAGAATTCTCTTAAAACAAACACTTTGGAATCCCATTATCACGCTCCTAATAGAAAAAGATGCTCTTTACCGGATACAGTAACCCTATTGTTAGGTAAAGGTTGCTGGAATCTTATTTATTTCCTCTTATTTATATCTTCTATATAATATCCAGTTGAAAGGAAACTCGAAATCTCAGTTATAAATTTCTTTTGGCTTTGTTTGCTGGTGTCAAAATAAGCTGTTGGCAGATTTTTAGAAGCATTCGCATGATTGAACAAAGGATATTCTTCGATTTGTTTGGCTGAAATAGTTAAATATTATTGCAAGTTATTCTACGCACTATTTAAAAGTAAGTTTTGACCTATATTTTTGCCAATACAATCTATGTTAAAACATTACTTCAAAGCATATTAAATTGTGTAATAAAGATAACAATGTAGTAAAAGGTAAGTAATTGAATCAGGTAATTAAAAATATAATATGACATACTTTTTGTCATAATTCGCAGTTATAAATTGCAGTTATCAATTATTATCATCATTATTGCACTTAACAGCATCATTAGTATCTATTTCGTTTTTAACAATAATATTTATATTTGGCATTATCAATATAATTATTATAAATCATTACCATCAATTGTTTTTACTAATATATAGTAATTATGTAATGTAATAAATATAACAAAAGTAATATGAAGTAATTAATAGAATCAGATTATTAAAAATATCATCTGACATACTTATTGTCGTTATTCGTTATTATCAATTGCAGTTATAAATTATTATTATAATTATTGCAACTATCAGTATTATTAGTATCAATTTCGTTTTTAGTAATAACATTTATTTTTGCTATTATTAATATAATTATTATTAATTTTTATCATCATTATTTTTATTAATATTATCACTAATATCAATCATTATTATCGTGATGATTTTTATTATCATTAATTTTTGTTATTCTTGTTAGTATCACCAGCAATAATTATCACGATAATTATCATTATCGTTACTATCAATACTATCGTCATTACAAAATTTTTGACTTGACAATTATTACTCTTAAACGAGTATTTGAGTATTGCAAGTTTTCAAAAATTCTATATTTTTGTTAGTAAAATGATATGGGTATTTCATATCCAGTTAAATGTCATATGTTGGAAGCAATGTTCCGAAAACATTGTACTAAAAATCAAAACACTCTAAAATATAATGACACGCCAGAAAAAACTGGTTTACAAGACTTTATGCAAATAAATATAACATACCAGTTACGACATAATCACCAACATTTGATCAAGTAGTGCACAATTACAGCCGTAGACATTTGTGGAAGCATATGACTTTGAAATATAATATGATACGTACAACATCGAAATATTCTAAGAATATTTCTTATTTTAACCTTGCAGTTCGAAACACTGCAAATTTTTTAAAAGTTTTGTCTTTTAGAAATTGCAATAAAAAAAATCCAAAAATATAGATGGCCTTGGACCACACTTGCTTGAAATTTTGGAACTTAATCTTTTGCTAAATTAAATAATCATTATCCACTTTTATCGCATAAACACCAGTTTAAAAATGCCATTTGTTTTCGAAAACTAAACAACATTAAAGTTATAAATTTCACCGTGCGACGCTATCTACATATACATATTTCGCTCAGTAATAAAACTTCAAAAAATACATTTAACAAAATTCACATTTTATACTTTTTATATTACTTTTGGCATAAATCAGTGGTTCTACTTAAATCTCTTATCTTTAAAAAAAAAAAAAAAAAAAAAAAAAAAAAAACAGAATAATGTTTGTTCCATTTGAGCAAAATAAATGGTGTTATAAATGTTGAAATTATTTAAAGTAGCAGGGTTGGAAATAAAAGCTATTCAAATTGAGCATAATTTTTCACACAAATTTTTCACGCAAACGTAATTCCCTTTTAATCCTCATTCTCAAAGGGAAATATTTTTCCTGAAATATATTCATCTGAAAAGAACGTTAACTTTATTTAAAATTCAATTAAAAACTCGCATAATTTACTTTTAAAACAAAATCTCAAAGCAATCGGATTAAAAAATGATATCTAATTTATTCGTCTTAAACTTAAAATATTCTTTCTTGAGTACATTTGTTTAATTTCTTTCCAAGAGCAACAATAAAATGGAACTGCATACATTTAAAGGCAGTATTTACAACTAAAGAGAAAAATATATACTGCACTGAAACAAAAGGCAAACAAAACATTTTATTTTCATAAAACATTGAAATATTCTGTTAGTAGTTTATCCCAAAAGAATAAGTTTATTTAAACCAAGGAGGTAGCATAAAACAATGAGAATCAAAATGGTTTAAGTCATTGTTTGATTGCTTGAACCTGTATTGAACAGCTTTTTAAACAGGTGCTCTTGTTTTGAAGTTAGCTTTTGTTGATTAATAATAAAGCTTAAAATCATTATCTTTATTAGTTTCAAATACCATATTCTAAGATTCAAAATTATAAAATCATAACATTAGGTCTAAGAAAAATTCAATTTTATGTAAAAATGTACGTGTGTTCTGTGATCAGCATAACTTCTAAACAGATTGACCTACGATGCTCAATTTTCGCATGTGGGTCAGTGCTCCATGTTACCTGCTTGAAGGTTTTCGTCAAGATAACGTATGTGCATAAGGTAACCGCTTTTGAAAAATTTCTGTTTTTCAGCAATTGCTAAAAAATGACTGACCAGAGGTAATGCCTTTTGAGGTGTTCTAACATTCCCCCCCCCCTCCTCCCGGCGTAAAATGTGTAAAAATGAGCATCTTCTCTTTCCGTGAGCATTGCCCATCAACGAACGTTCCTCATCCGTTTTACTTACATGAAAGGAAAAATGAAATAATTAACATCAAAACTATCGCCAATTGAACAATTTTTATTTTATTCAATGTAACAATTATGGCCAAACTCGGCAAGTTGGCGTTGAATTTAAATAGTATAATTAAGAGTTATTCCATTTACGATAACCTAATTTTAAAGATTTTGAAATACGATTCACGAAACTAAAGAATCGTCTTTTGTAAAAACGCCTCTGATTGGCGAGTTACGCCATTTTGGTTCCGAATTTTCAGCCCAGAGATTTATTGGATGTTTCCCTTTTCTCGAGTGCGTTCTTTATTTTTTCTTATCTCAGGACGATTCAAAGTAAAGTTTAGTTGTTCCGTTAGTTGTCTAACTTAATTAAACAAATATGGAGGAGAATAATGATCAATTTGGCTACAAACAAGCTATTGATTATTTTACCCGATAGAAGCTTTTACATTGGAGGCTGTAATTAAATAAAGCATTGTTTGTTTATTTAAAATGATTGTAGGTGCGACATAAATGAGGTTTTTTTTTCTAAAGAAAAGGGTTTACTTCTTGAAAAAGCCAACACTAAAAGACAATAGATCCAATAAGTGGAGGAGAACTTCAAATCTTTCATATTGAATGCTTACGATGTAGCTTTAAATTAAAAAATAAAACTTGGCTTTGTGTAAGTCAATTATGTTTTTTTGTACTTTTAAGTGCTGCATTTATTTTTAAATTGATGGTAAACACAAGGAAGCAAATACGTACAGAAGTCAGAATTCAAAGACACAAAAGTGATGAAATACTTTAAAAGTTATGAACGTTACCAGTATAAACCATTCTACATTAAATGGAAATTTTTCAATTTGTTAATCCTAAACTGTGAATTTCAAATCTTTCACATTGAATGCTCATAAAGTAATCTTAAAGTAAGAAATAAAACTTGATTTTGGGTAAGTGAATTATGTTTCTTTTTTTTTTTTTTTTACTTTTAAGTGCGCACATTTATTTTTAAATTAATGGTAAGCAGACGAAAACAAATAAGTACAAAAGTCATAACTCCATGCCAGAAAAGTGATGAAGTGTTTAAAAAATAATAAATTTTTTAATAATAAGCCCTTCCATATTAATTGGGAATTTTCAATTCGTTAATCCTAACTGTGAATTTTGAATCTTTCACATTGAATTCTTATGAAGTGACATTAAATAATAAAAAAAAACTTGATTTTATGTAAGTAGATTATGTTTTTTTCTTGTACTTCTAAGTGCTACGTTTATTTTTAAATTAATGGTAAACACAAAAACACAAATATGTATAGAAGTCAGAATTCAAAGCGCCAAAAGTGATAAAACACTTTAAAAGTCATGAATGGTTTACAAATAAATGGTTCTATTTTAAAAGGGAATTCTCAGTTCGTTAATCCTAAATCCGCATATAAATATCAAATGGGCAATTCTCTGGCTAGGCATTTTGGCTCTTTTTTTCTATTCGTAAACAGATAAAAATTGTAAAAATTAAGTTGAATATAATAGTAATATTTTCATTTTATATCATATTACTTGGTGACAAAGTTATATGGAAAAATAATTATTTCAACTAGGTCAAATATGCATTTATATTGTCTGACGTACGGGACAAGTCATCAAGTAGAGATATATAAAACAAAATCATAATTGTTATACTAAACTCCAACTTAACTTGACATCACTAAACTATAGATCTTCACCGTGCTCATAGTCAGTTAATCCATTTTAGCGGAGTGAAGACATAATTCTCGCCAAACCTTATAGCCTTTTCTTTTCTACAGGGTTGTGGTTTGGCGAACACTATGCTTTCACGCCGCCAAAATGGATTAAATATCTATGAGCACTGTGACGATCTACCGTCTAGTAATGTCAAGTTAAGTTGAAGTTTAGTATAGATTGATAATAATTTTAAAATTCTAATTTGCTTATGAGTAGAAAAAAGAAATAAAATGTCTCGTGAGAGAATTTCCCATATATCAGTTTGACAAGATTAGTAGAATTATATGAAATATAACCGGAAATAATTTAAAGAGCTCTACCGAAGTTTGTTTTTAGGGTAACTCTGGGAATTTCACAATCTGGTTCTAATTAAAGATACCAGATTAGAATTTTGATATTCCATTACACGTTTTCTCGCCAAGTGTGTCACCAAACTTGCCAACTTGGCGATATTTTCGTTCAATAAAACTCTTCAGATTGGTAGTTTTTTTTTAATAACACTTCGTTTATCTTAACGTTTAGGGAATACAATCATTAAATCTCTTCGAAATGCTCATTTTTAGTATCGGGACTCTAAATACACCAATAGGAATATACGTAGAATACAGTGATTTCACAATCCAATTTTTTTAAAAGTGTGCGTAAGATGTTACGTTTGTTATATTACTTCAAAGTAGTGCCCGCAGCAAAAAAAGGCACTGCTCCGATATACAGCCTGTTGAATTGGAACTAAGAAACTATTTCGGCTGTCGAGAAAACACTTTTACATTCGAATGTCTTATGTAACAATCCGATTTATTTACAAATCCTTTTTTTTTTATCACAAAAATACACATTCAAAAGAATAGAGCAAAGAAAGGTTTAAAGGCTTGAAAAAGGAAACATTTTCTTGGGAATCTGAAGGCAATACTTATTTAAAGTTGTTCTATTTCAGTCGACGTTTCGGTATTTTTAGAGAACAAAATCACATGCGATGAGTGTACATGTTTCTGACAGCTTCTTTTGATACAAGAAAAAATGAAAATTGCATTCCGCGAATAAACTTCGCTTCGATGAAATTTAAGTGGGATATTTTTTATTTAAATATTTTCTATCTGTAGCTACTTGAAGTATAATAATGTAGTCCGGGATACTAATACACAATTTTTAAAGAAAAGCGTTACAATAAAAATATTCTAAAGTTAAAGGAGAAACGTTAGCAGTCTATTCTCTATAGACCTAATGCTTTACAATTTGATTGATTCACTATATCTGTCAAACTATTGCTTTAACACATATGCATTTTTATATCAGGCACAACTTTATTAAGAAGAGTTCATTAATAAAATTTTAAAGTAAAATAGGTATTATTTTTTTATTATTATTATTTTTAAATTTATAAGCTAGCTTGTAAGCTCTTTTTAATGTGTAATAAAAACATCCTCCTAATTTCCCTTAAAATTTTGTTAATGAAATTTTACTATTGTTGTCATGCCTGGCATAAAAGTTCGTATGTCTTAAAGTGAAACTTCGGCAGATACTGAAAACAAAAACGAAATGAAGGATTAAGTATATGGGGGTCTGAAGGGTGAGGGGGGGGGGGTGAGGAAGGAATAGACGTTATATCGTAAACTTTCGGTTGGTAATTTATGTCGTCTTAAGATATTATTCAAGAGTGTTGGATGAAGTATTAGATATTGAGAGTTGGTTGATGTATAAGCTTTTACTATCGCTTATACATAGTAAACCTTCCGCTATAATGTTTTGTTACTTTTTTTGTGGGGTAACAGACAAAACCCTCAAAATTACAGCAACAACTCATCCAAACTGAAAAGTTTATCGTGTACAGTAACCATATGATAAATCTCTAAAACAAATAAATTTCTTCTCAGAAAAAAAAAAATATATATATATTTTCAGCAATTGTAAATGAAATTTATAATTTCACGCCAGCTTGTAAATTGACCTTTTTTCTTTTCAATATTATTTTGTTTTAAATATGTTTCAATTTATTAGTGTCAATTAATCAATTAATTGTAATTGTTCACCAGGCCAAATATTCTTTTTCGAGTAAACATTTCGGCTTGGTGATAACTGCACCAATTTTTAAGCTTGGCGGTTTTTGTCTAGTACCCAAGCTAACGGAACTTTGCTTTTACAAATATAAATTATAAACAAACCTAGTTTAAATTTAAAAATCTCATGCTTATTAATTTTTTGACTAAAAATACGGAAGAAAAACTTTAAGCAACACACTTTAATGTAATATTTTCGAATATTTTCATGTAATATTTTCGAATATTTCAATAAATACATACATACATACATACATACATACATACATACATACATACATACATACATACATACATACACACACATATATATATATATATATATATATATATATTAAAATAGCATCATTTTCAGAGTTTCAAGCAACTCCAGATGAAACATATTATTAGATTAAAAGGTATGTCCCTCTTTGTGGTTTTGAATATCTGTAGATTATTTCATAGAAATTCATTTAACAATTATAACTAAGCTTAGAACCAAACGCATAAGTCAATGAATATTAAAAAAATTTCATTGTTAAAATGAATAAATATTAATATTAAAATGAATTACCATTAATATTAAAATGAATAACCACTAATATTAAAATGAATAACCATTAATATCACCTTCATTGTTGTACCATTGAAAAATCAAATTTCTTAGTTAATTATGAAAACATAAGAGTTAAGAACTATATAAGGTCAAACGTTATCCGGATTTACTATTATTGAAGAATTAATTTTGAAATAAAGGAATCTGATATTAAATAACGATACTCTTTTATTATCCTTTTTTATTTTTTTGTAAAAAAATAAATAAACGCAGTAAGCTCTGTTAAAACACAAAGACCACCCGGCTTACAAAGAAAACAAAAGACAGATTACATAAAGAATGGTAAACGAACTTTTACATTCATGTCTTTTACGAAAGTCTTCATACATATTCCCTACTGTCTGCCACCATGTCTAGAACTTAATTGAAAGCGGCACTGACTGCCTCAGCCCATAGTGTGTGTACACAACGAAATCGATATCGACTACTTAAGCCCTCCAAACTGCCAAATTGTATCTCATAAGTACTTTACGTGATACCAGGAGTGACTTCAGAGTCTGATGGCTCGGGCATATTGCGACAGGCTTGATAGGTGAGATTAGGTTAGGTGCTGAACCAAATGAAAACTAACGTAAAGTATAAATATTTAATCTATTCTAAAACTGAATTTATTTGTAGAGCATGCGTATTGAAGATAAGAGGGGATTTACAAACTCTAATGGGTAGGAGGTACTAGACCGAAGATCGATCATTTAAATCAGGGTCATTCGAAAGTGGTGTCAATGTTATAATATATTTATACAAGATTATCGAATATCCGTATTTTACTTTCCTAAATGCTCTTTCTCGATAAGTGAATTCACACTATGATGATATTAATGACCATTATAATAATATGATAAGAATCATAATCATAACGATGATAATAAGTCATCGTAATGATTATGATGATGATAATAATAATGATATTGTTACGAATTTCTGTATATTTGTAAATATTTCGTAATATTAATTATGTAAAAAGGAAAATTTATGTACATTTCGTATAAGGCAGTGCATGAGTTTGTCTTTACTTCGCTATCCTGCAATGCGTTTCTTAATGCTTGAAAACGAGTTTTACAGAGATAATGCTGGAAAAGAGTTTTACAAGGAGAAGGCCATTTAACATTATGGTTAATGGCAATCTCGCCGAGTAGGCGACTGCTTTGGCGACTAATTTTGGTTGCCAAATTTGGCGAGAAATCGCCAAATATTGCCAAACTTGGCTGCCATTTGGCGACACTTTCGGTCCTCATGTACCTGCATAGAGATTTTCGACTGCGATTTGGAAAATTCTCCAAATTTCTATTTCTAGAAGATTCGCCTCCCTATATAAGGCCAAGAGGGAGGGTGATCGTGTTAGTTGAGTGAGTGAGTTAGTTGTCTGTCAGCGAGCATTCAGAGAGTTCCGAAAATGAACTGCATTGCATTGTCTTTTGCGTTGATTTTAGCAGTTGTGTATCCAGTTTTTAACTGCTGTTTGTGCTCCATTGTTGAGTAAAGAGCTGTATTGAGTCTGTTAGAACGGGAAGTTCTGGAGTTGTAAAAGAATCTACGAAGAGTTATGTCGGAATAAATTTCTGCAAGTTTTGATCTGCTTTGGCTTCAAGTCTTTCGAACCCATCCACGTAACAATATAATAAAATGATGATATAATCGTGATAATAATGATGATAATAATAATCATGGTAATAATGAAGATAACAATCGTGGTAATAATAATTATACTATTGATAATAATGATGATAACAATCATAAAGTAATGATTTTTTTCTAATGGTGGGCCCAAGTTCTTACAGTCACTTGTTAGTGCTCGCATTCACTCGTCCACTGCAATTCCAGTAACGATGGCCACTTGCGGAGGGGCACCCTGTGGTAGGGACATCGGTTCCTTAACGTAGGACATTCATGTCTTACCCCGGATTCGAACCGAGACCCATCAGCGTGGTATATCTTTATAATATTACAGCGTATTTTATCTTTATAATACGTATTTAATATTATTACGATTATATTTGTATTTTTTTTTTTTTTTTAAATTTTTGATAAGGACGCAACTCTTAATGTATTTCTAAATATGTTCAAATTCATATAATCTCTTTAAAATATTAATGATTTAAAATCAATGTTATTATTAATTATTTTGATTGAGTTATTTTCAGTAGTCTTACAGTCGTTAATACTAACAAAGTACACAGGATTTTATTTTTATTTAAAAATATCTGGAATGTGACACCATTAATAGGTTCTTACTCACTCACTACAAAATGATCCAAAAATTAATTTAAATTATTCACAATTCAAATTATTTTAATCTAAACTAAAATTTTTAAATTTAATTTATTAGTTTTTATTGAAATTTATTATTTCTTAAATTACCAAACACAGTGAGATAAATAATCTAAATTTTAATCCCTCGCCAGTTCATTAATTTTCATAATTATGAAAAAATAGTGAACCCTTCTTTAATCATCTCGTTTTCAGGAAATAATTGGGACGAGGAAAAGAATTTCAAATCCCAAATAAGCAAATTGTCGAAGTTATTTTTAAGTCAAAAGATAAATATTCAAAAATTCAATCTTCGCACTTGAAGCTTTGTAATTGTCGTTCATTTTTATTAGATGACTGTTCGTTAATGACTTTAACGAACATCCACGTTTCGCTAGAATGACAAATTGCATTTCAAATGGAGTCGCTTCTCTTGTAAGCATTATTTCTCTTGCAAGATGTCTTATTCAATAATTCAGGGGGGATACTTTTAGTTTCATAAATAGCAGAATGAAGTGTTCATTGTTGTCAGTTTTTCATAACTGATAGTTTGTTACTAAATGAGATTCTTTGAAGAATGCAACATCGATTGAAGATTCTCGTTTTCGCTGCTTTTGTTGATGTTTTAAATTTAGAGGTAAAATTAGACTGTTATTGGAAGGAAAAAACTATTATTTACCAAGAGGAGGTGCCGGTCAAACATATTTTCTGAAAATCACCATCAATGCTTCATTGAATGAGTAAAAAACTGGCCTGTGATCTTAATTAAACCGACGTTTTTGGAGTTCTATGCTTTTGGAGCACTGGAGCCTGTATACATTAACAGATCTTCGTAAAAAGTAAAAAAAAATTATGCTTACTACTGAGAGCATGTGGAAGTGATCTATATAAAAATAATAATATGATGATAATTATAATAATAATGCTAATAATCGTGATAATAATAACGATAACAATAAACATGTCAATGATAATAATAATGATAATAATAATCATGATAAACTGATAATTAGGATGATAATGATGATAATAATCATGATAAACTGAAAATTCGGATGATAATGATGATAATAATCATGATAATAATGAAAATGATAACAATAAATTAGTTAATGATAATAATAACGATGATAATAATCATCATAAAATTGACAATTAGGATAATAATGATAATGACGAGGAAAATAATGATGATGGTGAGTTTAATGATAATGATAATATTAATAATAATGATTATAATAATGGTAATATAAAAATTAGTTTTTTGGAAAAATTATAAAAGTATTTCAGTTTTGTTCAAATAACGTTTCAAACGTTGAAGAGTGTCTGACAAAAATTTATAAATTCCTTTTTGAAAATGTTTTTTATACCAATTCCTAATTTTAGTCAACATCTACTTAGTAATTGAATTACACCTGCACGAAATCACTAAATTTGCTTTGTTAAAGGGCTATAGTTTCATATTTTTTTGTTTTTTTTTTTGGTTATTTGTTACTATTAGAACAAGCTCTAGATGGCTCTAAGTAGGTGGCGTATAATTATGACCACCTTTTATTGATTTACACCAAAAGCAAAAAGAACTTAATTAGCATTAATAATAAATAAAAATAAAAAAATAAATAAAAAAATTAAAAAAACCTGATATGAATATCAAGTTAGGCAAGTATATGCCATCACAAATTCTTAAAAAAAAAAAAAATTCAAATTTGTCAAAAATGAAAATAACATCTGCAGAAATAAAACAATAAAACAAAATTTCTCCACTTGAGGGAAATAAGTTAATTTAAGATATTACATGAGAGATAAATGTTCAGGCTGAACTTTTTCGGAAAAGTTGCGAATGAAGCTTTAGACCAAAAATAAAGCAATTTATTAAAAGATTCAATACTTGTCATATAATGCTTGTGCGAAAATTTTAAATATTTTCTTCAGTTACTTACTTTTAATTTTTAGAAATAAATTTCAATTAATCTCAGTAGTACGTATACAAAGTATAATGAAGATTTGTTGATTCTACAGTCTCTAGAATGCTTAAAACAACATCAGTTTTCTATGGCCATCTGTCCCCAGATTTTGCTAAATGATTTAATTTACTGTTTTTTAAACATCCATTTTTAAATCTCATAATTTATTGTTTTTAAAAACGTATTTCTATATTTAATTATTTATAGTTCTAAAAATCTATTTTTTAATCTAATAACTTATTGTTCTTAAATATTTAAATCAAATAATTTATTGTTCTTAACAATATATTTTTAAATTTAATAATTTATTGTGGTTAAAAATATATTTCTAAATCTAATTATTTATTCTTCTTAAAATATATTTTTAAATATAACAATTTATTGTCCTTAAAAATTGATTTCTAAATCTAATAATTCATTGTTTTTTAAAATCTGTTTCTAAATCTAATAGTTTATTGTTCTTAAAAATCTATTTCTAATTCAAGGTATTTATTGTTTTTAAAAACCGATTTCAAAATATAAAAATATTTTTTTTTTGAATGGGGATAATCTTCACAAATGAATGCATGAAAAACAAGGCTTGCTGAAATTTAGAACATGATGTCTTTAATTTTGTATTACAAAAAATCATGTGGCATCACATTTATTAATTGAGAAGGCATATTCTAAGATAAACTGCAGTGTTTTAATCCCACATATTCTTCCCTTTCCGAGTTATTTTAATCGCATCGAATGGACATTTCAAAGTTTACATAGAACTCTTTGTTCCAAATTTAACAATTTGCTCTTGAGATGTTTTGCAATCAATTATGGCTTCTCTACAAACATGCATGTCAAACGTATACCTTCCAGCATGTCATTGGAAATAAATCTGCTTTACGTGCAGCTTATCTGGCATTCGATGCCATTTTAATTCATCCTTAAGATGAGATAGGCAGAACATTGGAAGAAATAAAAATATTTGCTGTTACTGGAAAGTTTCGTGCATGAAATAAATTGCTGCAGATCGAAATCCTGAGATTTTAAGAAAGTAATATCGTTGGTGAAATGTTACGTTCTTATATTTCTTCTTAGAACAAGTTATCTGATTGGACAACAAGGAAAAGGTTTCGATCGATCAAGGCTTAAGATTGTTTCTTCGTTCTTTATGTTACATTCTATTACATTATTATCATGATGGAACATCGAGGATGGCTTGGTTACACGACATGTAACTGATATCACCAACGTTATTTACGCTGTGTGCCACTATTATATTTGTTGACAGTTACTAAGTGAAACCTTTTTTGATTTGTCAATCTTATTTCTGGTATTTTTTACTTAGTTGTTTATTGATAAAAATAAAAAATAATATATATATATATATATTTATTTATTTTGTAGTAAATAGATATTTTAAGTTCACTAACTTGAAATATGAAGTATTTATTAAGGATTTATTCAACTATTAAAAGAGGAGCATTTACTTTAAATACTATTTGAGGAATTATTAAGTAAAAAATAATCCAACTGACTTAAAATTTCCTGTATCAAATTAAAAAAAAAACAATTGTTGGATATTTTTCTAATAAATGTCTCAGTGTTCTTTATATTTAGCGACTTATACTAAATAAAACCATAAAAATTATTAACTTAGTATTTTATTTCATGTATAAGCGACAAATTGAAAATACTCATTTTAATTCTTTGTGAAAATTTTATTGGTGAATCGAGATATATTTATTTTGATCTAAATTTACATAAATCACAGTTTCAAACTTTCAATAAAAGTAAATTGAAAATACGTCTCTTTTTATAAAATGTGTGGTTTTGAAAAAATATTTCATAAATATATAATTTTATATACTAATGTTTAAAGCGTATGTTTTCGCAATTTTTAAAGATATACGAGTATTAACTATTATATATTTGTTTGTTGAATAAAATAAATACATTAAATTCATAATCATTATTATATTGCATTATCCAATACTATAAATTCATTAATATTTGTTAAAATTTTAGTTGAAACAATGATTTTCAATAACTTTCAATATTGATTTTAATAAATTTTTAATACATTTATAGAAGGATTTTCAATAAATTCAATAGTAATTCAAAATAAATTTAAACAATGAACTTTAGTAAATTAATAAAATGGTTTTTAATACACTTCAATAACGATTTCAATAAATGCTCATATCTTAATAAATTTCTATAACGATTTTCAATTAGTCTTTCATTAAGTTTTAATGAATGATTTCCTAGTAAAATTTTCACCCTATCCTATAACAGAACTTTTTGTTAAATTTATTATATTGAAATTGGTTTCTTTTTTAACTAAAATGAACACTTTCGTTGTTTTGAGTTATTCGGTATTTTCGCATTGATTGTATCCGTTTAAAATAGCTTTTTAAGAACTCGAATAACCATAGAGGTCAAGAGAAATTGCTCTACTTAATATCGACAAATAACTTGCATCAAGTTTTGAACAAAATACATTTATTTGATCACTCGAAAACAAACTGGGAAAACGTGGAGAAACTGAATTTAAATAAAGTTCAGCTAACTTTCAACAACTACAGCTGATCAAAAATCCTCCCCTTAAAGCAATAAAGACAAATAAAAACTTGGTAATCTTCTGTCTACTGTTGCCATTAATCTTGATCTAACTCTACGTATGGTGAGACAAACTATATTATCTACTTGCCAGGGACTAGGACTTACTTTGAAAGAGTTCTTTTCACAATGTAATCTGATTGTTGTAGTATACCATATTTCCCTGCCTCTTTAGTCCGCTACAGTGCTAAAAATAGGTACTTTGGAAGAGACTGTTATAGTACTAATGTTCTAATGATTAGTTTAGAGGAAGTATGCGCTGTACTTTTATTCTTGTAGAGCGAAAAAAAGCTGCTGTGTGAATAGAATTCGCACTGCTAATCAAGATGGCATAATTTGGGTTTAACGTATTTTAGGTCGGTTGGTTGGGGTTTTATGGCGCAAGGGCTTCACTAGGGCCATGCTGCGCCACGTATTTTAGGGAACTAAAAGGTTATTAGAATCATTATTTTTTTTTTATAATATTTTTTGTTCAATACTCAAATAACAACGTTACATATGACAGCATTACATAAATGTAAGTTCTCTCTCTTACTCTATAATTCTATTTTACTATTCTCTAATACTATAATAATAGAATTATAATATTCAATAATACTATAATTCAATAATTATAGTATTATAGAATTAATATACTAATTCTATAATTCTATTATTCTCTATTATTCTATAATACTGGCCACTACATTCCCATTTTGACAGAGAATAGTGCTAGGAATTAGAATAGAATTTAAAAACTATAATTATGTTTTAAAAAAAGAATACCCAGTGTCAAAAATCCATTGTGATGAGATTTGCAAAAGGTTAGGAATCGGATTTTTACGAGTTAAGGGGAGTTGGTACCCGAAAATTTATAAATAATCCCTTTTAAGTTTTTTATTGTTCATCAAAATTAAAATTTTTCCCTTTAAAGGATACCTCATTTATAATAATACCTCAACTAGAAGTATTTTTAATAATTTTTTGAAGACAGAATTGGTAACTATTTGCAAACTGCAAAACTGCCTTTTTCATTATGCATGTAACTTTTTCTCAGAAACTGCATAAACTATATTCTAAATTTTTTTACTCGTATTACATTTACGTATCTGTTTATACTGAAGTGAGATTTTGTTATTGTTTCAAAAATATTTTTTGTTTTGACTTATTTCGGCAAAAATGAAACTTGTGTAATTTAACAAATTTGAGTGACTTTCACAAAAATTCCTTTAGGAAAAAAAGTAAAAGAATTATAGTCAAAAGTTAACTTCAGTAGAATAACAAGTGTCTGCTAAATGGACTGAAAAAAGTTAGGCTTTTATGTCAATTACTTTCTGAGAAAAAGATATATGAAATATGCCAAATTAATATTGCTAATACAAAGGGTACCAACTCCCATTAATAATGACAAAGCAGCTAAGTAAATAGACAGGGGTCGAATCCTGTAGTTATTTATAGTTGTCTTAAGGGCAACCACTGAAGTGATCTTGGTTATAGTCCGAGAGGCGACTGCAATTTTTGGACCCCATCGAATATCATTCTGAATTTTTTTATAGAAATTAGAGAAAAGTGAGTAGATTACGAATCCACTGGTCTGCCGTGGCAAAAATGGCCGGAACTGATCAATAATCGACTTGGAATGAGTTGAACTAAAATCCGATTGCAAATATGTCATAACTTGCCAAAAATAGAACAAACTTATTCGTCGGGCAACCCACTTCATTTTGATTTTCAATGAGAAAAAGCGCAAACGATTTCTGATCTTTGGCTCGGAAAACTTTTATCTTTTAAAAGTAAGCCAAATTTTCGACATCAGTTACGTCATAAGTGACGTAATATTTTTTGCCAACTTGGCTCCCTTTTAATAGATGCAAGTAGACCGTCGCTAGATATCTGAATCGTCAGCAACCTTCTTAATTGAAAATTAAAGAGTGAGGGTTACCAAATAAAAAAAATGCTCCTTATTTGGCAAGTTATAGCGCATTTGGCAATTGGATTTAGTTCAACTAATTAAAAGTCGATTTTTGACCAGTTTCGGCCATTTTTGCCACGGCAGACCAGTGGATTCGTAATCTACTCACTTTTCTCTAATTTCTATAAAAAAATTCAGAATGATGTTCGATGGGGTTCAAAAATTGCAGTCGCCTCACAGTCTAGTAGTTATTTATGGTTGTCTTAAGGGCAACCACTGAAGTGATCTTGGTTATCCTTAACTAAAGTTTATTTCCCATAGATTTTTCAATGTTACAGTATGTGAACACTAGAAATTACTTTTAATGTTGTTAGAAAGACTTAATAAAGTTTTAGCCATAAAATAATTGTAATATTTACTTACACAGACAACAGTAAGAAAAGATAATAAACTTTCCGAATATGAATCTATACTTTCATTTCTGTAAATAGAAATTAAATGTTTGGTTGCCCAAAGCACAATTGAATTTTTGTGTTTAAGTTTCCTTTTTAAATATCTGGTTGCCTTGGGAAACCAGGCAATTGCAAATATCGACCCCTTGTAAATAAGTTTATTTGATGAGTAATTTAGAATCTAACGTACTAACTTCTACTCGAAGCTAATATTAACTAAACATATTTTTTTCTACTTTGATACCTAAATCTGAAAAGTAATAATTTGTCCATGGTTGAACACTTTCTGGTACATAATCAAAACTTCATTATATAAATTGTTTTCAAAGTCTGAATGAAACTTTTCAATGCTTTAAAACATATGATTATTATTTAAATGATTCAATGGGACATTACAGAATGCTTTGATCTTGAAGTGAAGTTAAAGTATTTTCTAGAAATTAATTGTCCAACAGTATTCAAATGGGAGTTTCAGCGGTAACTAACCGAACAGTTTACAATCTTCTATTCAATTGCTGTCCGGAAAGACGATAAATGAATTCTAATGTTGAACAAGATGGTAAAATTCACAACGATGAAACAATTAGTTTACCATTTGAATAACTGCCTGGAGAGGATAAAAGGGATGGAATAGTGAATAGGACACAGAACAGTTGCACTGTGTTATTCAACACTTTTACGTTTGTAAAGCATTTCCCTTTTTATGCTTTCGGAACATAAGACGATAAATTACTTTACTTTTTTTTTTTATTATTTACGAACTCATAGTTTGAGATAATATATACATGGAAATGAATTAAAATAAAACTCACTATTTTAGTCTAAAAAATTCTCAAAATACTTTGAAGTAGGCAGTAAAAATTTTTACACTCCATAGAGAGTAAATATTTTTAGACTTAAAAATATCATGTATCTAGGGCTACTTGTTAATATTTTTAGATTTAACCCTTTGCACTCCAGTGGCGCCTCTCAGGCGCCACACGATTGGATGCCAAACCACGAGAGGACCATTAGGTGTGATGTGGAAATTCGATGCAAGGCCAATGACTGTGTTTAGTTTCTATGAAGCAAATCCGTAAACACCAGCCGAACCTAAAATGTCTCGAGTTGCTGATTCCTCCGAGCGAAAAAGGCCTGGAGTGCAAAGGATTAAAACATTAACTTAATTTTTTATTTTTTATTTCAGAGTTTATGTGCCAACCTGGTGGCTGTGGGATTTGCGTAGTGGCTTCGCATGCAAAGGGGCAGGGTTTGAATCCTGGGTAAGGCATGGATGTTTGTTGTAGTTCGGAATCCACGTTAAGCTGATTAGCCGTTATTGTGCACAAAAATAGGTCGTTGAGCGTACAAACAAACAAACCAGAGTTTTGTTCTGACGCTTCTGAACTCAATTATAGTTTATTTCTTCGTAAAATATGTAAGTGGAGCAATAACAATAAATATTTTTAGTTTTAAAAATATTAAGTGTGTATGGATAATTGTGAATATTGTTAGTTATTATTTTTAGACCTAAAATATTAACCGATTTTTGATTTGGAGGTTTTTCCTTTGACACTTCTGTATTCAAGAATAATTATTTCTTCACAAAATATGTGGGTGAACCAATCACTATTGCTATAACTTTACGATGAAACTTTTACGTCTATGCTCATCTTCTTTGAAGCTTAGAATTTGTATATTTAATTACAACGACAACTTGACGAAATTTAAGTAGTAAATATATCTAATTAGGCAAGATTTTTACTAAATATCACCATTCTGGACATATTTAGTATATTCATTTCCGATCTTTCCCAGACTTGTATCTCATTTTCTAAGTAACGATTTTGCATGCATATAAAAAAATTAACATTTGTAGAAGCAGCTTTTAATGATAGTACAATCGAACTTGTTTATACCTTTAAGATATTATGACTAAAACCATTTGAATAAAGATAAAATTTAGTAAAAGCTGCAGGAGCAGCGGTAATGTTTATTCATATACTATACTTAATATATAAACACTCGTATAAATAAAATCAATTGATATTGCAAATGCGTTTAACTAAAATATCTAAAAAATAGACTTTGATCATTTTCCACTACATTCTTTGATGACTCACACCATGAAAGGAATAAAATAAGTCATTCTTGTCGTTTAATAGAGTTAAGGACCGCTGTCCCTTTCTAATCACTATTTGCGGTAGGTTGAGTTTTAATGTTGATACCAATCAACTTCAATAGAGTTGGTTGGTTGGTTGTATTCAGATTATCTGGCGCCGTCAGCAACACGAGGGCTATAATGCGCCGAAACATTTCGTCATTAGACAAGCCAACATACATTTACAAACACCCATGCCAACACGGGACTCGAACCCGCAACCTCGCGGTCTAGAAGCTAGCACGCTAACCACTATACCGTTTGGTCGGCACTTCAATAGAGTAAATTGAATGTCTGGAAAATGCATTCTACTGTGAATAAGTTTCGGATTAGAACTTAGATACTCGGTGACAAGTTTTCATGATTGTTGTCAAATTTTCCATATTGGAAAAATTACTTTTGTAAAAAAAACTACAATTTTGCGGGATATGTGTTGTTATACGTCGTCAACTTTAGCCAAAAGAGATTTCCGCCTTTAAATGCCAACACATTGTACATACTTTTTTTCTTTGACAGATTCATATCTGTCTCAATAGAAAAGTGCATAGAAGCAGAGTTTAAAGTGACAGTTACTATTACAATTTTATTAATCTAATTTATTTAATCGGGAAATACTTTATGAACTCTACTATCTCCACGTTCACACACGCATGCGCATAAATAAGAATATGATAATAACAATAAACTTAAGCAACATTTTTCAGACTTAAAAATATTGAACTTAAACATAAAACTTTGGTATTTTATTAATCTAATAAACAAGCAAAAGTATTTATTGTTTAACTGCTAGAAATATTATCACTAAAACAATCGTAAATAATTTTTGTTACTGAAATCTTTTGGAACTCCTTATCTTAAAATATATTTCTTACTATTTCGAGCAAATAAACATAAGATTCTGAAGAATTTAAATACCTTAAAAAGTCTTGAAATATCTGTTCTCCTGATGTAGTCTTAATGTATAGTTAAAACTCCCTACTATCTACAAGTTCACACAAGCATGCCCATAAATAAGAATATGATAATAACAATAAACTTAAGCAACATTTTTCAGACTTAAAAATATTGAACTTAAACATAAAACTTTGGTATTTTATTAATCTAATAAACAAGCAAAAGTATTTATTGTTTAACTGCTAGAAATATTATCACAAAAACAATCGTAAATAATTTTTGTTACTGAAATCTTTTGGAACTCCTTATCTTAAAACATATTTCTTACAATTTCGAGCAAATAAACATAAGATTCTGAAGAATTTAAATACCTTAAAAAGTCTTGAAATATCTGTTCTCCTGATGTAGTCTTAATGTATAGTTAAAACTCCCAACTATCTACAAGTTCTCACAAGCATGCCCATAAATAAGAATATGATAATAACAATAAACTTAAGCAACATTTTTCAGACTTAAAAATATTGAACTTCAACATAAAACTTTGGTATTTTATTAATCTAATAAACAAGCAAAAGTATTTATTTTTTAACTGCTAGAAATATTATCACAAAAACAATCGTAAATAATTTTTGTTACTGAAATCTTTTGGAATTCCTTATCTTAAAATATATTTCTTACTATTTCGAGCAAATAAACATAAGATTCTGAAGAATTTAAATACCTTAAAAAGTCTAGAAATATCTATTCTCCTGATGTAGTCTTAATGTACAGTTAAAAGTGAACATCCAATTTTTTATATTTTTTTTATTTCCCATCGAACAACTGAAAAGCAAAGGGTGAATTGCAAATGCTATCAGATCAACGCAAAAAGTAAGAATAATCGTTCTCCGATTCTTTTGCACCAAGATTTTTCCTTTGGGGAAATTATTTTCCTATCCTAAGTAAATTAGATCTGTTTAAAGGATTTTCTCTCGCATCTTCTCAAAGCGATTTAGGTAACAAAAATGCTCTTGGGATTTTTTCGGAGATGCTTAATGTTAAAGAAACTCTCTTGGTAAGAACTCCAGATTCTGTTAAAAGCCCAGGCTTCTCTCGTATGCTTCAATTGGAGATAATTTTTTTTTTCTGATGTATATTTTTTCCCCTTTCACATCAGAGAAATAAACCGAAATAAATATATATATATATTTTTTTACTTTGCTAGGTGTTCAATGTTTTGGGAAAAAAAGGAACCCTAAAAGGGAAAAAAAGGAACACTTTGAAAATTCTTTTCAAGCTGGAATCTTTAGATTGTAAAGATTATAAGTTGAACTAGATAACCAATTGAATGATTTTGAACGGAATTCAAAATAAAGTTAGTCAAAAATACCTCACAATAGATATTAATTTTTTTTTTCAAAATTCATTATTTACTTTCTATAAAATTAAAAAGTAATCTTCAATTATAATGTATTTGAGCACAAAACAAAACTATTGCGAAGTGAATTTCAGAAGTACAGCAATATTTCATTAAAATATATATATATATATATATATATATATATATATATATCTTTAAAAACATGTTTCTACTCTTAAATTCCTACTAATATACAAAATAATATGACCTATAAAAACAAAGTTTTTAAAATAAATCCTTTATATTCATTGCCTATTTTTATATTCATTAACATAGCGCCGATTCTGTTGTCAGCTTGTCGTTGGTGTTTGCATCTAATTTTAAATATTAAAAACATTTTCATCAGCAAAATATGAGCGGCATACTACATTTCAAAATTTATTTATAAAAACTGAATATGAGTTTATACATTCACATTTAGATATCTTTTCTTTAATACGATTAAGACAATTTTGGCAACAGGAAAGAGTTTCAATAATGATGGTTTAAAATTCTTTCACTTACTGTGTTACTACACAAGGTAATGTTGAATTGATTGCACTTCACTCTATAATAAATTTATACATTCGCGTCCAATTATCTTTTATTTATTCTGATTAAAATAATTTTGGCAACAGGAAGGAGTTTCAACAATGATCAGTTAAATGGGATTATAAACAGTTATAGAAACGTGAGTAAAAGCTACCTTTCAGTGACAGTGACAGTTCCCAAAACTTGATAGAATGTATTGTCATCGATATTGAATTTATAAGTCGAGTTTCAATCCGATCAGGTGATGGCAAACAAGTTAATATAAAAGATTTAAAATTACCCCTCAACGGAATTTTTTTTTCTTCAAAAATTCATTATTTACTTACTATTAAATTTAAAAAAAAAAAAAAAAAAAAAAAAAAAAAACCTTCAATTATAATGTATTGAACATAAAACCTAGTTACTGCGCAGGGAATTTCGGAAGTACAGAAGAATTGAGGCTGGTTTCGATTTAAATAAAAAAATATGTTTAAAAACATCTTTCTACCTTTAAGTTCTTATTAATATACAAAAAAGGTTGGTCTGTTGAAGTTAAACGGCGCAAGGAACGGTATAGTGGTTAGCGTGCTGGCTTCTAGACCGCGAGGTTGCGGGTTCGAGTCCCGTGTTGGCATGGATGTTTGTAAATGTATGTTGGTTTGTTAAATTACGAAATGTTTCAGCGCATTATAGCCCTCGTGTTGCTGACGGCGCCAGATAATCTGAATACAACCAACAACCAATAAACGGCGCAAGGGCAACACGTGAGCCATATAAAACCATACTGCACCCATACAGAGAAAAAATACAAGAAAACATGAATTATTTCCATGAAATTCATTTGGTTGTCGGTTGGTTGTATTCAGATTATCTGGCGCCGTCAGCAACACGAGGGCTATAATGCGCCGAAACATTCGTCATTAGACAAACCAACATACATTTACAAACACCCATGCCTAACACTGGACTCGAACCCGCAACCTCGCGATGAAATTCATTTGATTATCTACTATATGTTAGATAGGAGCCAATTAAGCAACCTAAGCAATACGTTAAACAATATAATAACTTTAATAAGGAGTTTAACTGATTGAAAAGTAATCTATGTATTAATTTTCAGAGTTTTTCTCAGCTTAAATTATGAAAATATTATTTAGTGCGAAAACTTGAAAACTGACACTCAGAGTATTCCGTAGAGAGTATTCGCACTTGATCGCTTTTTTAACGTCTCCTTTGAGCAAGCTGACAATTTTGAGAGATTATTTTAAATAGTAAACTAGTGGAGTCAACTTCATCTAAGCTATGATGATCAGAAGCAAAAGGTAAACGTATACAAGTCATTTTTTTTATAATGTATTTAGATATTTGAAAAATCAAAATAAATTTCCTGGAAACTATTTAGTGTTTTCCCCTTCTTTAATTATATATTTTTTTTAAGTTCCTAAATTCGAAGTTAAAGGGGTACAGGTATTTTCTAATAGTTGTTTGGTTGATAAAATTTATAAAAAAGCAACACATCTTATTTTGAAAGAATTCTTTTGCTACTGCTGCTGATCTCTATCTTCAACTTTAGGATAGTGCATGTTTGGTTATTCACTTGAAGCCGAAGGTGGCTTAGGAATCATTATAAGTGAACTTGATTAAAAATTATCAATCAAACTAGTCAATGTCTTTTGGTAACCAAAGGCAAACTCTTAGAGAACGTCATATCAATGAAAAATTTTGTTGGCTTTAATTGCTTGAACAACAGAAATTAGTTTGGTTTGGAATTTCTGACTGTCTATTTCTGCCACTTACAAAGTACTTAACACAGCCATACCCGTCTAGTAATTTTGAGCATCTAGAAGAATACGAGATCGAAATCTTCTAGCGTAAAACCCTTTCTCCAACCCCACCACACCAACGAGAGGATATTGAGGCCACGACGGATGTAATGTGCACCAGCCTCCATTTGATACACACCGATACTTAGTGGACTGAGGACCGAAACCGCAACTCTCTGGTCATGAGCCCGATACTCTACTGCAAGACTATCGGAGCCTCAGAAATGGTTGTAAGCCATACAGAAGTTAATGTTCACACTCTTTACTACCATTTAGGTTTTAAATACAATGTAATTAAAGAAAAAAATAGAGGCATGGGGGATTCAGAACTTTATGTCATCCAAAGAATACGTAGTTAGGTGTATTAAATATATGGGTTGGATTAAGTTGGAAACTTACTAATTAAATGATGCATTTCGTGTTATTTTGCTTCTTACGTCACGCTTCGTGGTGGATTATGGAACCCGGTGCCAGTCCTGTTTCTATATAATAGAACTCTGTAATTGAAGCACGTTCGGGAAAAGTTTGGTGGGTGTTGGATTTATAAGATGCAAGAGGTATAGCAACAGTAGGAATTCAAATGGAGGAAGACCTTCCAAGAAGACTTTCAAAGGGACCAGTTCCTTACTAGTGAAGCTGACTTCATGATTTAGGAATGTAACAAAACCTAAAAAGTTCCCACCTAGCAATCGAAATTGAGTGTTAAAACTTCCCTTGAGATGAAACATTGGGATCCAAGGTCAAATTGCCAAAAACGCGGTAATTTTTTTTTTAATTAAATAAAAAGGCAC
This sequence comes from Linyphia triangularis, assembly GCA_963978545.1. Classification (NCBI taxonomy): domain Eukaryota; kingdom Metazoa; phylum Arthropoda; class Arachnida; order Araneae; family Linyphiidae; genus Linyphia; species Linyphia triangularis. Next base: position 66,511,818 of record OZ021731.1, read on the forward strand.
AATCAAGGACTTTCAAAGGGTATTGGAGACTATTAAGCACTAATCTCTAAAGGTAACTTCTGTTTAGCTTATAAGAGGTTTATGTTCTGCAAGCAGATGAATCCCAATTAAATACTTCCACCTATCTACTCTAAGTAATAGGTTGTCCTTGGTTACAAAAACATTCTCATTAGTTTGGGGGGGAAATCGCTATTATAATGTGACCAGGTGTCCCGCTTTTCACCTCGTTGTCCCGCTGACCGAATGTCCCGCCATATTGTCCCGTTTTACCTTTACAAAATACCTCCAAAGTCCTTCTGAACAAAACAAAAATATAGTCGAAACTTGAAAACTAACAGAGTAGGTAACTGATGAAGTTTCTGGAGATCGAAAAATCTGGTCACATTAATTATAGACCTGTATTGTAATTGTTAAGCATGCACTATCCAAAAATTTCTGCTCTGCCCAAGCAGGTGAATACCAATAAAATACTTCCACCTATCTACGGTACGCAATTGTTGCTCATGATTACAAACACATTCTCACTAGTTTCAGGGCAAGTTGCTAATAAAGACCTCTATGATAATTGTTAAGCATGCTCTAATATCCAAAAGTTTCTGCTCTGCAAGCAGATGATGCCAATTGAATACTTCCTCCCATATATGTCCCCGATAATGATGAAAGAAGTTACCTATAGTTACAAACAGATTCTAATTAGTTTTGAGGAAGTTTATAGTAGAGATTTCTATGGTAATTGTTAAGCCTTCTTTGACAGTCAGTAACCTGACGTGCACTCTTCAGAAGTTGCAGATAGAGATCAGGCACCATGGCACAAAAGTCACGTGATAATCGTTTTACGTAATATACAATTTAAGATACGAATCCGAGATGACTGGATTGTGATGTGTTTATAGAAACATTCTATTATGTTGATTGGCAACACCATTTTAAGGGAATATTCTTGTTCAATCTGTAAATATTGAATTAGATCTTGAATAATGCGAGTGTATGAAAATATGAAATCTTCCCTCCAAGATTGTTTTCTTGTTTAAAAGGTAAGATTTGCATGGAATATTTTTTTTATTAAAGTAATATCAGAACTGTAGGTTCTGTCGCAGTATCTAATCTAGTAATTGATGGGTTTAAATTGTAAAATGAGACCTGTAATGTGAAAAGTCTTGGTTTCAATTACATGCATGTGGACACTCTGTACAAACTATAGTTAACAATTATGCAGACACGATGGATATTTTGACAGATATCATTAGATAGAGTTAAATATCGTTCTACGTGGAAGGTGGTTTCACGGTTTGCTCCCATTTTGGTTGGTTTATACTCTCAACGACCTATTTTATGTAAAATGATGGCTTAATTAGGCTGGGACCTACAGCTTAACTTGAATTCTGAACCAAAACGAAAATCCATTGCTAATCCGGGATTCGAACCCGGCACCTTTGGCATGCGTGGCCAGAGCGCGCTAACCACACAGCCATCAGATGGGCACTCCCATTTTGAGTTGAGGTTAAGGAGACACTTTATCATCTATTTTTTCTACAAGTATATTTTTTAATTAAAAAAAAAAAATGATATCCCTTATTTGAATCTATATGAAAAAACAATATTTTACTCAAAAAAATTAAAATTCTTTTTTATTTTTTAAAAAATTAAAAAATTTCTAATATTTTATACATTTTTTTAAAATGCTAAGTTTTTTAAGTACTAAAATTTTTTCCACAATTTTCTCTCAAAAATTCTTTTAACTATATTGTATAAGAAATGGCATTAAAATATGGAATACTTGTAGTAATTAATATTAATATAAATGTTTATTCATAATATCAGAACAAAAATTCTATAAATCTGCAATAATTTTACTTTAGTGTAAAAAACAAATGAAAACTACAACATATCTTAATTAGAATGACAATTTTAAAAATAGGCATATTTTACAACATACTCTGAAAATTCAAGATCTCTCCATTAATTAGTAAAAAAAGTCTTAGCGTCAACAAAAAACGTGCGAAAAATCGATCTAAATTTTCATTTTCTTAAGAATATCATACTATCATCCAGAATAACTCATTAAAAAACGTAGATACAGTTTTTAAATTTTGCATACGTATTTAGAAGATTCCAAACTATAATTATAGCAAATAATAATAATAAATAAAAAAAAATTGTAGTTTTTAAGGTAGAGTTAAGGTTTTTCCCTTCAGGGGCTGTTTTTCCTTGACGATCGACATAATTGTTGTCCTTATGTGAAGATTTATTCACAAAAATTTTAAATATATATTTTTTTTATTTAAAGAATTTTCTCATGTTTTGTACAGTGCGTAAAGTGGGTGAAAACGTTTCGGTATGCTTTGCTATTTTAGTTAAAAGACCTTATTTATAAAGTATAATGATGGACAAAAGAATAGCTCCTAAATTTGAAATCGTTTTATTGAATGATTTATAAATATTTCGTTGCATAAGTTTTTAAAGAATTATTAAAAAAAAAAATGCTGACGTAAGTTACAATGAAATTTTAAATTACGACACTACATATTTTGTTATTTCTTCGTATATATTAGTTAAAAAGATCGATATTGGTATTTTTTCATATTATTTTTATTGTTAGTGTACTATTGTTGTTTATCTTTCACGTAAATTGTTTTTAAAAAGCATTGTATAGTGTTTAAATATAGATACTGAAAGTTTGAGGTTGCTGGGACATTTTAAAAAGACAAATGCTTTGTTAACCTTTAACTGCTGTAAGCGGTCTGACAGACCTCGAGTCATTTTTTGTGGAATGCTTCCACCCCCTAAAATATCGCCTCTTTGACTTTTATATTAATTTTTCTGACACTATATTTCTTAAACTTTAAGGGGATGTTCATCAATTTATTTGGCGCAGTATGAACTATATGTAGCTCTTGCGCTAAAAACCTCAAATCACCCAACCACAGCAGTTAAAGGTTAAGTTGGTTGGTTTCAGATTATCTGGCGCCGTCAGCAACACGAGGGCTATAATGCGCCGAATCATTTTTCCTTAGACAAGCCAACATACATTTACAAACACCCATGCCTAACACGGGACCCGAACCCGCAACCTCGCGGACTAGAAGCTAGCACGCTAACCACTATACCGTTTGGTCGGCTGCTTTGTTAAGGAAAAATGTTTTATGGCACAAGGGCAACATTTGGGCCATACTGCGCACTGTGTTTAAGATTGTCACCCCTCGGAAAGACATATGTTATTCCAATAAACAATTTTACACCTCTGTCCAGGAGATTTTCTGAAAACTGTCAACCTACACATAGCTATAAATGTTACCTTTATTAAAGAGCAAATTTACAGCCTCGAAAAAATTACATGATCTACCACCTTATATTGGCTTTCACGACATCGTAGTTAGTCATGTCAAAGCCAAAATCTTTATTAGTCGTTAAAAGATTTACAGTATCAAAAGGTAAAGGTTTATTATGTTTCTATAAAGACTCGTGAAATTTTCCAAGAAGTTTTCTTTTAAGTCAGCTTAAAATGAGCTTTTTTTCGTTTTATTCAACCAGTTTTATTACATCTCTTGAAATTTGAAGTGATACACTGACTTGAAGTAACACTTATTTTCCGAAATCTGAACAATTTAAGACAATCTTATCATCAGAGTATCTGTAGACACAATGGAAGTTTGCCCCAAGTGTTGCCCTTGCGCAATAGCCGACCAAACGGTATAGTGGTTAGCCCGGTCGGTCGGGTTCGAGTGCCGTGTTAGGCATGGGTGTTTGTATATGTATGTTGGCTTGTCTAATGACGAATGTTTCGGCGCATTATAGCCCTCGTGTTGCTGACGGCGCCAGCTAATCTGAAAACAACCAAGCCCTTGCGCCATAAAACACAACCAACCAACTGCAAAGACTCTGAGTATTGCACGATTCCGTATTTAAAACAGTTGCAGGATATGCTTTTACGTAGATAATGAACAACTGATACCTTCCAGATAGGATATTAATGTCAAACTAATTGTCATTCCATTTCACAGTCAATTAGAAGACATATTGCATCGCTAGAATTAAATTTATTTTTAATCTATTTATGGTTTAGAATACAATGGCAGTATGACACACGCGTTGCCCTTGCGCCATGAAACACAACCAACCAATTGCAAAGACAATAAGTATTACAGTTTCGTTGCACCATTCCGTACTTTAAAACGGTCGCAGAATTCCCTTTAACTAGATGGCGCAGTATGGCCCATGTGTTGCCCTTGCGCAAATAAATTCTAACTTACCAACCAACCCTTTAACTATATATTTAACTATTGATACCTTTCAGAAATGATATTAATTTCAACAAAATTGCCATTACACTACACAATTAAAAGACAATGTATCGTTTGAATTTATTTTTAATTTTAAGAGTAATCCATAATTTCTTTAATACCTCGTTAAATCTTGTATATGCCTGAAATTCCCTTTAATTTGATTCACGGGTAGAAAGTATTATAAAAATGAATATCAATACAATTCTTCAGTAATTTTAAAGCTACTATTAGTAAGAATGGAATAGCTAAGCTGATATGAGAGCTTAATTTGTATTTAGTTTTTATGTACCTCTATAGATTGATTCGTTGCTATATATTTTAAAAATAATTTTTATTGCGAATTATCTTTGCCACCATGTAACACATTTGAACAGTAAAGTACAACACATTTCTACTTTTGAAGACTCTAGCCTGTCTTAAACAGCGTTACGGCCAACCGATATTCAAAATCAAAAGTTGTTAACAGACTATATCGTAAGGAAATATTCCATGGATATTTCAAAAGATATTCCGTTCCAACTAACAAACCTAGCCATTGAAAAACTGTTGCCTACTTCTTTTACCCTATCCCTTGCAAAAATATTCTTTTCACACTCGGTCCCAGAATCGGTATTGCGCCCATATTCCACCACTTGGAGGCAGATTTCCTCTGCAAATTGGAGAATCATGGATGTTGGAGGAGCCTCGGGAAATGTTCATCCGTTCAGTTTCGGATTATTTGCTTTCGAGTGTATTATTTGTGGGCAGATTTTGTGCCGTTGAAAAGTTGAAATGTTTTTCAGTGTGACTTACTGAAGAATTTAACAACGTACTTTCGAATCAAGTTATACAATTCTGAATTGCTTGACTTTAAAGTTATAAATAAGTTAGATTGTAATAATCATTGTACCTTAAATCCGGCTTTTACACATATCTATAATAATAAAACAAGCTGTGTGTCTGTGGCTCTGTGGATCTATAGAAACTTTCTTAAAATTGGAGTAGAGCTCTGAAATTTTCAGCATAAGTAGTCTTGGCGTTCTAATTTTATACATCTCAAACATAATGTTAAAATTTTAATTAGTTCTTTTTTAATTAATTAATAAATATGTTACAAAACTATATCTAATCGGGCTACAGCTCTGAAATTTTCAACATTAGTAGTTTTGGCCTTCTAATTGTATACATCAAAAACAGAATGTCAAAATTTTAATTAGTTCTTTTTTAATTAATTTTTTTAATTAATTAATAAATATGTTACAAAACGATGTCTAAAAGGGCTACAGCTCTGACATTTTCAACATAAGTATTTTTTGCCTCTTAATTGGATTTTTGAAAAACAGAATTTTAAATTTTTATTTTGTTCTTTTTTAATTAATTTTTTTAATTAATATTTTACAAAACGATATCTAATAGGGCTACAGCACTAAAATTTTCAACAAAAGTAGTTTTGACCTTCTAATTGGACTTGAAAAACAGAATTTAAAATTTTTGTTCAGTTCGTTATTAATTAATTTTTTTAATTAATTAATATATATATATTGCAAAACAATTTCAAATAGGGCTACAGCTTTGAAATTTTCAACATAAATAATTGTGGCCTTCTAATTGGATTTTTGAAAAACAGAATTTAAATTTTTTTTTTTAAATTAATTAACAAATATTTTACAAAACGATTTGTAATTGGGCTACATTTCTGAGATTTTCAACACAAGAATTTTGGCCATCTAATTGGACTTTTGACAAAAATAATGTCAAAATTTTAATTGGTTTTTTAATTAATATTTTTACAAAAAGCGACTTCGAATTGGCCTAGAGCTCTGAAAGTTTCAACATAGGTAGTTTTGGCCTTCTAATTTTGCTTTCCACTAATACGTGTTAAAATAATCTTAAAGGGGTGCTGTATTATTATATTAAAGGGGAATTTTTTTTTTCTTGACAAGGGAGAGGCTTTCAATATTATGTCTTTACGTAGCAATTAGATTTTAGTGAGTGAAGCGAGCCTATGCTTGCATAGCATTGAACCTTTTAACGAGTGAAATAATCCTGTGTTTATGTGTCCATGAACTTTTCAGCGAACGAATCGAGATCGATTTTGCGTAGCGATGAACCTTCCTGCGAGCGAATCGCCAAAGACTGGGTCCTATACACGAATGACAGATTTCCGCAACGCGAGGCCTCACAGCTAGCTAAAATATTGCACATGTTAAAATTTCGTAGCGAAGCACGGGTATTTAGTTAGTTATCAATAAAAGATACATGTAATACTTTTTTAATGATTTGAGTATTTGATTAAGTTTTTTAATATCTGGATTAATTTTTTTAATATTTGATTAAATTTTTTTAATAATTGAGAACATTTGTTTCATATTTGATTTTTTTTTTAAGTATTTGATTAATTTTTTTAAAATATTTGATTACACTTTTTTAATATTTGATTACATTTTTTAATGTTTTTTTTTAATATTTGAGTAATTTTTTTTTAATATTTGGTTAATTTTTTTTAATATTTGATTATTTTTTTTCAATACTTGACCAATATTTTTTTAATTTTTGATTTTTTTTTTTTTTTAATATTTGACTATTTTTTCTTTAAATTTAATCACATTTTTGTTAATTGTTGATTACATTTTTGTTAATATTTGACTAAATTTTTTTAATATTTGATTACATTTTTTCAATATTTGATTAAATTTTTTTCAATATTTGATTAAATTTTTTTCAATATTTGATTACATTTTTTTCAATATTTGATTACATTTTTTTCAATATTTGATTACATTTTTTTCAATATTTGATTAAATTTTTCAGAATTTTAAATTGTATTTTATGCGTTATGAAACGAAACATGTTTTTTTAAATACAAATTAAATGGTTATTTCAAATACATGTTTTCATGATTAAATTGTACAAAGGATTAAGTGTTACTCTCCCAGTCACATTTTAAATTCTCCTCGTTGGGTTGGTTGTTTTCAGATTATTTGGCGCCGTCAGCAACACAAGGGCTATAATGCGCCGAAACATTCGTCATTAGACAAACCAACATACATTTTCAAATACCCATGCCTAACACGGGACTCGAACCCGCAACCTCGCGGTCTAGAAGCTAGCACGCTAACCACTATACCGTTTGGTCGGCCTCCTCGTTGGGAAATTGTGGTTGTAATTTAAGCAGCTTTCCGGGAGAACTGGTTATTTTTTTGTATGATGGATTGAGTTATCCACTTGAAAAAGCGAGTGTACACAAAAATTCGAAAATGAATTAAGAACGCCTTTTTAAATTTTTGTTCTTCTAAAAAGCGCGTAAAAGATTTTTATTAATAAAAAAAAAGATATAACTTACTAAACCAGAAAAGTCACGATTTGATGAAAACCCACAGTGGAAAAAAATAAACTTTCTTTTGAATTTGGGACATACCTGTAAGCACGCTTGGCATGCAAAAGGTCTTAGTATCGAGTGTCAAAGGCTCAAACTTTACCCTTCCAAGCTCAAACGCTTCTTTTCTTCTAAATTTATTCAAATTTGCTTTATATTAGCAAGAAAAATATAAGTGAAATTTTGATTATATATTTTCAGATATTTAAAATAGCTGAAGTGTGAGAATTTTAAACTTGCCTGAAATTTTTTTTTAAACAACAAATATTGAGTTAGGAAACATTTAGATTAAATAATTCGTCAAGTGCAATATTTATAAATACTAACGAAGTAGTCACGCCTCACCAGCCATCATTCTTCGGTGAAAAAAAAAAAAATATTTTTCTCATAAACGGGATACTTAATCCTCCATTAAATTTTATGAAGTATGAAATGCAGAGTATATTCTATTTGCATAAATATAGATTATAAACTGTTCTGTAAAGTGTTTTATTACCATGAACTAACGAAAGAGAAATGTATACCAATGTCTAGACACAATGATTTTTATTTCTGAAACTGCAGTATAATTTGTATAAAATAACTTCAGGATCCATGCATACTTAATAGATTTTTTTTTATTTTTTTATTTTAAAGGTGAAATTAAATTAATATTTCTCCTTGAACCATGAAATTGATTATTTCCTTTTAAGGCCTTAGTACTGTATATTTAAGACCCAGAATGAATTAAAACTATTACCATTTTTCCTCAACCTTGCTATGAACTTAATTATGCTCATAAAATCTTAAAGGCGAAACAAGGTTATTTAACTAAAAACAAAACTCTGTGAGGTTGGTTAGAATCTAACCTTATCGATAGAAAATGCCAAAAATTGAACTTCTTCCTATGCATCTTTTGTGTTCAAATATGATTTCTACAGCATTAATAGTTAATATTTTAGTTCTAATTAGTATTTTGTAGACAACAACAAAAAGAAAGTTTCTTTTAACAATAGGAAATCATTAAACGAGTAAAATCTAGTAAAAAATGCTTAGTGTAGAAAGTCTAAAATATCTAATATGTAGTCTAAATAAAACTAGGGGTGTGGAACATCGCATAACTTTCAAGTATACTATAATACTGACGTGGATTTGTGTCATTTACCGTTTGCATATTTTCATCATTCATTTAGAATTAATGGATTTGGGTGATATACTTTTATATAATCCTTATATTATCCTTTATTATAAGCGAAACTGAGAGAGGAAAAGAAAAAAAACGATCGCTGATGAGGTATGCTCAAGGAAAGATAACTCTGTGTTAAAGGCATTCGTTTTTCAACTTTTTACGCCACTAAAGCTTTTTTTTCGGGAATTTTGGTGGTGGGGATGTTTAGAACACCTTAAGAGGGATTACCACAGCGATTTTGAACAAAATCGTTGGAGCCGTTTTTTAGCAATTAGTGAAAAACATGATTTTTTCAAAGGCTGCTACCTTATGCGCATGCGCGATTTTGACGAAAACCTTATGGTTGGTCCCATGGGCGCCACTAACCCTCATAACCAAAATTGAGCATCGTAGGTCAATTTGTTCGAGAGTTATGCTGACCACAGACACACATACACACATACGGACTGACATTTTTTCTAGATCATATTTTTGAAATCAAGATGTTCCAAAACGTGAAGAAATACAAAAAAAAAAAAAAAAAAAAAAAAAATTGCATTTTATAAAAATCTAAAAAATCTAAAGTGTAGTCAAAATAAAAAATGCTGAGTCTATATCTCTAATAAAATGGGTAAAATTCTAATATAAATGCGTAGATTAAGAAAGTCTAAATAGCTAATCTATAGTTTAAATAATAAAAAATGCATAGTCTACCACTCTAACAAAATGAGTAAAAATCTAATACAAAATGCATAGTCTATAAAAGTCTAAAAATAATCTAATGTGTAGTTTAAATAAAATATACCTTTTTAATAAAATGGGTAAAATATATAAATAAAAAATGCGTAGTCTACTCTTAATAGTATATCCATAATAATCAACTACGAATCCAAAATAAGCATAAGTATAATAACGCGATTTTTCCCTTGATATCTAAACAATCTTAATTTTTCAGGGACAATCCAAGAAGCCATTCCAATGGATTCGAACTGGCTTGGTTGCTGTTTATTCTGGGTCACTTGGACGTACACTTTAATAAGAGTTTTCATATTCTACGATTTGTGCGCTTTGATGCAAATAATGCTGTTCTTGTGGGTAGTTGACAGCATTAGTGACAAAAAAATCAGCATCCGAAATCCAGACAAATGCAAAGAGGTGGGTCTTGAAAATTCTTGGGAAATAATTCACAAGTCACTGGATGAATTAGAACAGTTAGTCAAAGTCCAGAAAGAGGAAGATGCTGAAAGGGATTCGGAATTTAAGTCTGTCTGCAATACCCAGCCAAGTGTGAAATCGGAAGAGATTTTACCTGAAGATAAACAAGAGATTGAAAAATTGGAAATAACTAAAGAATTAGTCGTTGATTTACGCAAGACATCCTGGAGAAATGCGCTGTGGCGTCTGAAGCGGTAGTTGTTCATGGGACAGTTTGTATAAGAGAAATTAGTTTCGTCATGTAAAACTGTTTTAAATAAATATTGTAATATTTTTCGATGTTTTAGTTTGAAATTAAAATTTCAAAGCTCTTTCCCTGGAAGTGATAATTAAGAATATTTATGACATCAATCTCTATCAAAGTTTCTTTAACATAAAATTCTGGACTGTTTGAATACCAATAACAAAACTCGAATAAATATACACAGTTGGTTTTTATACTTAAGCCAAATATCATAAAGAAAATTAAATATACAATAAGATTTTCAAGTCTTGTCTTTAAAAAAAAATTGTGTATGTTGCAAATTGATCCGCAGTGGTGGCGCATTACACTGTCACGCCACAGGTCCACGGTTCGATCCCCGGACTGGGCATGGTTGACTCAGCCTTTCATCCCTTAAGTGGATCGATTTAATGAGAACCAAGCATGCTTGGAAAATAAACACTGCTAGGTTCCGACCATTAGACTGACCATCTGACCGGAACATTGCCGTATGGCACCCCGGGGCCCATGGTCAAGCAAGCTAAATTTGGCACAGCAGGCCAAGGCCCCCACCAAACTGTTACGGGTACTCTTCCATTTTCCGGGTGCAAGCGATAAATCGCCAAATAATGTAGAATTTCGCCAGCGGAATTTATGTGGAGACTAAGAGTAAACGATCCATTCGAACAAATTCTCAAGGATATCACCGTATTCTGGAAAAACCAATTATTAGAAGCATTATTTTTGGGTAAAACTGTTTTGTTTACAATTCATTAATGTCTGTTTATAGTTAAACTTGTTTTACTTACTATTAAATAACATTTTTATATTTGTTTGTAATTGAACGCTTTCGACTTTTATTCTGTTGACTGCTTTGTCATTCGCTTCGCTTGGCGAAACATCGCTTTTGGTTGGCGACATTTGCGCCCGGATAGCGGAAGAGTATCCTGTTACGACACTAAGTTTAGTTTTATGTTACAAATTAAATTAATTTATAAATGAGAAAATTCAAATAACACAGCACAGTTCTTATTAAGATATTTCAATGAAAATCATACTAAATATGAAAAAATACACAAGCTTGCGCTAAGATATATCAACCTTAACCTATTTCCAGAAATAGTAAACATATATTTCCAGAAGATATTCCAGGAAATTCCATCTTTTACTGTGAAAGCAACAGCTTCTTTTGCTTATCTTCTGGCATAACTACTCATCCCAAACTGATGGAATTGCGTGGGTGGATTCCGTATTACGGATATAAATAGTGGCGTTCCTCAGATTACTTAAGGACAAGGGCTGCAAAAAAAAAAAAAAAAAAGAGCCCCTATTCTGATCACAGTAATAAATAATCCATCCGTGAAGACGGAACCTAAAATAAGCTTCTTTTGTTGTAATAGGGTGGAACTCGATTGATTATATTGCTGCATTAAGTTACAGGGAGTGTTTGAAAGGTTTGGAAACTAGCTTAATATCATTAAGCGTGGTAGGTGGGATAAGAGTGTAAATTGTATAGAAATGTTAGAAATCTTAACTTCGTTGTAAATCATATCGATCATCCATTTTTTTTTTATGAAGTTTTAGATGGCCGTAGTAACCGAAATTGTTAAACTAAAAAAAGTCAACAAGTTTTCCTCAAATCTTTTAAAAATTGGTGCTTTACTGAAATCTTGCACACAGGACATAGCTGTCAGAAGTTGTAGATGAAATTTACTGGTAGATTGTGTGAATTTTTCAATGCTCAACAAAAATACATATAATATTTAAAATATGGCCAAATTAAATATTACACTGATTTTGTTTCGTCCGTCATGCTCTATTTCGTATAAATTCGGTTAATTTTTACAACGCCGGTATGATTTTTAAAAATTTTTTTTTTTAATATTTATAATAGAATGATAGATGTTAAGTAAATATTTTCTTTTTTAATTTGTCTAAATGAGAGCCGTATTCAATTTCTGAATTTTGAAGGAAAAAAAACCTGCAATCATTTCGTCTGATAATGCAACACTAGACAAGTTATCTCACTTTAACATTACAATTGGCTATTTGTAGTACTGGCCCCATGGACCCCATTTCATTTTGGACTTTTTTTCCCAATTAGAACTCTTCACCTAGTTATTATAATTTTAAAAATACATCTAATCTTTATATTACGACTCATAAAAAATGTAAGAAATGCTCTGGAAAAATCTGGAGATTTCTTATCAAAACTCGTTGTTTTCATATTCTATTCCGAGCTTTTATTGTATAAGTGCCTATTGTTTTCGATCTTCACACATATAAAATTCACTCAATATGGAAACAAGCAATATCCCTTTCACATACTAGAAACAAAGGAGGTATAGTGTTCGGAAGAGAAGATCTTCCCTTTGCATGTCATGAATAGTATATACGCTGGAATCCTTATACAAGTCCAACCAGATACATTTTGGTCCTAGAATGCGATGTTGGTCTTCTTTGAGATATTCATAAATGCAGGACAAGGCCATCAATGTAGTATCACTCCTCCCTATAGATTTATTTGACATTTTTTTTTAGATAGACTGCTCAACATTTTAAAAATCTAATAAAAACGTTTTTAAATACTCCAAATAAAACAAATATGCCCATAATAGTTAAAATTGGACCATAAAAAAATTTTACCTTTAAAAGCGGTCCTTTATTTGCTTAATTGATGACTTTTAAGTGGAATTACAATTTTCGTGAGGGGGTCCAGGACTCCAAATTTTAAAATCTTTATTTTTAGAATTATTTTTCTGAAATTTGTTATGCATAATTGTATCATGCTTTGAAACTAAAAAAAAAACTATTTTAAATTTTCAAATTTAAAAAACATTTTTTTTAATTAAAAAACTTCAAAATTATGACACTTCATGAATTTGATAAATTTAAAAAACTTTCTTAAAAAGCACTTTATTTTTGCATTAAATTACTTCTTATAATTCATATCATAAATTGTCTTCAGGATTTTTATTAAAATAGAAAAGATTAAAAAAAAAAATACTTTGTGAAATTTTTTTTATAAAACCCCATAGTATATGCTAAGTTCTAAAAACTTTAAAAAATAATTTCCTTTAAAATGTAAAATTTCTGAAATAGAATTAAAGAAATATATATAAAAAATAATTGTGGAGATTTTCATATATTTATAACAAGTAGTTTTTTGGTTGGTTGGTTGTATTCAGATTATCTGGCGCCGTCAGCAACACGAGGGCTATAATGCGCCGAAACTTTCGTCATTAGACAAGCCAACATACATTTACAAACACCCATGCCTAACACGGGACTCGAACCCGCAACCTCGCGGTCTAGAAGCTAGCACGCTAACCACTATACCGTTTGGTCGGCCAAGTAGTTTTTTAGTTTTATCCATTTAAACTCAAGAAAGAGACAAAACGCCATCACCGAGAAAAACAGTCTCAAAATTTCGAGGTAGCACGTCCGACTTACAGTTGTCATGTAACAAAAACTTAAATATTTCATGCTCTACTAATGATAGAAACAAATTTTTTATGTCATTTTATTTAGAAATATTTTTATTAATTTTTACAATAATAATAAAAACAAAACAAAAAATTGAGTATTTTTAAAATGTTGAGTCCCAGTTCATCTTAAACGATTTTGAGCATGGGACGAGTTTTCATAGAGTTTGACCATTGCGAAGATAATAATCGATTCGGCTATTTGACTACTTTTTCTTACTTCAAAACTGCACAAAATGCATTGTTATCTACAACGATTCTATTTCATACACGAAATCTTTGAGAACCATTTCAATATAAAATATGAATTGAATATATTTCAAAATATCACTAAACCTTAGTTTAAATATTTTAAACTTTAGTTTTCCAACTCAAATAGTTACTAAGTTAATTTTTTTCTAACTCATTTTTTCATGATTGAGTTTATATTAAGTTTAAGTAAATTTGAACTCGTTTTTCACTAGGTACAGTATACGAACAATATTGGTTTACAGTGTATAAATATCAAAATTCTTTTGTAGGAGGGAAAAAAAACCATAAAATTTTTTAATTCAATTCATTAAAATAAAAAAATCCAATTGAAGCGATATCTGTAAAAATAAACCAATGACAAAGGAATGACATCAGAATACAAAATCAAAGTGACCAAAAAACTAACTTTGAAGACGGAATTGGAATTGTCTTGCTTGTACATCAATGCGACATGTACATACGATTTTCAATTCCGTAAAGTAATCTAGAATCTGGGAGAACATTCATTTAAAAAAAAAAAAATATTTGAAAACAAAAATCGTCTGGAGGCTCCAGACAAATTCATATTTTGACCTTGAACGTCCTAAGAGATGCAATTTCTGGAATAACAGGCCGTCAGAATGAAAACGGGAGATCAAATGTCTACCACTTTGCCGTTACAAGCAATTTGCTTACAAGAGTAATATATCTCTGCCTCCAACTGAATAGAAAATGGACTATTTCTCGAAACCAGTGGATAAGAAGTATAAGAAAGGCAGACATGAAAGACTGGTACTGTGGGTCTGGGGATACTTATGGGTTTCTATATGAATGATACTATGGGTATAAAATTTGGAAGTTATCTTTAACGCTTATTACAGGCAATAAACTGCATAAGCTATTTTATTACTTTTTATCAATAATCGAGAAATGGAAACTGAATTTTTTTTTATAAATTTTGACCTTATAAAATGTCTGAACTTGAAAATATCCGGCCAATTCTCTGGCTGATAGACTGAGAGGCGACTGCAATTTTTGGACCCCATCGAACATCATTCTGAATTTTTTATAGAAATTAGAGAAAAGTGAGTAGATTACGAATCCACTGGTCTGCCGTGGCAAAAATGGCCGGAACTGGTCAAAAATCGACTTTTAACAAGTTGAATGAAATCCAATTGCTAAATGCGCCATAACTTGCCAAATAATGAGCATTTTTATTTCTATTTGGTAACCCTCACTCTTTAATTTTTAATTAAGAAGGTTGCAGATGATTCAGATATCTGGCGACAGTCTACTTGCATCTATTAAAAGGGAGCCAAGTTGGCAATAAACATTACGTCACTGATGACTTAACTTATGTCGCCAATTCGGCTTACTTTGAAAAGATGCAAGTTTTCCGAGCCAGAGATCAGAAATCGTTTGCGCTTTTTCTCATTGAAAATCAAAATACAGTGGGTTGCCAGACGAAAAAATTTGCTCTCTTTTTGACAAGTTATGACATATTTGGCAAATCGAATTTTAGTTCAATTCATTCCAAGTCGATTTTTAATCAATTTCGGCCATTTTTGCCACGGCAGACCAGTGTATTCCTAATCTATTCACTTTTCTCCAATTTCTATAAAAAATTCAGAATGATGTTCGATGGGATCCAAAAATTGCAGTCGCCTCTCGGACTATGATGCAAGGGACATTTCGGCACTCTTTTCTACTAGTAAACATTTAAGATTATAAAGTTAAGATTAATCTATCAGTTATGTTTTTTATTTTATATAATAATACTTAGTGGCAAAGTTGTATAGAAAAATAATTGTTTTAACTAGGTCAAATTTGTATTTATATTATCCGACGCACTAGACACGGGACTTTGCCACCAGCTACATTTATATAAATAAGAAAAACATAACTAGTACTAGATTCATGATAATTTTAGAATTCTAATTTTTTAAGAGGAGAAAAAGATCCAAAATGTCTAGTTCGTACAGCAGAGAATTAATTGTCTATCCTTGATTAAAATTAATTGTAAAATTACTTGAAAACAAATACTTAAAAAAATTAAATTACTTAAAGTTATTACTTAAAAAATTAAAATTACTTAAAGCTATTACTTAAAAAAGTTCAATGTAAAAACTTTGATGGGAAAACCCTGAAATTTTTTTTTAAGGTTCAATCATATTAAGTTGAAGAAGTTCTACTTAAAGTTTTGGCCGACCAGAAGGTATAGTGGTTAGCGTGCTAGCTTCTACATAGGTTTCGTGTTCGAGTCCCGTGTAAGGCATGTGTGTTTGTAAATGTATGTTGGCTTGTCAAATGATGAATGTTTCGGTTCATTATAGCCCTCGTGTTGCTGACGGCGCCAGATAATCTGAAAACAACCAACCAATCTAATTAAGGTATACATATACATTAGGAATCGCGAAATTTGACTCAAGTTTGCGTTTTTGTTTTTTTTGGTTTTAAAATATTCCCGAATTCATTACCATTAAAATGATATCATTTTCTTTGAGACTCAAATTACTTTTTAAATTACAGTAGGTTTTGTGAACCTGTTTTGCATCACGCTCATTAATGTTGTAAATTTTAAACGCGTTTTCTGAAGAATGCCATTTTGGTGTTATATGACTTTACGCCAACGGTCATAACTTCATAATAAATGATCCGATTTACAAAATTCTAATTTTATTTTAAGACAATAGTTTTGAATGTATTTTCTATGGAGAATCTAATATATATTGTTATAAACAAATTTTTTATGCATATTTTAATCTTAATTTTTTGTTAAAAACAATGTATTTTTTAAAACTTTTTATTTAAAAATTTATAATTAAATAAATGTTGAAGCCAAATTCAAAATTCTCCATAGGAACATGTGTCAATATAATATCTCTTATTTGCAATAAAAATAATACCTCTAAGTTAATTACAAGTTTATTTATGTATGCTCTAATAATGTCCTAATTAGTAACTTTAATTACAATTAGCTGATTAAAAAAATTGACGGAAGAAGAAAGTTTATATATAAAAGTGCATCATTTTTAATTCTGATATACTGCCAAAAAGTTTGAAATTGTAACCTAAAAATTAAAGAAAATCATCTCAATTGTACATGTATACCTTAAAGTTGCAAAGCACATAGAATGGAATACAAAATATTAAACGTACCCATCTAAAACATGAAAAAATCATATAAAACACGAAAAATAACTTTTTGCAATCTTGAAGAACGAGAAATCAAAGAAAAACAAGAGTGGCCCTAAAAGTTAACCCTCAAAGTCTATTTTTTTTTTAAATTTAGTACGTCATAACCCTTAACCCCTTTTATTTACTAACGGGTCTTGTAAGTTAAAATGGTACTGTATTAATTAAAACATTTTGATACGCATTGGGACTTTAAAATCCTTTGCAATGTACTTCGTTCATCAAGTGTTGGATATCAAAACAAGCTTATTTCTCTTTGCAAGCTTTCTAGAGATAAGTATATAAGACGATGCAAGATAAAGGTGGATGCCTAGAAGATTGAAAATCGTCCATGTGTTTGCATATTAAAAGAATTAAGCTTATGCTGTTATTCGACAATTAAAGAACAAACTTCATAGAAGTAGATTTTAAAGTCTTAATAGGTAACGAAATGTTTAAATCAATATAGTCCGAGAGGCGGCTGCAATTTTTGGACCCCATCGAACATCATTCTGAATTTTTTATAGAAATTGGAAAAAGTTAGTAGATTACGAATCCACTGGTCTGCCGTGGCAAAAATGGCCGAAACTGATCAATAATCGACTTGGAATGAGTTGAACTAAAATCCGATTGCCAAATATGTCATAACTTGCCAAAAATAGAAGAAACTTATTCGTCTGGCAACCCACTTCATTTTGATTTTCAATGAGAAAAAGCGCAAACGATTTCTGATCTTTGGCTCGGAAAACTTATATCTTTTAAAAGTAAGCCAAATCGGCGACATAAGTTAAGTCATCAGTGACGTAATGTTTATTGCCAACTTGGCTCCCTTTTAATAGATGCAAGTAGACCGTCGCCAGATATCTGAATCGTCTGCAACCTTTTTAATTGAAAATTAAAGAGTGAGTGTTACCAAATAAAAAAAATGCTCATTATTTGGCAAATTATTGCACATTTGGCAATAGGATTTAGTTCAACTTATTAAAAGTCAACTTTTGACCAGTTTCGGCCATTTTTGTCACGGCAGACCAGTGGATTCGTAATCTACTCACTTTTCTCTAATTTCTATAAAAAATTCAGACTGATGTTCGATGGAGTCCAAAAATTGCAGCCGCCTCTCAGTCTAATACAGTTGTATATTAAATTTTCACTCGTATAGTTATCTGAAATAAAATGTTAATGTTGTCCATAAACAAATTGAATAAGCGACCCAGACTCGTTCTTCTAGTAAAAAAAATATGTACTTAAATTTATGGAATTTATTTTTTAGATGAAAAAAGCAAAAATAGCACTGTTGGCATTTTTTGGTATAAATAATAATTCGCTCGTACCAACTTTAGAATATTTCAGTTTTGCTTGAGCGATTCTGAAGGCTTTTTACATAAAACATCTCTAAATTTTAAAAATATGTCAGTGACTAGTTACCAAGGGGAACATTATCCGGACTGTTGCCGGATCGATCCACAAGAGCATCTCCTTTTGAGCCGCGGTAAAAATCCTTTTAAAAATATTTCTATGAAACTTTTAGCTCCGTGAGGCGAAGTTTCCGCGTCTCATTTTTGCTTTTGCTTTGCTTCTTGAAACTGTTACTGGGAACAACTTTTAGTACACAGTTTGAGGTTGGCAAGTATCTTCCTTTTTTAAAGAAATATTCCTTGCATCCTTTTAAAAAATTATAGTGCTGCAACTAATTTAAATTGTTTTATGTTTTTATATTAAGTAAAACTTTTAGTGCAATAAAAAAAAGATGTTTATCATTACGTTACCAGAGTTCCTTTTTTACTGGTTGATATGTTTTATTACCAGAGTCTACTTTGATTGAGTTAGTTTTTTAAAACTATGAAAAACTAACTAATAAAAACAATGTTTTTACTTTAAATCCATTATATTTATTGTAAATTTTTATATGTTGTTGCAAGTTATTTAGGAGGAGTTTAAACCTTTTGACGACCACAAAAACAGCTTTTCTTACTTAATTTTCGATATGCTTTAAAATAAAAAGTATTTGTTATTTTTAATTGATATTTTTTATGCAGCATAATGTTTATTTCCTTCTTGAAAAACATTAATTATTTTAAGCATAAATATGTTTTTTAAAAAGTTATCAAGTGAAAAGTAATGATGGAAAATTTAGAAAAAAAAATTATGAATATAAGTTACCCACAATATTAAAAAAAAAGTTTTCATTCTATCCCTTTAAAAAAATGTACGGATATGCACGTGATAGTTTTACATTCTCTGAAGCAGGAAATAAGAATATAGATGACAAGTTTTTTATAAAACGTAATTTATAGTTAGAAAAAAAAATTTAATTTAAATTTTAAAGTTATTTTTTACATAAAAATACTTTTAATTGGTATAAAAGAATAATTCTGCTTCATCGAATAAACCCATAAATCAACTTTAATTTCCAATATTAATATTGAGTTTATTCCTGAAACTTAATAAAATATTTTGTGAGTAATTTATGCTAAAAAAATTTTTCTAAATATTTCATCGTTACGTTTCACTTGATAACTTTTTAAAAAATATATTTATGTCTAAAATAATTATTATTTTTCAAGAAGAAAATAAGCATTGTATCGTATAAAAAATTACAATTAAAAATATAAAGTATATTTTATTTTAAAGCATATTGAAAATTAAGCAAAAAAAGCTGTTTTTGTTGACGTCAAAAGGTTTAAATTCCCCTTGTAGCAGAATAAATATATCCTCGTGCATCTCTTGCTGGATGATTATATCCTCGTGCCGTCACAACTAGATATCCTCGCGCTTTACCTTGGGAGTTGTGTTCTATAGATTTTAAGATAGCAGTTGAGTTTCGGAGAATGGCGTATTAACTAATAAAGTTGTTTCTTTAAACCGTTTCGTATTATTACAAGCGTAAACAATTTACAAGTTTGTTATCTCATCGACATCACTGCTATAAAGTGGCGCCCAAACCTGGGGCTCGAAAATATACGAAAACTACCCAGAGAAGAGTCTATGTGTCGGTGATGAAAATGAACGGAACAGATAAGTGTTATTTTATTTGAATGTTGGAGGTTATATCTAGTCTACTTTAAGTTAAACCTTGTAATAATTTTTCGGTTATTACTCACCCAGAGGAATAATTTGAAAGCAATTTACTCGACCCGAGTTGAATATTAAAGGTTTTGGATCATCCGGATCATAAAGAGAATTTGGCGATATTTCCTTTCGCATTTGAAGTTATTGTTTCAGAAATCCAGAGTGTGGTTTCTGATATTGCGTATCATTTTTCAAGTAAACAAATTGGCTCGTCTTTATCGGTTAATTCTGAAGTGCATTTAAGATTTGACTCTCGCCATGGCATTTTTGGGGCGTGGAAAGAAAGAGGATCTTAAGCTGTTGGCACAAGAATTGGGTGAAGATCCGAGTCCAGATTTAAAGGTAGTTGACCTGAAGAATTTGATAATTAATTCACGGAACTACGACACCGAATTTGTTAAAGAAATGTTTGCCACTATAATAGATGATCGTTTAAGAAGAGAAGTACTTGAAATTGAGAAAGAACGCAGAAAAGAAGAACTTGAAATTGAGGAAGCTCGCAGAAAAGAAGAACTTGAAATTGAGGAAGCTCGCAGAAAAGAAGGAATCGAGGAAGCACGCAGAAAAGAAGAACTTGAAAATGAAGAAGCTCGCAGAAAAGAAGAGTATGAGCTAGAAAGATTAAGAATACAGCTCGAAATTCAAAAATGTGTTTCACCATCTGCAAATGTCCCTCACACAGAATATGATCAACAAAGAATTGATTTAAAGAGGCTTATTCCAAGTTTTAATCCAAAAGAAGATGACATGGCAATATTTTTTAATCTATTCGAGAGACAGCTAAAATTCTTGAAGGTTCCTGAATCACATTGGGTACCCTACCTAATCGGATCACTGCCAAGTGAAGTGGCTACGTTAATAGCTAGAGAATCCGAAGAAACGTCACAAGAATACACGAATGTCAAACAGATGCTTTTGAAGAGATTCAAACTTTCTGCTGAAAAGTTTAGGCAACTTTTCTGCCAACACAAGAAAAGACAGGAAAGCACTTGGCGAGATTTTTATTTCGAACTAAGAAGCTACTTCGAAGGATGGCTATGTGAGTTAAGGATCGAAGATTTTTGCAGTTTAAAGGATCTGATAATTTCCGACCAAATCAAGAAAAAAGCTCCTTCGGATTTCAGAGACCACTTCTTAGATGAATGGACTGGATGGGTGTCTCCAAGTGAGCTTGCAGACAAATTGGATGCTTACTGCAGTCTTCGAAAAACTATGAAGAAAGAAGATCAACCTGTTGGAAACAAGAGTCTAAATATCCAATCTAGCGATGATACCTTCAGACAAAAGTCTTTTAAGAATAACTACAACTCTAAACGACACGAGAAGGACAAACCCATGTTCAAGACCGAAGAGGGAAAAACTTTTAAGTGCTATGGATGTGGATCCCCAGGTGTTATCAAATCCAAATGTCCAACCTGCACAAAGTCAAGAAATGATGGGGAAGCCTCTTTCGGAAACATTCAACTCCAATCCTGTGCACCTTTTCAAGTTGCTAACTTGAAGGTCTCAATTAATGGAATATATGGGATCGTATGCGCTGACAGCAGAGCAAGCCACTGTATTGCAGGAGAGATGCTACATCATCTTCTTTTAGAACAAGGAGTACAATTCAAACCTGAACAACGAGTCATGAGCATGGCTAATGGACATAAATCTACGGTGAATGTAAGCACTGCGCTTGTTACCATTGAACTTGAAGGGAGAGCGTTCCAAATCAAGTTGATTGTTCTTCCAGATGCAAAAGAAAATCGAACATTATTGGGCATCAATTTTCTACAAGAAGCTGGAGTTGTTTTAAACCTAAAAGAACATGTATGGTTTTACAATGACAGACCCCATGAATGTTATGAATTGGCATCTGAAAAGAGTGTTCCAACTTTAACGTCTCCACCTTGTTTCAAAATCAATTCATGTTCTCTACGTGACGAAGAGGGTCAGCAATTGACCGGAGAGCAAAGAGACGCTTTGAATTCTGTATTGAAAAATTTCGATGAGGTGTTTCGTCCAGGGGGAGATGCCACCCCTTTTATAGAACATCACATTGATACCGGTACACATGCACCAGTAGCCGTACCTCCATATAGGATTCCTCCTCCAAAGAAAGATATTCTTCGAAAAGAACTGGATCGATTATTGACAGAAGGAGTTATTGAAGAATGTGAGTCGCCATACGCCGCTCCAGTCGTGCTTGTGCCAAAGCCTAATGGAAGCATACGACTATGTGTTGACTACAGGAAGCTGAACGAGATTACAGTTCCTGACTCCTATCCATTGCCAAGAATGGACGATTTGCTACATGCAGCCAAACATACTCCATACATGTCTACAATTGATCTTCGTTCAGGATATTATCAAGTTAATGTCGCTGCTGCTGACAGAGATAAAACAGCATTCGTTACTCCGTATGGGTCTTTTAGATTCATTCGTATGGCTATGGGACTTCGAAACGCTCCAGCCACATTCCAGAGGCTCGCCGATCGTTTCCGAAGTGGGCTAACTGATGTATTAACTTTGGCATACTTAGATGACATTATTGTCTTATCTGAAACCTTTGAACAACATCTGGCTGATCTTCGGAAGGTATTTCGGAGACTTTTGACTTTCAAACTATGTGCAAACAGGGAGAAGTGTAACTTTGCATGTTCACGAGTCAAATTTCTTGGACATTGGATCACAAGCTCCGGATTAGAAGTAGATCCAGAGAAAACAAGTTCTGTCATGAACATTCCTCCACCTAAGACGGTAAAACAGCTACAATCTTTCTTGCAGTCTTGCTCTTGGTACAGAAGATTTATCAAGAATTTCTCTGATATAGCCAGACCATTGAGTAACTTGACTAAAAAGAATGTTACTTGGAAATGGGGTAAGGAAGAGCAAACTGTCTTTGAAGAATTGAAACAACGACTCATTACAGCTCCTGTGCTTTCACAAGTTCAAGAAGACAAACCCTTTGTATTGAGAACAGATGCTAGTAGTTACGCCCTTGGAGCTGTTCTTTTACAAGGACATGGTGCGGACGAGCACCCTGTAGAATATGCAAGTCGTCTGTTGACCTCTGCTGAGATAAATTACTCTACTACAGAGCGGGAAGCTTTAGCTGTCATATGGGCTCTAAACAAATTTCGTGGCTATATCGATGGATCGGAAGTTACAGTTGCTTCTGACCACCAACCGTTGAAGTGGCTCATGAGTCTGAAATCTCCTTCTGGAAGACTTGCCAGATGGGCCTTGCAGTTACAGTCATTCAACGTTAAGATGACTTACATTCCGGGTAAATGTAATGTTATGGCTGACATGCTGTCACGCCCAACTTGCCATGATGAATCCAAAGAAGTTTGTGACCTATGTATGGTTGTTGCCGACTTTCCTACTCGACGTCCAGCAGAGATACGAACTGAACAGCTGAAAGATGATGACATAAAGAATATCATTGAAAGTTTTGAAGGAAAAGATACAGATGTTTCCAGATGGACTGGACGGGGTTATCTAATGAATAATGGAATTCTTTACCGGTACTCTCCAGATTCAGAATCGGAAGATGCTCAGTTAGTTGTCCCCTCCCATGAACAAGAGCTGGTGTTGAAAGAGCATCATGATGCTCCTACGGCTTCTCACTATGGTATAGAAGGAACTTTTCAACGGATAGCTACTCGATATTATTGGACGGGAATGCGCAAAACTATTGCCGATTATGTAAAGAATTGTCCTGACTGTAGTAGATACAAAGCTTCTAACCAAAAGCCTTCAGGTTTATTACAAACACCTGTGTATTCCCAAAGGTTTGAAACCATTGCCATCGACTTCTTTGGTCCATTACCTGAAGGAGAAGGAGGGAAAAAGTGGATTTTCATAGTCGAAGACTGCGCCACCAGATGGATTGAACTGTTTGCCCTTGAGACATCCACAGCAAAAGAGTGTGCTCTTAAGCTCTTGAATGAAGTTTTTCTTCGATATGGGCTCAGCCGTCGTGTCATTAGTGACAATGGTGCGCAATTCGTAAGCGCTATAATGCAACAACTGTTGTATTTCCTTGACATAAAACAGAGTCTTACTCCTTTCTATCACCCTCAAGCAAATCCTGTCGAAAGAAAAAACCGGGATCTAAAGCCGCGCCTAGCGATATTGGTCGGTAATGACCACAGCACTTGGGTAGAGCGGTTGCCTTCCATTCGGTTTGCCATGAACTCGTCGAAATGTGAAAGTACAGGACAGACTGCTGCTTACCTACATTTTGGTAGAGAAATGAGGACTCCTGATGATGTTTCTCGTGATCTAAGAGCCATCATTCAGAATGATAACTTTGTCCCAGAAATAACACCCTACCTTAAAAGATTTGCTGAGACATTGAAAGGAGTTCGGGAGAGGGTAGAGATACAGCAGGATAGTCGAAAAGACTATGCTGATAAATCTAGGAAAGAAGGACCTCGTTACGTTCCTGGCGATATGGTATGGGTTACATCACATCATTTAAGCAACAAGAAACATGGAAAAACATCGAAGTTTATGCCGAGAAGAGACGGACCATATGTAATATTGACTCAAAGATCTCCAACAACATATGAAGTGGGTAACCAAGACAATCTTGATGTGCCATTGGGTACTTATCATAGTTCAGCACTGTGTCCTTACCAAGGTCAAGATTCTCAGCCAGAAGTACCTCTTCGAAAACGCGGACGGCCTAAAAAGAAAGCTGCCATCCCAGATTCACCTTCACCAAAATAAGATCACAAGAACATTTCTGTGTCTGGCTCCTGGTCGGGACGACTTCGGACCCAGAGGGGGAGTCTGTAGCAGAATAAATATATCCTCGTGCATCTCTTGCTGGATGATTATATCCTCGTGCCGTCACAACTAGATATCCTCGCGCTTTACCTTGGTAGTTGTGTTCTATAGATTTTAAGATAGCAGTTGAGTTTCGGAGAATGGCGTATTAACTAATAAAGTTGTTTCTTTAAACCGTTTCGTATTATTACAAGCGTAAACAATTTACAAGTTTGTTATCTCATCGACATCACTGCTATACCCTTAAGCGATTTCAAGCTCTGATCCAGTCTTCATAGTTTGGCCATTACGAAGAAAACATCCATTCCATGTCATTGAATAAAAAAAATTTTGTTCTAAAACTTGAGAAAATACATTGTCTGACAACGAGCATATCTGAAAAATTTCAACTCTATTAGATGACCATAAGCAGACCACCGAATATTTTTTAAGTCACGAAAAAAACAATCAAAAATAGAAGTTAATATAATTAACTGAAAATGTATTAACTGAGAAATTAGATAAATCCTTCATAAACCATTTTTGTCTGCTTATAGTTTATTACGTAGGTAAATACAAAACCGTGAAACTATAAACATTTGTGATTCTCCCTGGCATGAGCTGTCTCTTTTACCATATAGCTGGAGATTAGGCGTAGAATGATGGATCAACTCCAGTTTGGTGCTTAAAATCTCTAAACGTCTGACATTTTTTTATACTTTAAGTGGAATATTTTAAGTTAGTTTTTTCATGCTATTAAGTATGATGCATTTACTAACTACTATTATAGTAAAAGTTTTCATCTAGTTAGCCCCGGAAAAACCTTTTGGGGCACATTGTACAGAAATTATGTACAAAAAATTAATTGGATAGTTTTCAACTTACATGGATTGACTATATATAATAACAATTAAGAAGATAAATAATAGTTACAAAATAAAATAACGTTGTTAGGTCAACTTATATATGTATGTGCGTGTATGTATTTTATTAAGCTCAACGTTTGCTCAAAATTAAAAAAAAAAAAATCTTTAAGGTATCCGACTTCTTTCAGAGAAATTTTTTTGAAAAGTTATGTAAATATAGTTTTCCTTCAGGGGCTATTAGTATCTACAGCATAAAAAAGTAGGAAAGTTCGTAAAAATTCATATTTAAAAAAAAAATTAAATAGAATTAAGATAAGTTGTTGTTCAATTTAACGTTTATGGTTAACATTGGCAAAAAAATTATTATGGATAAGATGCAATTTCCTTTAAATCAGTTACTTATAAACTATCTTGAAAATGACGTTCAAGCTAAGAGATATCTTTAAAAGTTACTAAGATATGGTTGTTTAAAATATATATTCCAAAAAATTAGCGTTTTTAAAAATATTTCTTTACATAAATACAGTTATAAATTAATAACTTTTGCGCTTGGCTCTTAGATCAAAGGTCATTTTATGATGAGCATTACTAAGAGCTTCCATAGAAAATTTCACAGCAATATCTGTATTACTTTGTTATCATGTTAATGGTGTTAACGAAATGGTGAAAGTTCCAGAAAATGAGTTTAAAGTACAAAGTTGCATTGGAAACCTGTTGATATGATTGTATTAAATTTGTCATATCTTTGTTCATAATTGCCTTAGAAGAAAAGTAAAACTATTTTTAGAAACTTAAAGAAACAAGCTTACACGATATCACATAAAAAGAAACACAATTCTGAAATTTTATGAAAATTCGACTTTTTAAAGGTAGTCGGCAACCTCATAAATTGCTTATTCTAATTTCGTAGAAATCCATTTTCGTAGAATCTCGTTTCTTACTCAAATTTCGTGGAATGGAAGGAGTAAAATATAAGTTTTCTACTTAAAAAAAGTATAAAACTGCCCTCAAGAAAAAGTCCTTAATGTCTTCTCAACAGTAGGGGATAGCGTATTTCCGTATGAGAACTCTAAGATTGAAACATCTGCTTATACTCGCATGCATGTTAAAAAGCATTTTTGAACGAGATTTTTTTTTAAAAGTAGGTAATCTTCCTGGAAATAGTATTAGAAAGAGACCTAAGGGATTAAGGGGAGATTACTTGAATACGACAAAGTTTTTTAAATATTTTTCGCAAGAAGTTTGTGGTATTTATTTTTATTAGCTTTTAAAAGTTTCAAGGAAATAGTCAACTGCCATATTTTTAAAGAATTTAATATATAGAAATAAGAAAGATTTATATTTTAAGCTATTTTCTTTTTTAAAACAAAAATCTCTTTCCCTATGAAATATGACGCAACATTTTTGGCAAAAGATAAAAACTTTAAAAATTATTAAATCTAATGAAGAAAATTTAAATGATTTATAGGAAAAGGAAAAATTAAAAATATTTACTAATAAAATAGTGTACATATTTGTGAATTCTTTCAGTTTCTTCTTAAAAAGTGTTATAATCAATTTAAGGGATGCATGAATTATTTACCAATAATTTTCTAAAAAAGATTCAAATGAAAAAAATTGAAAGAATGAATTCCTTCGGACCTAATATCTTAAGCAATTATTGTATTATGGTGTTTATTTGATTGCATTTATTTTCTTAACATGGTCGGTTATCTTCTTGTGGTTGATAATAGAAAGTAATTAACAGTTTGCAATATGCTGACAAGTCAAATTGTCAGTAATAGTTTACTGTCGTCAAACGGGCTGAGATAGATAATTTTGTGCCACTTTTGTGTTACTTTTTTAGATATATACTAGCTGCATGTCCCCGTTGAAAAACACATAAGTTTACATTTAAAAAAAAGTGAAACAGATGTAATTTAAGACATTTGGCAATTTTTTCATTTACAACAAGAAAAATCGCCAAAATTAATAACCCGTTATCGTAACTAAAATAAAATTAAACCATAAATAATAATAAAATTAAGCTAAAATATAAATACTAATAAAATAAATTGAAATTAAAATATAACTTAAAACAAAACTGGTGGCCAGAAACCGCATTTATCCAGGAAAAAACACCAGATAAAATCTCATCAAAGAAATATCCTATGCTACATCTGTACCAAATTTTTTTTTTTTCACTCAATGGAAAAAGTAACCTGATGCTCCCTTATCAACTTAACTATCTCGACTAGAATAAAACAGATGGGAAATAAAGTCGCAAATGAAATACCACGCTTCTGATGTAAATAGAAAAACATGTATAATAAATAAATTCCGTTCAAATCTAGATTAAATATTATATGGAACTTGATACTCAGGACGACAAAAAAAAAAAAAAAAAAAAAAAAAAAAAAAAAAAAAAAACAGAGAGAGATGTTTGATATTCACGGACAAAAACTAAAGGAAATATGTCATTTGTTTTTTGCTGACAAAATTTTTGTTTTATAATTTCTGACAAATAAAATGTTTATAATGTAATAGTAATGGAGTAAATAAACAACAGTATGATTTTCATGGATTTCAAGGAAAAAAACGAGGGTGGCACTAAGTCACCCAACTCCATGGAGGGAGATTGTACTTCGATACATTTTGTTTCACTCTTTTTACTGAACATCTTAGATCTTAATAATATGGACCTGAAATTTGTATTGGTGTTATGTTTGGTCCCTTCAAGTATTGGAAGTAGATATTATTTAAAAACTTCAAAAAGTAAACAGTCAGTTTTTTTTACTTAAAGATGTACTAGTTACTAGTCACTTTTTTAAATTCCGATTTATTAAAATGATTCGTTACTTTGTAAATTAACCTTCTAGTGCATGTCTTTTATTAAAATGAAATACTTTTTTTTCCTTTTATATTTGCCGCTAAAAAAATATAAAAGTTCTTATTTAATTAAATAATTAATTAAAAACGTTGTGTAGCATATATGCAATTTCCTGTGCTAATAAAGCTTTTTTTTTTGTTCTAAGACTTATCCTCGATAATATACGTAATATATATATGTTATGCTCTACACTATAGGGTTCAGAAGGAAGTTTTATTGAAATGATGCTATAATTTTTCTGAAATACACTTTAGTCCATACAAAAAATAAAAATATATTATTTTATATAATGTTGATCCAATGCCCGAAATGGTATAATTCGAAATACACCTGTTATTACTAAATAATGAGTTCAAGTCGTAGCTTTCATTACTACACACAGAGTTGAGTCTCAGAAGCCATTACTAAATAATGACTTATTGTCAAGATAAAGTGAAGAAAGCTCGACTACTATAAAGTTATGGGTTAAAGAAAAAGACAAAGAAGGGGGAAAAAATAACTGTGTTATTTCTTAGAATAGAAATAAATATTTGAAAGTATTTTGAGGACATTGTTTAGTATTTGTTGAACTGCAGGTCACACACAGATTAATATAAAAAAACATCTTAAAACCAGTGACGCATTGTTTTTGATTTTGGAAAGTAAAAGATTGGCTTTATTTTTCAATGTCACTCAGTTTTTTTTTTTTTTTTTTTTTTTTTTTTTTTTTTTTTTAAGTCCATGTTAAGGGAACACAATGATAACGATTTTACTCCAGAAAAGGAAAGATTGAATCAACGATAAAAATAATAAATTTCGAAGAGATTTATCACCCAATTCTTATTTTCTTTGGATGAAAAAAGTATTGTTTTCCTACTTTCAAACTATTGTTGCCATCAAAATTTTGTAAAACATTGTTACATAATGTATAAAACTCGTAAATTTAATTTTTTATTCTGAATTCAATTATATTAATAGCTTTTTGTCATCGTATAAAATTTCTAATTAAGTGTGGCAAATACAAATTATAAAATTTCGGGAATATTTCGGTAGTATTTTTTAACCCCTTATATTAATTTCGATTTTGTGTATATGTTTGGAGTTGTTGTATATGGGTTGTATATGGGTATATGGGTTGTATATGTTGTTGTATATGTTGTATATGGGTATGTCGATGGAGAGTAAATCTGAGGAGGCCTAATTAACCCGATTGCCGTCATCCAATCGGGCTGAAACTTGGCAAATAGATTCGATGTCGATGACAATGCATTTTATCAAATTTTGGACTACAACTCTCACTTAAAGGTCACTTTTACACGCGCTTCTATAATAGCTTTGGAATACTAATAGAAATACATTCAAGCGATCATTTATTAAAACTTTTTCTTGTTTCCAAAATTGTTTTAATCAAAATAAATAAAAGGTAATTGAACTTGAATGCATAAATTTATTATGGAGTGAAGTCTAGTCAATTCAACTTTGCATTGCGAAGCAACTCTATAAGTGAAATAATTTTAATCGATCATTAATGAAACTCTTTCCTGTTGCTAATTTTTTTAATAAAAATAAATAAAAGATATGTGTTTTTATTTGCTTACTTCAGACTTATCAACTTTCGTAGATCGTTGACTAGTTGTAGATGACAATGCATTCAATCAAGTTTGGGAGGAAAAAAGAAGTTAGTAAATAGTTCGGAATGGATCTTTTGTTCTTAGTGGTCTAACACTATAAAAACTCGATCCTAGCTCTACAAGTTGCAATTGCACTTAAAAATTAGCAATGTTTACAAAGGATTTATATTAAAAACTTTGTTTTTATAGGTTATATTATTAAATTTGATTTTATTATAATGTTTTGAAAAGACGCGTGGATATACAACAGTGCTCAGTCACTTGTTGTTTTGGAATTAAACTATGTTTTTGTTTGTTCCCACTCAAAGACCTTTTCCTTGTGCACCATAACGGACAATCACACCGGAACTTACAGCTTGACTTGGATACAGAATCACAACGAGCATCCATTGCTAACCCGGGACCTTGGCATACGAAGCCAGAGTGCCTACCCCAAAGCCATCAGGTGGTCTCAGTGATTGAACTATGAGATGCGCATTGGGGAAGAACCAGAAGACGCTTGTATATGCCTCAAGAAGAAAGTTCCAACTCTCTACTCATCTAAATGTTTTTAATTTGATAAAAGCTTGAGTGTGCCTGGGACTACAGTTTTCTAACAATTGATTGGTTATAATATGAGTGAAAGAGCATGCAGGGATATAAAAAAACTAAAAACTAAATACGTTTTTTTTTTTTTAGTTTCATGCAAAAAAATTACGTTAATAATGAAAAACAAAGTTTTCCAAATTGCATTTTATTTAAAAAAAAATTCAAAAATTGTGAAAAAAAAAATAGAATTGAAATTACTAGGTATCCCTAAAGAACTTCAAGCTTGTTAACTTAATAGTTGTTTATTAACATTTTCCCGTTTTGTTATAGAGGACGTGGAAAGAATATCTCATTATTTAATTTTGTTGCGATTTCCAGAATTCAAGAAAAACTTAATACATTTGTTGTAAGCATTTACTTTTATCTTATTCCTCAAAGGAGCGCTCAATATTTAAAACCATACAGATTTGCTGTGCTTATATGATGAAATATGAGGATTTTTTTTAATGAAATTAGAGGAAAGGATCAATACATTGATGACAAAGAGTAAAAAATACACGTCATAATTTTTAATGAAAATAAAATTTTATAACAATATAAAATCTCATTATTATTAAAAATTAAGTCATGTAGTTTTAATTCATGGTCATCAATATATTTCTCCTTTCCTATCTATAATAATAAAACAAGCTGTGTGTATGTCTGTCTGTGGCTCTGTGGATTTATAGAAAGCTACTTAAAATTGGAGTAGAACTCTGAAATTTTCAGAATAAGTAGTTTTGGAGTTCTAATTGTATAAATGTCAAACAGAAAATAAAATTTTAATAAGTTCGTTTTAATTAATTTTTACAAAGTGACTTCAAACAGAGATACAGCTCTGAAATTTTCAATATAAGTAATTTTGGCCTTCTAATTGGACTTTTGAAAAACAGAATTTTAAATGTTTATTTAGTTCTTTTTTAATTAATTTTTTGTAATTAATTACTACATATTTTACCAAACGATTTCTACAAGGGCTACAGCTCTGAAATTTTCTCATCATAAGTAGTTGTGTCCTTTCAATTGGACTTTTGAAAAACAGAACTTTAAATTTTATTTTTTTCAATTAATTTTTTTTAACTATAACAAAAATTTTACAAAACTATTTCTAATTGGGCTGCAGTTCTGAAATTTCCAATACATGTAGTTTTGGCCTTCTATTTGGACTTTTGACAAAAAGAATGTCAAAATTTTAATTGGTTTTTTAATTAATATTTTTACAAAAAGTGACTTCTAATAGGCCTAGAGCTCTGAAAGTTTCTAAATAAGTAGTTTTGGCCTTCCAGTTTTGCTTTCCATAAACACGTGTTAAAATAATCTTAAAGGGGTGTTGTATTATTGTGTTAACGGGGATTTTTTGTTTCTCTATTAAGGCTTTACGTAGCAATCAGATTTTAGTGAGTGAAGTGAGCTTATGTTTACGCTGCAATGAACCTTTCAGAGAGAGAAGAGAGCCTATGTTTGCATATTAATGAACCTTTTAACGAGTGAAGTAAGCCTGTGCTTATGTGTCAATGAACTTTTCAGAGAACGAAGCGAGCTCGAATTTGCGTAGCGATGAACCTTCCTGCGAACGAAGGGCCAAAAACTGGGACTTATACACCAATGACGGATTTCCGCAACGAGAGGCCTCACAGCTAGCTTAAATATTGCACACGTTAAAATTTCGTAGAGAAGCATGGGTATTTAGCTAGTAAATTAATAACCATTAAAATTACCGTATTTAAAAATTATTATTATTTTTTAAAAAATCACGAAGAAACCTTCCATTCTTTAAGTATGCCCAAATATAAGATTTTTTTTTTTAATTTAACTTTAAAATGTATAATAAATTATTTTATGTTTGTTTTCATTTCATGACCAGTTATAACTTCTTAGACTTCAAATTATTTTATTTTTTAATTAAAATATTAATCGCAAATTAAGTTTATAACTACGAATATACCTGAATAAACTAAAACTCATGGCTCAATTTCTGGACTAAAAGTCAAAGGAAAATAAAGTTAGAATAGACTCCTACAACTTATCAGGTAAACTATGTCATCAAAGCTTAAAGTAATGATATCTCCGAAAATTCCTACCACCTTTAATCCTGTGGGAACGGTGGCAGCTTGTCATATTAGATCATTTACTTCAGAGAACAACTTTTCCGATGACAACTTCATCGGCAAAACTAATTGTCTTCTTTGTGTCTCCATTAATAGACTCAGGTATCACAACAATGTGACAATCGATAAAGGATGAGTTATGATTGAGTTGAGGTAGGAGGAAGTACGTGAGGTTTTGTTGACGTTTTGGGGGTTGGTTCTTCATTTCTAGTTTTGCTGAAGTTGTTTTGTTTGGAAAGGAAATATGAGATACTTTTGACTTACTTTTGTCAAGTTTCCTTTTTATAAAGTTTTCTTGTATTCCTGGTTTTCTTTATTAATTTAGAAAGATAAACTCTATCTAGTATTACGTGTTCAAATTATTTGACGAAAATCAACCAATAAAAATAAAGTTTTTCTATAAAGCCTTTACATGGGTTGTAAAATTTTATGTGAAATTGCAACTTAAGAAAATTTGACCTCAGATCGAGTTTTCATAGTGTTTGACCACTACGAAGAAAACTACCAATTTAGTTAACTATTTTTTTTTTTTTTTTTGCCTCAAAAACTGACAGTATGCCTTCTTGTCGAAAATGAATCTCTCTGTTAATATTCATCTCTATTGGATGATAGAAAATGTGTTAAGTAGTTCTCCGAGATGGCAATAGAAGCATGTGTAAGAGTATTCTTTTAGTGGTCTCATGTCTCATCATCACTAAACAAACTAATTTGAATTATTTTCAAGGTTACTTTTTAATAATTATAAAAAAAAAAACTTAATTCAAATTTTATTTAAAAAAGACCAAATGTAAATGTATCGAAATAGTTCAAATAAAATTACAATTAATAAAATAATATTTAAAAAAATAATAATTAATAAAATAATAAATTATTTAATAAATAAATTAATTAATTCATTATTAATTTTTTATAGTTTTTTTTAATAAATATAAAAAAACTTAATTCAAATCGCAATTAAAAAAAAAGACTAAATGTAAATGTATTGAAATAATTGAAATAAAACATTATTAATAAAATAATATTTAATAAAATAATATTTAATAAAATAATATTTAATAAAATAATATTTAATAAAATAATATTTAATAAAATAATATTTAATAAAATAACAATTAATAAAATAATAAATAAGTTAATTTTATTAATAAAATAATAAAAATTACTAGCTCTATCTTAAGTTCTTAACAGTAATTTACTCTAGCGTGAACAATTCAAAAACAATTTTTAAATTTCTTTTTATTTTAAAAGTTTAAAAAATCATTGAAAAAAAATTAGAATTGAAATTGCGGTGTATCCCTAATGAAATCCGAGGCAACTGTTTATTAACATTTTCTCGTTTTGTTATTTCTTATGCCCTTCCAACTTTCATAAAAAAAAACCTTACAAATTTAAAACACATTCTCGATCCACCAAAAACTTGTTTCCGATCTTCCATTAGATCGCTACCCACAAATTAGGCAACGCTGATCTACATCAACCAAAATATTCACATTTAATAAAATCTAAAAGTTTTACGGTGCAATTCCTTCTACCGCAAGATCTTAAATGCAAGAGGACCGTTTAAAACTTTTAAACCAGCTTGTATTCCGAGGATTTTTCGATTTTCTAGCAAGGCTTTTCTAATAACTACGTCGCGAATCGATACACTTCTTTGAGAACTTGTCTCAAAAGTATTATATCCTATCTCGGAACAAGTTGTAGAAAATTCCAGTCGGTTGGGTCTAGAGGCTTTATTGCTTCCAGTGAAGCTAAATTAGAAGAAAAAGTTTCCTCCAGAAGTGTCCTATCTTTTGAAGTGTTGTCCCTTACACTGTCAAGTGCTGAATTGAGATTCTTTTTTCTATTAAATATTTTTATATTTGTTTTTCGTTTCTAGTTTTTCATGTAGAGGAAGTATTTTAATCCTTTAAAAATTTGTTTAAGGTGGTCCGGCACCTCCATAGGAGTTCATGTTAAATTCAATAACTTTGGGGGGCATCTCATTTAATAACCGAATCTTCAACCATTAAGAAACTTTCACAATATAATATTTGGGTACTTTTGAATACTTGAACACGAGATTTTTATTATTTTTAAAAAATTAAAATTATTATGACTTTCTAAAAATATGTTTAATTTTTTTTTTTTTTTTTTTTTTTTTAAATATTAGGCTAATTATTATTATTATTATTTTTTTTTTTTTTAAAGTATGCTAGTTACAATTTATTTTTCGGGTTAAAGTACTTAAATACATTAGAGAAACATGTATACAAATTTCAAACATTTATGCAAATAGATTTTAAGCTATGTGCCCCCAAACATAAGAAAAACAGCATTTTGAAAATAAACTTAATGTTTCCAAATTTAAACTGAATTGCTTTATTCTAAAATTAAACTGAAATAGTCTTCCAGTCGTAAGTCTATTTGCAATTCGTTAAGCCTGAGCTATAAATGGCATACACATGTGTCGTAATTCAATTAAAAAGACTCAGTAAGATTAGCGGAATTACTTTAAATTCAACTGGAAATTCTAACTGGAAGTATTTAAAGTTCGACAGGAATAGTGCTTTTATGGAAGCTCTAAGGGAATTCTCATTTTAACTCCAAACCCAATGGTAATAGAAATTCATTCCTTAACTCCTTAATTACTCAAAAATTCATGCTCTAATTCAATAAAAGAATGTCCCAGTTTGAATGGTATATTATAACAGTTTAATTTAGACTATTTGCAATAAATCATACATCAAATTGAAGGTGCCGACCAAACGGTATAGTGATTAGCGTGCTAGCTTCTAGACCGCGAGGTTTCGGGTTCGAGTCCCGTGTTAGGCATGGGTGTTTGTAAATGTATGTTGGCTTGTCTAATGACGAATGTTTCGGCGCATTATAGTCCTCGTGTTGCTGACGGTGCCAGATAATCTGAAAACAACAAACCAACCAACCAAATTGAAGGTAAACTAACCCAGTTTTTCTTACAAATGTTCAATAAGTGCACCTTTAGTTATACGGCACACATCCAACCTATTGTCCAATTCGTCAAACACTTTGGTTAACAAGTCCGGTGTAATGGCGCCTCGACCATTGCGTCCAAATGTTGAAGGAATGGCTCTTTCCCAATAAGTAGAGGGCGAACCTATAAACTTTATTTGGAAACAGAACGGAGTCCCTCCCCATTAGAGTCTCACTGTACGAGAGTGGTTGAACGTCGAAGTCCCTGACCGTTGGATTGGTCTTAATGGTCGAGGCGACAGAGCTCTTAGTCGTTGGCCTCCACGTTCACCTGATATAACGCCATGTGATTTTTTCCTGTGGGGCATTATAAAAGATCGTGTCTACGTTCCGTCGTTACCTAATGATTTGACAGAGTTAAGAAACAGAATTGAAGAGGCTAATTGCTTCCATTACACCGGACTTGTTAACCAAAGTGTGGGACGAATCGGACTATAGGTTGGATGTGTACCGTGTAACTAAGTGTGCACATATTGAACAGTTGTAAGGAAATTTAGGTTAGTTTATCTTCAATTTGATGTATGATTTTTTGTTAATAGTCTAAATTAAACTGTTATAATATAGCATTGAAACTGGGACATTCTTTTACGGACACCTTGAGTATATCAGATTAGAACAAGATTTTAAGTATTGAATGAGAACGTAAATACAAATATTGGATTGAAATATGAATATAGATATCGGATTGAAACATGACTATAGATATCGGATTAGAACATGAATATAGATATCAGATTGGAACATGACTATAGATATAGGGTTAGAACATGAATAAAGATATCGGTTAATACCATGAATGCAAGTATCTGACTGAAACATGAATATAAATATAGGATTGGAACATGAATATAGATATGGGATTAGAACATGACTGTAAATATCGGATTAAAACATAATTATAGACATTGGATTAGAACAGGAATATAGAAGTCGAATTAGAACATGAATAGTTTAATTGCCAAATTTGGTGACAGTTTTCTTTAAAAAAGAAATCCAAGTCAGCAGGATTTTTGTAAACTTTAACAGTGCTAGAATTTTGTCTTTAATTGTCACTAAATTATATAGGCATAGTATCTGTGCCGGATGTACCGCAATGCAAATGCATGTAAAAGCTGAACTTTAGTGACAATAAATGTCAAAATTCAACTGGATTTATAGTAGAACCTAAACATAAACTACCGAAACTTCAGTTGATAAATGATTCCATTTACCGTAGATGAAATGATAAAAACGTTGTAGTCTGATAAATGGAATGCATATCATAAGTTCTACTTCCATAAATTTAATGTATAAATACAAAGAGAGTATGGTAACTATATCATGAAAACAAAACCCATTTTTCAATAAAAAGGATTTACGAATGCATTTCCTTAAAATGCACTTTGGTATACGATTCTATTTCTAGAAAAAAAAACTAATATAATTTTTCTTTTGGGAAATGCTTCTTTCTTGTATCTGGTTACTGTATTCTAATCGTATGAGTATTCTTAGATAGAGACTACATATCCCCTATTTATTCTACTGTAAAAGTATGAAGTTCAGAAATTTTGAGTTTCGTATTCGAAGAGCAGAGGTCTTTTGCATTTTTAAAATATTTTTCTGTGCATTTGTATCGTTCTTGAAATTTGAAAGAAAATACATATAAAATAATAAAAGACGAGTCTTTTTTTTTTGGTTCGAATTATTTGAAAGTTTATAACGGATCATCAGTCTATCTCTGTTCCATAGACCTTATTTGTTTGTTTTGAAACCACCGTCTGTCTATTTCTGCCACTTATAAAGTGCTTAACACAGCCAAATACGTCTCGTAATTTTGAGCATCTAGAAGAATACGAGATCGAAATCTTCTAGTGTAAACCCCTCTCTCCGACCCCACCACACCAACGAGAGGACATTGAGGCCACGACAGATTTAATGTGCACCAGCCCCCATTAGGTACACACCGATATTTGGGGGACCGAGGACAGAACCCACAACCCTCCGGTTATGAGCTCGATACTCTATCGCAAGGATATCGGGAGCCCCATAGACCTTATGTTGTATTATTTTTTTGAATTTATTTTCTGTTGCCAGAATAACAAAATAAATTTTGTTATTTATTAATTTCTTTGCCATGACGTGTTTTCCACTCGAAAGGGTTTTGCATTGCTGTCGATGTAGGTGAATCTCTCGTTGGCTGTCGATTACGCGAACTATTGGATTGGTTGACTACGCTTGGCGAACTTTTTTTAACGATAAAAAGGATGACAGGATAATACGCAAGATACTTACATTGCTTTAAAAAATATGAATTTTTATAATAAGTATAAGTGTAGTAATAAAAGATCGTTAGTAAAATTTGAAGAAAAAATAACATAACTAGATGGTTTTATTATTTGTCCTTTTTAAAACGTTTTGTAAGACAGTTTATATAAGCTATTTAGTAATAAGACCTTTATTTTCACATCAATTTTTTAAGGGGGTCCGGTACCGAAAATAAAAAAAAAAAACTTTATTTATGTACATTTTTATGTAAAAAATTTATTTTATGTATGAGATACTATTTATATATCTTTGACAAAATGTTTTTTTAAATATTGTATTTAGTTATTTAAAAAAAAATTAAAAACCAAGAAAAATCCATAATAATTGATGTTTGCGTAT
This sequence comes from Linyphia triangularis, assembly GCA_963978545.1. Taxonomy (NCBI): domain Eukaryota; kingdom Metazoa; phylum Arthropoda; class Arachnida; order Araneae; family Linyphiidae; genus Linyphia; species Linyphia triangularis. The sequence continues at coordinate 66,550,391 of OZ021731.1, forward strand.
TTTGATATAAGTCAAGAAATTTTTTTTTTTCAAAGTGAAAGCTTTCTGTAATACATAATTATATAAAGAAAATTTTGTCTTCACAGAATTTTGATAGGTAAATTCAAAAAAAAAAAAAAAAAAAAAAAATATCAAAGTTAAAATATTGAAATTTTTGCCTTTTTTTATGTTATCTTTTACTCTAAATGTTATATTTTAAAACAGAATTAAAAAACTAAAATTCTGGGAAGACAAAATATTTAAAACTATATAAATTAAATGCTCCAAAAATTTGAATAGCCAATTGTTAATGGTTCTGGAGATATATCGATTTGAATATGCAACATCTGTGAAAAACACTAGTGCTCGAAAAACGCACTTTAAGCAGAAGCTTCAAAGCGTTACGCCCATTAGTAATGTTTAAATAACAGGTAATTTTGTGGCGTTCTAATCACCGGAGGAATAAGATAAAAACATCATTCTCTTCAGGAATGTATGAACTATTTTTTAAAATCAGAAAAAAAATTTGGGATTTTTGAAGAAATTTCGGTACTGGACCCCCTTAATGATCTTTTGCTACTATTGTTAAAACTAGCATAAAAATGTATATGTTTTAAAGTAGTACTTCCGCAGATATATGTTACAATCTTCTGATTCAGCTCCTTTAGAAACTACTTTCTATAAAACCCTTGAAGTTTGGTGACTAGGTACGAAAATAGTCATTTAATGAAATGACATAAATTAAAAACTCGAAAATAGCGTCTGATATATTTTATTTTATATTTAAAATCCTTACGCCAATGCCTATGCAGTAGCTTCACCTGCAATAGTATTTTTTTTTTTCCTTTTCATTTATAAAACAAAACATGAGATGCTATTTTCAAGTTTTTAATTCATGTCATTTCATTAAGTGATTCTTTTTGTATCCGATCACCAAATTTCAAGGTTTTATACGAAGAGGTTTCTAAATTAACTGGGCCAGAAGATTGTAACATAACGAGCTATAGGGAATGATCCTTAGGAGGAGTGCCTTTTAACAATACAATTATACTGTGGGAATGGATATGATATTACGGTTGAACAGGTGCACTTGTTAAATTTTAATGATATTATTAAAGATTTTGTGAAGATGTCTTCAATCTATGTTTCGTATGAAAGGCATTTACTATGAATAAAGACCAATTCGACCACAGACTGTTATTTAAACGGAAGAAACTGTATTCTTTCATTAGAAAATATAAACTGAATACCAATAAAAAGAGATAGCACTAAAAAATATGTGGAATAAAATAATGAATTTCTTGAGTTTTTTTTTTTTTTTTTTTACATATTTCATAAATAGTACATCATGCATATGAAGTAATATTAGTTTAATTTTCGAAATTAAAAAGAATGTGGTCATTAAATCTCGTTTAAAGACAACAGACTGGAAAATATTATTTATGCACTACAATTAAGACACATGAGAGAAAACTATATAAGAAAACTCATCAAAATCTATTTAATTTTTTATAAAACGCAATATATATATATATACATACACATATATATATACATACACATATATATACATACACATATATATATATATACATACATATATATATATATATATATATATATATATATATATATATATATATATATATATATATATATATATATATATATATATATATATATATATATATATATATATATATATATATATATATATATATATATATATATATATATATATATATATATATATATATATATATATACATACATACACATATATATACAACTTTTTTTAAGAATTTTATCAGAGATCAATAAATACGAAATATATATAATATTTATTAGAGCTTGCATTAGAATGTGTCAAAACAATGTTTCACCAAATAAAGCACCAATTTCTTTACTGCATAATCTATTAAGTTTTAAATCTTTTTTTTATTTCAGAAAGCTCTTAAAAACAGATCAGTTAAAGTCATGTATTTATATTTAATGGTCTTAAAAATTTTCCTGAGTTATTACGTTTTATTAAGCTTTTATTATGCAGTTTTCCTAGATTTAATTATTATATAATGTTGACGTAAGTACTAATGTAAGTTTTAAAAAAATATATAGAGTGTTAATTTAAAAATATTACTAAAAGTTCTTCTTTTAAGGAGTTTATGGTTGAAGTAATATCACAGACAAGGATAATTAATTAAATAAAAGCAATAATTATAAATCAATATTTTATAAACCTCCAAGTGAAAAACGTTGAAAATTTTACGCAGGGTGGGGAGATTAAAAAAACGACGGTTATTATTTTTTTTTTATTAACCTGTCTAAAAGCTCTAAATAAATGGATTTATATTTTGACCAACGGAAAAAAACTGAAGCTTAAAGGATCAATTTAAAAATCTAGAGAAAATGAGAGTGAAAGTAATAATAATAATAAAAAAAAGTATTCTAAAGGATAAAAAAAATAACCTCTAACTATAACCTTTGAGTTAAAATATCTCTCTTTAAAAAAAGTAGGGATTAAAAAAGTCATCGCTGTTTCAGAATTTTTCCATCTTGCGCGTTACTTTGTTATACAGCGCAAAAGCTATTAGATTTAAAAGTACATTTTTTTAGATATTTGTATAAAAATGTTTGAGAAAATTACTGATAAAATTTTTTAAAAATGTGAATTTTAGTTTTTGCGTTATTATAAGTCAAAGTTACCGAATTATGTTTTTCATGCTGTCATCTCAAGGGATAATTAACCACTGTAGAAATCTAATTCATTTTTATCAGACACGGAGAACATTACAATCAACTTTTTTAAAAACTTCGATGTAGTTTTGGAGTTATTAAATATCTAAATTTCAAAAACATCGATTTAATGTTCGCATGATTGATATTTTTTATTTTTAAACGGGGGGGAAAAGTATCGAAATTTTTTTTATTTATTTTAATAAATTATAATACGACATAGACTAGATTATCAGGTTTCGATTCAAAGAAATCGGAACTCATATTGTTAAAATAGTGAAGCGGATGCAACTAATTTAATTTTGTTAAAAAACAATGTTTTTTTTCCCTTTTTTTTCTATGTCAAAGAATCGTTTTTCTAACCGATACTTGGTCTTATTTTATGCATGCGTAATCCCTATGGTTTGAAAGCAAACCTCAAGGATTGCAATTAGGATTGCAAGTGTAGAGAGTTTAGGGTTTGGCGAGCTTTAGCTGCATTTAGGATTGCAAGTGTAGAGAGTTTAGGGTTTGGCGAGCTTTAGCTGCATTTAGGATTGCAAGTGTAGAGAGTTTAGGGTTTGGCGAGCTTTAGCTGCATTTAGGATTGCAAGTGTAGAGAGTTTAGGGTTTGGCGAGCTTTAGCTGCATTTAGGATTGCAAGTGTAGAGAGTTTAGGGTTTGGCGAGCTTTAGCTGCATTTAGGATTGCAAGTGTAGAGAGTTTAGGGTTTGGCGAGCTTTAGCTGCATTTAGGATTGCAAGTGTAGAGAGTTTAGGGTTTGGCGAGCTTTAGCTGCATTTAGGATTGCAAGTGTAGAGAGTTTAGGGTTTGGCGAGCTTTAGCTGCATTTAGGATTGCAAGTGTAGAGAGTTTAGGGTTTGGCGAGCTTTAGCGAGCAGACGATTTCGAGATTTCGAAACAATGTCCTTGGTTTGAAAAGTAAACTAAAGGAATTATCAAACAATCCCTGGCGTTAGCGAGCAGGGAGCGATAAAAAGACTAAGATATGATTTTCAACATTTTTATAAAACTATATTTATTTGAATGGATTTTAATTCTTTTTATATGGATTATTTTTTTTAACTTGAACTATCCAATTTATAAAAGTCCCCTTAAACTTCTAAGTAAAATAAATGATATTTCAGTATTAAATTAAAAATAATTATAAAAAAAAATGTATATAAAAAAACCCTTCCTGTTAAGAAATGGTAACAAAAGTAATCTTTGTGTTGTTACGAAATAAATGAATAAAATGAAGGAAAAAATGAATGAAAGATATATTTTTTTTATTTCGTAAAGTCGCCAAGCTAATGAGTTTCTTTGACAGAATGGATGCTCTAAACATTGCGAAATTATTTATTCTCAGCTAAGTTAACGATAAACAGCAATTTATCGAGAAACAAAAAATTTAATTTAAGAGAGAAAAATTTCAAACACACAATCTAAACTTTTCTTTTATTAAAGTCTTAAAAACTTTACGAGCTGCAAGGAACAATGACACTTCAAGGATCTGTTTGATATTGGTCGTTGAATTTTCTTTGAGCTTATGTAGTTTTACAAATGCGTGTAACATTTTTAGTTTGATCTTTTTAGTTTGCTAATAATACTTTTGTATGAACTCTTGATATGTATTTTTTGCTTTGAATGTTTTTCTCAGGCAGATGAAAAAACATATTTTATATATATATTGTTGCGTGGATGGGTTCGAAAGACTTGAAGTCAAAGCAGATTAACACTTGAAGAAATTTAATCTGATATAACTCTTCGCAGATTCTTTTACAACTCCAGAACTTTCCGTTCTAATAGATTTAATACAGCTCTTTACATAACAATAGAGCACAAACAGTAGTTAAAAACTTGATACACAACTGCTAAAATCGTCGCAAAAGACAATGCAATACAGTTCACTTTTAGAACTACTCTGAATGCTCGCTGAGAGACAACCAAGTAAGTAACTCACTCACTAACTCGGCCTTTTATAGGAAAGCGAATCTTCGCGAATTTTCTAGAGATAGAAATTCGGAGAATTTTCCAGATCGTAGTCAAAATGCCCTATACAGGTACATGAGGACCGAATATGTCGCCAAATGTTCGCCAAGTTTGGCAACAAAAACCATCGCCAAGTTTGGCAACAAAAACCATCGCCAACTTGGCTCTATCTCGCCAACTTGGAGAGATTGCCATTAACCATAATGTTAAATGGCCTTCTCCTTGTAAACTCGTTTTCCAACATTATCTCTGTAAAACTCATTTTCAAGCATTAAAGAGACGCATTGCAGAAAAGCGAAGTAAAGACGAACTCTTGCACTGCTTTATGCGAAATGTACATAAATTTTCCTTTTTACATAATTAATGCTACGAAATATTTACAAATATACAGAAATTCGTAACAATATGATATCTCACCATATTGTTGATTAAAAAAACCTACATCATTATTTTTCACAAGCGTTTGACACACAGAATTTGAAACATATTATAAATCTATAAACTTTATATTTGCGGAGCACACATTTATACTTAATAAAAGACGCGTACTTTTGAACACTTCATGACTGCATAAATTTTCTAGATTAGAGTACAAGAATAGCTTTTTAATTATTCCATTGAAGTAAAGTGATATTTTTCCAATTTCAACTTTTACTGAAATGGATTGAAACATACATAATTATGCTAGTTGAGTATCTGTTCTCCACTACAAAAGTTTACAAGAATAATTTTTGGATGAAATTTGGTTTACAATGTTTGTAGTAACTTGGTTTACGATGTATTTGAAAAGATATTTACTAATTTTCTGCTTGCTGGTTCAATAAAATATTGAACATTGGAATATGTTACATTTTCGCACGTTTTGTTCGTTTTAGTATTTAAGAGGTGGTGATTCGAAATCGTGATAGCTTTGTTTTATAGCTATGTGCGCTAACGGAGAGTCGAAACCGGAACTCCTAGATCAGAAATCTGGCGCTCTAACCACAAGGCAAAAGTGATCACTGGTGCTTAGGTGTTGTATCTGTCATTTGTACATGAGACCACCACAAATTCAACTTCCAAGTGACTCGCGAAGGGGAGAACGATTGAGTTGATAGCGTGTGGCAGTGAGTCGCCATAGGTTTCTTTTGCTGTGTGGAAATGAGTCACCAGAGAGTTGCTGAGGTGGTAGTGGGGAAGACGTGCAGTAGAAAGCGTCTATGATGCGTTCGAAAATCCAAGTCACCAATGTAGCGATGTGTGCTAACGAGGAGTCGAAACCGGAACTCCTAGATCAGAAGACTGGCGCTCTAACCACTAGGCAAAAGTGATCACTGGTGCTTAGGTGTTGTATCTGTCATTTGTACATGAGACCACCACACATTCCCTTCCAAGTAAATCGTGAAGGGGAGAACCATTGAGTTGCTAGCGTGTGGCAGTGAGTCGCCGGAGGTTGCTTTTGCTGTGTGGAAAATCGCCAGAGAGTTGCTGAGGTGGTAGTGTGTAAGTCGTGCAGTAGATTGCGCCTATGATGTGTTCGAAAATCCTAGTCACCAATGTAGCGATGTGCGTTAATGGAGAGTCGAACCCGGGACTCCTAGTTCGGAAGACAGACGCTCTAACCACTTGGCAAAAGTGATCACTTTTGCCTAGTGGTTAGCGCACCCGTTTTCTGACATAAAAGCCCCCGTTTCTACTCCCGTTAGCGCACACTGCTACAGGGCTATTTTCATACTGTAGCATTTGTAAAGATTTCCATCGTCCTGGCTTTATGGTAAATCTTGATATTCCACATTCAAAACATTTGACTCCGTTTCGACTCCTGAAAGTTAGTTTATCTTTAGGACTATTTATTTTCAGAATAGTTAGTAGCATTAGTTTACATTGGGATTTATTATATTTAAAATTAATGTAGCTTATTTTTTTTCGATGTTCTAAATTATTGTTATTTGTACTAAATTTCAGAGTTGTGGGTAAATGCGAAAAGGGCTGATTAGTGATGACTCATTTACTCAGTAAAATGATAGCTTGAGCTATTATATATATTAAATAAGTAAATATTTAGCACACATATTGTCTGCTATAACATTTTGCCTTATACTGGACTTTTTGCAAAATATATTCTTTAACTACATCCATCCTGTTCATAGATAAAGCACGCTACCAATTTTTTCGTACTATCTTCCGTACTATTTCGTACTATAAAAAAAAAATTCTTTGTATAAATCTTTCGTTCTTGTAAGAACTTCCGTTTACCTCAAAATAGTTAACTTGAAAGAAACGGAAATTAAAAGCCGACATTATCAGAGTTTAAAAACTTTAAAATAGAAATCCTCTTACAGAAGCACACATAAAAGTAACGTAAATCTTTCTTTGGAATCCTTCGGCCGTTCTTTATTGAGTTTAAAAAGACGTTTCGGGTTTTATATCGTAACCAGAAATCTTTTTCTGGCTTCACTTTATAAACTAGCATTGGAAAGTGTGGTTAGACTTTGCTATTGAGGAAAAAAAAGTGTGGAGAGTAGTACAAAGGGAAAAAAGAAAGAAAGTTAAGGTATAATAAAGAAAATGGAAGAAACATATACTATGCATTTATTCTTGCCGTGAATAACCTAGTAGGTATATTTTTAGGATTGTATATGTCAGTGAAAATGGCTTTATATTTGATTGGAAAAGCAAGAGTAAAATTTTTGTTGTCCTACGAAATTTACATTTCTGAGCCTTGTAAATAGAATAATAGATTTGGAGAAACAATTAAGATTATAATTTAGATTAGAATTTAAATTATTATTTATTTTTAAAACGTCAAAATAAGTGAATGAATGAATAAATAAATAAATAAATAAATAAATAAATAAATAAATAAATAAATAAATAAATACATAAATAAATAAATAAATAAATAAATAAATAAATAAATAAATAAATAAATAAATAAATAAATAAATAAATAAATAAATAAATAAATAAATAAATAAATAAATAAATAAATAAATAAATAAATAAATAAATAAATAAATAAATAAATAAATAAATAAATAAATTTTTTTGTTAGAAACTTTGATAGGAGTTGAGTCTATTTTTAATCAGTAGCAAGATATTTTCTTTTTTATTCAAGTAACTTTTAGTAGTTTATGTAATAGTTGCACATATTTCGTAGCTTTGGATATAAGAAAACTTATTTTCTAGACTATGTGTGTGCAAGCTACAACCAGAATGTCTCAAGCCGTGAGGGAAAATCTTTTATTTGAAATATTTACAAAAATGAAAAAAATTAGAAAAACAAATCCTTAAGAACTTATCAATTCAAAAGATGAAAAGACTTAAGCTCGACACAAAATATCTTCGAATTTGCATTTGATTGAAACTCCGAAGCAATTGGCGCCCTTAAGACTAGGAATGTAAATTGATACTATCAGATATCAAAACCAAGATTCCCGAGCTTTTCGTTGCTAAATAAAAATGAAAATAGAAGAAAAAAAACTCTATTTTGATAAAAAGACGAAAAATCGTCCGAGAAATAAATTGGAAAAAAAAAGAAGGAAAAAATTCTTGCACCCTACAACGGTTTCAATCACTTACCCTGGGTAAGGGAAGCAAGGAAATTGGTATCTCTATCATAATGCCTGGTATATTTGAAGATATTCATCGCTTCATTTCTGTTTTTTCGTTAAAAATCGGTTTGTTTGACTTTTGAAAACTGAGGTAGAAATTCAGATGGGATTTCGAAATGAGGCGTTGAATTTGCATTTTATTCAGTAGTTGGAAAAAAAATATTTTTTAGATGATTAGGAAAGTAAATATTGTGCAATATTTTACAATATTGTGTGATATTTTTGTGTAGAGAAAATATGCATTTGAAAGGATGAACTGCATTTTCGTATGAATTTAAATATAGCAAAAACGTTTCGAGTTTCTATAAATGAATAATAAAATAAAAAAGCGATGTTTAATTAGGCTGGGGACATCGCTTTAACAGACTTTTGAGATAATAGTTTTTATTTTTGAGGTAACTGCTTAATTTTAGTATATATTTACTTATCTCACCAACTCTTTAATTTATCATATATTAAAAATCTTGTTTAACCTATGAAAGTTGTACAAGGACTATCGATTAAGGTAACGCTCCTGACTGCAATTTAATGTTGAATTATCGCATATTTTTAGTAATCGCCCCGTCCACAATTAAAGATACTTTTTTCAGTACTTAAAAATGTATCTGGTGAAAGAAGTATTGATAAGTTATCAAGCTTAATTAAGATTTTAATTAAAATGTGATTGATTTGTTTAATATAGTTTGAGTTTTTGGTCAATTTATATCGGATGTATATTTATTTATCCCACTGAGATACACAAAAAAAAAAATTGGACAAACAAATGAATTGTGAATTTTGCCAGTGTTATATAAATTAAACTTTAGTTGTAATCTATATATATAAATTGATTAATTAGGTTTTTGGTAATGAAAATTGAGTTTTTTCAGATAAAAAAAAATGAGAAAATACAATTTTAATGGTGCTGTAAAAACAAAATGCTTTACTGTAGTCCAAACAAACTATTAAAAAAAGTAACGCTGCAGTACTTTTCTAAGTTAAAGAAAATTAAAAAAAAAAAAAGTTTTCACAGTATATGTATTAGGAACATAAATTCAGCTTCCTTACATGGCAATCCTACACTTCACTAAGTATGGAAATTGAAAAATATCGGCGAAATATAAACTCTTTTGACATATATAGTTTTGCTGCCTTAGTTCCTCTATTTAAAGTACTTATGTTGAAAATAACACTTAATTAGTGGGACCCGTGAGTAGCCTGTGCATTTAAGATTGTTTAGAAGAGTGAATTTTTTAAAATTCATCAGTTATATATTGTAGAGATATATAAGGTTTGGTTTCCTCAACGTACTTAAAATGGATTATTTTTTTTTCAGTATTGATTCCATCAACTGTACTCTACGACAACTTTTGACATTGTTTGGACTTGTTCTGATTTTTTTTTTTTTTTTTCAATTTTAAACAAATAATAAATCATATAATTGTAAACAAATTATTCATTACTTAAAATTTGGTTTATCATTTATCAATTTTGATTTTGTATAAAGGCAAAACTTTTTGAGAATCACTAAAAAAAATATCACCCAGAAATATTGCCAGCTAATGTATTGAAGTCATTATTTTTATGATATATTTTATTATTGAATAACAAAAATGTGTTTGCATATTTTTGCATCGATCATATTTGGTATGAATTGAGATTAATTTGTGCTTTTTAGTATTTGACAATTTTGAAATAGATTTTTTTTAAATATTTTCTAAGCGCTTCTAAGTAATAATGTTTTTTTTTTTTTTTTTTTTATGTTTCCATAAATTTACAAAAACTCTAGATTTGTCATTTATTTCACTAGGTTATATCTTTTCTATGTTTGAGCAATGGTATGGAGAGAATTGTGTCAAAACATTATTTTCTTATGTATTTTTTAATATGTTGAAGTTTTAATAGAGATTTGGATAACTCTAGCTAAATGATTTTGATAGTTTTAATCAATACAGTTTTGTAAAAATTCCCAGAGGCACTTTGAGAAAACTATAGAACCTAATTTAATGTTGCTTAAATTTTATAATTTTTGACAACGCTATAGAATTAACTGCACATGACTTTTTACAATCTTTTTTTTTTTTAACTTTATCAATAAAATGTTAATTTATATTGAACATCAGTTTTTAATAGTTTATATTTAATTTTTGAAGTTTAAGGTTTGGTTTGGTTTGTTATGTGCACTCAACGACTTATACCACAACGGACATACATACCTAACCCTTGATTCGAACCCGGCACCTTTGGCATGCTGAGCCAGAGCGCGAACCCCACAGCTATCAAGTGAAGTGGGGGAAGTTTAAGGAAATCATAATAAAATGTTTATAGTTATTCCACCTTAACCATTTATTAGTCTATAGTTAATAAAATCAAAAATACTTATTTTTATACGTTTAAAATATTTCCAAATTGAAATCTCCTTTTCAATTTTGAAATGAGACATTAGAAACAAATTCCGTCTCCAAAATTTTAAGAAAAATCACTCCAACGTATACGTTCCCCACATATAGTCAAATAAACACATTTTCGTAAAATTTTGTTTAAATACTTCGATGAACAAGTTACAAATTCTATTTGTGCATTATAATACTCCGTTACTTTTTCTCACTATTCTTTTGAGTAAATACTTCTCGAAACCTACTTCTTTCAAACTTACAAATGCCAATCTCGATTCAATTAGAACGCATCGCAAATTTATTACGTTCGATCTAGTTTCGGGGGAGTCGGCAAATGGAATGAATAGATTTGTGTGACGTTCACGTTCTGATGTCTGTGTCCTAAATTAGAAATCTATCCCAGTTTAGTATTAGCTTCCCGTTTCCTGGCATTTCCGGATTTGTAGGAATACGAGAACTCTTCTAGTTCGTCGCTGAATATTCCTCGGAATTTCGTTGTTTAATAATGTTCAGGAATTTCTGGAAAATATTCTAATTTTAAATTAACTTCTAAGAGAGGGTTGGCGAGAGGTAGCGAGTAAGAGGGGGAGCCTCCTAAATCATACTGGGTCTTTCGAAAGGAATCCTTAACTTTGAAATTACGTAACTTCGAAAACACTGAGAGACAGAAAGAGACATTTTGTGCGCTGGATTTAAAGGTATGGAATTTTAAATGGTAAACTCCCGCATTTTTTAAAAAACGATTGAAATTAGTTTATATTCATGAAGAATTTCTTCCTAATTCCAAATATTCAAACGAAAGTTCTTTAAAAAAAATATTTATTTAAATATTAAGAAAAGAAATTGCACCGAATCCCCGTCCGATTGCAATCCAATCAAAACGATCCGTAATAGCTGAGACTTCAAAACATCCTTCCGTTTCTATGGTTATTGTGTGGTTTCTGGCCAGGTTTTTTGGTGTGTGTGTTTAGTAGACAATTAATTACTATATCCCTTACCGGTTGGCGCAATTTGCGAGAAGCTTGCCAAACTGGTTTCCGCTGCTTTCGTTTCAAGTCAATTTGTTTCAGATCAAGTGACGTCACATTCGCTTCGATCTGAATGTGTCGTTTTTCCCGCCAAAACTAACAAGCAAACTTAGGTTGCAAATTAAAGGGAAAAAAAATGAAAAGAAAAGTGCAGTGAGCAGAATTTTTTGTGTTTATTGCCTTTTCGAAACATTTATAATTGAATAAAAAAATTTTTTAAAAATGCGGGAATTGTAAATTAATTTTAATATTGTAATGTGGGAACAAATTGTTGTAAAATCTGAATACATCGAATTGAGTTCATCGTTTCATTTCATTAAAAGAAAAAGAAAAAAAGGGTCCCGTGATACCTTTGCTGGATCTAAAGAGCAGGTCTAACGGTCACTTTTGTGAAATGTAGTAGCTCTGTAAGACACACAGATGGGTTTTCGATAATCCATATTTATCAGTTATGTAGAATTGAAAAATCCCTCTACATAAAAGGAGGTTTCGTCTATTAACCAAATGCCAGCCGTCTACACATTAATTCCCATCAATCAATTTTGTGAGCCATTATATTTAAAATTCCATACCTGTCTCTCCCTCATGCCACTTGTCTCTTTTTATGTCTCTCCCTGTTTCATATTAATGGCATTTCAAAAATTAGGGCCTCCTTTTTGAAGACCCTTTATGTAATATATATCCCCAAATAGTCCACCAGTCCAAATGACTTGGCCAAAGTTTTTTAATGTTTTACAAGGTTGCAGTTAAAATGTTTTTGCCAGTTTTTTACTTTCAATAGCCTATATGTTTACATAAGCTAATGAAAGTACTGTTTTCGGTCAAAATTGTTTTCTTCTATTACTTTCAATTACCCATATATATATATATATATATATATATATATATATATATATATATATATATATATATATATATATATATATATATATATATATATATATATATATATATATTTGCATTTCTCAACGTTTTGGAACATCCTGATTTCAAAAAAGTTACCAAGAAAAATGTCTGTCTGTGTATGTGTGTACGAGGTCAGCATAACTCCCGAACAAATTGAACTACTATGTTCAAATTTGGTGAGAGAGATGGTAATGGCACAGGGACCTACCATAAAGGTTTTCGTCAAAATCATGCATGCGCATGAGGTAGATGCCATTGAAAAAATGATGTTTTTCAATAATTGCTAAAAAACGACTCTAACGATTTTGTTCAAAATTGCTGTGGTAATGCCTCTTAAGGTGTTCTAAATATCCCCCCCCCCCCTTGAAATTCCCGTAAAAATGCTTCAATGAAATTTAATTTGAAAAACGGTCGCCTTTGACACAGAGCTTTATTTCCTTGAGCATACGTATAAGAATAATCGCAAAAAATATCGCCTAAGTGGCCATTTTCGCTAAATGAATGATGAAAATATATAAACGGTATAACACAATTCCACGTCAGTATTATAGTGTAATTGAAAAGTTTGCGATGTTCCACACCCCTAGATTGTTGTGTGTGTGTGTGTTTGCATTTCCCCCCGTTTTGAACTTCCTAACTTCAAAAGAGTTGTCTAGAAAAAAAAAAGTCTTTGTGTCCTTGCGTGTCTTGTACGTGGTCAGCATAACGCTCGAACGAATTGAACTACGATGTCCAAATTTGGTGGTGTATGGATGAATGGTGGGCATGGTACTTACTATTAAAGTTTTCGACAAAATTGCGTATACGCATATGTCGGAACATTAATATATATTGAAAAAATCATGTTTTTCAGTATAATTGCTAAAAAACGGCTCCAGCGATTTTGATCAAAATTGCTGTGATAATGCTACTTATGGTGTTCTAACTATCCCCACCTCCGGAATCTCAATAATCATGCTATAAAGCGGTAAAAAGTTTAAAAACGACTGTCTTTATTACAGAGTTCTCATCCCTAGAGCATCGCTCATCAACCACCGTTTTTTCTCCTCTCCTCTGTTTCACTTACAAGAAGGGATAATGTAAAAATTATCGAAAAGTGTATTACCTAAATCGGTATTTTTGCACCGTTTTTTTAAAGTCACATACAAGAATTATTGCCGAAATTATCCTCAATCTGGCCATTTTTTTCCTGAATTAATGATGAAAATATAACAGTGGTAAATAACACCAATACACATCAGTATAATAGTGCAATTGAGAGTTGTGCGATGTTTCACACCCTTAGTTAGTAACAATATTAAAAAAAAGGTTAAAGACCATATTATTGTTTACGAAGACTTAGAGTTCTGCTTCTAAATTTTAACACAACTTTCTTCACTTCACAAATTTCGGTATATATTCCAGCTTTCGAGAACGCAGTCATCAGGAATCATGTCTCCAGCTAAACTAGCTCCTAAAATAGTTTTTTAAGGTTGAAAAATCTTTACATGGTTCCCAATGTAAATATATTATTCATAGTTATTCAAACCGTAATATGAATTTAAGATTTTTTTTTATTATAGTGGAAAATAGGAGTTCTCTATAACTCGTATTTTCCGCTCTATTTTCCCAGGATGTACAAGTTCGGTCCCTTGCTTTTACCTTAGCATAACACGCCTTGATTGGTTTTTCAAAGTACATAAATAAGGATAAAAAGTAACGTTATTTCTAAACTGCTTTTGCTCATCCCCTTCCCAATTTTCGTCCGTCCTGTTACTTTATCGAAAATAGTGCATTTTAAATTTAAGACCAACAAATTCACAAATAGAATTTGTTGTTTCAAATATGGGGAGTCTTAACTTATCCTTATTCTTGTTGTTTGTACCTAAAATGGTCCTTTTCGAGAAATTGCTGTTATAAAAAATCTTCCAGATATGAGTCTTTATGTCGTTATACGCATCTCCTGTTTGAATATAACGTTAAACTTTGTATCAGTGTACATTAGGCTGAAAACAAAATCTGAAAACTACCACATCTTTTCCCAATTTATTAAAAAGAAAATGGAAAGTTTTTTTTTGTAGCTTTTCTGGAATTACTTTTTTGCGCATATAGTTTTTTTTAAATAGTCATACACATATTAAAGTAAAAATATTAAAGTTAAGTTAAAAAACCAACTGAAGTCAATCAGCCATTTGTAAATCATCATAGAATATACCAGTAGTTTGGATCAACAAACTCAAACCATTTTCTTTATACAAAATTTCATTTCACCGTTTTCGTAAATATCTATTATTCACAAACAACATTCATGAACTCTTTTTTTGGCCTGGAATACAAGAGTTTCTAATTTAACTGTCTGTTCAAGACTAAACGTCAAAAGGAAAAAAAATGAAGAATTCTTAAACAAGCACAAAACATTTAATTATACTACTTGAGATCAAGAGGGGCTAAGAAACAAATTAGCATCTAATTGATGACGAGAAATCGACTTCTTTTATATAGTGATCGAACAAACAGTCTAAATTTCTACTATGTTTAAGTTTTGGAACGTTTCTTTCAACTAGGATCTTTTACTGAGCCTTAATGATCTCCAAGTAAACTTCTATTTGTTCTTCTGATGATCCTTATAGTTCGTTAGAGCACCGTTCCGAGGAAGCTTTGATTTTATGTGCTGTCTGGTGGTTTGTGCTTTCTCAGACAAATGGTCTTATTTGTTTTGACCAAATTCAAAAGGTAATTTGGACGCATTTCACTCCCCCATTCATAGCAACAAAAAAGTGTACTTAGATGTAGGCATTAAATAAAAACTCGTATAAAAATAGTGTTTAGGATGGGTTGTTAGTATCTCATCGTTTGAGGTATTAAAGTTGTATTTTTAAAGCAGAAAATGGACAGATAGACAAAAAAAAAAAAAAGTATGAAAAATTTCATTGTCAGCATCGTGTAGTTCTCATATGCGTAAACATATTAAAATTAATATGTGACTGAGTTTCTTGTTTGATCCTCCCAAATATTCTTCGTTACTTCCTTGCTAAAATATGCATCTATTTTGTACCTTGATTCAAAATTGCCCATTTCAGAACATTCAGATTAGATAAGGAAATAAGAGATAAAAACCCAGTAGCAAAAATTCAAAATTTGTAAGTACATTTCAAAGATTACAATTAAGCATAAACATACACATATAGTACAATTGGTTGTTTTGTATGAAAAGTTTTTAAACATAGCTTCACACTAAGGTCATAATTAATTCGAAAACTTATTGAAGAACTCAACACCCTTTTAAAAATATGGTATGACCAGTGAGACATAAAACATCAAAATCCCTGATTCATTAAATTCAGAAAAATATTTTCAGAGTTAAGAAAAATACATCTATTTAAGAAACTGCAGAATCTTTTCACATTTCGAGAGTGTATGAACAACATTCTAACAATACACATTTGAGAAAGATTAAATGTCTTGTGGATTATAGTATTTCATTTCTCTGAAAGGCGGATTTCAATGCAGATCAAGGGAATGTATTTTACCTTATTTTATTTACCAGGCAAATTCTACACAGAGAGAGGTAGTTTTTTTTTTTTTTTTTAAAGAATCTTTTCGAATATTTCCTTTTGCTTTTAAAAAGGCATTCCAATCTATTCCTTAAAAAAAATTATGGCCGGGAGCAACATATTCTAATAGAACATTTGATTGTTTTAGAAATTGAAAACACAGTTTAATCGAATGAAAACAAAGATTTTAATATATTCGGGTTGTTCAGAGTTTTAATATATCCGGGTTGGTTTCAATGATTCTCTAAGTCTGACGTACTTTGTAAATCCTCTCATAGCACAATCGTAAAAATTTAGCTATACTTTAAGAAGTGAAAATAAAGTAATTATAATTTTTTTGTTCAGAATCATATTAAATGTATTTAAATGCTTCTTGATAACATTTAAGAAAATTATTTTTAAATTAAGAAATGGAATGAAATATCCTCAGAAGTTTTAATAAATTTTAATAAATTATTTTTATTAAAAGCGCAACTAAATTTGCGAATAACGATGTTACGGTATAATGTAGATTTATGATCCAGATATACCGAAATTATTGATGTCAATGCTACTTTGTACAAGAAAAGTCCTTTGACACCAAACTGCCATGTTAAAGTGAGTCAAATATAACGAACAAGCTAAATATATATTTTCAATTGAGGTTATTCACGTTCTGGCTTATGAAGTACTATTAAAGTTCATGAAATAATCACCAAAACTAAAGTTTGCTCTATGGTTTACACAATACACAGAAAAATACAGAACCACTTATGAAAGTTAAATATTATTTTAACCTGGTTTATTGAGTGAGTCTTCTTCATATTGAAGTAACTATACCATCTTGATTACATCCTAAAGAAAATTTTAATTCGTATTCTGCCTCCATTTTTTCCCAGATACATTCGTCGAAAATATACGAGTATGATTCTAGATTTTTTGAATAATTATATTCAAACAAAAACAAATCTATTTACTATCACTTCCTTAGTGATACCTTGGTACATTCAGTGAGTTTCTAACTCTGTATCACCTGAGTAACCCATTAGTTTGTAATCCCCTCGCTGTCCATCCAATTACGATCTGCATCACTGCTGGATGAGCTAAGGGAGAATAACACTGCACACACACAATACTCTCCCCAAATTAGACAGCTCACAACGCCTTTAAAGTTTTTCTACATAATACAAAAGAAGTTATGATATTTTTACTGTACATCCTGAGATTGGAAGGCTAATGTTACCAAAGAATATATATATATATATATATATATATATATATATATATATATATATATATATATATATATATATATATATATATATATATATATATATATATATATATATATATATATATATATATATATATATATATATATATATACATACATACATACATATGTTACCGTTAAAGTATATACTGCAGTTATTTCATAGAATACCTAGTTATTCCATGAAATAACTAATCGTGTCCGTTAAAGTGTAAAACTCTCTTGTATTTTCATGGTTTAACTAGTTATTTCATAGAATAACGATCTGCAGCCCGTTAAAGTGTAAAATTAATTAAAATCGAAGAAGTACCGGATGTAGAAATATCGCTCCGGTCGGTTGACACAGCTCAATGTTTAGGTACTGGTCAGGGATTTAAAAAATGTTCGTGTAAAACCCAGTGTGTCAACAAATTTTTTTTATTGTTTTAGAAATAATGTTCTTTGTAATTCCAAGTGTCATTTTAGTAATCCTTGTTGTAACAAATGATTTTATGGTACGTTTCCATAAATACCATTTATACGCTGCATAAATTAGATAAATTGCTTTTTTTTCATTTTAATTGTCTATCATTAGTTTAATTTCATTTTAGATAAATTATTTATTTTACACTTTAACTGTCTGTCATTAGTTAATTTATAGAATACCTAGTTATTTCATAAAATAACTACTATACTCGTAATGATACAATCGTAATGATACATATATATATATATATATATATATATATATATATATATATATATATATATATATATATATATTGTAGCGCAGATTTCTTATTGTATGTTTTCTGTTACATGAATTATTCTATCAAACCCAGTTAACGCGAAGTTGATGAGGCCACCGAAATTTTTTGCACTAAGCGAATTTTGTGTTAACTGTCCACAAACTTTTGTATCTAATTAAGGCAGATTGGAATTACTAGCTTTATGAATGTTATATACTGTTGCTTTTTAGAACATTTACATTGCAAGGCTTATATTTAATACAATAATTTAACAAAACATACATTACGAAATTAAATTAATTTTTAATAATTAATTTTTACCAGTAACTTATTACTTAACGAATTCTGCAATTGATATTTGCTTGAGTTTTTAATAAATCATTCTTTTAAAAATGTGTATACCTCTTCTAAATTATTTAAAGTAACATCAGACATTGTCCTAAAGTAGTAGAAACGTTGCAACGTTTCATTAAAAAGAGCAAAAGGTTATTGTAGATGATACCAATGTATAGGCATTGGCGTTAGAAATTAAAATATAAAATAAATTAGACAAATTTTAAAGTTTTCAATTCATGTCATTGCATTTAGTCATAATTTCTGTATTTACTCACCAAATTTCAAGGTTTTATACTAAGTAGTTTTTAAACGAAGTGGGATAAAAGATTGTATCATTACGAGTATAGGGATTGATTTTTATTAGTACTTCCTCCTGATGTTTACTATGGATTCTTACAAGTTTGGGAAATTTAAGTTGGGGACAAAAAATAGATATTCAATGGCACGGAAGAGATAAATTTTTTTGGCCTTAGTGGTTAAATACCATGAAAACTCGATCTAAACTTAGAATCGTTTGAATAATTTAATTGAAAGCTCAACAGCTACTAAATAAAGAGTAAAGCACCAACAAATTAGCTTTAAAAGTCCTCAAAACATGCATGACTCCTAGGATTTAAACTAAGCATCCATTTTGAAAAATGCTTGAAAAAATTCTATAAAACACTGCCTCAAGGAATGAAAAGGATACAAATTGTAGCATGACAACCACAAGTAAATTCTATAATGCTAGGCAATAACATTAAGCTTTTAGACGATATATTAGAAGTCTTAAAACTCAGAGATGGCTTCTAGTCAAGTTAGATCCATAAAAAAAATTAAACTTATTGAGATAAGTTAGTTTGTTCTAAAAATTTGTTAGCTAAGGTATTTTGTAAAATTTTGTCAAATTGATCCTGGTTATGTGCGTGAAATTGTACCAAGGTGTTTTATAGATAAAATGTAATGCGTTTTCTTTTTTCCCCAAGATCATAGGAGCCCGCAGAAATATTTCCAGGGGGGTGCAAGACTACATTTTTATCAAAATCATTAATTTTTTGGAAACTTTAATTAATAGTTACGCATTTTAAATTATACTCTTTGGGAATAGTTTAAAAAAATTCATGATATATATTTTGAAAGCGTAACCCTGTTAATAAGAAAAAAATAGTAAAAATATATTTTTAACGATTTTTTATTATCCAACTAGATCTCACGGCATTCAAGAGACAGTATTTAGAACAGAGGAACACGAAGATGCAAAAATACAGAAGAGTAAAATTATATTTCTCCCAAGTTTTGGAAATTATAAAAAAAAAAAAAAAAAAAAAAATGAAATACAAAGGCAGTATTGGATACGCTTAATTGAATTCTAAAAATAGATATCAAGATAGTATATCTGATAACTTAAAAAGACAAATATTTTTCCTAGAATTTTGAGAACTATACAGGAAATGATTATAAAATAAAAGAAATAAATACTTCTACTCAGCCTCCAATAATCATAGACAATAGGCGCCAGTAGCTATAAAAAACTACATAGAAAAGAAACAAAAGACGAAAATAATAGAAAAAAAATGCTTATTGTAACATAAAAACCGAATTGACATATGTGTTTTTCTTTTTATCTTGAAATTTACACCTTTTCTCTCATATATATTTTTTAATTTTCAAGAGCTAGGGGTGTGCAAGTGCACCTCCTTGCACCCTCCTGGGGGCGCCCATGCCCAAGATATCTCATAAGCAATCGTTCTAAGGCATTCTTCAAGTTTCATCGTTTTAGTTTTGAATCACTATTTCCTACACAATAACGCTTCATTTTTCCACAAACCTTTATGGCAAAATAAACATGGTAATTATCATCACAAATAAGCTGAAATAAACTTTAAGTATACTTCCAGTTTCCAAATATTCATCTCCATAAAATTCCCAATATTTCCCTCATCGATTGCCTCCAGAGCTGACGCAACACAATGATCTGACAGGTTAACGAGCGCTCGTCATTACTCCGATGCTGAGAGTGTTAACCGAACTTGGGAAATTTACATCTAGATTGAATTCAACTTTCTGGTAATTTAGGCACACAATCACAGTGGTTGGTGCCCAGAAGGCTGGTACAATCTGTTTAATATGGAGAAGTAGGGTTTCTCATTACTTGTAATGGGTTTGCCAATTACGACGTGCTGCGACGACTATCTTTGGACTTATGATTTAGGTAATATTCATCGCGTTTATTTTCTGTAGAGCAGTTTTACATGTTACTTTAAAAAGATGGCATCGGGGGAGGCTCTGAACTTTGTTGTGCGAGAAGGTATGGATAGGAATATGATAAATGTGGATATGAAAAAATTCGTTAATTTTTCGAATTTGGTCATATTACGTAAAAAATATCGAAATTTGGTAAGTTTGGCGACGAAGGTAGTTGTCAATATATATTTTTGTCTAATAATGCAGATTTCGTACAGATAGATAGATGAACAAAACTTTTATACAAGCTGATCACTATCTTAGCACAGAAGGTAATTGTAATAAAAAAAATTAAGTAATAAAATAAATTTATAGTCAATAAAAATATTATTTGGCTACAGAAAATAAAATTACACTAAGGATTTTTTATCATCTGTTGTATATTATATTTGCTAACTTTTGTAAGGTTTTTGTAAAGTTTGCTATCGGACAACCTTAAGAAACAGACTAATGAATGGACATCATCGAGATTTTTACACTATTAGCATCAGCTTGTGATATTAGATAAAAATTTACCAAAAAATGACATGTTTATTTTTTTAAAAAATCGTGTATTTTGGAACGATGCTCGAGTTTTCGCATGGATTGACCAATCTTCCCAGAACTCCTGTTTCCAACATTGGCCAAAACCACTGTGTTACCTGGGTTGGTGAATTGAAAACTGTGTCTCAATTTCTAGACTCTCTGATCTTCAACTTTAGGGAGACAGATTGTAAAAATGTAAATATCTCGGAGAAGGATGAGAAAGTTTCCACCCGCCAACTTCTTATCAAGCTTTACTTTATTCTGACATTTTATTGACATATCTTCAATGTGACTTAAATTCTTAAAACTTATATTTGAAGTCGCATGATATCGACAGCTGCAATCTCTTCCTTCCTATATTTCCATCTTATTTCAGATGAGTGTCATAGGAATCATTCGTGTTTTTCCCACACGTCCTCTTATCATGAAACACCGATCACATTCCTCTTTGACTTATTTTCTTTTTAGGTCAAATTAAATCCACTTTTTCAGGCTTTTAAGCCACATTCATTGGTTACAATTTACAGAATATCTTAGAAAACATGTTTACATCATGTTAAGAGATTCAAAATGTAAAAGCACTAGGAAATTAAAAAACTTTTTTACTTTCAATTACCCATACGTATATATAGGGTAAGTTTTCGGTCAAAAAATATTTCGATTTTTTTTTTTCCTTTTTTTTTTTTTCATTTCTCTACGTTTTGGAACATCCAGATATCAAAAAAGTGATCTTGAAGGGGAAAAAAATGTCTGTATGTGGGTATATAATCAGCATAACTCCCGAACAAATTGACCTACGATGTTCAAATTTAGTGTAATGGTTGATGATGGCACAAGGACCTACCATTAAGGTTTTTGTCAAAATCGCGCATGCGCATAAGGTAGCTGTCATTGAAAAAATCATGTTTTTCAGTAATTGCTAAAAAACGGCTCCAACGAATTTGTTCAAAATCGCTGAGGTAATGCCTCTTAAGATGTTCTAAACATCACCAATACCGAAATTCCCGTAAAATTGTTTTAATAGCGTAAAAAGTTGAAAAACGAATACCTTTAAAACAGAGCTCTCTTTCCTTGAGCATACCTCATCACAATGATCCTTTTTTTTTTTTTTTTTTTTTCATTTCTTTCTTTCTTTTTTTTTTTTTTTTAAATCTTTGTCCAGTTTTACTTACAAGAAAGGATAATATAAGCATTATCAAAAAGTGTTTTTTTTTTACCTAAAAAAAAAAAAAAGAAAAAAAAAAAAAAAAAAAAAAAAAAAAAGACCCGTATAAGAAACATTGCAAAAAACATCACCAAACTGGCCATTTTTTCTAAGCGAATGATGGAAATATGTAAGCTATAAATGATACAAATCCACATCAGTAATTTAGTGTAATTGAATGCTGTGCGATGCTCCACACCTCTAGTTTTTATTATTATTCTCAATATTTGGAGAAAGATGCAGCTGCAATTATTCTACAGGGTTAATTTTAAGTCACGCACTTCAAAGTTTACCTGCCCGTAACAGTACAATTTTAAGAATTTAAATTTAAAGTAAATAAGCACAGATTTTAGTTGAAATGTTGGCATTTATTTTTAGCAGACAAACTTTAGGCGCTTACAATAAATGTTCGAAATGACGTTCTCTTTCGCGAATACAAAGGCGTGTTCGTTTTGTCCAATTTCAAAAGACTTAGAGGAGTATGGCAGAATTATCGAAGGGCAGAATTGATGTTTTATATGGCTGATGTGATGGTTCTTTTCAGCTCAGCAATCGTATGTAGACTATTCAGAAAACGCAGAAACTTCATTTCAGCTTCTCTCAGTTTTTCATCGTTCACTCTTTTTTTTTGACAGCTACTGATCCGGTTGTCCAGGTGAAGTAATCGTGCCACTAATGCAGTGCTGCGGCATCTGTATATTTTTTGCGAAACTCTTTAAGAGGATCCTACTAAGGATCATTCCCTATCCTCGCTATGTTGAAATCTTCTAGCCCAGTGCATTTAGAAACTACTTTGTATAAAACCTTGACATTGGGTGAGTAGGTTCGAAAATGATCACTTCATGAAATGACATAAATTAAAAATTCTAATATTGTGTCTAATATAATTTATTTTATATTTGAAAATCTTACGTCTCTGCATATGCAGTGGCTCCACCTGGTTTTGTTTTCCGCTATCTTAATTTTCATTTATAATAGATAAACATTAAATGGAAACAATTTATGTCATTTCATTAAGTGATCTTTTTCGAACCTACTCACCAAATGTCAAGGTTACATAGAAAGTAGTTTCTAAATACATTGGGCTAGAAGATTGTAACATAGCGAAAATAGGGAATGATCCTTGCTAGAGGTCAGAAATATCGATCAAAATAAATATCGATACTATATCATTGCATAGGAAAAAATATCAATAAAATATCGATATATCGATATATAATTTTTTTATTTAATTTTTAATTTTGCCAGAAACAAAGTTTTTCGGGGTAAATTTCTACTTTACATGATTGCTTTTTTGTAAGGTGACTCCTTTTTCAACTGAAAAGGATATATTACAAAAAAGAAAGTTATATTTTCGCTTAATTGGTGCAGTGATTTTAAGAAAAATTTAGATAATTTTCAATAGCTTTTAAATGTATGGAAAATATTGAATATTTGTGCCATTTTAACTGTCTCTCAGCCAAGTTCAAACTTTAGTTTTGAATTTTTTTAAAAGATAATAAAGAAAATCGATAAAACACATGGAACTACAAAACGATCATCAAAAAACTAAAAATGTTTGAAAATATCGATATATCGGTGACTTTTATCGATATTTTTTTAGAAATATCGATAAAAATATCGTCGTATCGATAAATCGCCGACATCTAATCCTTACTAGTACTTCCTCTTAATGACGTGAGAATATGACTTTCGAGCAAAATAACGCTCCAACATGAACATCCTCTGTTTCTGGCTAAGCACCATGCCGTTGACTTGAACAATAAACACTACCCACATGAAGTATTTGATCTTAAGATCACTGATATTAATTAAAATATATTTCAAACAATCTACTCTGTTATCTACCGGAAAGAAATAATAACTCAATGCATTTTCACTAAATTACGGTGCTGGTAAAAAAAAAAAAAAAATTCTCCATAAAAAGGCAAAATAAGGAAAGCAATTTACTTAAATTATTAATTTCACAGCCCTTTACTTGGTATTCCATTTAACTTTTCTTTTTATTATTTTCCATTTTTTAAAATTACAAACGTAATTCACCAGTGGCAATTAGAATGAGCCATTGGGTGACAAAATTGCAAAGGGGTAAAGTACAAAATATCAAAGATATAATTCCGTAAATGGCACTAAACGTTGAAAAAAAAAAGAAGAAAAAAAAAAATGAACGGCAAACTGACACCTACCTTTTTATAGCAGCCTTTATAAGTAGATCACTTTCAGAATTTTTTAGTGACGGGTTTGCTTTTGTTTTAAAGAACAAATAGTAAAACAAATAAATTATAATGATGACCTAAGACAAAAACTTTTTTTTTAATGAAAATGCAATTGTGTGACAATGAATCTTATGCACAACGTTATTAAGATTGAGGTTGAATCGAATGGTAACACTTATGAAGTGCACATAACCAATCGCAACACATCTTTGAAAACGAATGCAATTTTTAAATTCTCTTAGCCAATCACAGGGTGTTTTTTATATATTCCCAAGCAAAGGAATTGACTATGACTTCATCACGCATAACCCACTGATCTCTTACTACTACTACTATTACTACTACTACTGGATATCGTATAAGTGGTTTCTACTAGAGGTCGGAAATATCTATCAAAATAAATATCGATACTATATCGTTGCATAGAAAAAATATCGATTTATCGATACATGATTTTTTAAATTTTATTTTCAATTTTGCCCGAAACAAAGTTTTCCGGGTCAAATTTCTATTTTTCATGATTGCTTTTTTGTAAGGTGACTACTTTTTCAACTGAAATATATCTATTACGGAAAAAAAAAAAAAAAAAAAAAAAAAAAAAAATTATATTTTTATATTTTCGCTTAATTGGTGCAGTGATTTTAAAAAGAATTTATATAATTTTGAATAGCTTTTAAGTGTATTGCAAAATATTGAATATTGGTGATATTTTAACTGTCTCTAAGCCAAGTTCAAACTTTAGTTTTGAAGTTTTTGAAAAGGGAATAAAGAAAATCGAAAAAACACATGGAACTACAAAACCATCTTAAAAAATCTAAAAAAATTTCAAAATATCGATGTATCGTTGACTTTTATCGATATTTTTACTATCCATATTTTTTTAGAAATATCGATGAAAATATCATCGTATCCATATATCGCCGACCTCTAGTTTTTACTCAGTAAGCAGATGAAGCCAATTAAATACTCCATAATGATATCTAATAAGTTGCCCAAGGTTACAAGCAGATTCTATCTAGTTTGGTGGAAGCTGCTAGCATAGATCTCTATGGAAATTGTTAAGCCTTCTTTGATTTCAAGTCTATAACCAAACATGCAGTTTCCAGAAGTTGTAGATAGATATAAGTGATATAACTGCGACTCGAAATAAATTATCGTGACTCATCATGCAAATAAAGCAAATCCGAGTAGGGCAATTACAAATCAATATTCAGTAGTTAATATTAAATGTAAGTTTTTGATGCCTCCTAAAAGTGAGCACAAAGTTGACTTAGGGCGCCATTCTAGTCTATTAATAGCATGTTATGAATTCACATAACGAATTCTAAGGGACAGCATTTGAACAAAAAGTTAGTAATTTATGAAATTTACGAGGAGTTCTACATTCACATGAATATTTTTGAGGGAAGCGTGGTTAGCAAAGGCATGTGCCTCATGAGCGGAAGATCATGCTGTTATAATACTAAACGTGTAGCCTTATTGGTGGCTGCTTAAAGTTAAATCCGTCGAGGCTCAATGTCCTCTCATTGGTGTTGCATGGATACGAAGAGAGAGTTGATGGCTAGGGTGATGTAGCCTTGCCACCGAACAGAGTTTTAAATTACGAGGTGTAATTATAGATGTAACAATGTTACGGCGCAGCATGGCTCTCTTGTAGCCTTTCCACCAGAATACTTAACAAACATATTTAAGTATGCTGCGGAGTACATTTAGTTCATCTTTTGATATAAAACAAATTATTTGTTTCTACCTACGTAAAAAAATATTTTCAGAGCATTTCTGCAAACCACATCGTCATAACCTGAAGTGTTCTTGAACTGTCAATTTTTCAAATTCCTTTCTACTTAAGATCAGCTTTATGAATTTTCAATAAACCCTTTTTTGTGGACGTAACAAAGTTAAAAAAAAAAAAAAAAAAAAAAACTCACAACCTTTCAAAACCTAAATAAAATAATGTTTTTCAATTTCATTCTTATATTCTGGAACACATGACACTTATAATAAATGATAAAAGATTTTTATCGTTCTACCGCTGAATGCAATAACTAATAAGTATGTTCTGAGTTCTTTGAGCATTGTTACTTTTTATACAAATTTTATCACAACCTATGAACTTATCTAAATAAAAAATGTTAGGAAGAAGAAGAAAAAAAAAAGTATCTTATTTTCGAAAATTCATATGCCATTAATTTATACTTTGCTTTGACTCCGCTACAAAGTGAAGTGATAACAGTCAATTTATATTCGTATATTCATTAATAAACTTGATTATCGCCGAGAAGAGAAAAAAATATTTAAACTCGGATAGAGCATAAATTATGTTATCTCTTCTTTTGTAA
This sequence comes from Linyphia triangularis, assembly GCA_963978545.1. Lineage (NCBI taxonomy): Eukaryota > Metazoa > Arthropoda > Arachnida > Araneae > Linyphiidae > Linyphia > Linyphia triangularis. The sequence goes on from OZ021731.1 coordinate 66,577,332, forward strand.
AAAGGAAGTGTGTATTGAAACAACTTTAAAAGAAATTAATGATCGTAAAAACTGCTATACCAATGATTTAATATTTTTTTAAGTCAAAGATTATCCTCATAAAAGAACTAACACGAAAAACTTTAAAATCTGCAAGATACTTTTATTAAATATCTTATATTAACTTCAATTGTACGTGTGGTTGGAGGTTGGTATGGTGGATGGGTGTTTGTGTATGTTTGTGCCTGCCGGGCAAATCTGCGGAGGACTCATTAACCCACTTGACAGATAGATTCGATGTCAATAACAGTGTATTCTATCAAATTTTGGGAGTTGCCACTGTCACTAAAAGGTCGCTTTTACACCCGCTTCTGCACTCGGAATACTAATAAACCAACTTGCCGTCATCAAATCGCTCTGAAATTTGACAGATATATTCGTTTCGATAAGGTTTCATTATATTAAGTTTCGAAAGCTGTCACTGTCACTAAAAGGCCACTTTTACACACGCTTCAATTGGCACTTTGCATTACTAATAAACCTACTTCCCATCATGCAATTGAACTGAAATTTTAAAACTTGGCTGGTATATTCGTTGTCGATGACAATGCTTTCTAATAAAGTTTTGAGAATGTCAAGTAAAGGCCAATTTTACACATATTTCTATTTCCTTACGTCATACTTATCAGCTTTTACTCACGTTCTATTATCTAGATACCAAGCTTAATTCAAATACGTTCAATTTGGCGATATTTAATGAATGAAACCCACCCATCTTAAGGTTGACGAGTCAAAATCTTCAAAGGGATAACCCCCTTTCCGTCATCCAATAGAACTGAATCTTGTCAAATAGACTCGTATTGTAGATGACAATGTATTCAATCAAGTTTTGGGAGCAAAAAAGAAATTAGTAAAAAGTTCGTAATATATATTTTGTTTTTAGCTGTCAAACACTATGAATACTTGATATGAGTTCAAGAAGAGGCAATTGCATGTGCAAATTGGCAATGAATATAAAAGATTTATATTAAAAATGTTGTTTTTATTGTTTATATTATTTCTTATTTACGATCAAAATTTTTTTAAATTTTCGGTCTTATATTGCACTCTGATTTAAAAAATGCAAACATTTCGACGATAATCATTCATACGTTCCTCTAGAAATTGTATTTTCCATAACAAATGAAAGTACAAATCTATTTTATTTAAATTCGAAAATTATTTTGTCTTTATAAAAAAGGAAAGGGGGTTGATGTTAGGGTCCCTAAAATAATTATTGGGTCTTAAAACAAGTAATGTAGAGGCAAAGTTCAGAACATTTATAAATAGACATTATAGTTCCTTTTAACATAGTAATAATCCAAATGTTTTAATGACAATTATTGACGAAATTAAATTAAATCAATGGGAATAAAACGCTAAATAATATCTTCAGATTTATTTTTTTAAAAAAATATTTATTATTTATAATAAAATTGATTTCAGTTTTAGCTTGTGCACTAATGTATTAATAAGCTCGTATAAAATATATGTTCGTTAATCCATAATATATGTGAGAAACATTCTTAGCTAAATTTTAAAAAATTCGACTATTTTGTCGTTAAACTTGTGATTTGGCTATAGGTTTTGCATTTTATATTTCCAGAATATTTCCCAATTCGAAAATCTAGGGAGTTAATTTGTACTTAAAAATACAAATCTCTTATCGATCTACCTACATATTCTTAGAGAAGAACGTTCCAAAAATAAAAATAAGTAATTATTTGCGTAGTAAAATATACTTTAAATTAAAACCTCATTTTTCTTCTTGTGTAGTCGTTAACATGTAATAACGAGTTAAAAAAATACTTTTCATTTTGATTGCTTATTTACTACAAAGTTTATAACATCGGTAGTGATACATAATACACCACTGCGGAAGTTAAAATGTTTTAAAAGTATAGTAAGTTTAAATTCAACAGTTGCTCCTTTCACACAGCGGTATTTCGCATTCAAGCATAATTAAATTTTAGTTTGAATAGACACGCAACGTTCACAGTTGGAAAATATGTAGTAGTAGAAAACAGTTGCAACGTATTCTGTCACTAACTGGTAAGTATACTGGATGTTTGTCTCATATAAATTAAATCAAAGAATGAAGTATATTAAAGCAGTTTTTGAGTAAAAATACATTGAAAACGAAAATTTCAAGAAATTAGTTAAACCGTAAAATGAATTTTATTAAAAGCAAATAACATTCATCTTCTCGTTTTAATTAGACATAGATACATCAAAATCGTGGGATTGCGTACTTTTAAACAAATTAGATTGTGACAAACCTTGTTACGTAATACAATAAGCACAATATTTTAAAGGTACCGTAACATTTTATAAAAAAAATTTCATAGCACGTAAATTTGACTAATTTCAGACAAAAAATAATAAATAAATAAATAAATAAATAAATAAATAAATAAATAAATAAATAAATAAATAAATAAATAAATAAATAAATAAATAAATAAATAAATAAATAAATAAATAAATAAATAAATAAATAAATAAATAATAATAACAACAATAATAATAACAACAACAATAATAATATTCCAATCTCAATATGAAACATATGCATTTGGTGTCATTTAATGATTGAAATCTCACACTGTTCAAGCTAGCGACAGAGCTCTTGTATACGCACTTGTATTACTGCATTAGTACTGTGTAGAAGCTAAAAAGTAATTATCATACTACAAAGAAAACAATTATTATTCTTTTTTAGATTTTAAAGATAAATTCTTTTTTAAGCTTTAAAGAAGAGATTACCTTTAGAAACGCATTTTAAATTCATAAAACAACTTCCTGATGCAATTATAGTAAATGGTAACAAAGCTTCATCATATCTATGAATTTGTGCTCAAATGTTTCAAGTACGTATTTGTAGGTAACTTACCGTGTCCTAAAGCTATCAATATCACTGTCAGAAAGACAGCAGAGTTACATACTATGGAACATTGAGGAGGTTTTCATTGGAATAAACAAACTTTCTTAAATAAATGTATGTTTAGGTATATTAAAACAAGTTGCATTGTGAGAATAGGAGAGATCAGATTTCTTTGGCTCATGAGTAGAGGTTTTCATAAATCTCAGTTCTCAATAAATCGCGTCACGCACAATTTGTGACGTGCGTTACTCAATGTTTGCCTTATTGCGATTGCGTGTGCATAGTTTCATATATCGTGCGGCCATTCTCTTAATTTTATTGGTGTTTTTGTGCGATTGCATCTGTAAATATTCATTGAACGATGGAATTAATTTTGATAATTCATTTTGTATTCAATGAAGTCAATATCGTGACTATTTTCCCCTGATTACTTAACATTGCATGATATTACTGTATCAACAATGAGGTTTGGGGGTTAGATAGCATTTCTACCGATGATTGATTTATGGGAAGTGACTTTTAGGGGGTGGTTGTCACACAAAACACTGGGGTTGGTCATAACGTACCAAAACCGTGATAGTTGTCCCAGATTTTGATTTTGGTTGTCACAAGTTACTTATATGGGAAAAATAATGTTACAGTCAAAACCCGTTAACGCAAAGTCTATGGGGCAGCCGAAATTTTTCGCTTTAATCGAATTTCATGTTAACCGTCTAAAAGCTTTTCCATCTAATTAATGCAGATTTAAACTTTTAGTAATATTCAATACTGTTGATTTTTAGAACATTTGCATTGCAATGATTTATATTTAGTACAATAGTTTAACAAGATATACGTTTTGGAGCTAAAAAAAAGTTAATTTATTTACCAGTAACTAATTATTTAAAGAAGTTTGTTATTGAATTTTGCTTTAAGTTTTTAAAAAAATATTCTTTTAAAAATGTGTCTGCCTTTTCTAAATTATTTAAGGGGGTCCGGAACATTAAAAACTTTCAGATTATTAATTTTGAGTTTATTAAAATTATTTTTTTTCTTTAAAATGATACCTCTTTTGTAATTATAACTTATTTTTAATAATTTTTAATATTTTTTTTTAAGTAAACAAAGTTTTTAATGCATGTTTTTTTTTTTTTTTTTTTTTTTTTTTTAAACTTCAAAGCCGAATTTCTCAAAAAGCCGTTTTTTCATGCTTGGGGTCACATAGTTTGAATGCTATTTGACATAAATGCTTGAAAAATTTTGATACATGTTTTAATAATTGTTTGAAGTACTTTATCACGAGAAATAAGAGATAAGTAGCATCCCTTTTTTTTTTTTAAATAATTAGTCTAAAATTTAAAAAAAAAAGTTAAATATATTTTTAAAAAGTCATAATTATTTTAATTTTCTAAAAATAATAAAAAATCTCGTGTTAAAGTATTCAAACGTATCCAAATATTATACCGAGAAAGGTTCGTAACGATTGAAGAATCGGTTACTAAATGAGATGCCCCCAAACTTCAATCTAACATGGACTCCTATGGAGGTGCCGAACCCCCTCAAAGCACATGAGGCATTGTCTTGCTGTATTAGGATACGTTGCAAGGTTTTATATAAGAAAAAAGGTAGTTAAAAAAAGCATTTTTTTTTGTTCGTGTTAAGCGGGATTTTACTGTGTGAGATTTCGTGTTAAACGAATATTTTAACGTTAAGTTAAAGCTTCATTGTACAGAGAACTGATTTTACTTCTTGTTAAACGGGATTTGATGTTAAGCGATTTCGCGTTAAACGGATTTTATATATTTCAATAAAGTGGATTAAAAATATACATAAATTGAAAATTGTAAAATTTTTAGTAAGTCAATAAATTAAATTCGAGACAAATTTAGATACTGAGATATTAATTTATGATTAAACTTACACAATACGAAATATTATTTAAAAAATAAATTGTACCTGGACCTGATGTGCAGCATAGGTGTGTAGAATAAGTCTTTTTGTAAGCGTCACAGTCGCAGTCCAACTTGTTCCGAATTCAAAAATTACGCTGATGGTTGGTTCATAAAAAACATCAAAAGTGTACATAACATTTACATTAATACAAAAAAATATTCAGTTATATAAAATTTAAATGGTTCGTACAACTCAACTAAATAAATTTACCTTGGTCCATATTTTTTGATACAGTAGAATATTTTATTCATAGTTTACTATGACTTACTAACTAAACACATTTTCTGAATGCTACTGTTTATTCAATTTTCTACTATTCTAGACGCAAATACGGACCGTTTCTCTTTGAAAGACTCCCGGAAGGTATTTTTCCCTTTCAACAAGCACTACTTTTGCAGCAAAGATCGTATTCTAATGATCTTATGGAGCTATATAGCCACTGTATGACCTTTGCTTAAGAATATTGATATAATCAACCATGATAAATTTTCATAATTTTTAGGGACTTTTCAAATTTTCTACTGATAACTTTAGCCAAAAAGATATTTAGCAATTTAATGTTTTTTTTTGTTTTTTTTTAACCAATTCAAAACAAACGTAACATGAATTATACTTTCAAAGTCATCTGATAAAAAAAATAATCATTTTACAACCGATGCTAAATATTTAAGAAAAAAAAAATAATCTAAAGTTAAAAAATGTTGTAATATTTCTAAAATAATTGTTGTACTAAAATTACTGCAATGTTATTTGTGCAAAATTCTTCAATTCAACAGGTGTACAAGTTTCTCCAACATAATGAGTTACTTTGCAAAAATACAAATGGTACGATATTTTGAGCAAAAAAATAATACTTACTTGTGGAATGTAAAATTACTTTATATACACCTTCCTCTCCAATTTTCAGAATTGTTCAAAAACAAAATACAAATTTTTCAATATAATATTCAACTGAAACCTTAAAATGCAACTGATAAAATTTTAAAAATCCATTAAAATCTTCTCTATTAAAAAAAACCTACGCTCTTTGATAATCATCATCAAAATCTTCGGATAAAAATTCCCACACGTCTTTCCGTGAGCAGTTCCTGACGTTGTTTTGGGGGAAAAGCAACTTTAAGCGCATGCGCATAAGCAAAACTCAGGACTCTGGATGAAAAGCACGGAATGGACTCTAATTACCTTCAAGAATTGTTTACGCATTCCTAAGGCTAAATAGTTATTTGAGAATTGTGAACGAGGAAATTAATTTGGATTTTCTAAACTCAAAATTACTTTGGAAGTTGTATCAGTTGATTAAAAAAGTATTTTAGGGAGCTAAAATTGAGTTTTCTTCACTTCAGCTTCATAGTTTTTGTTTAATATTCCTTTTAATTTTTTTCATTGTCTTTTTATGTTGTTAGGTATAAGCGTATGAGTTAGTTCATAATATGTTCATCATTGAATTATTTAATGGAAATTTATACATTTTAGATTTAGTATATGCTGTCACTTCTGGGTGTTCCTTTTACTATCGAAAGTGTTAGTTTGTGATTTGTGAATTCTAGAATCAAAAGAAAAATAATAGCACTATTCAAATAATATTTGTAATTTAAATGGAATATGTTATGGTAGCGTAATTTATTTTAAACATACAGTTTGTGATTCAGTGAAAATGTATGAAATCGTAGAACAATGTGTGTGTATTTTACAATTCTATCTGCATGGATTTTGTGCCTTTCAAAAGTAAAAAATTGAAAAAATTGACAGTGGATAAAAAAAAAGGATATAATAAATTGAAATTCATTAGCAATATCTATGATTCTTTGAATTTTTGTGTGTGAATAATATTTGCAAATAAAAGTTATTTTTATTTGAAATTACTGAGCAGCATGTTGAATTTGTTGTCTCGTCGAAATAAATCCAGATTATTAGCATATAATTAGAATAACCAACTAAAAGAACTGGAAATTGATATTAGATATCCAGTAACTCAAATCACAATTGCTTCAGAAATTCGCTACATATCAAATTGAAGATATTGGTGTAGCTAGTAGGTTTCCAATTAAAAGGCATTCAAAATCGATTGTTCATAGCCTTCCGTCACAAGCTAAAAAGCACTAAGTCCAAAAAAATTCGAATGCATATTTTGACGGTTTTGCGTTAGTCTTTTTAAATTAAATATTTTATTTTATTGTTGTATAAACCTTAAAACTTGAGCCATTCAAAGAAATAAAAAAAAAATTATTTTCTATGAACTTATCAGAAAGTGCAAAGTATGTATGCAATTAAGTTTTTTTAAGAGAGAGTCCTAGTTAGGATCATTCCCTATACTCGCTATGTTACAATCTTCTAGCCCAGTGCATTTAGAAACTACTTTCTATAAAACCTTGGAATTTAGTGAGTAGGTACGAAAATGATTACTTAATGAAATGACAAAAATTAAAAACTTGAAAATCGTCTAATATATTTTATTTTATGTTTCATATTCTTACGTCAATACATATGCAGAGGCTCCTCCTGGTTTTGTCTTTTGCTATTTTAATTTTCATTTATAATAGATAAACATTAAATGAAAATAATTCATGTCATTTCATTAAGTGATCTTTTTTCGTGCCTACTCACTCAATTTCAAGGTTTTATACAAAGTAGTTTCTAAATGCACTGGGCCAGATGATCGTAGCATAACGAGTGTAGGGAATAATTCTTAGGATGACTTCCTTTTAACTTATGACTGTAGCATTGGGCTTTAAGAAGGAGCTTTTAGAGAAATGATATTTTTGTTCTTCGAAAGAAATATCGTAATTGCCCTTATTGTTTTAATAAACAGCAGACTTTTATAAAAACAACTATGTATAGAATGTATCAATGCGATCACCAACTGAAATTTTAGTTTTTAATCATGCGTTCTATGTATTTCGAATAATAAAAATATTCTAGTTCAACTTCCAAACGCGTTTTTCTCAGCTTAGTTTTTTCAGTATTTTACCCTGCTATAAGTAGATTTTCTTGGAAAGTATTTATGATATCCACTTAATTTTTGTTTCTATAAATGCGTATTGGCAAATTACATGTGGAACCTTAAAAATTGCTTATTCAATTAATATATATAATTATAAAATAAATTAATATACATAATTAATGCATGTAATGTTAATTTATAAACATGTACATTATGTTTTATGCTATCCACTTAATTTTTGTTTCTATAAATGAGTATTGGTGCAAATTACATGTGAAACCACAAAAATTGCTAATTCAATTAATATATATAATTATAAAATAAATTAATATGCATAATTAATGCATATAATGTTAATTTATAAACATGTGCATTATGTTTTATGTTATCCACTTAATTTTTGTTTCTATAAATGAGTATTGGTGCAAATTACATGTGAAACCTCAAAAATTGCTAATTCAATTAATATATATAATTATAAAATAAATTAATATGCATAATTAATGCATATAATGTTAATTTATAAACATGTGCATTATGTTTTATGTTATCCACTTAATTTTTATTTCTATAAATGCGTATTGGTGCAAATTACATGTGAAACCTCAAAAATTGCTAATTCAATTAATATATATAATTATAAAATAAATTAATATACATAATTAATGCATGTAATGTTAATTTATAAACATGTACATTATGTTTTATGCTATCCACTTAATTTTTGTTTCTATAAATGAGTATTGGTGCAAATTACATGTGAAACCTCAAAAATTGCTAATTCAATTAATATATATAATTATAAACTAAATTAACATACATAATTAATGCATATAATGTTAATTTATGTATATGTGCATAACTTTTTTTAGGGGAGGGGTGTGTGTAAATTTTCTTTTAAGAAAATTTTCTTTTTAAATGTACATATATAATCATATTTATATATGTTTTTGTTTTCACAATTAAAATATGTGTCCTAAATTTTTATTCTGAAAACTGAATGCTTTTATTTTCAGTAGTTTATTAAAAAACGGGTACCTAAAGTGTATACAATATTATAAAAACTTACAAAACAAATATTGTCTCTCCAAATTTTAAAATATATCTAGCAATACTCATGCAATCGAAGCAAAAATATTTGGAAAACTGTATTTTATTTAATGATCTACAATTCCTTTTGCATTCCACTTGCCACTTCGGATACTTTCGATTACTTTTTTCAAATAGATTTTTTCTCAGACCTTTTATTTGACATATCACATGTGCTTCTAACATTTAAATTTTTTGCTGCTTGAGAACTTTGACCTCAGACAGAAGGAAATTGTATTGGTATAGGCTCCTCTCCACTTTTATAAAGTGCAGTAGCTGAAAAGAATCACTACAATAACGATATGAATTATATGTTATTCACCAGCACTATATATATCAATGTACAATTGAATTCTGAAAATATTTTAGCCAGTAAAAACTTAATAAGCATAACAAAACAAAACTTGCAAAGTGAAAAGCATGCTTTTAAATTCATTCATTTTTATCGGTTTTTTATTCAAAGAAACCTGCTTTCAATTTTATTATATTTTCTGCAACCATTTCACTCACTTAAGTAATTGCTCGGTCAACCGAAGGAAAAGTTTTCCCCAATAGCCACCAACAGCCTCAACGATAGCTTTGCTTCGTTTTTCTTCTTCATTTCTTCTTGTAGGGATAGGGATAGGAAAAGAAATCTGCTGCTTCAGCAGATTGTGTTGGTAATTTTCCGCACCACAGTATTTGATCTTGGATAGCTCACTCCATGATATCCGAAATATTGGCGTAGTACTTCATGTGACATATCCTATGTATGATCATCATATTTTGAAACAAACTACCTCTTGATCTAAAAGTCGCAAAAAAATTATAATTGTAATTCATAAAATAAGAAAATCACTATAAATATTGATTGGTTTGTTTGTACGCTCTATGTCCTATTTTGGTAGGCGATAATGGTTATCAGGCCAGGACCTACAGATTAACGTGGATTCGAACCCGGAACCTTTGGCACGCGAGGCAAGAGCACTACACGCAGAAACATTAAAATAAAAAACTGCGAAAATAATAATAATTAAAAAAAAAAAAATTATATTATGACCGTACCATTTACTAAGACTTTAATAAAGAGCCAAGTTCCTCAAACCTTTCCAGTTGATATCTCAGATATGTTCATAATGCTCAACCTTATTTGCACTTTTTGACTTTTATTTGAAAAGGCTGCGAGGGCATGTTCTGATTTATTAACGTCTTGGTGTGTATGATGTTTCATAAATATTATGAAATATTTTGTAGATCATCATAACTATAGAAGAACTAGAAAGTTGAAAAGCACCTAAGGTGCCCGTTGTAAAAAGTGATTCATAACAAACACTTTATCTTCCTATTCTTTAACATAGCACCGATTCTTCAGTCAGCGTGTGTTTGGTGTTTGCATATAATTTTAAACAATAAAAACATTCCTACAACAAAATTGTTATTAAATCTTACTGAATAAATGCTACTAAATGGTTAATCGTGTATTGTTAATTGTTATTGTTAATTGTTATTGTTAATTGTTATTGTTAATTGTTATTGTTAATTGTTATTGTTAATCGTGTATTGTTAATTGTTATTGTTAATTGTTATTTTTAATTGTTATTGTGAATTTTTATTGTTAATTGTTATTTTTAATTATTATTTTTAATTTTTATTGTTAACTACTATTGTTAACTGCTATTGTTAATTGTTATTGTTACTTGTTTTTTAACGATAACAATATAGTGTTGCTGAGTGAATCAGAGATCAGTGAAACTCTTATAGTAATTGTATCAGTATTATGGTGATAGTTTTACTATTTTATAGTGGTTTACCTGTTAATAATACTATGATCATCAAAAAGAATGATTCCATTACACTTTACGCAATGATAGTAACTTAACATCATCATAATGATACACACATTTTCAGTAATGATAACTTAATGATAAAAGCACTATCAATAACGATCACTTAACTCAGAATACATATAAACTACTCAGATTCCTAAATTAAGCTTCTGACATCTGTTGCCAAATAATATTTTGATTCTTGTAACCTTCTTGCATTAAAGAGTTTTTTCCTTTTATATTCAAAATCATCAATCACGCAATATCCTCGTGTCGAACATCAAAATTTATCTACCGTATAAATTCTAAGTTAACCATCATTCCTTTAAATGACCGTAACTGCACCAATAACGCAAATAGCGTTAACTAACATTATAGGTATATTAATTTAATATCATTTATACTTTTTGGAGAGAATATTCGTAACTCTGTAAAACCGGTTTCTCCTTTCAGATATTACCAGGAAGGTGAAACTTTCCTCTCAGTAAGTTAAGAAGGTCTCGATAATAACATGGCCAGCGCTTCACATTTTAATGCAGTTGGAAGCAATAAATTTATGGCTTTAAGGCCGGATTGATTTCATCTACTGCATAAAATTCGTAAGAAGATTAGTTTATGATATGTAATTATGATAATAAAATATATTTTATGCGTTTGATTGCCGCAATATATATTTCCGTAAGATAACACTTTTAGCTACAATTAAGGTATACAATATACATACTCACTCCAAATATTGTAAAATAGGCTAAATTGTGATTTTAGGTTTTTTTTTGCTATAAAACAACCTTTAGCAGGAATTTTAGCTAGATAATGGTATCATCTTAAAGCTAATAAGTTAATTTTATAAAAGCTAATAAGCCATGAAAATAAATTAAAATTTTTTAAACTTATTATCTGTAAGAAAGTGTTTTTGACACGTGAAACTTCATTTAAATAGTGATAACTAAAGATCGATTTAATATTTTTTTAAAAATATTTTAGAATTAAAATCCGCATTAACTATTAGATGTTTTTATTGTCCATCAAATGGATTTGAAAATAAAATAAAATTTTAAAGATTTTTAAAAACAAGAGCTTTTAGAAAAAATTAGGATTTTTTTTTTCTACTTTCAAAGTTAAAAAAATTCTAATAAAAAAAATATATATTTATTTTAGAAACTTGAAGGAGGGTGAAAAGATTAAGAATGATATTACGAACAATATCGAACTATAAATTTGTTCTTCACCGAAGGAAATTTTAATGATGACTGTTCAAGAATATGGGTAAAATTGAGCTTTTCAATGTAAACGTTATTACTAATTATATACTTAAAAATGTAAAAAAAACCTGTTAAAATGATGATTAGAAAAAAGTTCAAGTCTATATGTGCACCTTAAGAGTTTTTATTAATATAAGTTATATATATGAAACAGGAATTGTGAATGTTCTGTTTACTAATTTTTGGATAAAACTGAGCTTTTCAATGTAAACGTTATTACTAATTATATACTTTTAAATGTAACAAAATATTGTTAAAATGATAATTAGAAAAAAAGCTCAAGTCTATATGTACACCTTAAGAGTTTTTATTAATATGTTATATATATGAAACAGGAATTTTGAATGCTCTGTTAACTAATTTTTGGATAAAACTGAGCTTTTCAATGTAAACGTTATTACTAATTATATACTTTTAAATGTAAAAAAAAGATTGTTAAAATGATAATTAGAAAGAAGTTCAAGTCTATAATTGCACCTTAAGAGTTTATATTAATATAAGTTCGATATATGAAACAGGAATTTTGAATGTTCTGTTAACTAATGTTTGGATAAAACTGAGCTTTTCAATGTAAACGTTATTACTAATTATATACTTTTAAATGTAACAAAATATTGTTAAAATGATAATTAAAAAAAAGCTCAAGTCTATATGTACACCTTAAGAGTTTTTATTAATATAAGTTATATATATGAAACAGGAATTTTGAATGTTCTGTTAACTAATTTTTGGATAAAACTGAGCTTTTCAATGTAAACGTTATTACTAATTATATACTTTTAAATGTAACAAAAGATTGTTAAAATGATAATTAGAAAAAAAGCTCAAGTCTGTATATGCACCTTAAGAGTTTATATTAATATAAGTTCGATTTATGAAACAGGAACTTTGAGTGTTCTGGTAGCTCAACTAAATATTTAGAATTTGAGGGAAATATGTATTCTTTTGCATACGTATTGATTTCATAAATATAACTCCTTCCTATTTCAATTAATCCGATATTTGATAGAAGGAATCTGAAGAAGTAATATCTGACGGAGGACATACTTCCCATCGAAACGCTTTTCAAGTTTACTTGACTGATTTTGCAACAAGTGGGAGAGAATTTTTGAGATAGAAAGTTACATTTTCGTGTCTTATGGCATATGCTGTAGATTTTGGTTTAAATTCTTCCTTTTTTTTATGTATACTTTAGTTTTTCATGTTTACCAACGATTGTTGTGATTTTTGGTTCCCTTTTGGATTACACTAGAGAGAAACTTTGGACAAATATATAGTTCGTTATTCTATATTATATCTTCCCTTTAAAATTCCTTGTTAAATAATGCTTATTAAAGAGTACTTTGTACATGAATTACTGATGCAAAGTTGAAGAAATGAAACTCAATGCTTCAAGCAGTCATGCATTTGCATAAGTAATGTTCGTAACAATATGATCAACATTTAAAGATTATGCATTGTTACAGTTTGTATACAATTACAACTATTAAAAAAACACGAATATGTTTAGGTTCAACAAAACAACTGGTTAGACAACACCATGACATGTTTACAAAAGATATTTTTCAGCAGTATGTCTAGAAAAATGAATTTTCACTTCCAGACGATGATGGCACAAGACTATTTGTTGAATTATGTGTCCTTGAGTACACAAATTCAAATATGGGTATTCAGTATTTCACTTGTGAAACCGTACTAATTCATTTTGTAAAAATACGCTAGCTCTGCGGAATCCTTATATTTACATGTCATAGCAATTTTACCTTTTTTATGTTAACAACATTATATTCTTAAAAATAACTATTGGAACCTAGGTATTTATACTAGATAACTTTCCATTGGTACTATTTTCAAATTTATTTGACTGGTTTTGCTACAAGTGCGAGAGAATTTTTGAAATAGTTTTTGTTTAAATTATTTCTTTACTTTGATTGACTTTAGTGTTTTTCATGTTTACTAATGATTGTTGTGGTTTTTAGAGCCCCTTTTGGATTACACTAGAGTTAAACTTGATCTAAAAACATTAACCTCCTATTCTTACATTTCACTAGTACCTACAAATATTATAACAACTACCAATATTTTATAATGACTTCTTTTGCAACCCTATTTAAATCAATTGGATTTTATTTTATCTCAACAAGATAATTTTTTTACAAATATTAAATATTTATTGTTTAACACTGTAATGTGTTTAAATCGAGACTTACCTTTAAAATTCTACACTAAATTTCATACTGTTCTCCATAATCAAGATTGAGTTGATATTTCGATGCATTGTTGATTTTCTTTTGTTCTTTATTCATAAAATCCAATACGACCAACAACTATACGTTCTGTATATCAAATATCTTTTACGTGAATAAAGTACTTACGTACATCCGAAATTCATATTAAAACCTTGTGTAAAACTTTTAAAGCATTAACTTTAAAGAGATAGGTGTACGCAATGCCTTCTGTATTTAAATAAAATTAAAACTGTTTGTCTTTAAGGTATGTACACTTAAGAAAATACTATTAATTTCAAAACCTAACTTTTTTTACTATGTATTTTATGAACTATATAGTTAACAGGCTTTTAAAAAAAATTATTTCTACTTAAAAGAAAACACTAAAATTTTAATTCTTTTTATAGTATAAAGTATAGTTTATACGAAAATGTTCCTTTTTTTAAAAAAAAAAAAAAAAAAAAAAAAAAAAAAAAAAAAAAAACACGTGTTTCAAGAAAACAAGGAATTAATGAAAAACTTACATAGATTTGATGCATAATAAACAATATTTAAAAAATGAATAATAACATTTCGATTGTCATCTTGACTAAAAATGCAAAAACTACTCATTGCATAAATGTTCATAGTTTTAGAAAAAAGAAAAATTGAAAAAGCAATTTTTTAAGCATTTGTGGGTCTCTTCCCTCTTAAAAAAATTTATTTACCTTAAATATATATAAATAGTATAATGGATTAAAAGAACAATTTTACAACATTTAATATGTATCCACTATTAAAGACTAGACTTCACTTTGTTATATACTTGAAATACAGAGAAAAATGGTTCCCCTTCCATACCAAATTTTCTATGTATAGAACTATAAAAAGAAACTATTCAGAGCTAATACCTCATGGTATGACATACAGCTTTCCCATCTATTTTTAAACCAATGAAATTAAATATCAAGGAATTTGATTTATGAAGAACGTAATTTATCCAAAGCATAAATAAGGTTCTTAAACTGCCAAGGCATTTGAATGTTGGGAATATATTTTTGACAAAAAGGAACCTATCGTGACCTCTTTTATATCTTGCTTCTTTATGTGTTACATGTTTGTCCCTTAACTTGAATCGGTTTCTTATAAAAAAAAAATTATTTGAAAAATTTAAAATTATCTAGTAATTTCAGTATTTTTATCATAATTTCTATAATCTTAAGGGACAATCAAACGACAAAACTTCAAGTACATTTTCAATTTAAAAACCTTAAGATACTTAGCAGGTACAAAAATGAAAATTGACTAGATGTTAAAATCTCTTCTTTAAAATAAAATTTGTGTTATTTCGTCTCAATTTCATATAAATTTAAAAAGTTTATTTATTTGGAGAAGAAGCATTTTTAAAAAAAAAATCAAGGTAATTTCCAGATTTCCACAACAACAACAACACACACACACAAAAAAAAAACACGTTGATAAATCTCAAGTGAAAAAGAAAAGGTACAATTTAATTTCTTTAAGGTTGGTTGTTTTCAGATTATCTGGCACCATCAGCAACACGAGGGCTATAATGCGCCGAAACATTCGTCATTAGACAAGCCAACGCACATTTACAAATACCCAAGCCTTAAACGGGACTCGAACCCGCAACCTCGCGGTCTAGAAGCTAGCACGCTAACCACTATACCGTTTGGTCGGTCAATTTCTTTAAGGAGATAGGGAAATTATAAAGCTAAATTTAATCAGTATTTGGGGCAAGACCGGAATTACATTGTTACTATCTTGGGATATTCGAAAAAGGAAAAGTAGCAGATACTGTTACTATAAATGAAAATTTGGTAATACTACTTACAAACTTTTTACAAGCATTACCCTTTTTCCATTCCACATGTTTTGTGGGTCAAGATATTCTCCATTTTGGATTAGATTGCGGAAAATTTTTGCAAGTAAAATGAAATAGCTTTAGGTAAAATTTAATTAAGTTTAAAAAAAAAAAAAAATAATAATAATAATCAAACAGAAAATATTTTCCGAACTTCCGCGACACACCCATATAATTGTCAGGCAAATTCTAGGTTTGAAAAAAAAAAAAAAAAAAAAATGGATTACTAATTTATTAAAATACTAGAAAAGAATATCCGAATAAGAATAAATTAATTAAAACAGGATGCATGTTTATTAAAACAGGATGCATGTTTATTAAAACAGGATGCATGTTTATTAAAACACAATGAGGATTTATTATACTAAATTGAATAAGTAAAGCAAAAGTATGAAATTCTTAATAGGCTACCTTTTCCCCTTCAAATGAAGAATTGTAGGTTGTTTGGGGGTTGCATGAGTAAGAAATCAAAAATAGTTTAAACCATTTATATAAGACCTTCCTTATAAATCATTATAAGTATATTATTTTAAGTTATAAATACCAAAAGTTAAATTTTTATGCGTTATAAACTTATAATAAATGTTTGACTCTGGTAATTTTTCAGCTTATAGTTAATCATACTTACCACAGTAGAAGAAACCTCATAACTTTGGAATTAGTCAATTAACGAGGTCGGTACTTAAGCGAGCACCCAATTATTTACATTATTAAAAGAAATTAATTTTCATTTATTTTCATTTCATTAATGAGTGTCACTCTAAACAGGAAATAATTATGCAGATAAGGTTCTATTAGTTTTGAGATTAAACTCTTTTTAACTTCATTGTTTAAATAACCGTATCTACATATGATGAAATAACAAAGCTATTATCTCACCGAATATTATAAGAACTTATTCATTCATTTGCTTATATTATCAACAAATATCTACTCAAGCAAATTCATTATCTTTTAGCAAAAAGTATCATTAAAAAAAAAAAAAAAAAAATCACAATTTTTTTAACGAAAAATTGTTTTTTTTTTTTTCTTTTTTTCACTCTTCACATTGATTTAAAAAAAATTAATAGTTTAAAAAACTAAAAAACACGCTTCAATGGAAAAGTGATCTAAAAAGTAGAAAATAATTTTTAAATAAGTTTGAAATAAGAATAGAGTGATTAACAATAAATATTTATTTTATCGTAATAAAGCGTGGAGCGGTTTTTAAGATATTTTCATAATGGCTCTACTTTTACCAATATCTCTCATTAAATATTTACACCAATTGACATCAACTCACCCCACGCTTTTTTACGATAAAATAAATATTTCTTGTTAATCACTCTATTCTTATTTCAAACTTATTTAAAATTATTTTCTACTTTTTAGTTCACTTTTCTATTAAAGCGTGTTTTTTAGTTTTTTAAACTATTAATTATTTTCTACTTTTTAGTTTGGTTTTCTATTAAAGCGTGTTTTTTAAACTATTAATTATTTTTTCTGTAAACTATAAATTTTGTTTAGTTAATTTTTTTAGTTGAGTGTACAAAACTCTCCAGTTGTTTCTGCCAATAGTCACGTGCTTGTCTCAAATTTAAGTTACGTGTATGCCTTAGTACAAACCGTTTTACTTGGCACAAAACACTACCGTGTCTCTGAATATGAAAAATCACTAATCCTGAAGATCCTGGTAAGGATAATGCGACTAAAAAAACACGCTTTGAATACCCGTCGTGCCCACGACAAATCCTTCAAATGTCTGCCTTATCAATTGTCGATAATAGGTTCTGTGATTACTGGGATTGTAATGGGTAACGGCACACGAAGTTCGATTCCGGAGAAGGTTGGTTGGTTGGAATTAAACGACGCAAGGGCAACACGAGCTAATCCTTGTGATAAAGGGACAAACTTATTGAATTATTGTATTGTCATCGGTCTTTGACAAGTGTGCAAAGTTTGAATCAAATCTGATCGCTCAAAGTAGGGCAAAATTGAGCCCAATAGAGTCGGTTACAAGCAAACATACAGGTGAAACTAATAAAAGCGTGTTAAAAATCCTTCAAACTGAACATAAAATTAACTTTAAAATTGCTTCCCCATTTAAATGTTTACGATAAAGAGTGTAGCACATTAATTTTCATTTCACTCACTATAAAGAAAATAAG
Source organism: Linyphia triangularis (assembly GCA_963978545.1). Classification (NCBI taxonomy): domain Eukaryota; kingdom Metazoa; phylum Arthropoda; class Arachnida; order Araneae; family Linyphiidae; genus Linyphia; species Linyphia triangularis. The sequence goes on from OZ021731.1 coordinate 66,595,502, forward strand.
TAAAGCAGGATTTATAGTATAAACGTTAACCTACATAAAGATATCTATGAAGATCTAACTCAAAGTCTTATAAGCTTAAACAAGAAAATATTATTTATATTTCAAGAAATGAAATTTTGCAAAACTTTTATTCAGATAAACACAACTTTTCTGTTCTATTACCATTGGATATGATATGTTTCATATTCTTAGGTTCAACAATTTTTTTCTCGTCTCAAGTGTTCAAGTAGAAAGAAGTGTAGAACACTGATTTCCCATTCCCCTTGTATCAAATAATAAATGAAAAATAGGATTCATAATAACAATTTATACCCCACTTCAAAACAAACCGAAACACCAGACATAAGAAATAAAACCCAGACAGTGCAGTTTAAAAGAAGAAAAAAAAATGTAATTTCCGAACACAGACGTAAATGTGGGTATGTTACAAAATATTTCGATGTATCATAGTGGATAAATGTTGTTAAGTCTAACCGTAGGCGTACATAGAAATTTGTGATTAAAAAAAAATGTAAAATGAAAATAGAAAGTAAAAAGAAAATATTTTTCCTTATAAAAGTAATCAATCGTGATTATAATACTTTATCAAAATTGTGTGTAATGTGTTTATAATATAGAGATGTGGATAACTGGTATTTTTTTTTTTATAAAATTCTATGAAATATATCGAAACCTTTCATTTTCTTGAATTCATTTTGTGTTATCGGAAAGTTTGATTAAACATACTTTTGATTACTAGTTTTCTTTTATGTGGATTTTTATTTTCGAAATACATTTAATCAAATGTACATACATTAAAATTCCTTGAATTGAATCTACAAAGATTGCATACAAAATTTTGATTTAAAAAAAAAAATCCTATTTAGAATGAGAATTAGTTATAATTTTATAGAATAATACCATTGAAAAAAATGAAACTATCATGACTAATGCAACATTACATGTATTATAGAGCTCGGTTTGAACCAGGTCATTGTGAGAATTTATTGCGTTTAGAAACACAAGTAATATTGTTTTGACATTGACAGTTTTACCGTTACTTTAGAAATAACTTTCAATTACTCATATGGTAATATGTAGGATAATAAAAGCAATATTTTCTGAAGAAAAAGGGGGAAGGGGGGAACGATTTTTTTTATTTTTTAACGTTTTGGAAATTCTTGACTTCCAAAACGTTGTTTAGAAAAAAATGTATGTCTGTGCCTATATGTGTACGAGGTCATCATAACTCCCAAACGAATTGACGTACAATGTTCAAATTTAGTGTACGCGTTAGTGCGGGCCATGGGCTCCAACGATTGTGATCAAAATCTCTATGGTAATACCTGTTAAGGTGTTTTAAACATTCCCGCCTCCGAAATTCCCGTAAAATGCCATAAATCTATAAAGCAAAAGTCTTTAGTACAGAGTTCTTTTCCTTTGAGCATTGCTCATCAACGACCCTTTTTCTTCTCCTCTGTTTCACTTACAAGAAAAGGTAATGTAAGAGGTATTGTAAAGTAGATCTCCGAATTCGCCAATTTGGCGGTGCTTTTTCCCCATGTAAGAATTATCGCCAAAAATATCACCGATCTGGCCATTTTTTCAAATGAGTGAAAATGTGAAAATGGTAATAACACTACTCCACGTCAAATTTAAATGTAATGATGAGTAATTTAAATGTAATGATGAGTGTAATTGAAAGCCGTGCGATGTCCCACTTCCCTAGTTTTTTATTTTTTCGACATATAGGATGAATGATTAAAATATATATATATATATATATATATATATATATATATATATATATATATATATATATATATATATATATATATATATTAAAACAACAATGACAGAAAATATAAAGAAATATTATTCCATTAAAAAAATCTTAGTTAATTTTATAATTTTAGGACTAATAAAAGAATTTAAACAAGAAACGAACGATAAGTATTTCCTACCGTAGAGTAAAATTGTTCAAATACCTAAAGCTGTGCTTCAGAATCGTACAAATGTAAAAATTGTGAAAACAAATTTGTTATTTAAATGAATGTTTTATTTATTTAGCTCTTTAATTGTCATGAACACATGAGTCCATGAATAAGATTTTGCTTTGTTTTCAAAAGTCAAACTTCATTATTCAAGTTTGAATATGATTTTATGAAATAAACAATTACTATATATTTCCCCTTTCGTTTCTGTAAAAGTATTTCCGTAGATGTAATTCAAAGAATTTTGCGAAACTGAAGAATGTGTGAATTATGTTTCTTTGTTATTTAAACATCAGTGACTTACTTTAAAGGTGAATTCCTAAGTTTATGTAAACAGTTCCTGTACTTTGTTTTAAAGAATTGAACGAGTTTATTTTAAAGACTAATTCGGACTTGGAAATACATATATTGCCACTAAAAGAATGGAATAGTTTTAATAAAGAATTTCAATGATGAAATATTTAATTGAAATTATTTTACTGGCATAAACATATTTTATAACAGAATGTAAATTTAATTTTCTTAATTTCAAACTGTAAGCTATCGTAATGTTTCAATTTTAGAAAAAATTTATTGGAAGAAAATGTTTAATAGTTTCAAAATAAACAATTATTTATTAATATAGCTACAATTCATATGTACTAGATAAATGCAGTTAAAATTTTTGTTTGTATTTAGTATTCTGTTTTCAAATTTCAAAAGAATTTGAATTTGATTTTTTTCTTGCAAAATTATCATTTATTGAAAATTTTCAATTACTAGCAACCATCCAAAAGTATATTATAAAAGGATATTCGAAATCTACGGTAAATGTATTGAAAATTGTCTAATTCCGTTTAATTTGTCCGTAAATGCATAAAATCTACACGAATGCACGAATAGGATAAAGCGCTTAACCCTTATATTTGGTTTTAGTTTTAGAAGATACTAATTACAAATATAACTTCAAAGCAATTATTTGCAGCTTCTTCGAAAAACTAACCACCAAAAATAACCTAATACATATTACAAAGCCTACATAATTTATTTTAGAAAATAATTGTTTTCCTCGTAAATTTTTCCGCTATTCAAGAATCTAAAAAAACACTCTTCATTTAACGCCAATAACATTTTATTCTTTACTTATCTCATTATCAATTTTTTTCTCAAATAATTTAACGCTTCATGAAGCTGAATTGCCAAAAGGTATTTTCGCCTCAAACTATGTACAACAAAAATATTTATCTATGTATATATCTTTAAACTTTGAAAAGTAAACTTAAAGTTTACCACGAACGTTAAAAAAAAAAAAAAATCCTAAAAATTTTACTTAAAGTTTCTGATTGTTTTGCATCGGGCATTTAAAAAAAAAATATATTTGTAAAATAAACTCACGATTTTGGGAAACTTTTTCTGATACACACCGCATCTGATTTCTTTTTGAAGGCAAACAGAATAGGATATTTTCGCTCCATTTATTAAAATATTCTGAAGATACGTGCTGGAGGGATTCCGATCGAAATTTGCGCTGAATAAATACGAGTTGATTTTTGTTTGCCTTTTCACCGAGCTGAAGATATATTCAGTGGATCTCCTCTACTGGATATTGTGAGTTCGTTTCGCTTGCTAGAACCAGAGATATTCCTCCGCGGAATCGGATTGACAAGTCAAAAAATAAGTTTCAGTTTCTGGAATTCAAGATTCGAGCCCCAAGGGACCTAACTGCACATGTTGTTGCGTTTCATAGGAGCAGCATTGCGGAAGGGGGGGTAAATGTCCTCTGTGATGACAAAACTGTCCAATTTTTGTTTGTGTAACTTGTCTTATCTACAACTATTTTGATCTATTAAATTTTTTTGTTGAACATTCTGTTTATAATTAACTCATATGTATAATTTAAACCGAGCAAGAACAGTACGATAGGGTTATGTATTAATAGACAAAGAACCAATTTTTGAAAATGTGCTGGAGATTTAAAAACCGAAATCCCACAAATTTCCCACAAGTTAATTTATGGATATTTAATGTGCCATTTCTAAGAAAGTATAAGAGATATCGAACTGAAACTTTTTATTGTGATAAGTCAAACATGTATATTACTTTTACATGTTTTTAATACATTTCTTAGTTGCTTAAAATAATTTTTTACTAAAACATTAAAAGGTACAAATATAAAAGACATAGTACTTACAAAAATCAAGTTGAAAACAAACACTCAACTTAATTCAGATGATATTTGTAACATATGTCTGTTATTTCTCATACTTCCAATATAGATATTGCAAACTGTTATTTATCACTGTACCCTGTTAAAAATTTGGATCCACCTTGCACTAAAAATTGGTTCCCATTTAGCTGCAACCAATATTCGGTGTTTAGTTTCACGATTTAATGTTGTTTACTGTCCAAGGTAGCACTATTAAATAGTAAAGTAGCAGATCTTAAATGTTGGTTGAAGCTAAACAGGAACCAGTTTTTGGTACAAGGTGGATCCAAATTTTTAACTGTTTAAACAACATAAAAACCGCTATTTATAGCCATAAAAATCTCAAAATCAAATTTTGTCGTGATTTCCTATTCCGCGATATCTTTGATAGAAAATTCTCCATTCTAACTATGAACTAAGGCTATGGAACATAGCACACTCTTCACTTACTCTCAAATATTAGACACTAATTTGAAAAAATTAATAGGATTGGACTAATTTATTCTGCGCTTTCTTATTTCATTTTTTTTTTTCTTTTCCAAAAATAAAAAAAAAAAAAAAAAAAAAAAAACACTCGCCAATTTGGCAAGTTGGTGATTTTTTTTACGATGATTGTTTTCAAAATATATCGCCAAGTTAATGAGATTAAAGACATTTTTGCTGACTTTCTCCGTATCAAGGTTCGACTGAGTAAATTATCTACGAAAGGAAGCTGGAATCAAAAGATAATATTTTTTTTAAGTGTATAAATTGAGATTTTTTAATTTTTATTTTTTTATTTTTATTTATTTCGGTTCACGTGGAGTGAAAATTTCCTTACTATAAGAGTTATACTGATCACTGACTTACTCTGTAACGCTGTAAGTAAACGAATGTTAACCAATCATTATTGGAACTCTTTCCTATTGCAAAATTATTTTAATCTGAGTAAATAAAATATACTTGGACGTGCATAACTCGGGGACGGATTAAACTTCAATTTTAAAATTTTGGTTATGGATTAGTGGTAGTCATGGGACCTATTAGATAAGGAATCAGGGAAAATTACAAAAATGACAAAAATAAATAAATAAACCTACGTTAGAGAAAATTGCATGCGATATATTTTAAAAGTAGCAGATTTTTAATGTTTATATTCCCCCATGTAATGGGATAAGATCAGCTACTAAGGTGTTTCACTACTAAAAATCAAATCACATAAATAAAATTAAAAAAAAAAAAAAAAAAAAAAAATAATAATAATAATAAAAAAAAATAAAAAAAAAATTTAAAAAAAAAAAAAAAAAAATTTAGAAAAAAAAAAAATTAAAAAAAAAAAAAAAATTAAAATAATAAAAAAAAAAAATTAAAAAAAATCACCTGCCATCTGTCTTTAAAATTGACCGAAATAAAACGCACTGAAAACTTGACTTACACCATTTCAAAAAAGCCATCTGACAAGGGAAATCAATGACTATATTCAGTCAACTTGATGATATTAATTTTCTGGTCTCATGTATTTGAAAAGCTGTTTATCTTTTACGTCGAATGGATGCAATATGATTGCGTGGATGCAATCTCTTTTATTTTACTGAAAGTTTATGCTAAATGTTTAAGGTTGATTATAACAGAATAGATTGAATAACATTGATATCATTAACATATAAATTTACTCTTTTAAATAGATGCCTCCAACTCAATTTTAAATTTGTTCTAATTCAGTCAATTTTAAAGGTAGATTGTTACATTAATATATATATATATATATATATATATATATATATATATATATATATATATATATATATATATATATATATATATAATTTTTGTTTTATTTGCATGCGCTGTAAAAGAATTAAATCCTATTTTTACAAACACTGCATTACATATGAAAATCGTATGATTGTTTTATAACTTTATTTTGAATATTTTTTCAATGTTTACTGACACATTATATTTAAGAGTTATACAAATAAACTCAGCAAAATTCTTTTTTGCCCGCCCTGTATAACTATATCCGTAAGGAATCTAGGAATGCCTGATTTTCTGACATTTCATTATTGCCCCTTTCAGCTTTATCAATACCTTATTAACATTTTTATATTTAGTTCACTCAATATCTCGCAAACTATTCACTGATCTTCCAATACAATTCATAACTATACGTAGAATCGGCTAAATTAAAGTTACCTATTACAAGGAGCAACTTTTAATTAAATACTGAAGAGGCTTGGGGAATTCCTTGGCCTTTCAGTAACGTTGCAAAGATATTGAAACTCTGTCGAGAGAATTGGAGCGATCTAATTTATTCAGTGATAGAAGTCTCCATAATTAGGTGTTCTTATAAATAATGTAGGAGTATTTAGAAAAGTTTGAAAGTCTTTTGTGCTTTATATTGAAAAGGAAAATTGTCCCGATATAGTCAAGAATCCAGACAGTTTGTATCACAGTGTGTCACAAAATGTCGTTTACCCTTTGATCTTTTTATTTATTAAAGGTAGGGTACTAGTGTAAATATTGCAGTAATTATCAAAATAAGGTAAGGAATCATAAAAAGATACTGCTTTTTTCATGGGTAATTTATTTTAAAAGTTTAATCCTTTTAAATTTCATACCCCTTTTATTGAAGAAAAATGTCAATTACGGGTGTTTTGGAGTCAAATCATATAAAATTAAAAAAAAAAAAAAAAAAAAAAAAAAACACTATTTTCAGAATAAATAAAAATAAAAAGCATTAATAAACATAACAATTGAAATAAAAAAAAATAATATAATGTAGTGTATTGTAGTGTAATGAAATGTAAAAGTAAAGTGTCTAATTTCATCTTTTTAAAATGGTATAAATCACGTTTTTCAATGCCTTCTGTTTCGGTTCATTTTAAAGTTAGTGTGATTTTTATTTTATGTTTGTTGGTTGTGTAGAACTTTCTTTCATTGTATTGAAACTACTTAAAAACTCGTATTGCCGATCAAACGGTGTAGTGGTTAGCGTGCTAGCTTCTAGACCGCGAGGTTGCGGGTTCGAGTCCCGTGTTAGGCATGGGTGTTTGTAAATGTATGTTGGCTTGTCTAATGACGAATGTTTCGGCGCATTATAGCCTTCGTATTGCTGACGGTGCCAGATAATCTGAAAACAACCAACTAAAAACTCGTATTATACCTCTGAAATTGAAATTGGATTTATATTTAGATGTTTTTTTGGTACAAATTCTTGTTGCCAATATGTGAATAGATGGCACCAAATAAACAATATTCGTTCATATCACTGAACAGGTGAGATATTTGTTACTATGTTACTAACTCGCCTGTCGTTAAATGATTGTATCTTCATTACTAATTAACAATTTCAATTGCATCAAAACCGACAAGTACTTTTAAAATCTACATTCATGAAAGTACTATTTTTTATCAAATAAAAACAACTGAAAAATCTGACAAGATGTACTGTAATTGAAGAATGTGTAGAAGTCTCGTTTTAGCGACTGTCCGTGTTACTTTCCAGATTTTTACATATAATTTTATTTATTTATTTATTTGTTTGTTTGTTTATTTTTTTATTTTATTTATTTATTTATTTATTTATTTATTTATTTATTTATTTATTTATTTATTTATTTATTTATTTATTTATTTATTTATTTATTTATTTATTTATTTATTTATTTATTTATTTATTTATTTATTTATTTATTTATTTATTTATTCATTCATTCATTCATTCATTCAGAAAAAATTATCTACAAGGGTGTCATTTGTAGAAACAACTATAAATGACATCCTTTGATCTGTTTTCACTCAACTGTTTTCAATTTCTGTTTTTCATTCTATCCTATCAAACAGCACAAAACTGTTTCGTTCGTTCAAAGATAGTTTTTGAAAAAAAATAACGATTTTTGTGAAAATGGTGGGAAACACAATTTTCAATCGTTCTTCTGCAATACTCCCAAAATACGTGCTAGAACTTTAGATTTGACACTCAAAATCCACGTAGAATAAATATGTTCGAAATTTATTTTATTTTCCCATCTTCGGGATCATTTCAAGTCGGATTGTATGCATGCTTCACCCCAAAAGGTCTGAAATATCGCCCTCATATCGGATCGACAAGAGGAAATGTATACTTTTCGGTCTCTTCCTTTAAAATGCCTCTTGGGAGTCGTAATACCGAATTCTAGTTCTGCTCAAAAGCGAAGTAGAAAGTATATAAAAAATAAGTAGAGTGTATTTTTTTCCAAGATGGGAGCTAACAAGACATTTTTCATTCAACTAAATCTCAGTTTCGTAGACTCTTATGAATGTCATGGCCGGCGTGAAGTAAAGTTATACATAGTTTTACTAATGTTAACTATGCATAAACATAAAGGGTCTTTTAGGAAAGAATGCTTGATTTTGAAATGCTACGACTCCGAAATAATGAGAGACAGAAAGAAGAGACACGTAGTATTTTGGATAGACAGTTATGGAATTTTAAATACGATGATTTGTAAAATTGATTTATGCTATTAAGTCTGAGGTTTGCTTATGGTTTACATATTTGGCTCATTTTTATTTGAACGGATTTGTCAATAAACAAAACTAGTGATAAGTGGTACTAAAAACTCGTCCGTATGACTTGAAAAACCACTGCATTCTGCAAAGGGGACATTTTAGGCTGCACTATCCAGCATGATATTTTTTCAGGAGAGAAACAATAAAATAATTTCACTATGTTCATATTTTGCAGCAATTCTTCGTCACATTTCAATGTTAAAACCAATTTTCCAAAACCGTGTTTTTCAAATATCGTACCAGTCTATCCAACATACCCCTTAATTCTTCATTTTTGTCTCTCACTGTTCTACATTTATGCCAATTCAAAGTTTAGGGATTCCTTTCCGAAATACCCTGTAACTAATAAGTATAACGACAAGTTCGATACATAAAATGTTGAAAAAGAATTCTAAAAAAATGTAATGAAACTTAGATGTGCATTCATAATTAATCAAAAATTTTCTTTGTGCCTGTTCGAAGTGTCTTGTTGACAATCTAAAAGTTGAGACGTCTTTTCATATCGAAATTGAATTTCATTGCCATTCAGAATTTGCTTAATTTTCAAGAAGACGTAATCTAATTACTCTTATAACCAATCTGTTGTTTGGAATCTTGAAAAGGAACGACGATCTGTTTTATTTTTCATTTTATTGTTGAATGGCAGAAATTGCAGAATGAACAAATTTGAGACGGACTTAAAATACAGCATTAGTTTATTTCAGATGAGCAGCAATTACAGTAATTGTTTATTCAGCAAATACATCATTAGTAGATTCTTCTCTTTCTTCATTCTTCTTTACTCGTTTCCAACAATTTTCATTTAAGCTTGTTACAATATTTAAAACATCAGAAGCAATTCGCATACAAGCTCACACTAGAGTTTCAAACTGTTACTGAATCGTTACGACTACACAGCAGCTATTCTAGGTTGGTAAGTAGCTTTTATGTGTTGTCATCTTTTATAGCTTGGCGAGTTGCTTTTTGTAGGATGTCATCTTGTCATCTTTTATAGGTTGGGGAGTTGCTTTTCTAGGTTGTCATTATAGATTGGTGAGCTGCTTTTACATATCGTCCTCTTTTATAGGTTGGTGAGTTGTTTTTATAGATTGTCATCTTTTATAAGTCGATGAGTTTCTTTTCTAGGTTGTCATTATTATAGATTGGGGAGCTGCTTTTATTGGTTGTTTAGTTGCTTTTATAAAATATAATCTTTTGTAGGTACGTTAGTTGCTTTTATAGAATGTAATCTGTTATAGATTGGTGAGCTGCTTTTTTAGGTTTTCATCTTTTATTGGTTAATGAGTTGCTTTTATAGGATCTCCTCTTTTATAAGATAGGGAGTTGCCACATTTTCCCCAAAGAATCTAAATACCCTAAACTGTCACTACTAATAAGCTTCTATTTGTGATATTATTTGCAATTTTTACTCTAATAAAGAGCGATATTTAAAAAATAATTTAAAAAGAAATAAAATTAGAATTTATAAAATGTTTACGTAACATAAAATTATTTAAAAATCGCATGTTTGATAGATACCAGCTTCCAATTTCAACGTTTTTTCCCAAAATAATTTCTAGGATTCTTATTTATTTCGATTTTTCTTTTACCTATAAAGTATACAAAATAGAATAGTGGGATGACACAGCTTTAAATTATCTTTCTGCTTCATTGAATTCACGATAAACAATTGATCGTAGTCTAATGTTCCTGATTTGTATGCGTTACATTGTAGTGAGATGATTTATCAAAGGCTTCATTAGTAAATACGCCTATTTCTTGCCATTATAACGTACAAATACTATAAACGTGTTTCCATAATGCCCAAGCATTATGAAAATAGATAGTGGAGTGCATCAAAATGACTTGAAAACCACAATAAACAACAGAGATCATTTGACAGAAAACAGATCTATTTATTAACACTCAATACAGTACTAGCAATACAAGTCTTATTTCTATCACGATATTCATTAAGTTCGTTATAAACGTTTAAATTTCTAAAAACCATTAAGAAAAGTAAGGTTGAAATCCAGAAATATTTAGTTATATGAATGTCTGACTGAAGGGGAAAAAAGCAAAGTGTAAAAAACTTAAGTAGGAGCTGGTTGCAGAGCATCGGAGCTTCCAGTGGATGTGTGAGGAATGGGCTAAGCAAAATTAATAGGCTGGGGATTCATTTACTCCCCAAGTATTGTCCTTAGAAGTATTGTCTCAGAATCTCCGAGAGATAGCCACCTCAGATCAAGATCAAGGACTCCGGCCAATTCTCTCCAGGCAGGTCACGGTTCCCGATGGTCAAACAGGCAATCAAACCGTCCTGATAAAGATGGTGGTTCCCCTCTTCCTGCGTCGTCTGCTTATATGCTCCTTGAAAATCTGTCCTACAAATGGTCCTACAAGTCATTAAACTCTCATTCGCTGGGAATCCATCAACGTGTGAATGTTATTAATTGGTTGTATGCAACAGCAGTCAGCATTGGCTCAAATACAGCCGTGCGAAAATCCTAGCCCTCGGGTATGCAAATTTGTGTATATAGTAAATATTTAGAAAGTGGATGTGTAGGCATATTTTGAGAAATCGCATTTAAAAGAATTTGAACAAAGCTTTGAATCACGTTAAAAAGTCTAATAATTTCTGTGAAAAATGTGTCAAACTATGTCGTTCTTTCCTCTTGGCACATTAGCTATGCCATCAATTAACCCTTAGCTTTATGTTCTAATTAGCTGAATACCCATGCTTCTCCACAAAATTTTAACATGTGCAATATTTAATCTAGCTGTAAGGCCTCGTGTTGCGGAAATCCGTCATTGGTGTATAGGTCCCAATTTTTGGCTCTTCGCTCGCTGGAAGGTTCATCGCTACGCAAAATCGAGCTCGCTTCATTCGCTGAAAAGTTCATTGACACATAAACACAGGCTTACTTCATTCGTTGAAAGGTTCATTGTTATGCTAGCATAGGCTCGCTTCGCTCTCTGGAAGGTTTCGTTGCTGCGTAAGCATAAGCTCCCTTCACTCACTAAAATATAATTGCTACGTAAAGCCTTAATATTGGAAGCCTCTCCCTTGTCAAGACAAAAAAAAAATCTCCCTTAATAAAACACCCCTTTAAGATTATTTTAACACGTGCTTGTGGAAAGCAAAATTAGAGACCAAAACTACTTATGTTGAAACTTTCAGAACTTTAGGTCTATTAGAAGTCGCTTTTGGGAAAAAATTAATTAAAAACAAATTATAATTTTAACATTCTTTTTGTCACTCCAATTAGAAGGCCAAAACTACTTGTGTTGAAAATTTCAGAACTGTAGCCCAATTACAAATCGTTTTGTAAGATATTTGTTAATTAATTAAAAAAACAATTAAAAAACAAACAAAACAAAATTTTAAAATTCTGTTTTCCGAAAATTCAATCACAAGGCTACAACCATTTATGCTGAAAATTTCAAAGCTATAGTCCTATTTGAAATCGTTTTGTAAAAAAAATTTGTTAATTAATTAAGAAAATTAATTAAAAAAAATAATCAAAATTTTAAAATTCTGTTTCTTAAAACTACAATTAAAAGGCTAAAACTACTTGTGTTGAAAATTTCGGAGATGTATCTCTGTTTGAAGTCATTTTGTAAAAAAAAAAATTAATTAAAAAAATAATTAAAAAATAACTAATTAAAACGTTAACAGTCTGTTTGACATGTATACAATTACAAGCCAAAACTACTTATGCTGAAAATTTCAGAGCTCTGCTCCAATTTTAAGTAGGTTTCTATAGATCCACAGACAAACAGACAGACAGACACACAACTTGTTTTATTATGATAGATGTGTTAATCCTTAGCTTAATGTGTTAAAACTTAGCTTTATTTTTAAAAAAAAGTTGACCTCATCTATTTTTATCCTTTAGCCTTCATATAGAAAATATCTCGTAAGAATGAGTTTCTACTTTTAACTAAAATGAAAGTTCTGACCAGAAGTTTTAGAAACAGTGACCGAAAGTTTAAAGATAAACTATATTGCAAAATTTCAAACAGAAGTGCTTCAAATATTTCTTGGAAGACTATTTTAAAGTTGCATTTTCCACAATGTAAAAATAAATATGGCAAAAATAAAACTCCTCCAAGTATCAGTGACTGACAAAAAAGTAATTTCTTTCCACTTTGCTGCTGGTAAATCGTTCTAGAAAAATAAAGAAATCCCTTTTACCGTGTATGCCACTGAAAAAAAAATATATATATATTGTAAGATCTTAGTCAGCTTTCAAATTAGTGTAATTGGACCTTGTAAAGAATAATGAACTTAAAAACAATCAGACATCTTGAGAGGCTTTTACAAGAAAGTGCAAAGGTGTACTTCTTTTAATCTCATATGAGAGAAAAAAATTAAACTCTTTTAAAACGTGTTTCAAAAAACTATCAGACTTCATTATTTTTACATAGAACTGAAATAATAATTTTTACAACAATATTTCTTATCCAGCTAAGTAAGCCTTTCTGAGTATTTTAAGCATTCTTTGAGAAATATATATATATATTTTTTTAATTTATTGCATTTTAATTAATTTTTGAGTAATGATTTAGATTTTGATATTTTTGATGCATCTTAAATACTTTTGAGTAGGTATGCATTATTAGTATATTATCATGACTTCAATTGTAATAAATTGTTTCATTAAAAAAGTGTTGTTTTTGTCGAAATAATAAGCCGTTTATCATATTATCAAAATGTAAAGCAAATTATTAAAGTATTTTGATTCGACGGTCAAAGGAGTACGATACAGTTATGAAGAGGAACTTATGTAAACATAATTATAATAAAGTCTAAGCTCAATAAAGAAAATTCTGTATTTTCATTTTTCTCCCTTAATTTACATAAGATTAATAATACTCTAATAAATAATTAATCGTTCATATTTATAACAATGCGTTACACTGACTGCATAATCAAGACAACAATACATTGGTAAGTACAATTCATGATTTAAGAAGTACATTATTAGCTTTCATATATTTCCGAGGCCAAATGTATCAGTGTTGAGTTTAAAATGCACATCACTTTGTTACATTGTCATTGTTATATTTGGATTGCAGATGAACTATTGTTGGCTTTTTACTTTTGTTGAGTTCTTGCTTTTGATAGAACAGCTTTTAAAGTACTTTCGTTTGAAAAGTAATATTATATTTATAATTTTTTTTTAAATCTTCTGAGTGTTGAAAGATGGCTTTCCAGGTATTCTCATGGATATTACAGGAACTTGTAACTTTACTGCATTTTTTACTTATTATTTCTTATAATTCGGTTTCGTAGGAAAATTGCTGCTATGTTAAGCTCCCGTTTACTCTAAATTATATTAAATGGAATAATATTTTATGTTTGTAATTGGTTTGAAATATTTAACTGGAAGTTCAAGTTTAGTAATATTCAGCATTACATTTTTTATATATTTTATGTGCAATAAAAATCACAACTTATAAGTTCATTTATGTCCATATTAAGTCATAATTAGTCATTATTTTAATTAACTAATTAAATATCAATTACAAAAAATTATCTATATAAAAATGTGTCATTTTTAATACTAATATACAGTATGAAATTCTGAATGTCTAACTTAAAAATTAAATAAACATATTTAAAACATTTATGTATACCCGGTGTTTTTTCAATAGATATCTTAATAATTTCAGATTATCAGGGATATGCTTCATTCCAAAGTTTTGGGATTACGGATGAAAAATTGGAAAAAAAAGGGGAATTTAATTTTGTCGACGTTAAACAACTGTATAAAATGTGACATGAGCAAGTTGGAAATTTGTTTTGAAAAGATTCCCTTCTCATTGTTCACCTTTCCATCGCAGATAAAGTAAAAAGAACACGGCGAATTTCTCGAGGCACTTCTCTTGAGTTAAATTGCTTCCTTACATTGACACATGTTAAAACCATTTTAAATAATCAAACATCACATTAAAAACATTTAATAAAATTATCGGTTCAGCATTTACAATCTCCATTTTTTCCAATGTAACAAAAGATATTTTTCCCCTCTAATTCTAATGCTTTTATATTAAGTGAACAAAACGAAAGAAATTAAATTTTATTTAATTATTGCGGGATAACACTAGCTTTCAACATGTGAAAAACAGATTTCTATAAATAGAAAACGTTTCTTTTAAAGAACAACAAAAAAAAAAAAAAAAAAAAAAAAAAGACCCTTTCATATGAGTTGTTCCTAATCATTAATTCGGTTAAAATAGCAAAGAGGAAATGTTTCAAAGAAATTTCCTTTTCAAAGGCTGATGTATTAAATTAAATTCTTAACTCTTTAAATTTAAATTAAAGATACAGAAAACGAGTGTTTTTTTTTTTTTTTTTTTTTTTTTTTTTTTTTTGTGAAGTTATGAGATGAACTTTTTATACTTTTACTGTGATTGCTTTTGTTTCGTTACTAACTGAAGGTTATTAAAACAAATCTGGTAAAAAAGAAAATTACACTGGTATACAATTTCAAACTTTTAATCTTGTTTACTCTTTTCATTCTGACCAAAACTATTTTCGGCTTTGGGAGAAATAAAATTCTGAAAAGAGAATAAAATGAATTATTTGTACATCAATTTGCTCTATCTGTTTAATTTATGATATATTCTGCTTTGTTCCAAAAATGTAACTGAATTTCAGAAAAATAATCGTTTTTTCAATGATATTGTGACTTTGCAGTACTGTCAGTGTAGGATTGAATTTATCTGAAAATATTTATCGCACACTACTAGAAGAAATGCATTAAATATTATACTTTTCAATATAGTCTCCTTTAAACCTAATTAACTGCAATTATAGAAATTCAAAATTTCCTTTAGATTTTATACCTAATTATTTGATGACGTTTCTTTAAAAAATTGTGAACTATCCAGCGTATTATTTCCTATGTTTTATAAACAAACAAAAACTAAACTAAAATAAACTAAACTAAACTATAAAATAAACTAAACTAAAATAAACTAAACTAAATTAATCTAAAATAAACTATAAAATAAACTAAACTAAAATAAAATAAACTAAAATAAAATAAACTAAAATAAAATAAAATAAAATAAACTAAAATAAAATAAAATAAAATAAACTAAACTAAAATAAACTATAAAATAAAATAAACTAAACCATAAAATAAACTAAACTAAAATATAAAATAAACTAAACTAAAATAAACTAAACTAAACTAAATTAAACTAAAATAAACTATAAAATAAACTAAACTAAAATAAACTAAAATAAAATAAAATAAACTAAAATAAAATAAACTAAACTAAAATAAACTAAACTAAACTAAAATAAACTAAACTAAAATAAACTATAAAATAAACTATAAAATAAAATAAAATAAACTATAAAATAAAATAAAATAAACTATAAAATAAAATAAAATAAACTATAAAATAAAATAAAATAAACTATAAAATAAAATAAAATAAACTATAAAATAAAATAAAATAAACTATAAAATAAAATAAATAAACTACAAAGGCTTGAATAACTTTTATGAATCCAGAACTAATATAATCATACAGATTATATATATTCTTAATGGGAAAAAATTAGAAAATAAGTATAATTATCTTAGTCATCAATTGAAACTATTTTTTTAGTGAATAATTGTTTTAATTTGGAGTCTTTAAAAGTGAATAAAAAACCTCTTTCTCAAAGCTATATATATATCCCCGGAAATTAAATATTATTAACTCCATTATTAATTTCCTTATTGCCACCGTGTTAGTGACAAAAACGCTGCTTTTATTTACCTTAGAAACGAATAAGCAATATCAAATTTCCATTCTACTAAGTATGCCTTTCATAAAATGTATTTAGTTTATAATCATTAGCATTTATGGTTTTCAGAATGGCTGGTTTTGCTTTTAAATAATCACATAATTACTTAATTATTTACGCATAATTACTTAATTACTTTGCGCATAATTACGTTATTTATTTAAGTTTAATCTCGCAATTATAGTAAATTAAGTTATCCACGTAATGCGTCAGTTAAATTAATTTCTTTGAACTTTTAGTAAATATGGCTACTGTATTAAATTAATACATCAAAGGAAATAAATCTTAAGTTAGAGATATTTTTAATGAAATTGATTTGTAAAAGTCAATATATTCCATAGTTAAATCTTCGTAAGTCTAGAAGAAACATTTTTTAAAGGACTTTCATGTATAAACCTAATTTTTATAGAGAAGCAATTCGTTTCTATGTATATGATAAAGTTGAGGATGTCTTAGTGCTCTCCCGTAGATCTAATGTTTCATTTCTTGCCCCACAATATATGCTGAAATATTCGTTCAAAGCACGTGAAATATTTTAATAGATATACAACAACAATAATCAATAATTAATTTTCAACACCACAATGTGAAGATAAAATAACATTTCGTTATTGTTATTTGTAACAAGTTTGTTGTTGTGTTATTATTACAGTTATTTTAGTTGTTAATTTTGTTAGTGTTTTTATTATTAATTTTAAAATGTTTATATTACTATTGTTACTATTAATATTATTATAAATACTTTTTTTATTGTTATTATTGTTATTATAAATACTTTTGTTATTGTTATTATTGTTATTCTAAATACTATTGTTATTGTTATTATTATTGTTTTTATTATTATTACTATTGTTATCATTATAAATACTATCGTTTTTGTTATTATTATTATTATTATTATTAGTATTATTATTAGTATTATTACTATTGTTATCATTATTATTATTATTATTACTATTGTTATCATTAGAAATACTATTGTTTTTGATATTATTATTATTATTATTATTACTATTATTATTATTATTAACATAATTATTATTATATTATTATTATTATTAATTATATTATTATTATTATTTATTATAATAATAATAATAATAATTATTATTATTATTATTATTAATTATATTATTATTATTATTAATTATATTATTATTATTATTAATTATATTATTATTATTATTTATTATATTAATAATAATAATAATAATAATAATAATAATTATTATTATTATTACTATTATTATTATTATTATTACTATTATTATTATTATCATTGTCACCATTATTATCATCATTATCATCATAATCATTATTATTAGTATTATTAGCATTAGTATTAGTATTAATAGTATTGGTATTATTATTATTAATTGTTTTTAAAGTTTTATAAGAAAATTCATATAATCTTTTTAAAGTTCTTTAAAATTTTGTTAATGAGCTAAAAAAACTAAAAACTCGTATGTTTTGAAACAATATACTTCGGCCTAAAGTATTAAGTATTAGGTCAAGTGTGGTGTCTTTTCATGGAGTAAGAGTGCTTCTTATATCCACTTAAAATATCTACAAGATAGGAGATATTTTTATGTATAATTAGAAAAGGGTAACAAAAAGAGATGTTATATTACACCGACTGATTATTGCTGAACAATAAAAAATATCATTAAGATGGATAAAATAAAAATTAAGAAAAAAATAATTAAGTATCCATTAAATGTATTTTCTTACTAATTTTACGTGACTCACAATTGTGAGAAATTGCGAATTTGAAGTATAACAGGTGACCATTAGATGAGAATGTTATTAAAAAAAACTATCAATGGGGATGGTATAAACTTTGCTTTTATATATTAGTACATGGAATCCATAATGATACTGATCCCGTTTACAATAGTTCTTTCAAAGGAAATATGCCCAGCATTCGCATCCTGAATGAGAGAAAATCCCGAAAACTTCCACTGAAATTGACGCAAATTCAGCTTTCGCATTAGAATGACTTAGAAAATGTGTTTTGGTACGAAACATGCTTTACAACGAAAAGCCCTTTGCTTGGGAATAGAAAAAGAAGCTGAAAATTCACTACTATTCTGAATACATTTATTGTCTTTCAATTCTTAATACAGGGTTCCCAAACAATCCTTAACAGAAATAAAGTTTTATTTAGCCCGTACGTAAAAGAATAGAAAGGTTTTTTACTAAAAGATTACAATGTACGTTACCGAACATTTAGATAACCACATTTTCAAGGTATTTGCCATTCACCTTCAATGAGTCTTCGCAAACTGACGGCAAAACTTGTCGCCGCCTTCATAAGAACGTCTGTTGGGATGGACAACATTTCACATTTAAAGCTCATTTTCAGGTCCGACAAAGTCGTAGGAGTCTTCTATGTCCATGCCCCTCAAGTGACGACACAAATAAAAAATTCAAAGGGTTCAGGTCTGAGTAAGGATGTCACTTTAAGTCCACTGATCTTAAACTATAACTTCTGGATTTCTTATACGCTGTTTCTGCTTGGCAAGCAGATGAAGCCAATTGAATGCTTCCCTCTCCCCCCCCCCCCCTATGCTGTGTAATAGACTGCCCCCCCAGTTAACCCCATTCTAACTAGTTTTGGGGGAAGCTGCTAATATAGATCTCAATGATGATCGTTGAGCCTTCTTCGGCATCAAATCAATAACCAAGCTTGCACTATCCAGGAGTTGTAGTAATAGATCAGTGTTTAAGCCTCCATAGTGCTTTGGGTAATCATACTTCAATGTATGTTTTGTAGCGGTGATTCTCTATATCTCTTAGCGGCAGATGCTCTTTATTTAGCATTTATATTCGTTCTTTTCTTTGGCAGCATATTAACAAATGATGAAATGATTTGAGATGTTTTCAGTGAATTTCAATTATCTTCGCCGAATCTACGATTGCGGCTACAAGTGATGAAGATAAATTAAGTCTAAATAAACCGTTTGTTATGCTAGGTTCTTTGTATATATTGAGTGACTCTCATCAAATGAAGTTACATTCATAGTTTAAGGTAGTAGTCTGGTAACTTGGGTTCAAAAAAATCGAAATATTTTTTTTTTGCTTAATTTGAAAGTACAATGTCTTGAGAATATACTGTGAAAATTTCAGACAGAAATTCGAAATATTTTGGGAGTTATAACGAGTTTCCTAGAGCGCCTCGGAGTCCAACCTTTAAGATCGACCGGCAGCTGCAACTGCTTGGACCCTTATATTGTTTGCGCGCATTTTTTATACCTGGGTTGACTCTGTTATTCTATTATATATATTTATATATATATATATTTATGTATATATAATATACATTTATTTTAAAGTATATTTAAGTTAAAATTCACAGTACTCTGTTAGTATTTGATCGTACGTTGACACGTAAGCATCTAAGATGCTTTAACGCGTTTTTCTCAAAACATTGTTTTTCTGGTCGGCCCGGGTCCTAACTTTTTCTCTACTGAACCGATTGCTTTCAAATTTTAACACGCTGTTCTACACACTTATAGTTCTCGTCGGTACTAACGAGAATTTTTTTCACCCCTAACTTTTTATTTTATAACCCTTTCTTTGCTAAAATAAAAGGACTTTTTTTTTTCAAAGTCCGCCATTTTGTTATTTACCCTTGAAATTTAACTTCAGTAGTTCCGACCAGAATGACATGTCTGTAGATTAAGAATAATCAAGAATATTTGATTTCAGATAACATCAAGAGCCAAAATCACCCGGGCCAACAACGTGCATTTTTTTTGAGGTTCCAACTTCGAGTGACAATAATAATAGTAATAAACTATTAAATTTTTTCAAATAAATTTTTTTTTATATTTTCAATATGTAAATAAAAACACTCTAAATATTCAAGATAATTCATTTTTATTTTCCTATAAAAAACCACCCTCCAAAGAAGTCATGAAAATAGGCATAAGTTACCAGACTACTGCCTTAAATCAATCCACCTAGAAAAATGTGACCATTTAAAATTTTGTGAGCGTACTATGATTTATAAACTTATTTTAGAGAATCATTAAAGGTTCTATGTTAAATAGTTTTGACTTTCCAATTTCAGTAATATATTCATCAATAAATGCAAATCCATTGCATAGGTGAGATACTTTCTTCAACTGCAGTTACAGTAGCAACAGTAACAACAAGTTATTCCAATGTATGCCTGTAATGTTCACATCATCTTAGAATTATTGATCAGTTCGTGACTAGAAGCAAACAGTCTTTTAACATGCAGTCAATGCCTTTATTGAGTTTAATTGGAAGTTAGGGGGGGTCATGGATGTTTAACACACGTCTTTAACGTTTAGAAAGAGACAATCGAATGAATGTAGAATCGTCGAGCGAGCACTGTAAACTATCATTGTATTGAACCGGGGAAATTGAGCTGAACTTAGCGGAAATTAAAATTCCAAGGGCGTTTGAAACTATAAAATCGTCTCCCAACGATGAACAATATTGAATATTAATCATGGAACTCAGTCTTGGAGAAAATGCTGACATAACAAATCTCACATGAATAGGTTGTCGAAAACGTGGTAAGTTATTCAATGAAACCATGGAAGGATTAAAAATAGGGTACGTGCTTTGAAAGGGAACATTGAATGAAGAGAAGATTCTAAAATCAGATGTTATAATCGATTTTTATCACACAGCTACAAAGATCAAAAGACATTTTCTCGAGTACTACTAAGTGCACCGTGATAATTTTTTTATGGATATATAAATGACAGTGCGCCTTTTTCTTGAGTATGTGCGTTTCTATTTTTTTGGAACAGTATTCGTGAATGAGACTGTGACAACTGAGCGATACAGACAAGTAGTTGAGAATGATCTCATTCATGTTGTTCAAGGTGGCTGTGGTCTAGACTTTCTATAGCGATGGTTTATGTGCCATGGAGGACGTTCGCATCGAACACGTGCCACCCATATTTTGCTTGAAAATTTTTAAGATAATGCCATTGCACTTGATTGATCGAGCGCGCTGTTGCAATGAACGAAGCCATGCATCTGTTATAGTAAATTGGAAGCTGATCACCAACAACAATTTATCCGGAGAAATTCCGATTCTGTGTAACACAGAACTGATGTATGTCCCACAACGGGTCCCAAGGAACACGGGGCCACGCTGCTAGTTGTTTATAAAGTCACTAAGTTGTATATTAAAGTATTTATTTAAAAAAAAATTAAATCAATGAGATTCAAATAAATTCAGATCCATACCGAGAATTGTTGAAGCATTAAAATTAACTTGGAAGAGGAAAAACTATTTTAACTATAGTAAAAAGTGCAAATATGTACAAAAAGTAAAATCATTAACGTAAATGGACAATGTCATTCCAATATGGTAGCTAATGATCAAAATCCATCGTTTCATAGTATTAAAAAAAGGTTCACTATATTCAAGAAATTTATCTGTATATTTTTTACAGTTTAAATAAGAAATAATAAGGGCTTAGCTCTTATTAGTTTCATACATGAATAGTTTCCTTAATTACTTGGAAAACTATTTCTTACGCTTGGATACGATTCTTAATCATTTAGATTTATGTTCTTTATTTCAAATTAGGATATTGAATCTGCCGATAAAAGTAGTTCTTGTTAACGGAGAAAAGATTTTTCTAAAAGTAATTTCAGGCGTACAATTTGAAGTGATATTTATTAAAAATAGGATTTTCTTTTGTCATGTCTCATAATAAACAGTCGCTAATTAATAAAAACCTTATATTCTTTTAAGAAAAAAAAAATGCTAAAAAATTAACTAAAAACGCCAATTTCTTCGACTCGTTATAGTTAATTAAAATCTCCGATTATATTTTAAAGATTTTGAAATAAATTAAAAAAAAAAGAAATAACCGCATACAATTTTTATACAACTAGATTGCCTTTATTATAGTTAATTATTTTTATTTAGACGGTTATTATTATTTTACAAAATGTTATCTAAGATCACAGGTAGAATAGTGGTATTGGAAGGGGTTCTGGGAAGATTGGCCCGTCCATGCCGAATTTCGAGCATCGTTCCAAAATACTCGATATCCTTAAAAATAATCAAGTCAAAACCATCACAAAACACATCTTTTACCCGTCGGTCTTTTTTTATAACACTATATTTCAATTTTAAAACTCTGCTTCAATATTTCAAAACTGTCAGCCTGTTTTATCCAGAACTGGGGAGGGGGTTGGCCAAGATCTTTAGCAACAGCCAGTCTACAAAGGTCCACATCGAGATTGGTCAACGGATTTGTGCTACTGGGAACATACATCGGTAAGAATAAGAATTCGCAATTCTTCAATCTGTTTCATATTTTGTCTTTAAAATTTTGCTTATGGCAAATATTATGTCTGTTACGGCTAAAGACCGAAATTCGTGAATGTCCGACATTGACCAATCCTCTCGCACATTAATCAAAGTTGAAAGGTCTTAAGCAAAGATGTTTAAGAAAAGAAGCAAAATATTATTTTGACATTTTGGCGGATTTTTTTTTTTTTTTTTGCTCATGTAAAGATTATTGTTAAATTTTACTGCAATGGCCAATATTATGTAGTGCAATTGAAAGTTGTGCGATGTTCCACATCCCTAGTATGCGTTTTTTTTTTTTTTTTTTTTTTTTTTTTTTTTTTTTTTTTTAATGTGACAAAGTATTATCTTACTACAGATTCGATTTTTCTGAAAAGGTTCAAGTCTCGTAAGACGTTCCCAGTTTAATGTGTATTTGATGCCAAATTTTCAAAAAAGCATCATCCATGTAAGAACCCCAGTAGCACCAAACCGCTGGCCAATATCGGTTTGACACTAGCCAATCTCGATGTGGACCGTTGTATACTAGCCGTTACTACGGTTCTTGGCCATTCTCACCCAGTACTGGGTAAAATATACTAGTAGTTTCTAAAAAAACTGGATCAGAAGATTGTAACGTAGCGAGCATAGGCTCCTTAATAGGAGTTCCTCTTAACTTGTTTTCATCCTCTCATTAAACAGATTAATGTTGCACAAATTGTCTGTATATAGTTGTAAATAGTGACGTATTATTTTAAAATTCTATTGTAATTTATTTTATCTTATTTTATTTATTAAAAACGATAATACAGGTTAGAAAAAGGTGGCAACACCTAAAGCAATCGGGATATTTCGAGATATTTCTTTTTTTCGACGAATTGGCTGGATATTTCGAGAAGGTTCTCACGCGCCTGTATAAATTCGACCGCAGCTAAAATCGATGGACAGTTTGACTTTGGAACTCGATGAAAGCTGAGCGCTTTGAGTGTGCCTGACATGAATTGTCGCCGAATTCGGAGTTGTTTTTATTGAAGCTTGTGTTGAAGCTTGATAGTGATTGCACTGTTCTTCGAATAATTTTTGTGATATCTTGAAGAGAGAATAAATAGTTTTTATCTAGTAAAAATTGCGCCATTATTGCCTCTACGGAAAACTCACAACACTATTTAAAATAGTCTCATTATGAAACTTCTTCAAACTAACTTAGGATAAAAACAGTTACTTCAAGGAGATTTGCAAGCACAAATCACGTATTTTTAACTAAATCTTTAATGTACACTTTTTCAAGAACATATAAACTAATTTTTGTTACCTTTTTCTTCCCCACTGAATAAATTTTAAATCATTTACTTTATTAATTCAACTTCGTATAATTGTTGATAAATTACTGAAACCATTCCCAAAAAAATGAAGGTTTTATGTTTAATTTCCACTACTCACCAGTATACTCACCAACGTGCCATTTAAATATACAAAATATGTTTAAAATGAGTTTTCCATCGCAACATTTCCTATTGCCCCACTTGTATACCTAACACCCCTAGTGATAGTTGCGTTATGAAGCCATTTAGCCATCACTAACACCACCATAAATTCTGTAGCTTTTAATGGCTACGAAAGGTTATAGAAACATCAAGACTGGTAGCTTATTGATGTCAGTCTTTCAAATGCGTTCGAATACCTAATGGAAATTAATGGAACGCAAATAATCAATATAATATTCAATAAGGCGTGGGCAAGACCTTTCAGATCTTAAAAGGATGAAAATTTTAATACACACTATGAATGAATATTTATTCAGGATGGTACTTACATTATTCATTTCGTAATATTTCTTAAGTCCTTTCATAATATTATTCATTATACTCAAATCCTGTTTCATATAGTCATTCATGCAACAGAAAATAACAAACTGAAAATAAATTACTCCATCTTATTTAAAAAATAACCTGAGTCAAGAAATTCTGTTCGGTTCGTTTGGAAATATAATTACAGAATTGATGTTTAAATAAATAGAATTGATATTTAGATACAACAGAATTGATGTTTACATAAATAGAATTGATATTTAGATACAACAGAATTGATGTTTGAATAAACAGAGGACAACTCCGTTACCATAACTTGTATAGATGATATAACTGGTAATGAAAATTTATTTGCTCGTTTGAATTGAAATATTATAAGTAATATGCATGATGACGTTACACACCACAGCTCAACAAAAGTGACCAATTATAATTAAATTTTAAGTGGTACAAGACACTAAATTTGTAATGTTTTAAAATGTTTGTTTGTGGTTTTAAATAATAATACTTAATACGTATCTGAATAATACATATCTGAGTTGAAAGAAATCAAAAGTTAAACTCTGCCTAACCTATAGTTTTTAGTATTAAATAATTTGCACCACGACATTTGCTTCTTGACCATGTCATTCCAAACTTATATGTATAGTTTTTTTTGTGTGATGATATAGCTACCTAACTCTAGAACTCTCAACTATAGAATTGTTTATAATAAATGTGTGTCAAAGTTTTGACCAATATCTTTAAAAATATTTCTTCAGTGCGTCTTTTTAATCATGAAAATATGAGATTAAAAAAAAAACAAAAAAAAATTAAAAAGTGATAAAATTTTATTTGAAGCTTTGGAGTTAATTTTTTTTCTACAAAAAAAAAAATGCTAATGGTGATTAAGTAAAGTTAAAAAGACAATGTGTTTTATGGAGCTTTGTGAGTTATTTAATATAAG
This sequence comes from Linyphia triangularis, assembly GCA_963978545.1. Lineage (NCBI taxonomy): Eukaryota > Metazoa > Arthropoda > Arachnida > Araneae > Linyphiidae > Linyphia > Linyphia triangularis. The sequence continues at coordinate 66,621,028 of OZ021731.1, forward strand.
AAAACTACAAATTGAAAAATAAGTTTTGGATTTATACCAAAATAAAAATAGTCAAAATTTTACAAAAAAAAAAAAAAAAAACACAAAAAAAACACTGCTTTATTGTAAATCTAATTACAATATTCAAAACACATGTACTCCAAAAAAATTTCGAACGATCCTTTTACAAAAGGGAATTTTTTATTTTTTTGTTCAAAGACAATTTCAAATGATATCTGAAAGCGTTTTGATGCCAATAGAATAAAACAAATTGTGAAGTCAAAAATTTGCTAATTGCTCTGAAATAATCTTCCATAACGTCAATTGTGTAAAATAATAATAACATATTGGAAATAAATTATTCCTTCTTATTTAAAAATAGGACCTGAGTAAAACTATACTGCTCGTTTCTAAATACAATAAATACCGATTAAAATTGTGTAATAAAATTACATTTTAATTTCATAATATTTGGCCCAAACGCTTTGAAAAGAAATCTCTAAAATATCTAACTGGTAGTTCTTGAGTACGAATTTGTACGTATTCCAAATAAGTATATTTTTCAGTTCGAATTGTGGTTTTAAGTTCTTAAACTAACACGTTTTGTGAAGTTTGTCAACTAGAACAATAACAATATTGTTTATCAAATCACTTGCCCACATACAAATTCAATAGTCAATTACTATAATTGTGAACGTAATACCCTTACCTATTTAAAAATGCTGATAATTAAATGTGTGATATGTTAAATACAGATATAATTATAAGTATTTTTAACTGCATCGATTTTTTTTAAATATTTATAGGGAAGGAGAGGATTGTTTTTCTCTGCTTCTATTTAGAACATTAACTCCAAAATCTTCATCTTCGAAATTCCCGTTGAAATTCGAAAAAAAGGTATAAAAAGTTTGAAAAACGAACATCTTTAACAAAGGATTATCTTCTTTTGAGCATTGCCCATCAACGACTGTATCGTCTCTGTTTCACTTACCCTAAAGGATAATGTAATAATTGTCGAAAAACATATCGCCAATTTCACCATTTTTTCGAGGGGAAGGGGGGGGGGGGGTGACCAATTTTATAACTGTCGTCATAGTGACAACTTTTATTTTTAAATTACTGACAATATGAAAACGGTAAATAACACAAGTGTATACGTCAAATTTAAATGAAGTGATAGTGTAATTGAAAGTTGTGCAATGTTCCACACCACCTTTAGTCTTTTTTTTTATGCCAAGCCACAAAGTAGTTTTCTGGTTTATATCCAACGGCAGCTTGAAGAGGTGATTTTATCTGCTTTATATTTATTTCCCTTTTAACTGTATGGTCTCATAGGTATAATGAGGGAACTAGTCACTCCTTATATTTAGAAAAAAGATACACAAACACGGTGAACATTTCCCGTCTTAAGGCAGATATGGTTTTTCGTCGTAAACATATCAAATTCATTTCTCCGGAGGATCGCTTTTTATAGATATAAAGAAAGAAAATGTTTCGTTTAAAAATGTATCGCTAGAGTTAAAGCTATCCCATAAATATTTTCATCCCTGAAGTTCTAACTAATAATAAGATTTTTCTTCCCTTATTAAAACCAAATAAGTTGGTTTGTAATTATCCGTGACTGTTTCAAAATATGTTAGAATATGTTACGGTGCAGCAATTTTTTATTGGATTATTCATCAGAAAACTCCCACACAAGCTAGCACAATACGTCGTACAGGGCAACAAGGGACTTCACAACTTCAAAAATTAAAAAAAAACAAAAAACTTTTGATGAGATATCAAGATAAAATTCCGTATAAATATTCATGTACTATTAAAATTTTAATTACCCTGGACCTTAAGCCCAAGGGTATTGTTTCAAATTGTTCAAGAGTATGGTTCGGTGTCCATCCCAGCTTAATGTTTGGGCATGCGAAGGAAAGGTATTGTGTGGGTGTAAGCTCTTGCTCTGCCTGCTTGTATACGAAGAGATGTATGCTGATGTTGTTCAGTTGTACTTGATGTATCGATGCTATTTATTGGATTATTCATCAGAAAACTCCCACACAAGCAAGCACAATACGTAATACAGGGCAACAAGGGAATTTACAACTTCAAAAATTAAAAAAAAAGAAGGGGAAAAAAAAAAAAAAAAAAAAAGGCTCCTTGTGATGAGATATCAAGATGAAACTCCGTATAAATATTCAGGTACTATTAAAATTTTTATTACCCTGGACCTTAAAGCCCAAGGGTATTGTTTCAAATTGGTCAAGAGCATGGCCCGGTGTCCGTCCCCGCTTAATGTTTGGGCATGTGAAGGAAAGGTATTGTGTGGGCAAGCGCCTGTTCTGCCTGCTTGTATATGAAGAGATGTGTCCTGATGTTGTTCAGTTGTACTGATGTATCAATGTTTTATAAAACTCAACTAAAAAAACTTTGTGATGGGCTTGGGCATAAGGCCCAGGGTTAAACTGTACAACGGCCCTAACCCGATTATTGATCTTTTTATTACTATTAATTATTTTTTCGTGTGTTTTAGATAACGTTTTGAAATCCTTGGTGAAGCATTTCCAGGTAGGTGGATTGGATGAGATGGCTCAATTCCTTGGCCTCCTCATTCACTTGATATCACGCGTCTGGATTCCCTTCTGTGGGGGGTATGTTAAGGATCGTTTATACAAGAACAATCGCGAGGGATATCTCTCCCCTGAAGCAAATGCACCATAGATGCCATGGGCACAGTCGAGAGGGCATGGCTTGAAATCGAGTATCGCCTTGATGGGCTTCGCACAACTAATAGCACGCATATAGAGGTTTATTAATTGCTGTAAAAAAAAAAACCTTTAATAATTGCATCTTAAGATAAATTATTATCAAGTTTGTATCTGTTCAGTATTTTATTTATAAACGCCTGTATTTGTAAAGAGACTTTGTGGACACACTGTATCCTATTCACAAATTTCTATCGTGTACCTACTTTGTATATCTTCGTTATGACCACCTAATAAAATAATATAAATATTTTTTTAATTCATACGAAAGTCTTAATTCTAAAGCTTAAACTAATATGCAGTTCCGCGATGTACAATAAAGTAATTTTATTTATCAGATAGCAAAAACAGGAACGCATCGTTGTTTAATAATAATACATTATTTATGACACAAGAAAGGCAATATCGCTAAAGGTTTCGCTTAAAGCATAAGGAATTGAAAAAAAGAAACTCCAACTATTCCCTAATAAATTTATTTATGTTACAAAGAACTGCATCGTACTTGCGCTTAAAAAAAATCTAAAATAACGCTTTTTTGTCTCACCAACAACAACAAAAGGTCCTTGTCTCATTTAAATGAAAATATTCAATGGAAGAATGTAAAAGTTTTATTCATTTTGAAAGCATTTAAAAAAAAGTCTGAATAAGACTGACCCACTTTTTATTTGTGGAGAATCAAATGAATGTGAATCGAAGTAAAACAAGAGGTGTAGAACATCGCAAAACTTTCAATTGCACTATAATACTGGTCACTGCATTTAAATTTGATATGGAATGGTGTAATTTACAGCTTGAGTTTTCGTATTTTCATTAATTAAAAAAAAAAAAAAAAAAAAAAAAAAAATCCAGTTTGGCTATATTTCAGGTAATTATTAAATTATTCTTTTCGGGTAAAAGAAACAGACGAGGAACAGTTGTTGATGGGTAATGCTCTAGAGAAGAGAAGACGTTCGTTTTTCAACTTTGTGTATCGTTATCGAATTTTTGCGGGAACTTCGAGTGGCGATGTTTAGAGCACCTTTAAAGTCAAACCACAGCAATTTTAAACCAAATAGTTAAAAAAGTTTTTTGACAAATATTGAAAAACATAAATTTTTCAATGGAAGCTATACCTTATAAGCAGCGCTATTTTGATGAAAATTTTAATGGCAGGTCCCATGGCCATTTTATACAAAAGTCTTATTGGCGACATCGTAAGTCAATCTGTTAGGAAATTACATTGACCACAGATAAAATCTGAGATATTTTTCTTGGCCACTTTTTTTTGGAGTCGGAATGTCGCAAAATGTGAAGAAATGAAAAAAAATCTAATTTTTTTTTTTAATCGAATGCAATACTTTTATTACTCTATATTACGCATAGTGTAATTATAAGTAAAAATTATGTCAATGTCCGTGATTAGGTTTTCACAAGTATATATTGTTGCGTGGATGGGTTCGAAAGACTTGAAGCCAAAGCAGATCAAAACTTGCAGAAATTTATTTCGATATAACTCCAGAACTTCTCGTCCTAGTAGACTCAATACAGCTCCTCACACAACAATAGAGCACAAAAACAGCAGTTAAAATTTTTATACACAACTGCTACAAATCGCCGCAAAAGACAATGCAATACAGTTCGCTTTTAGAACTACTCTGAATGCTCACTGAGAGATAGCTAACTCAGTAGCTCCAGTCAACTAACCAACTCAACTAACTCTTGGTCGGCCTTATATAGGAAAGTTTCTTTCGCGAATCTTCCAGAGATAGATATTTGGAGAACTTTCCAGATCGTAGTCGAAAAGCCCTATACATGTACATGGGAAAATAAAATGTCACCAAATGGTCGCCAAGTTTGGCGACATTTGGCGATTTCTCACCAAAACCGTCGCCAACTTTGCGAGATTGTCATAACCATAATGATAAATGGCCTTCTCTTTATAAAACTCGCTTCCCAGCATTATCTTTGTAAAACTCGTTTTCAAGCACCAAGAGACACATTGCAGGAAAGCGAAGACAAACGAACTCTTGCATTGCCTTATGCGGAATGTACATAAATTTTTCTATTTACATAATTAATACAACGACATATTTACAAATATACAAAAATTCGTTACAATATCATTAATAATTTCTATTAAATTCAGCCTCTGCAACGGACGCATTGAAACAATATACAATGTAGATGTCGCATTCGCTTAGAATCACTACATTGTAAGTGCCTTCACCTAGCATAAAAATTTAATGGTTTAATTTTTTTTTCTTGACTGAATTATGGTAAGATAAACTTTACAAAGCGTGTCTGTCAAAAAAAAACAAAAAAAAACACTCCCTCTTAAAAACCTAATATGTTTTCCATCACGAAAGAATCAGAAACAGAGCTAGAAAGAAATGGGTATTTTCCCGACATCCCTGTGAAAATGTAATTCCAATCCCAACTGAAAGAAATGCACCCTAAACCATACGGGGACTCATTCATTGCAATCTACGAGCTTTCTTAGTTGCTCAATTCTGACTTAATTATAATTGATGTTAGGATCTGTTTTTGTGTCTTATTACTCAGCTTGTTGGACTTGTGTAGGGAGCGAGAGGTTAATTCACTCGTTTTATCTTACCTGAACTAAACCTGCAGCTAAAGAAATAAGTAGTTTCGTGCCATGCCCGGATCTAGAAGAATATCTAATAGTCAATGGTCTGTTTGGAAGGCTGTATGGGGTGTTTGTGTACAGGCTATGTCAACGATAACGTATAAAATACCGGCGTTCTATAGAATACCTAGTATTATTATTCAAAGTATACATGATAGTAAATATATACTTGTGTATATACATTAATATAAAATGACAAATGGTTATATTAAGGGATAGTATTAATCCAATTAAGAATGCTTCTTTTTTTTTTCAAAATACGAAAAGAAAAATGTAAGAGAAAACCAAATTTTCATATAAAAATTAAAATTAATCTACTTGTTGAAAGAACCTTGCCACGTGATATTCGAAACAATTCGAAGTATATTTCATACTTTGCCGGTTTGGCTTTCTATAGAATACCTAGCAAATGCGTGAAATAAGTCGGAAGTCGTTCATTAGAATTGAGCATACATAGAAATGAGATGTTTATATAGTTTAAAGCATTCGCGGACATTACAAGGAGAGTGGGTTGGGAGGTGCTGCGAGCTCAGAGGGATGATAACTGCGTATAAAGTTTTTGTTCAAATTTGTTAATTATATTTTCTAATGAAACATTAATTGATAGGCATGTATATCGATGTGCGCTAAAGGGAGTCGAACCAGAGACTCCTAGATCAGTGGACATGCGTGCTAACCACTAGACAAAAGTGACCACTAGTTTCTAGCTGTTGTATCTGTCATTTCACACGAGACCACCACAAATGTTCTAATTTTGTGTTCATATGAATAACTTAAAATATAGGAACGTGGCAGTGTTTTTTTGCCAAACCAAACCACAGAGGAGAAAGTGGCGGAACCTACGAATGTGTATATGAACTGTTGTAACCAGGCGATTTTTTTTTTAAAGCCTGCATCAGACAATGCTTCGCAAAACTCAACTACATCGATGGATATATTCCACCAGTTTTATTGTATATAGCTCGTCATTGATTTTCACCAATGTTTCTGTAATCAGTTGAATTATTTTTTTAACTTTGTTCTCCTTACTCCCTAACTCTCCTCAGACAGCAAAACTGTGCCATTTCAACAATTAGTTTAGATTTTACGTTGTAAAAAAATCAAGCAAGTTTGCTTCATTGTTTGAGATGAAATTGCTCTGCCGATTATGAACTTCTCTCAGCTTAATTCTTGATGCAATTGCTCTGCCGGTTTTGAACTCTTTTCAGCTTAATTCTTACTATAGCAATGAACTTGATTTTTTTTTTTTTGTCATATGATGGCCCAAGTGTGCAAGTGAAATAAAATACTTTTCAACATTGAATAAGGGTACCTACCTAATAGAATATAAAAATCAAAATTTGAAAATCACCGAAGTCACCGGAAATGTGATCCATGATCTTCTTTGAGAACGAGAAATTCCGATAGCCAGGAAATTCTTCTGGAAGTTGAGAAACTTTAGCCAGGAAAATGGCGAAATATATTGATTTCCTATATTTTTTTTTTTGTTTTGTTAGTTTAGATTTATGGATAGAAAGGTCTTCCATAGTGTAAGTTGAAAACAGTGTTATATTAAAGTATAAATGTGCTCAGAAATAAATCATATTATTCAAACATGCTAGTATTTGGTCGGATGATAATGACTATATGCTATCCAAGTTCATTTAATTTGCCCTTCGAAATGATAAAGAATTTTATGTTTCTAACTTGAAGGGAAAATCACCAGAAGCCTTTTTTCCCTTACACACATCCGCAAAATAAGAAGTGCGATAAAAAATTAAACTTTTAGAGAGCGAAGGGTCAAACGTTGGGACCCATAAACAATAACGGATCACCGCAACACATGACCATGCAGTTAATGTTTACATATAAATACTAAAGTTTAAGCTAACAGCATCGCCTCTCAAACTGACTACCAGCAGTTTGATTTTGGTATCAAAATTTTCTTGGCAAACCTTGTCATTTGACAAATGTTTAGTAGCTTTTGTAGTTTTAAAGCATAACAGCTTTTTTGGCAGTCGCTGGGGATCGATCGTGCGACCTTTGGTTTCCCTAAATATATGTGTCTATGTGTTCTGTTCCCTAAATATATGTGTGGGCAAAACAGATCTCTGGTGTCTAGGAGTTGCATTTTCGGCTAATTTCTGGGGTACAGAAAACCAAATCTAGTGTCCAAAAATGAACATGTAGCTTTTCTTCTACTGAGGAGAGCAATTGAATTGTCGTATATCACGTAATGAGACTTGTGTATAAATCTATTGCGATCGTTTAGAGTTAACTTCGTATCAGTATTAACAATATCCAAAGTTTTACTCCTGTGGGGATAATATTTTCCTGGTGAGTGCATAGTCAACTATATGTACCAACTCAACATCCGACTTCTTACACTGAATATAATGAAACATAAAGAGGGGCTATTGTTGACACATCACAAGTATACGACTGTGTATCCTTAGCATCACAGGTTCATAAGGGTTCATAGCATCAGTATTTCCAGACCATCTAATACCAGACAATGATTTAAGAGATGCTCCTAACACTATTTAATATTTTAGAATGTCTAATTTACCATCCTCGGGGAGATGCAGAAAAAAAATTGTACAGCGACTGGACAAATCTAAAATAAGATACGGCATGGAACGTATTCAGCAAGAGGGAAATCACCTTTCAGAAGGTCTTGCAGGCCAGAATACTTAATTGCTATGTTACTGGCATTGTCATATGATTGGCTAAGACAATATTGCATGTAAGTTTGCAGTTTTTCAAACAACTCAATTAATACGTCGCACAAATGTTCAGCTCCATGACAATGGATTGGAATACACGTCAGAAACGTTCAAGTGACTCATTTTGTCCATTGTGTATCGAGTTACTACACACAGTTGATCTACATGCAAAACATCTGGTGTTGAGTCAACAATAATCATAAAATACTTGGCGCTTCTGAAACAATTAAATTAAAAACTTTTTCAGACATAATTGCGATTAACTTCGCAACTGTGGTAGACGAAAGATAGTTGATACTTCCTTGATCTTTTTATTCCTACGGAAAGTTAGATGCTCAGCCAAGAAAGGGTCAAACTTACTAAACAGTCCACGAAATCCTAGGAAATTCCTATTTTGCTCAACTGACAGTTTCATTGTCACAAAAAAAGAAAAAAAAAAAAAAAAAAAGCAAGACTTCTTTTTGCAATAAATTTTATTACCTCCACGCTCCACGACTCTTTGCACACCATTTTTCCAATAACTTTTTTCCACGTCATTTTGCTCAGCAATGTTGCAATCAATTCGTTCTGAACTCAAAAGAAAGTTGAGGTGGCGAACAAATTGATGTTTGGGCACTGATGAATTTTCATGGGATTTCAGTTTTGAAGTCATATTTTGTCAGTCTGTAAATCTTTGTGCAAAGTTCTTGGTCACTGTTGCTGAAACGTATATAGCAAATAAGCGCATTACTGTTGAACCACCAGCCATTCTTGTTGAATCTTTTCCACTCTTAAAAAATTGTTGTTTGGAACCCAAGCAAACTTTAGATCCAATATTTCTTTCGGAAATTTTTCGATGTTTTATGTTTACCAAAGTACTCGCGTAACATTTGTCTTACATGAGGTCACACTGCAGGATCATTGTAACATATTTCTTGTTCTGTACTACAATCAGTAGTAGTAGTTATAATAGCATTTATTTGCACACTGTCCATTGAAAAAGTTTCAGCATGTGAAATATTTATAACATCTACGTTTTCGTTACTTGTTGAAAGTTCATTTAACGCCTTGGGAATCGGATTTAAATAATCTGATTATTTATTTTCTCATTCATTTCTATGAATTCGTGTAATAAACTTTTCCAGAGCTGAATTAATTTTCTTTTCAGATAGAGAACTTTAACTTTTCTCTTCCTCTTTGAACTGCCTGATGGGTATTTTCTAGGTCTCATAGATGTCAAATTTTAAAAATATTTCAACTAATTTATAATCTTCATAAAACTCTAAATCAAACAATTTTTAGATATTTACTGTTCCAAATCTACTGCAGGTACGTTTTTTAAATCAAATAAAGATCTCTAAATATTAAACCATAGTATAAGATATATACATAAATAAAAAAATTCAAGGATTAACAAAACATCCAAAATTTTAAATGTATAATACCAAATAACTACTAGGGCCATTTCACAGAAAACAGGATATCTTAAAAAAAAAAAAAAAATGTAAGCTGACTAGTTTATTTTTATAAGTCTAATTAATATTTATCTCAGAAAATTTTTCTATTACTTTACTGTTTTCAAGTGAAAACAATGATTCCATAATGGCCATCATTAGCTGAATGCCCATATGGTTGAAACAGTGCTCACTTTAAAAGCTTTCACTTTATTTTGTGTTACATTTAAAGACAGTTTTGCTGTTTCAGTATAAAGTGCCACTCTTTGCGCTATTAAATACATTGTTTCAGAGCATTTATTTCAATTTAAAATGTATATATTTAAGAATTCAAGTTAATACAAATGTATGTCCCCCACGTAACATAAAGTACACTATTTTATATAATTAGTCTTGAACCAAGTAGTTTGGCTTGTTATAATGCAAGTTTGTAAATGACCTAAATAGGTATAAACTTCCCTTAAAATATAAAATAACAATTTCATTTCGGAAATTTATTATAGAGCATTTTATTCTGTCTCACACGTGATATCACAAGTGAGACATTTCAAATATGTTTTCAAGTAAGGAATTTTATTGTTATAACTAGAAAATGACTTAAAATAAAGTTGATAAATTAGGGAAAGTTGGTGTGAATGGGACGTTTATTATGATTAAATTTTAAATAAAAATTAATTAAATATAATAATTCATAGTAAAATTTAAATTACATTCTAAAAGTTGTTTTAAGTAAAATGCCAAAAAATAATAATAAAAAAAAATATCGAGGATTAGAAACAGGCCTTCCAACCCACTATGCACAATATATATATATATTTCTAATATTTTAAAAGCCCAAAGTATCCATTGAATTTAAATCCGAATCCATTAAACTCTCCCATCCGAATTAGAAAAAAAAAAAAAAAAAACATTGTCAGACTTCTATGCATGTAGGCGAAAAGTACAAAGGAACAAATTTCATGTAGAAGTAGTTTGCTACTTCTCACATCAAGGAAGTGTTGAATGGTGTGTGTGGTGATTAAAGAAACTTGCACGTCAAAAGATGGAAGAGCCAAGGTGAGATACACACCGTCCAATCTGTCAAATATTTTGCTAACTCATGAACAGTACTATCTTCTACATTGGAAATTATCAGATGGAGAAAAAAACCACAAAATTGTACATAACAACTACGAAACTGTTTATAGTAACATAACAGAACAGCTCAGGGCCAAGCAGCTAGTTGCTAATAATAGAGGCTCTAAAAAATTTTTTACTAACTTTTTTTTAATAAAGAGAGATAATACTGCAGTCAAACATTACAAAACAATACTATTATTTAAATACTTGATAATTCTATTTGTGTTAATATGTATCAAATTGTGTTTCTCTTTTTATACATATTTTAATTTAATACTAAAAGAAGAAAAGTCCAATAGAATGAGCATATTTGCTATTATTCTGTCTATTCATATATATCATAATAATAATTATAGTTCAGTACTTTCACATTAAAATAAATTTCTTGGTATTGATGAAGGCATAGTAATTTTTTTAGGTGGCAAATAAAATGAAAGACAACGTCCTGCAAATGGCAATGTCCCACATGTGACATTTGTTTATAAAAAAAAAATTACCTAGGTATAAGCTTACTTTTTCTCCAAAAAACATTTATGAATAATTAATATGAACCTAGGATATATATATTTATATATATCCTAGGATATATATATTTATTTATATATATATATAAATAAAAAATGTTGAAGTTACATAACTATAGTAGAATCAGGCAAATTTTTGTTAGAAGGACATATAATGAAAAGTCTTGTCCAATAGTGTGTCCTTCACATGACTGTAGTTTTAATTCAAAAACTTGGGATTCAAAAAGTTTATGAAAAAATTCTTGTGCTTATAAAATCACCCTAACCAAGTGCTTTCATAAGACCATAACAATTTCTTAAACTTCATTCTTATGAAAAAGATCTACAAGTACTAAATATAGTTTAAAAAGTAGTCTGAAGGTCCTGCACGTGACAGTGGAATGGCCCACAAGAGAAGCTACTATGTTTGTCATAGTAAGATTCATTTTGTTCTGTCATGAATTTTAGAAAACACTATTGCAATGGGGCTCTGTGAGGATTCTTTCATTTGGCTTGTCATGTGTTTGTAGTTATGTATGGCACAGCAACAGCCGCCAACAGATGGTGTTGCACGTTTCCACCAGTAAATTAGCTCTTTATACTACTGAATTTGTTGTAAACTAAGTAGCCCATCTATACCATGAGGATCCTTTTGGTAGACAAGAGTTACAAAACGGATAAATTGGTGACTCAGATGTAAAAACATCGTGAACTTAATAGAGCTATCCTGATCACGCAATGGCAAATATCAACTGGTGGTATAATATATTGAATTCCATCTGTGATAAAATTCTGGAAGGAGAGTAATGTAACAGCTGCCAACAGATGGTGTTGCACATTATCACCAGTATATTGGATAACAACAAATTCATGTGTATAAAAAGCAGAGTAACCCGTCTTTACTTTGAAGATCCTTTTGATAGACATGAGTTACAAAAGAGCAGACTATAGCATTTGTAATAGCCATTATGTCTGTAGCATTAATAGTTATATGCATACAGTCTTAGCATAAAGCATTTGTGTAGTGTAGAATCTAAAACATGTGAAAGATTTTTTTCTCTTAACTCTGTATGAAGTTTTAATTGAAAATTCTTATATAATAAATAATTTATTTTTTTAATAAAAACATTCTCAAGATTCTTAGATATTGTTTAACAGAATTTATAAAAAAATTTAAGTCAATTTGAAAAACAAACACAAGTTTTTTTTTATTTAAATTTGCTGAAGATAATAGCACACCAAAAGCATTACTTGAAATTTTAGTAGTAATGATAGTATTATGAATTAGCATGCTTTTGATGAAATACAGCTTGCATATCTTGAGCTATTACATATTACAAACAGAGAGATGAAGATTTTAAATGTATTGTACTATGATAAAAATCTTGCATTTTACATTCATTTTAAAAGTAAACAAAAAGAAAATTACAAGCTTTCATATACATGATAGTAGTATATGGTAAATGATAATTTTTGAATTCGTCAAAATTTATTAAAATAAAATTTATATTGATACATGCACTGGAGATAAATTCGTAGCAACCTTGATTTTCAAGAACAAGGTTTGTAGATACTTTTTAATCACTGAATAGAAAAAGATGAATTGCATAGAATATTCTGCTTTGTAAGTGTATTTGTTGCTTAAAGGTACTGCATGCATAATAATTAAAATATTCAATAAACAACGAAGTAAACACATGTTTAATACAGTGCTTGTAAAATCGGGGGTATCAGGTACAAGTTGATTAATTAAAACATTGCATTGTCAAACATTGGCATTTTATATACACTGTACATCTGATGCTCCAATTTCATCATAACATGAAATATGATACATGTTATATAATTAAGACATCTACTAAATATCTTAATAAGCACTGCCTCTAACCACAAACAAGTTTTACAAATATAGATTTTAGAAAGAAGTTGATACTTAACAACACTGCATTGTTAAATCGAGATTTTAAACACACAAAGCAATTATTTAAGCCATCATGACAGGTTTCTTCACTTTTGCATCTAGTTTCTCGTTGGTGCTTGCATATCCAGTGCCACCCCTTTGCAATGGTATAATATCCTCTTCTTTCAATTTCTGACCATTGGTTGGATCAATCATATCCTTCTTGATCAGCTTCTCTACACACTCCATCGTTACAACATTACCGGAGGTACGCAGTACAGCAGTCGGCACAGAGTTACCAAGAACGTCATGAGTTACAGCACACATGTAGCGATCCTTCCTGGCAATCAACGATCTTTTGTCATCTGGGTCGTTTACTTCGGTGAATTTAATTGGAATGAGATCTTTTGCTTTTATGGGTTGACCACTCATCGGACAAAGGACAGATTTACCTGGCTTTTTCATCTTTATCTTCTCAGCATCTGGAGTGAGAGCGGGTATCCAGAATGAAGGCAGGACTTTATCTTTACCGTTGGCAATGTTGGATATGCTGCTGGTCGAAGCAGTTGAGGTTGAAGCGACTGGCTTGGTGACGATGCTTTTCTCCATCTCCATGAACTTCTGCGCCTTAGATTCTTCCTCGGCTTTGGCCAGTTCTGCCATTTGTTCAATGTCTCTCTTTTGCTGTTTCTCGTATTCTTTCATCTTGCGGGCGTTTTCTTTCTTCTGGTGGATGATATACTCTAAGATGGCCTCTTTGTCGTAGAGGTACCCGTCTGGAGTGATGACAGGGTACCTGCAGGGCTGTAGGGTGAGGCAGCAGCAGTCAAAGTCTTTGACAGAGTCCTTACCGATGCGGCCCTGGAGGGTTCCGTACCCGCCTGCCTTGTTGTCTTTCTGCTTCTCGTGGTAAGTGTAGACGGCACCAGCCGTGCAGTTGCGAGCGTGTCTGGTCATTTTGTTTTAGAACAGTTATTTTAAACAAATTTCAGAGTAGAATAGTCACTCAAACATGCATTATTTAAGTACGAAAATGTTAAGGAAGGAATCTAAAGTAAAATTCTGAACAAGATGAAACAAATGCACACTTACATACGTAACGTAAATAAATATAAATTAAGTTGAAGTTACAGTTAAACTAACGTTCTAATAAACTTTATGTATAAGCGTCACAGTCCTTTGACTTTTTAAGAGGGGAAAAAAAGTAAAAAATAAATACGGGTGTGTGATTCTATTAAAATGAGAATTAGTTATTTTTACTATAAAAAGTAAGAATAAAAATGGTTTTATAGATGCATTCAAACTTCCTCTATCAAATACATCTAACAAACAGGGTAATTTTATGACAAAATAACTAACAGTTTTGGATTAAAATTTATTTTTCAAAGCAATATAAAATGCATGTGTTTTACAGAAATGTAATACATTTTAGTCTATAACAGACCCAAATGTAAAATATGAATAAAATTCTGAAAAAATTACTTATTTATAATTTATTATGACGTCATTTTTCCATTACTAGGTGATATGACTCCTTTTACAAACTTTTATAAAAATAAATCAAATAGGTAAATACAAGAAAGAAACACTTTCTATTAGAGATGTGATATTTACGTTCTTTTTGCTGAACAGGTGTTCTCTGCTCCTGTTCTTTTAAAATGAACTACTCATTAACCCGTTCTTTTGAAGAACCAGTTCTTTTTTTCCATTTACCGAAATCATTGCGAAGAAGTGCCGGTCGGTCTTTGGGGTAGATCACAAGGGTCAAGGACGAATCTTCCCGCACTCCGCTGCTCTGATGACGTTGCGTTTTAAAGAATGAGAGGGAAAGTTACTAAGTTTTTGTTTGATTTTCCTATGACTGCGTCAGAATAATATATACAAATTAGAAGACTTTTTGATATTTTCGAAAATATGATTGTGACAGTCACACTCCTTAAATTATAAGCTCTACATATAATTTTAGGCTGAATATTTGCATTTATAATGTAGTAATTTTAAGTGAATGGAGTTTTTAATATATAAAGTTTCCAAAACACTGGGACTCAAAGAATGTTCAAAACCTCAATGGACAAAAACAAATATTATTGCATTTTATTTAGTCTATAATTTATTAAAAGGGATAAATAAATAAATTAAAACTTTAAATTAGAAATTAATGGAGGTATACAAAATCACAAACGATGGTGAATATTGTATAATTTTTTTCCCGACACCCTAGAAATGATTTTTTTTTACTTTCATTTACCCCAAGGGCGTAGCCAGAAGAAAAAAATTTCGGGAGGGGATATGAAATCATATCAATAAATCATACAATCCTCTTTATCAATGCCGCATGTATTTAGTAATCAAGATAATAGCTATTTTGTCTGTATCCTTAGACATTCAAAAACATCTATAATAGTAAAATAAGCTGTGTGTCTTGTCTGTCTATTTGTCTGTGGATCTATAATAGAAACCTACTTAAAATTGAAGTAGAGCTCTGAAATTTTCAGCATAAGTAGTTTTTTCCTTCTAATTGTATACATCACAAAACAGAAAGTTAAAATTTTAATTAGTTATTTTTTAATTAATTGTTTTAATTAATATATATGTTACAAAACGATATCTAATAGGGCTACAGCTCTGAAATTTTCAACATAAGTAGCTTTGGCGTTTTAATTGGATTTCTAAAAAACAGAATTTTAAATTTTTATTTTGTTCTTTTTTGATTAATTCTTTTTAGTTAATAAATAAACATTTTACAAAACGATTACTAATGGGGCTACAGCTCTGAAATTTTCAACATAATTAGTTTTGGCTTTCTAATTGAACTTTTGAAAAACAGAATTTTAAATTTTTATTTAGTTTCTTTTTAATTAATTAATTAATATTTTACAAAACGATTTCTAATAGGACTACAGCTCTAAATTTTTCAACATAAGTAGTTTTGACCTTCCAATTGGACTTTAGAAAAACAGAATTTTAAATTTTTATTCAGTTTCTTTTTAATTCATTAATTAATTGATATATATTTTACAAAACGCTTTCAAATAGGGCTACATTTCTGAAATTTTCAACACAAGTAGCAAAGTCCTTTTGTCAGTCCAATTAGAAAGCCACAACGGCTTTCTAATTGGACTGACAAAAGGAAGGTTAAAATTTTAATTTGTTTTTTAATTAATTTTTTCCTAAAGAGCGACTTCGAATAGGCCTAGAGTTCTGAAAGTTTCAACATAAGTAGTTTTGGTCTCTAATTTTGCTTTCCACAAACTCATGTTAAAATAATCTTAAAGGGGTGTTGTATTATTGTACTAAAGGGGAAATTTTTTTTCTCGACAAGGGAGAGGCTTCCAATATTAAGGCTTTACGTAGCAATTAGATTTTAGTGAGTGAAGTGAGCTTATGCTTACGCAGCAATGAAACTTTCAGCCAGCGAAGCGAACCTATGCTTGCTTAGCAATGAACCTTTCAACGAGTAAAGTAAGCCTGTGTTTATGTGTCAATGAACTTTTCAGCAAACGAAGCGAGCTCGATTTTGCGTAGTGATGAACCTTCCTACTAGTGAAGCGCCAAAAACTGGTTCCTATACACGAATGACAGTTTTCCGCAACGCGAGGCCTCACAGGTAGCTGAAATATTGCACATGATAAAATTTCGTAGTGAAGCACGGGTATTCAGCTAGTTTTAAATAAATTAATTTTAAACAAAATATAAATTGATTTTTGTGTTTTAATGGCAAACCTAAAAATTTTGGGACTAAAAAAACGCTTGAATTACCCATATGTATACATAGGGTAATGAAAGTATAGCATTCGGTCAAAAAAAAAAAATCGATTTTGTATTTGCATTTCACCACGTTTTGAAACATTCGGCTTTCAAAAAAGTGATCTAGAAAAAATATACGTCTGTGGTCAGCATAACTCCCGAAAAAGTTGACCTACGATGTTCAAATTTAGTATGCGGGTATGTGGTGGCCATGGATACCATTTAGGTTTTCGTAAAAATTGCGCATGCGCACAAGGTAACTGCCATTGAAAAAATCATGTTTTTCAATTATTGCTAAAAAACGGCTCCAACGATTTTCATCAAAATCACTGTGGAAATGCTTCTTAAGGTGTTCTAGATATACCCACCTTCGAAATTCTTATAAAAATGCTTTAATGGCGTAAAAAGTTGAAAAATGAATGCCTTCTACAAAAGTTCTCTTTCCTTGAGCATACCTCATCAACGATTGTTTTTTTCTTCTCCCCTCAGATTCACTTATAATAAAGGATAATATATAAAAACGGTAAATGACACAAGTTCACGTCAGTATGTAATTGAAAGTTGTGCGATGTTCCACACCCCTAGTTTTCATTTCAATGGTAAACTATGCTAAGAAAAACACGCATTTAATCGGCGCCATCTGAACAACGTTTTAGTTTTTTTTTTTTTTTTTAATTTCTAGAAAGTTATAATTTTATATAAGTAACTCAAAAATTTAAATTATTTTTGAACATACTCGTTTCTGAAAACAAAATTCTTATAATATTATAACTATCTTGCTATATAACACTTATTATACTGGAGAAAATTAAAAAAAACAAATGTAACACCTTCACAACTAGTGAGAGATAATTTGTTACAATCACTGTCGTGCCTACTCGTTTCTGGATAGTAGAAATTGCATTGGCCCGATGGGGCGATAGAGTATGAGTAATTTGTGAAAGATTCCCACAGTGATAATGTAGTGTAGAAAAAATTAACTTGAAACAAAAATGTTAGAGATAGCCCAGGTCCTTTTACCAAAATAATATTTCACAATAGATTTACAATATAATGGGACACACTAGTTTTATTACACATTATATAAAAAATACAACCTTCATTACAGTGGATTTCGAAACACAACGAACAACTCAGCCTGCTATAAGGATTCGAACCTAGCACCTTAAGAGTATGACAAGCAACCTTTGGAATTGCGTTAAACAAAATACGACATTTCGTTTCTTTCTTAATTAATACAAATTAGAAGACCAAGAAGAGGCTTATGATCCAGGAGGGTTGGTCTAGACAAAATAAAATACTGAATTTATAAAATGCACATTATAAAAAACCGAATATGCAGAATGCATAATAGAAAATACCGAAATTGCAGAATTCAACATTTTCAATTATGTATTCCTATTATGCATTGTGTATATATTTCGTAAGTAAAGAAAGTCAAACTGTTTGCAAGTCCTCACATGCCGAGAATTCTGTGAAAGAACATGTTCTTGACAAATTTATTATAAACTCCGCAAATTTATTTTTTTAATTCTTTCAAAACTAGCTTTTATTTGTTACATACAAATCTAGTGAAAAAAAATTATAATAATTTCAATTTAAAACCAGAGTAAAAAAAAAATATTTTGTTTTTTTGCCGGATGGGATTTACCGGACCAATGTAACATAGACCTAATACATTAAAAATTAAAAAAAAAAAATTAAAAATTCCAAAGTCAAATATTCCACAACATTTTGTTATCATAAATTATGTTTCCTTTTTCCAAATTTACCAAAAATTAAGTTTACTTAATTTAAAAACACACTTGTAACACATTACAATATAAGAAAAACGCAGTTTCATTCAATGCATTGATAGTTTGAATATAAACGAGAAATGAAATAATTACCTTATTATTATTAAAACAATAAAAAACAACAACATATAAGCATTATACCTGCTGAAATTAATTGAAAAGATCTCCCCCCCCCCCCCCCTCCTCCCCGCGAGCATTTCAACACAGTCCTAATAATGAAATCAACAGCATATCCGAGAAACACGGAACCAGTTCTGTAGAAGCTCCCGTTCCGACACAGAGCGGGAATGAGCAGAGAACAAGTGAACGGGAATAGTTCAAATGAACTAGCTCTTTACGGAGCAGTTCAAACTGAGCCGTTCGGAAAGAGCAACTCAGCTCAACTGTTCTGAACAGAGCTGGTTGAAAAGAACTGGCTCTTTGAAACAAACCTGCTCATCGATAGTACTCCATACCGATGTTGTTCATCTACTCTGCGCCTGCGCAACGCAGCCCTGCTGTTAGGAGATAGATCACGGATGAGGAATGTGTGTGTGGAGGGAGAGGGGGAAACGAAACCTTCTTCCTCAAGTGCGACGTCAGAGGTGTGACGCATAGGATCGGAGCTGGAAGGATATCATCGAAGAATGTTAAGGAACAGGGTTTTGGTGAGATCAAAGAACAGGATGTTCTTGCTCTTTTTAAGGAACAGGCTCAAAATAGCAGACTGTTCTTTTATTTCCCATCCCTACTTTCTATATATGGCAATGATGTCTTGGCTCAATAAAATAATGAATGACGGTATTTGTTGATATAAAAATATAAAATAATATTCCTGGTAAGTCCAAGTGTAGAAATGCAATAAAAATTTATGATGTAAATATTCAATTTTTTCGTTAATCAGGCTACTAGTTTTTCTTACAAATTATTTAGACTTGTTCTTTTATGGGTCATTTAAAAATTTAAAAAAAGTATTTTTCTTCTTTTATTATACATAGAAAGCAAATGTATTTGTTAAATGGAAATATTCGAATAAAATATTTTAACACTCGAAATAAAATAGATTTTTTATTTATGTAATGGGATGGAGACTAAATATTTCAAGAAATGTTTGTGGGCGGCTAACGGTTATCGTAAACGATTTTCATTAAAATTGGTTTTACCTTTTACTTATTATCTTTTCTTTACATTCTAAAGCAGTTGATGCATTAAAATGTATTGATATATAACCAGCTGCAGAATGTTTAGTAAAAATTTGCAGACTGAAGAATAATGACAACTGTCAATGTTGTAGTAACATCATATTATAAACACACTTTGGTAAGCAATATTTTATTTTGCGAGTAAATAGATTTGAATTGTACTGAAGAAGTAACACTGTATTTTCATGGAATTACGAATGTGACAGAGTGGCCTGTAGGAGCTTATTTATTTTTTTTCCCCATTTTGTTAATTTTATAAAATCCATCTATTTGTGGTTGATCTTTTAAACATTCTTTTTAAAATTACTGCTTTATTTATAAAACTTATCCAATGTAAAAATAAGAGACTTTCTTCTTATGTCAAATTCCTATAAGAAGAAGCACATTGTATTTGTGGAGCAAGTGATGTTCCGATAATTTTCCCACTTTGATGCTCTTAAATCACTGTTTTAAAGAATGAGTCAAAACGTAATGGAAATGGTTTAAAAAATTATTTGACACCGTAGAGATTCTATCAGCTAGTAGAAATTGATTATTTTATTACCTAGTGCGAGTTTTCTTTTCTGGTTTTTGAATTCACAATAAAATTGGTCACTGCTATTTTTATCATAAAAAGTCTTATTTCCATCTTGAAATTCATTTCTCATTGCAACTGGTATAGGTAGGAATTTTCTTATATTTCCAGTTTAATTAGGTCAACAATATGGGAGTATTTCGTATAGTTATAACTATACTTCGAATGATCAATACTATGTCAACATTCACATTCCTAGACAAATTTGAAATGTTGTAGATGTGTGCATTTTGTCAAATAAAAGGTCTCGCCGAGAAGAGTGTTGACCAAAAATCGACTAAAACTTGCAGCCAGAATTGTTAGGAATCTTAACATAAGTTATTATCATAAGTTAATTTTAAATTTTTTAAGCTTTATATATAAATTCTATAGACATGTCATAATATCAGTTTTAAGGTCTGAATGAGAATTCACAAAATTCAAGCTGAATTTCCCATTCCAAGACTACTTTCGTAGTAACCGAATACGAAATTTACAACTTGGTGCGAGATCGAGATTTCAGATTGGATATTTGGTGGCAAGTTATCTCGTACCCCCCAAATTTGTTGACAATTTGCTGAAAAGTTATTTAATAAAAAACTCCAAATTGGCTGACTTTTTGTTATGTTATCAATCGTAAAGGGCGAAGTCGGTAAATGTCCCCAAATCTTGATATCTCGGTCTAATCATCTAGAAGTGGAGAAGTTACTGTCATAATCCATTTTGTTTTAAATTGCTTAAGCTTCTAACTGCTGTTTATGTATTTAGTTAATATCTTTTGTAGCAATTTTTTGGCGGAAAATATTGAAGGGGGCTAAAATTACTGGAAATCATTAAATAGCTGTTTACAATAAAGTGATTTTTGCAAAAAGTACTTATTAAGAAAATTTCAAGACCAAATTTTCTACTTCAGAAACATTCATAATTTTTGGTACTCCTCCATTAGACGAGAACCAACAGTCGCCAAGCATAAATGTTTACAAGTTTAAAATGATGCTTAAATGTATCGTCAAGCCTAAATGTTTATGGTTTGTTTTAGGATCATTTTAACGATTTGTTATAGGAATTCTAAACTATTTGAAGTTCATTAGTTTGAAAGTAGTATCACTGCAATTTTGCAATTTTTATCTCGTACCCATCTAAATAAAAAGCTCAAATTTTTATAATCCTTTATATTAACTGTGTATGTTTGTCAATGTGAGCGAATCTGCGGAGGCCTAATTAACCTTCTTGCCGTCATCTAATCGGGCTGAAACTTGGCAGATAGGTTCAATGTCGATGACAATGCATTCTATCAAATTTTGGGGCTGTTACTGTCACTAAAAGGTCGCTTTTACGGAATACAGATAAACCAACTTGCGGTCATCCAATCACGCTTTGGCTACCATTGAACTGACCATTGTTGAAACTCATTCCTGTTGCCAAAACTTTTTTTAAATAAATAATAAAATTACTTTAATCAGAATTAATAAATGATATTTGAATGTGAGAGTATAAATTTATGTTCATTTTTAATAAATAAATTTTGAAACGTAGTTTGCCGTACATTTTGCTGATATAAGTGTTTTTGATATTGGTGCTATGTTAATAAATAGAAAAATTGCGAATGCATTTAAAAGGATTTTTTTTAAAATTCTGTTTTTATGGGTTATTTTATTTAATTACTATTTGCTATATTGTTGAAGCAAGGTTCCTTGTATAGAGAGATGAGAGTTTTTTATTGTTCCACAATATGGTTATCAATATGTTCACTTTTTTCATGTTCTTGAAAAATGTTCTTTTTTAGAGTTAGCCCTTTGCGCAATGATTGATTCATTTGAGTGGTTAGCTTTGATTAGTGTGCTAAATAGTTATGTTAAAAACTGATCTTACTAGTGTGTTTATTTATGTGTGAATAAATTCATGAGCTTTCTGTTAATCTCTTGTCAGGTTATGTCATCCTACTATTTATTCATTTTTGAAGTGATTTATCTGAGAAGCTGATATGGATAAGGAAGAATTTGAAGAGTTTTATGATTGTCCTGAACTCCATAGTTCAGAGGACTATGATTATGCCTTCGTAAGTACATTTTAGATCATATTGCATTCTAACTTTTATAAAATAGTAGACTTGTTACGTTGTGAAAATTTCCAGCTTGGTAGACTTGAATTTATTTGATAACACATGGATTACAGTTAGACTTAAATGACACATGGTTTTAAAGAAAACATTTTTAAAACCTATCAAAGTCAAGACTTAGTTTTGTTGCTCGATATTTTTATTGTTAACATTGCAACATTTGTTTAATAAAGTGGTATCAAATTCCTAAACATGTTATAAAAAAGTGTTTCATAGTATATACTGTCATAGTACTTGTCAACAAAATTTAGAGATACTATACTTGTACGGATTTGTTAAAACTTATAAGGTTTAGTACGAAATAAGTAAATTTGTTACAAAGTCATGTAAGACTGGTAAGTTTATCATTTTTTAAGTTATTTTTATTTTTGAACCTCTGGCTTTGTATTAATTTGAATGTTCTGGCTTTATGTTAATTTGTGTTCATAAATTTAAGTCACTTGTTTTTACACTCAAGTGCAGTGATTCCATTCATATTAAATACATAAAAAAAAAGAAAGAAAAAAAATCCACTCACAAAAATAAATCATAATTAAACCACTTACCTGAATATTAATGGCTCAAATATATTGATTCCCCCCCTCCCCCTAAGGACACCCGTTCTTCCATTGTCGTTCATTTAGACACTTTTAAATCTTTTGAGTGCATTATCTTCTGACTATTTATACAAAATTAATAGAATTTCGACGCAAGTGAAGTAAAATATATTTTTTTCTGTTTGAGTTACATGAATATACATAAGTGAAAGTAGTTATTCTTGCATACTATCACAACCTTGCCAACCTTCGTGATAACTCGCCAAATTGACAACCCCGATTTTGCACGTGTCTAAGGCGCTGAATTGGCATTATACAGATGAAAATTATACGTAATTTTTCACATAGTATTTTTTGACTACGCGCTCCATGATCAGCGTATTTCTTTTTTAGAATTGGTGTATTTTTTTCAATGTTGCCAATATGGTTGCGATAGTACGTAAGTACCAAATTAGTTAAAAAAGATAGTAAACAACTCATGTAGGTTGATACAGGTATTCCATAGTATCAGAATATATACACGATTGTAGCATGCTCTAATAATACCTTGTAAAAAATCATCGATAAATACTTAACAAGCATTAAATAGAACCCAATTCCTTATGATTACGCAAGTGTCAAAGAAACAAGTTATAACTATAAATGTGATTTAAAGAAATTTCTTTTGATAGATTTCTTGTCTTTTTTGTAGTTAATTATCAATCCAGTATTGTAATGGCTAAATTTAAATTTTGGCTCTTCCAGCTTCTTCTGAATGTTACAAAATTACTTTAGTTACTCCCTTGTTTCTCTCTGCTCTTTGCTCTGAATAGCAATTGAATGTAAAACCTTTCCAGATTTTAATTTATAGATAGCTGTGTAGTATCACTTTCATGATATCTTTTCTTCAATAGAATTTTCTTCTTAAAAATGTCAAGTACATATTCCTTTGTGTAGTTGGTTGGGTTTGGTATGTGACTTATTCCACAATTTTGTTTTTCTAAGGTTCTTTGGTTATATGCTTTATTTGTAATTGGCTATTTTACTTGGCATAAGGTTCAAGCTCTAGTAAATGTATTTTATTTCTTGCAATCTTTCTGCAATTCCATTTTAATCCTATATTTTATAATCTGTTGGGGGGACATCATTGAATTTAATATTACCTCATCTTTACTATTTTATTTGTAATTAGTTTGACTCAATGTTTAAACTCTCTTTAAAGCATTTTTAACTTCTTGCGGTCTATCTAAAATTTTACTTGCCTTAATATTTTATGTTATTTCAAATTTATATTATTACTCCATCCTTACATTATTATCTTGCAATCACTAGTATTTTCTTACTTTTACCAATAAATGAGTTAGAGAAAATTACCTCTTACAATTTTGTTGTATTGTTAAAGTGTGCAAAATAGCTGAAATATGTATTTTATTGTCTGTATGATTTGTTGTAATTGATGCACACTTAGCTTTTAATTTTGGTATATGTAGGCTAAATATTTAAATTTAAATCAATTTGACCTTTCATTATTTTTCTTTATTATTCATTGTTGTCAATCTTTTATTGCTAATGCATTTTTAAAACCACCAAATGATACACGCCTGATCTTCAATGATCAATGGGTTTTTAGTATAAATTTGTTTAAAAGTGTGTTCTATGAATGCATTTTGCAAACATGAATTATTGAATGCATTGGTCATTTTCCCCTGCAATTCCTTAAAATTATTTATATTAAGATCTCCTGAAATGAAGTTGTATTCTGGTTAGTTTTATACAATGCAGTGTATATTTTAGCATCAATTTTGTGGCTGACCGATAAAAATTTTCCAAGTTTTCAAAGCATTGTGAAACCGCTTCATGTTGAAAAGAATCTTGATTGGCTTTCTTCTCTTAACATTTGAACTAGTTGCGGCATTTCAATCCTGATTTTGTGGAGCCTCATTGGGTTTCTAAGGGTTCTTGGTTTTTTAGCCTTTATAATTTAAATTGAAAAATACAGTTTCATAATTGTTCCTCTCTCAGTGTGAAGAAGAAAAAATTATTAGTGGTCTCAAATCAGTTTTAAATATTTCTGAATGTATTTTCTTTTTGAAACTTGACCGCTAAAGTATAATAATTAATTGGTAAAATATTATAATATTGTAGACGAACAAAAATTAAAAGTAATGAAGTTGCAAGTGAAAAAAATATCAAACACTTAAGGGAATATGCTGTATATGAGTATATGTAAATTTATATTTGTTAAATTGTTTATAGTTTTGCATGTTTATTGAGTAATATAAATATAGTAAGTTAATGTATGTAGTGAAAGTTTAAAGAGATTAAGTTGGTGTTTACTTTTGTACTTAAGAATATATTTAAACTAAGGTGCCTCATTTCTTCGAAGTTATGTTTATAAAAATCTAAGTATTATTTTAAAAGTTAGTTTATAATAGATGTAGAGGTATAAGGGTTGGAAGAAAAAAAAGTTTAGTTTTCAAAAACACTTTTTTTTTTGTTTAAACCAGGTTTTTTTTTTTTTTATTGAACTGGATATTTTTAAAAATCCTTTTCTTATTACATGTATAGATATTTATAAATAAAATTTGACATTAACTAGAATAATTAATATCCAAATAATAATTAATATTCGTTCTGAAAATAATTTAAAATATTTAAATAAACAATTGTTGCTACTTATGTGGACATATAAAACGTATTAAATTTTAATATTTTATTTTGAGATACTATTCTTAAAATTTAATGTATACAGTATGATACAATGGTAATTGTTTGCTACATAATGCATGGAATATTGTTCTTAGATTCATCAGTGATGGTGATGTATTGTTCAAAATGATATTTTTAAGGTTGAGAAATAAATTGTTAAAGCACAAAACCTCTATTTCTGGAACAAATTTAAAATGCAGCCCATAATTTAAGTTTAATTGATAATTTTGAATAATTATAAAAAAAATAATATATCTATTAGATTAATATAAAAACTTACTGTTTAGTAGTCTTTAATTACAAGATTTATTTTAAAATAGATTAGAACTTATTCTATTTGTATAATTTTTCATTTACAAAATTATCACTCAGTCATGTTATACCAAAAATGTATAATTATTTTATAATTCATTTAGTGAATTATTTTCTTAAAATATAACAGAAAAAACTATATTCTTATTTCTTTATTCCTGTTTAAAAAAATATAAGATTTAACATTTTGATTAAAAAAAAAAAAGTTTTGTGGCTTTTTCTAAACCCAGTCTATTACGAAACAATTGTACAATTCCAAAAGAAGAAAAAAAATTCTTAACATTTGCTGTAAGATTTACTTAAGCTTCATTCAAATACATTGGCATTAAACTCTTTAGATCGTTTTCTTGCATTCGCCATCATTCTATAACTATTACATTTCAAATAAATTCCTTTTGAAAAAAATATCTTTGAAATTGAAAACTTTTGATTAAAACTAGTAGTTATTTACAACACCAAATATTAAAGTGTCTAATTATAAATAAACAAAAATACAATTTTAAATTATTCTTAAAAAAAAAAAAAAAAAAAATGGTATAAACCATACCAACCCTGAGAGGTATGATTTTAAAAGTAAGTCAGATGAGTAATAAATTAAAATCTATTGTTCTCAATACACCAATTTCATAAATATCTATTTTTAAGAAATGCCGCTACGTAAACTTTTTGATATTGTGTACTTAATGTAAGCTTTATCATATTTTTGTTAAGATTGTATGAGCTTTTCGATCTACTGTACAAATTTACTCACAAAAATATGTATACCCTGCAGAGTGTATCTGCTTGGAGTTACATGCTACAAGCATCATTGCTAAACTAATGGTTCAGTGGCAGAATGCTTTCATGCCATCCTAGAGGTTTCGGCTTTATTTGACTGTATGCGCAGATATCTAATTGAAAAAAATTAAGAGTCAGTACACTGATTGTTTGTATACTCTCGCCTTGATAGGCAGACCACATGGTGTATTTTCCATTTTTCTCCCATTTAAAATGAAATTTCAGTGCTGTTTTCTTTTGAAAGATCTCCCAGAAGGAAGAACTCTCTTTAAATTCCGACTACTTTTAATAGACCATATCTTGCTGCAATTATGTTCTGGTGTAGTATACCCAATAAAAAAAAATACTCAAGAACTGTATCTCTGTTGGACAGTGTCCTTGTCCCATTCTAAAAAGCGTGATTGAAAACAATTGAGATTTTGAAAATAATTGTTTTATAATGTAAATACTTCGTTAATTCGGATTCGAGACATCAAAATTGTTTTTTCTCTGTCCACTTGGTTTTGCAATTCTGTGATGTGAAATTCTAATCGAGAAAATAAGACTTGCTCACAAAATGTTATGTTTGAAAAGACGTACATTTGAAAACTATTTTTTGCACACTTTAATGAGATCCATGTTCTCATGTAAAAAAGTACTTTCTTCTTTGACACTCCTACAAATGTTTTCTTTGGGAGAGTACAGTTTATGTTTTTCATCAAATTAATATTGAAACTTTGTTACATAAATCCTCAAAAGTAGGACACTGTCAGAATGTTTCAGATTGCTCTTGAAAAGTTGTCTGAATGAAGGTCTTATATTATTTATAATTTACCCCCTTTAATGATTAAGGGGGGTATTTATTTTTAGTTGTACATTTTTGTATCCACATTAGTTACACAATTTCTCTTAACAATAAAAAAAAAATGCAATGTCTTGAAACTATTAAAAAATTAAAATATTGGAGCTCATTGGAGCATAGACAATAATATTTTAATAGTTTAAAAACTTGACAGAAGTTTAAAAATTATTATTTCCGAATGTTATTCATCTATGTAAAAATATTAGTATTTCTTAATTAAGTGTTCTTTAATTTATATACCTAATATATAAACACTAGTAGTAAAATACCTTATATAGATTCAAACAAGCTAAATTTTACTTTAATAATTTTTTCAAGGTTTCTTGTAATTTTTATTCCACTTATGCCATGCCAGAGAGCTCAAACTTTTAATCCTACTGTTTTGTGATTTTTACTTTGTTATATTATGGAATCTTAAGGGAATCATTCAACAATCTTGTTTGATGTGTCTATATGTTTTATTTGTCTTTTTAATTTAAATTTAAATTAAAAACATGATGTTGTGTTAAAACTTCATTTTTTCTGCAAATTACTGAAGTATTTTTGTGCAACAGATTTTCTGTATCTATAAATTATGCCTTCAAATTATTTAGTATTTAATTTTTATTTAATTCGATTTGATTTTCTTTTAATACTTAATTTCAAAATTTAATTATGAATAAAATATTTTAAAATTTTATTATGAATAAAATATTTGTACTTTTTTTATTATCTTTATTACTATTTATTAAAATATTTTTAATTTTTTTTTTATTATCTTTATTATTATTTATTAAAATATTTTTAAATGTTACCATTATCTTAAAAAGTTGGGGCAGAATCTTCTTTTGCCGTTTAAAAATTTTATTTTACGAACAGTTTTATTGTCTATTTATTGCAAAATATTTTCAAAAATTTCTCTCAACTACCAATAGATGGCGCAACATTTGAAATATTGGAACGAACTAAAATTCGTATTCCAATACTTGCATTACAAATTGAGGACTAGAAATGGAAAACTACTTAAGTCCAAAAAAGAAAATTTTTCAGGATAGCCGAAAAATGAAAAACACTCGCATCGGGTACTTAAGGCTCTGACTAAGTACCAGATTGAATTTGAACTATTGCTACTGGAGTTTGCACTTCTGACGTTCTCCACTTTGATTAGCTTGGTCTTAAGGACATTTTTCCGTAAAAAAAAAAAAAAAAAAAAGATTTTCGATTTTTTGGTACTGAGGTCGTTTTCCATTTCTAGTCCTTAATTGTTGGCAGTCGCCACGGCGCGGCGTACGGAGTTTCAAAAGTTTGCATCTTCTAAAGTCGCCTAATTTTTTAAAATGGAGTGTTTGTTGATTCTATAAGTTGCTTACAAATGACTAATGGCATTTCAGAAACAAATGATTCAATTGGTCTTCGTATCGTTTGATTTCTAAAATGTAATGCATGCGTTTGGTTGACCGTCGATTTTAAAAATTGTCTTGTGATTGATCACAAGTTTTGCCTGACGATAAACAGGGGTGTAGTGGAGCGGGAACGACGATCCTTTACCTTTTTTAATGGGGGAACGGCGTTCCCTCACCTAATTTTTTTCTTTTTTTTAATTTGTATTTTACATTTTTTTTTACGTGACACTAAACGCAAAATCAAGTAAGAAAACGAAAAAGTTCTTCCTGAGAACTATGCTTTCGTTTTTGATCCACAATTTTTTCCACAAAATTTTTTTTTTTTTTTATCCACAAAATTTCAGAGCTGAGCAAGCAAGTTCAAGTATTTGCAAAACACATACTAGTTGCTAACACGCTTCTAGGTGTTAATTTCATTTTATTAATGGCGCAAATTTTGAAAAGGTAAGGATGGGTCTATCAAGCTATTAGAACTTCTCTATATTTTCATCTCAAGAAGGAGAAAATCCGTAAAACTCTCAATGTAAATTGAGTCTCAATGAATGTCTCTATGAATCTCTCATTGAATGTCTCAATCGACATCTGCAACAATCGTAATATTTCAAAATTCGTTTTTGAAAACAGATTTCGAGAGGGTCTGAATTGAAACTCGATCTCTTAGGGAAATTTTTTTTAATGAAAATTGTCAAAAAAATCATGTAAATAAAAATAAATCCCGTTTAAAATGTGTTGTAGGTAATCTGTTTAAAAATTGTCGTAAAAAATCTGTTTAAAAATTTGTGTCAATAATATGTTTGAAAATGTATTATAAACCATTTATGAAGTGTCAAACAATCTGTTAAAATGGGTTGTGCAAGGCAAATTGTTCGTAAATTCATATAACTTAATAGTTTAAAAAATAATTTAAATAAAAAAAAGTGTAAACACTTTTTTTTCAGTTTTTGAAGTGTTCGTTATCTGTTTTAAGATTATTAAAGTAATATTAATAAGTATTATTTATTCTTAGTAGTCATTTTCACCTCCCCTCCCCCAGAAAAAAAGCATACTTTTGCACAACGACACGACTTAGCGTTCCCACACCTTTTTATTTTACACTACACCACTGACGATAAACCTTACACCAATTAATGATTTGATTAGGTTCGTCTTGCAGATTATAAATTCTTTTCTTCAAATCTAGTATATTATTTCAAATAGATAAAAATAAAAATTAAAAAAATAAAAAATAAAATATAATAATAATAAAAAAATTAAAAAAATAATATCTATCTATCTATCTATATATATACGACATTAATTTAAGTGGGATAGGGGAGGAGTTTTTTGGGGTCTTTTTTTAAAGTCGGTTTTAGATCTTTTATAAATTGTTTTTATGTTTTTTTCCAAATTATTTTACTTTTTCCTGGCGATACTTAGTTTTAAACATTCACTTTAAGAATGAAAATAATTCAGTTATATTTATTACCAATAAAAGTGTACGATATACATAGGCTTCATGTATTCATTTGCTGACATCAAAATCCACTATAATTTTTTAAATACATATTTTTTAAAATAAATATTTTTATACAACTGATTTTTTTTTCCTTTTTTTTTTCTTCTTTTTTCAAGATTACCGAAAAAGCCAACCAAATTGCAGAGTGTTTAAAGTGACATTTGATAAACTCCAAAACCTTCCACACAAAAAGACATTCAATTGCCTTTTTCGCGGAATACTCGGAATTTTCTAATCATAGTGGAGAGTACATTTCTCGGGGAACAAACCCCAATTTTCAAGGCGAATCCTGAAAAACCACTTTATACTCGACTTTTCTCAAGATTTTCCTACTGAAGCCATAATCATTACCGAAATTATTTCTTTTTAGATTGGATCCGTGAAAATAACTTCGCCTAGAAGGGGATGAAATCTCGAATAAACTTTTGTAAACCCCGGATGTATAAATTATATCCCCCTTCCCCCTTTAACTGCAGTGCGGCGTTTTCATATGTAGACTCGTTTCGTTTTTTTTTTTTTTTTTTTGAATGGCGCAGCTTAGCCAATCTTGGTTCTTGTGCCATTAAAACCCATACAACCAACCTTTTTTAAAACTTTTTTTCTGAATAGTGTTTGTTATTTTCATCGATGCCTTTAATGGTGGTTATGCGAAATATTTTGATACGAAAATTAGATTGTGCCTGCCAAAAACTACCTAGCCTTTCTAACTTCTAACGAAATTTATAAATATGTCTGGGAACGTTTGCTCGATTCATGTCTTGATTTATAAATAGATCTCTTTCCAACTAATGCACTTACCTACATTGAAAATTTCAAGAACTATTTGTTAAAAGTAATACCTTTTGCTTCTTTTATTATTATTTTCGAATTTATGAAGTACATTGTATTGCTTGGTTTCAAAATGAGAAGTCACACTTTATTGACCTATATAAGAATGCTGATCGCTTTAAATCATTTTATATATACCTAGAACCGTCGGTCTGGAAGAAATTTGGGTCCTTTTGCCAACCATGCTTTAATTTTGTATCTGAGACTAGATGCTCGTCAAGCTTGAGAGTGGTACCTTGATCAAGTCCCGTTTGGATCTGACTGACTGACTGTTTTAAAAAGGTGGTGGAGTTCCTAGGTTCTCAGGATCTTCGATCTCCGTGATAGCTAAAATGTAAACAACATGATGATTAGTGGTGACATCCGGTCTGCGATCTCTGTTTTTAAAGTGAGCAAACACATCGCTGATTGTGACAAATAGTTACTTGACATTCAATAATAGACCAGACGAGTTTATTATTGCGCTACCTGGTGACATTCTAGATTTTCATGATGTGAGAAATTGAGATGAATGTAGGAGTATTTTAACATTGAAAGACCTCACGGAAGATGTTCTGCCTTTGACACTGAGCACTCTCAATATCTAGATGTCACTCTAATGATGGTATTTTATTTTATGGTGCACAAAAATATCAAACCAACTAAACTTTGCTTTACCTTTAAAATTTTTCGATGTTAAAAACTTGATCTCTTACAAAATTCTATCTGGAAAAAAAAAAAAAAAAAAAAAAAAAAAAAAAACTGCCTTCCGGATAGAATATAAACATTCGCATCCCATATTAGTAGGATAGAATTGTTCCATATTAGTAGATAGGATAGATACCCCATATTAATAGTATAGAAACAATAAAAATCTAATCTCTTTAGCATTCTTTTGCGATATTTTAGCAACATTTAAGCAAAAAAATCGTCAAGATAGCGAATTTGGCGACAATTATTAAAATTGAGCAGTGCATTTACGGACGTTTGTATGAATTTCTCTTATTGAACATAACAAATGCTGTTATGTCATGTATTCTGAATTGCTACATTGACATACATTGGAAATACACAAAGTTACCTCCGAATTGAACTTTCATTTAGAGAAAACGATGCATAATTTGCAATCAAATTTAATTTTAATAAAATTCTCATTAAATTCAATATTATTAGAATATTTAATTTACTTAAATGTAATATTGAATAAAAAAAGTACCGCCATAAATAAAAAGGCGCGGCTTGCTTTGAGAGCTCACGAAACGTTTTGCGGCCCTTTTACAAAATGTAATGCCGAACGTTGATTTAATGCATAAAATCTTAATATTCCGTTACTGCCCCGAAGTTCTACTTTCTTCATTACTTTCCAATGCCAATAACGGATCCGCCCCAATATATTAGGACACCCTTTCACTTTACATTCTAATTTCGTCCAATAATACCAGCTGACATATTTTTAACATCAGACTCCGGTGGACCTACAGCACTTAAATGTGGCTTTATGGTGATTCCACATGTAATGGGGCTA
This sequence comes from Linyphia triangularis, assembly GCA_963978545.1. NCBI lineage: Eukaryota > Metazoa > Arthropoda > Arachnida > Araneae > Linyphiidae > Linyphia > Linyphia triangularis. The sequence goes on from OZ021731.1 coordinate 66,653,805, forward strand.
TGGTCATTCCGTACAAGATCAAGAGCCTCTCGCTTTTAATTGAGGAAAGGAAAATCTTGATGGAAAAATAACAGATTTGTGGACTAATTGAAGACGGCCATCTGCTATCAAGAAAGAAAATAGGTTCGGATAATTGGATTAGATCAACGCCTTTTTACTTGGGCCGGCGAGATTTGTCTAAAGGGTGTTGTTTTCGCTGCTTGTGATCGATGAAACGAGGATTTATATTGGTTTATGGTAATGTGGAAGGTTGGTTGAACTTGGGTGTCTTTGCTAATGGTGTTGGTAGGTTAAGTTATGGTTTCGGAGTTGAGTTTTATAGGAAAGTGAATCGACGTGGACAATGAATGTTCAGCAACTGTTAGTAACGCTGTTTTTTTCTTATTTAATTGGATGCGCCTGTTATTATGTTGTGTATGTCGAGTGTATGGATTATTTAAGTATTATGTTTTTAAAATACTTTATAGTAATGGGAAATGCATTACCTTTTTTTTTGCCCCCGTTTATATAAACATGACTATTTCCATTGTTTTCTTTTAATACTGTTACTCTTATTTTATGTTTGTTGGTGAGTTAAATGTAACGAAATTAATTTCTTTTTTTTGGACATGCGGTAATTTTTCAACCAATCTGTAGTAGTAATTTATGTTTCTGTTTTAATATTCAAGTATTTTTTTTTCTTTGAAAAGCTTTTAAAATGTTCCGTTTGTGTTGTGTTGCAACAGTTCAAATGAATGTGCCTCGGGGTTTTTGAGATACTATTATGTTGTGTGAGTTAGTATAGTTAGTATGACTGAAATGTTGGTCTTTTTGTGCAAGATCAACACGGGGGCCACACTACACCTGCTTATCGATAGTTCATGAAAGTGGTGGTGGTGATCTTTTAAGAAGAAACTGCTACGAATTTGTATCTAATATGGGTGAAAATCCAGAAAACACAACTATTAAGTTATTCAAATAGGCAATGGAACTCATGCAAACTCATCTTTTAAATCTGCAGGTAGTTTTATCATGCTTTACTTTTAACAATTTACCTAATATTAGATTTATTGGTCATTTCACACCAAAATAAACTCAGGATGCCACAAATAATACAGCCAGCCCATAATCATGAACAAAATCAATTTAATAAGATTAAGTTTACAAGTATGAAGCCTCATCCCCATCACAATCCAATCCTGTATATATATACACCTTTTACAACCATTACGGTTACAGAAATAACCATGAAATTTGCATAACATGGAGTACGACACATAATAATTCAATAATAAATATAATATTAAATAAATCTCCAATATTCGGCCCCATCGGACTCCATAAGCAAATTCTAATCCTTCTTTACATAATCTCCGTAACGCTTTACCTTAAAAGAAAACATCAATACATTTGATTAAATATAAAATGCAAACAATTTTTCAACTTCTCTTTCACAAGAGGCTTCGTCAGAAAATCAGCTACATTTTCTGAAGACATAACATATTTTAAATCAAATTTATCTTCAACTAACAATTGTCTTATGAACTGATACTTGATATCAATGTGCTTTGTTCTCAAATTCTCAACTGAATTTTTCGTGAAATAAATCGCAGATTGATTATCGCAATACTGCGTCGGTATTTCTACTTTAAATAAATTTAATTCTCTTAGAATATTTGTAAACCAAATTAATTCTTTAACCGATTCAGTCAAAGCTACAAATTCAGACTCCATAGTGCTAAGAGCAATACATCGCTGCTTTCTAGATTTCCAAGAAAATGGTATATTACCGAGAAACAAAATATGACCACTCGTTGAATGACGATTTGATAATCTACAACCCCAATTCGCATCTGAATATGCCGTTAAATTACCATTGCAAACATCTGAAAGATTTATTTTATAATCTATAGTATTAAAAACATAGTTTATAATATCTACAACAATTTTCCAATGCTCAAATGTATACCCATTACAAAATTGTGACATTAAATTAACTGAAAAACTTATATCTGGTCTACTTCGGTCTGCTAAAAACATTAAGCATCCTATCAACGATCTGTAAGGGTAACTTAACATTAAATCACTTTCTACAATTTCAGTTTCTTTAACTACATCTGGAAGTGTCACACCAACTTTAAATGGTAAACTGACATTAGATTTTGGTAATCCAGCAAATCGATTCATTAACTTTTTAATATAAGTTTGTTGATGCAAAAAAACTCCTTTCTCATTACAATCAAAATTAACTCCAAGTAAAAATTTTACCTTTCCTAATTCTTTAACCTCTAAACTTGCCTTAAGTTTTGAAATAACAATTTCTATTTCTGAAATCTCTTTTCCAAATAAAATTAGATCATCAACATATACAGCTAATATAACATTATTGTACTTATAAACACAATTAACCCAACACAAACTTTCAAATCCAAGTTTCTTAACTATCGAATCAAACTCTGTTGCCCATTGCCTTGAAGATACTCTAAGTCCATAAATGGCTTTTTCTAGTTTACAGACCTTTTGTTCATTACCACTTTCTACAAAACCAGGTGGTTGTCTCATATACACTATCGTGTCCAATTTGCTGTACAAATATGCAGACTTGACATCAAGCTGAAAATGATTCCAACCTAACAAACACACTAAAAGTATAAAAAGAAATTTTAGTACAGAAAAATTTATCACAGGTGAAAAAATATCAGTGTATTCAAAAATATGTCGTCCTTGTCCCTGTTTGAAATCTTGTGCACAAAGTCTCGCTTTGAACCGTTGTACTTTATTGTTATCATCGCATTTAACCGTGTACACCCACCTACATCCTACAATCTTTGCATTTGGCGGCGGGTTAACTAACTTCCAAACTTGTCTGTCTTTCATTGTTTGAATTTCATCTAACATAGCAGAATCCCACTCGATCTTATCTTCACTCTTCTGTGTATCTGCAAAGCTCTTTGGTAATTCCACGTTATAAATTTCATCTTGAAATATGTCTTCTATGCAGTTTTCAAAATACATAGACTCATTACTTTGTTCTTCTGAATTAGTTTCTCGATTTTCATTATTGATATTCACAATTTCAGACTGAGCTTGAACAGTAGATTCTGGTTTAAAAGAACACACATTCGAATCATACACAATGTCATGCATTTCGCAATATTTTTGAACGTCATTTTGTGATCTTAGTCTTGCATTATCAGGTGTAAAATAATACACATAGACCCTATTGCCTAATGTATTCATCTTTTCCTCTCGTCTCCATGATTTAACATCCAGTTTTTGTTTATCTGCTCTCTCAGGACGCATCTCTTTCTTACCATCCAACTCCTCTACTTGAGTTTTATTAACCTTTGAGACTGAAATGGTATTCTCATTTTCCTGTTCATCTTCGCTAAAATGTTCACTATCAAGACTTCTAATTTTTACGTATTCACATGCTCTATCTTTACCAAATAAAACATCAACAGCTCTCTTGCCTTCGTCTATTTTCACGTGTATCGTTTCTACAATTTTCCTTTCTTTTGGTAGATAAATCCTATACCCCTTGGTTTGACTTGCATAACCAATTAAGATACCTATCTTTGCCCTTGGTTGTAACTTATTTCTGTTAACTTTAGGTATATGGACAAATGCCAATGATCCGAATATTCTAAAATGCCTTACTGACGGCTTGTGACCAGTCCAAAGTTCAATTGGAGTTTTTCCGTTTAACAACTTATGTTCACAGCGGTTTCTTATGTATGTAAACGCGTATAACGCTTCTCCCCAAAATTGTGGCTTTAATCCGCTATCAAAAAGCATAGATCTGACCCCGTCCATACAAGTTCTATTAAATTTTTCGCAAATTCCCATCTGCTCTGGTGTTGCTACGGATGACCTTTCAATTCTGATCCCCAACTCACGCAAATAAGTTTCGAATTCTTTATGACAAAATTCTAAACCATTGTCTGTTCTCACGCACTTTAATTTAGTATTATGTTGTCTTTCGGATATCGCCAAATAGTTTTTGAAACAACCAAAAACCTCCGTTTTCTCCTTGACCGTATATACTTCTACTTTCCTTGAGAACTCATCAATTATTGACAAAAAATATCTTTTCCCTCCTAAAGTTTTTGTTGATGCAGGTCCCCATAAATCCATATGTATTCTATCCAGAACATTACTAGTTCTTCGTTCGTAATTTAATTTTAATGATGACCTAGTTGATTTCGCTATTTTACATGTATCACACGAGTCTAATTTACCAACTAACTTCTCCAAACCATAGACCACATTATTTCGACTCATCTGCCTTAATAAAGGAATATTGACATGACCAAAACGCTTATGAACTATTTCAATGTTCGTACTATAAGTAAAATTACATTCAGACCTTTTACTATTGCAATAAGCATATAAAATATACAATCTACCCTTCCTACGTACAGAATAAAAATACTCGTTCAATTCATTATATACAATCATTTTATCATTTCCCCAAAACACTGTATGCTTTGCTATATCAATGCACGCACCACTTATTAAGTTACGGCGTATGTTAGGTGCGTACAATACATTTCTCAGAATCAAATTTATCTTACGATTAGCATCTGTAAAAACTAACTTTACAGTACCTGTACCTTCAATCTTTAGATTTGTGTTCTTGTCTCCTACAAAAGCTGTTGTCGATACTAGACTTTTGAAATCCTCGAAATACTCCTTTTTGTTACAAAAATGGGAAGTTGCCGCTGAATCTATGAGCCACTCGCTCATTTCTAGATTCTTATCCTGAATAACTACATGTGGATCCAAATCACTTTCTGACCCCACATAGTACATGTTGCTTTGAAAATTTCGGTCTTGTCTTCGCGATGTGTTATACTGTTTTTGTGTGACTGGCTGTTTCTGTAGTTGAACCCTGCAATCTCGCATTATATGTCCTTTTTGCTTGCATCTCCAGCACGGCCCCACAATTCTTCGTTCTGTAGCTCTTTGAGGATGATTAGGCTTTGTCGTTTTCGGCCCTTTTGCAATGAACGCATCCGCTATCCCCTCAACTTCACTGTCTTTCTTCTTCTGTAATATGCGGCCAGATTCATTTATAAGACTATCTTCCACATTTTCCATCCTAAAGTTGTCTTCATCAAGTCGATATAACACTTGAACTATATTGTCGTATTCAGCCGGAAGCCTTCTGATTAACTGGAAACACTGCAACAACTCGGGTATTGCAAATCCAGCTTCTTTTGTCTGTTGTGCTTTCTCCGCGACTCTTTTGATAAAGATCCCAATCGTCTCGTTCTCTGGTTCGAACCTCAGATCATAGAATTCGTCAACAAGTCCAGCCAAACGTGCTCTTGAAACCGGTTCAAAATTCTTTTTCAGAATTTCCCACGCTTCTTTTCCGTCTGTTGTAGCTGAAATCAGGGATTGATACTTCCGTTCCACTGCTTGATATATTGTTGTATATGCTCGATCTTTTCTCCAGTTGTACATTCGCCTTTCTCTGTCTGATGCTTCATCCGGACATGGCGTCGCCTCGTTGGTAATAAACTCCCAAGAACCTCTGTCTATTAGCAGCACTTTAACGTCACATTTCCAACTAGCATAGTTCGTCGAATTTAGCTTCGGAAAATTAAAACTTAACTCGGATAGTTCAGTCATCTTCAGCACGCTTTTATCTTAAATAAGTTTGAAGTACACTCTATCACGTCAACACACTTCTACATACTTTTGACTTCTATTAACTCATTGGGCTTTTCTACTGGCTTTCTCTGAGAATCCTATTCAGGGCACCCTGTCCTGGGCCCATAACCCTATTGGTCATTTCACACCAAAATAAACTCAGGATGCCACAAATAATACAGCCAGCCCATAATCATGAACAAAATCAATTTAATAAGATTAAGTTTACAAGTATGAAGCCTCATCCCCATCACAATCCAATCCTGTATATATATACACCTTTTACAACCATTACGGTTACAGAAATAACCATGAAATTTGCATAACATGGAGTACGACACATAATAATTCAATAATAAATATAATATTAAATAAATCTCCAATAAGATTAGATTTCAAAAGAGACTGGCAAAGCCATGCGCACTTAGGCCTGTTGCCCCATTCTACCTCTCTAAAATCATACTAAGAAGAAAACTATATGTGGTATGCTAAACAGGGCAGTGACCTTACCAGAAGGCCTAACAGTCCACCTTAAGTTATAATTCAAATTTTATTGCTCATAGAAATATTTGGGTACCGGTAAAAGATGAAGTGTATCTAAACTTGAAGAGAAACTACTGTTATGACAACAGAGACAATATGACGTCTATTAGAGTGTGCAGTTTAGTGTCATTCGCTACGCATAATTTATTTAGTAGTTGCCTTTTCTTTTCCAACATGAAGCAAGCAGGGTTTTTATAGTCTTTATATGCATGTCATGCTATGCAAATATGTTATGTTAGCTTCTAGACTTATGTTGTAAAAGTGAAGTGAATCTTTTTTTAAATGGCCCTAGACTTGTTGCAAAGGAGAACTGAGGTTTGAAATGTCTTTTTTTAGATAGCCTTGGGGTCAAATGCGTAGACATCGCTTGATGACATGCTTGCACTTATAGAGGAACAAGTAGCTGTGTTTGAGTCCCTTTTAAAATGGAAATACCCAGTTTTCGAATCGGTTTCGACAATCTTGGCAAATTTGATTTCTTAAAGACCCATGATCAGACTTTGCGTTAAGATGTCCCTCCAAAAAACAGCTCTATTTATGTTTCGGAGATTATCTTTTTATGCAATTTTCCTTTTATGCTGTCTTCGAGAAAGAAGGCCTTACTGATCGTCATAATGCCGAGTCCTTTTCAAAGTGGATTGCCTGTCAATCACGGAAGTCATTGTGATCACTTAAGGTAGACAACGAGTTTATGCAGGAAAGAGCCACTAGCTACGAATGCCCAAATCGCTTAGAGTTGACTTTAATTTTAACTATTGTTAAATAAAAAAAATTTCCACGTTTAACTTTTAATTACTTCAGATTTCTCTTAATTCTCGTCATTTTTTTTTTTTTTTTTTAATTAATGAGTTAAGTTTTTTTTTTTGTGTGACCAATGTGATTCTATTTATGAATTATTTCTATTATTTGAATGAGTTTTTTTCCAGCAACTTGTTTAAGTCTATGTACTATGAATCAACTCGCATTGTTAGGAATTATTGTAATAACATCGCTATCGCTATATTCACTTATTGCAATACGAATTTCGAGCTTTTTAAATTATTGTTAGCTTAATCGCTGTTATTGATGCTTATTGTAACATCAGAAATCTTGTATAGTTTTTTTGTAGCAGGTTGGTGAGCCCAAGGATGTACCATTCAGGTTTTCATCAAAATCGCGCATGCGCATAAGCTAATCTCTGTAATTGTTAGCTTAATCGCTGTTATTGATACTTATTGTAACATCAGAAATCTTGTATAGTTTTTTTTGTAGCAGGTTGCTGAGCCCAAGGACGTACCATTCAGGTTTTCATCAAAATCGCGCATGCGCATAAGGTAGCTGCCATGGAAAAAATCATGTTTTTCAATGATTGCTAAAAAACGGCTCTAACGATTTTGATAAAAATCGCTGTGCTAATGCCTCTTAAGATGTTCTAAACATCCCCGCCTGCGAAATTCCCGTAAAAATGCTTTAATGACGTAAAAAGTTGAAAAACGAATGCCTTCAACACAGACTCCTCTTTGCTTGAACATAGCTCATCAACGATCGTTTTTCTCCGCTTCTTCAGTTTCACTTAAAACAAAGGATAACATAGGAATTTTCGAAAAGTATATAGCCAAAAACACCATTTTGGCGAAGGTTTTTTTTTTAGACCCATACAAGAATTATCGCCTAACTGGCCATTTTTTCTAAGCAAATGATGAGAATATAAAAACGATAAGTTACACAAATCCACATCAGTAATATAGTGTAATTGAAAGTTGTGCGATGTTCCACTCCCTAGTTTATGATAAGACCACTGCTTACTCTTTGCAACCTATTATCGTGAATATTCTGAAGGTTGGTTCTTTGATGCATACCACTGTTCTTCTCACCTTTGTGGATGCAGCTTTAAGAGCACTTGGAAAGTTTTTTTTACTTGCTGAAAAGGAGGATTTCTTTTATGGATTTTTGTCAAGTGTGCACTTGATGAATTGATAATTTTTGCTCTTCCGTGGTGATGCTTGCGGCGATGTCTCGGGAGTGGAGTCAAAATGGATGGGTGGAATATTGAAGGCTTGAATGCAAATGCAAGGATTCCCGATAAGAAATTCGTGATAATGTTATGGTATTGGCTTACTGTCAGTTTTAATTGACGAGTGTCTTTATATTTTGTTTGTGTCTTCGCTAAAGACACAAGGAGAACACGTTTGAACGTCACTCGGTTGTGTAAACTCGAACTTAATGTTGAGTTTTTTTTTGATTTCCATCTGTGAGTTGTCGATATTGCAGTTTTGGTCACGTTTACATTCGAGTAGGATGTTGCTTGACTTGCCTTATTTTGTTCCTTTTGAGTTAAATGTTTTCTTATATTTTTTAAGTAAAGGCGTTTACTGTTTTGGGAATAAATAGTTTTTCTCATAACTGGCGAGGGGGGGGGGGGGGAGGACTGGAAACTTCTAATGTACATAATGACCTTCAGTATAAATTGCACTGTACAATTACACTTTTTGGTTATAAAATCATTAGTTTGTGTCGCAAATTTCCGAGAGTCCATGAAATTTCGTAAAGATTTATTCATAATTGATACATTTTTATTATAATATTCTTGGGCATTATATATCGTAAAAGTTTATGTATACCTGATTTCAATTGAATTCAATCACATCCACATTCCCTTAAAATATTGATTATTTTTTAGGTATTGCTATTGCAATGTATAGCAGAAATTAAAACTTATAAGTTATTCTTTATAAATGTAAATAAATACTCGTAGATATGAAATTGGTCTTTACGTAACTTATTAATATGTTATATATTACATAGCTTAAGTTTAAGAACTCGTCTTTTCTTTTGCTTTGATTCTATAGTTTTCGCTAAATTAAGTTTGAAGAATTTCGTACAAAAAAGAAGGGGGGGGGGGAACCTAACAATGAAACTTCTGCTGTCTTTCAATATTTCCAGAATGGTTCTGGTCTTTTAACTCTTTCTTTTGCACTGTAAATCATTTTCTGTTATTTATTTCCCAGTAATCTACCTCACTTTGACTTGTTTCTGATTATGTTTCGGGAAAGGAATAAGTGGTTCATAGAGAAGGACAGATTTCTTGAAAAAGTCTTATTTTGTTACTTTCCAAATCCCAATAATTGCTTAAAAGGTTCGTTTTTAGAGCGATTGCTGTGGAAAAAGATTTTATTGCGGAGGCATTTGTTAGTAAGTTACTGCTAGAAAAATCAATTCCTTTTAAACAAATATTATTTAACAAGTGCAATAGATAGGATATTGGTCTTTAGATTTTATTGAGTGTTCCAAAGTCTTAAATACAGAAAAAGAATTAACACTTATTATAATAATATGGGCTTATTACAATATATGGCCGTCCGAAGCATTAAATGTTAAAAAACCCAACGAAATTGTCCATATGGTTTGAATATATTTTTGGTACAGAGCTAGTCCATAAATACCCTCAAAAGATACAAAACATTCTTAGACGCTTTTTAGTCAATTAGGTTGATACTCCTTTTGATGTTTCTTCCATTGTTACAAATTCAAGTAGGTCAATCAAATCTCATATTGACTATCAGTTTCCGGAATTTTTTCGGCCAACAATGTAGTACCTCTATATTTAAGATGGGAAGGCTTTTGTAAATGGAGAATCACAGACTAGCATAAGTTTTCGTAATATAAATAGAGTACCAATGTTAAGAAGTTATGCTATATCGAATGACATAAGAAATATATAGTAAGAAGTAATTAGTGAGAATTATGATGTTTGGAGATATATTGATTTCTGGCTTAGATCGACTGCATCCAAGGCCGATTTTCGTTATAATATTCAATCAAAATATCTTTATTAACGCTATGATAATTTTGCAGTTAAGCTGCTGTAAGATCGATAACCTGACTGGAGTTGTACATTAGAGATGTTTGTAGTCTCGTCTTAATATTATTTTATTTTAATGATTTCAGTTGTACATATTTAAAGGGACAACTTTTATGCATTCTGCAACATTATGTTCGAATTAGTATTTTGTTTTTAATTCCTTAACTTGGTTCTATTTACCCAGAGTCTACAAAAATTAAAGAAGGCTTCATCGTAACGTCATGAAGTTTCGACAATCCAACACTTTCGTACATCCGTCGCGTTGCTTTCTTCTCAGCTTCATCCTTGAAAAGAGTCGTGCGAACGGAAACAAGTTTTAGTTTCTTTTGCCTCTTTTAATTTATAATAGCTACCTGTAATTTCCGTCCCTTTCTTTGTAATTCTCTTCAAGTGTTTGCGACATCAATGGGGTAAAAGACATTTTTCTCGGTCACTGATGCCTCAACCATCTCAAGGGCACCCGCTTTCAACCAACTTCATCATTCATACAAACCGTCTGCTTCTTGTTTCCAGGAAGACAGGAAATGTTCACATCTTTATCTACCTAGGTTATTGTTGTATTTGCGACTTTTGTCTTTTGGAAGTTATTTATTCGCCTTTGTCTTAATCGATAGAATGTAATTTGGTAGATGGTATTAGTTGCATTTATTTGTTGTTAAAAAGCTCTATTCATCTGTGCCTGGATCTGTTTTGCCTTTGTTATGTTCAAATATATTTGAAATCTTTGGCTCTTTTAAATTTTATTCTCTGCGACCCATGGACAAATGTGTCAACATGTTACCAGTTGGAGTTATTCAGCTAATTTTGTGTGTGTGTGTGTACTTGTTTTAGTCAGTGTCTGCATCTATCTGTCTGTGTTAGTTGGTTTCGCGATGTATTCGCCGGTTTTTGAAGATTGCGGGAACCATTTTCTTTTATACACACGGAGAAATGTCGGAATACTTTAATTTATTAAATAATTAGAGATATAAAATTTCTTTCTTTGTTGTGTGCTTGTTTTGTTCAGTATTTGGATCGGTCTTAATTCGTTAGGTCTTGGATATGTAACTCACTTTTAAATGTATGGGTTATATTTACATGTTTATGTGTACCTGTTGCTGAATTAGTCAGTGACGTAGTTCTATGTTTTGGTTTTTGTGCGTTTTATGTTTTTAGATCATTAAATAATTTGAAACTTGAAGTAAAAATTTCTAGCCCATTGGCCCTCTTCCGTGATCACTTCCTTAAAATAACTTGACTTGTAGCCTCTTGTACTATGAAACACATAATATTAACAATTCCTCTTTCACGACTGGAAAACATTGCATATTCATTGAAGAAACCCAATGTAAAGGTAATGAATGCAGTAGAATTACGATATGAGGCTTGTAAACGGCTATCCGTCACAGACTTCAATTTCACAAGAAATGTCCCAGAGTTAAATATTCTGATTAATTATCTACACATCTCGCAGACGAGTTGTTCCATACCATATAAATCCACTTCATTATCCTCTCTTTAAATATTCAACCAATTCCTAATGACTTTTCGAAAGCAATTATTCATATAACAGTACTCTCAACCAACTTACCTGGTCCTTCAACTTCACTTATTTTCATTGTGAGCATTATTAGATTCTCGCCGCTTTAATGAGAAAGTATTGAACCATTGCAGAAGCGGACAATCAAAGTATGGTCGGACGCCTCCTATTTTTATACCCATTTAATGGCAGAAATTAGGTGCGAAGTAATTGTGTGGGTTTGATGACCCATATATTTGCTCGGCATTAAGCAAAAAGTGAAAACGAACTTAGCTTAGTGCCGCATGGATGGACAGCTTTTCTGTGGATAGGCTCTTCTACCTCTGTTACAGTTGTATGTAACGCTTCAGTCTTTTTCCGTTACTAAGCGTTCTGTCAAACGGCATTTGAATGTTACATTGTAATTAATGCACTTCAAGATCTCGCAGTTGGGGTTGGGGAGTTACTATAATGAGGAAGTGTGAATGTTATAAGCGGTCATTTGGCGAAAAGGAATGGCTTGGGTTAAATTTAGAATTTTCTCGGCACGGATTGATTTTTAATCGGTTCGATTTACGAGATCGTTACTCTATCTTGCTGGAAAGAAACGATCAAAATTTTATTTCAGTTGCACATACTACTTCCGTTCGATTAAAATGTAAGTTTCAGATGTAAATGCTGTGATGTTCCTTTTAAATTTCAGTTTTCCCTTTAAAAGATATATTTATCGTAGACTACAACTCTTTCTTTGCTGCCTCCCCCCACCCCTGCTCATTAAATACCTTTTTGGAAAAAAAAAGGAAAAAAATTCGCATGTGAAATAGCAATAATGAATCTATCTTACAAGCAATAAAACATTTATAAGAGCACTAAAATAACCAAAATAATACTAAGTTTTTATTATCTTGTGATAAAATTATTAAAATTTTAAAGAGGCACATTGAGGAAGATAATTCAAGTTACTTTCCCAATTCAAGATGTATTATTCAAATCATTGATGGACACTTACGTAACGTAAAACGTATACAAATTCGTAAGTCATTGACTTGAAGAATAAAATGAGTAAGTACTTGCAAACAAAACTTGAAAAGTTTCAAAAGTAGTAATTTGTCATTTAAATAGTTAAACAATTAAAATAAATACTAGTTTAGCTCGTTTCGAAAGAAATAGATGAGATTCTGTATACTTTAAGATCTATAAAAGCAAAAAAAGAAAATTAAAAATGCCCTAATGTCTCAGAAGCGTTTTTGCATTGATGAATATTTTAATATTGAAATTTTGGTAGTTCCACAGCAGAGTGGCCACAGAACCTGGAAATCAGGGAAATGTCAGGGAGCTTTCTGATACTGGAAAAAAATCAGAGAAATTTCAGGGAACTTTTTAAAATTTCACGAAAATCAGAGAAATTGTCTTTCTTCTGAAGGCACGTTTCCCCGTTCATCCGTATTTTGATGCCATTTACCCGGGGAAATGTGGCGGTAATCGTTAGAAGTTTAATGCTACGGAATAATTTAAACTTTTCATTACCGCCAAAACTATTTTTTAAAAAATTGGCATATTATCTTTTTAGTATACGTGTTCTATTTGATCAAACATCTGGACAAGTTGGGAAAATTTGAACAAAAATGTGCCTTAAAATCAGGGAATTTTTTAGAAATCTATCAGGGAAATCAGGGAACTTTTTTTCCTGAATTTTGTGGCCACCCTGCATAGACTCCATAGTGTCGGGAACCACCATCGATATAGATAAACAACTGGATAGACTGCTTAACGCTGGGAAAATGAAGCCGTTGCCAGATGCAATTGGTGGGATACAAAATACGGATTGCCGAGGATTGAAAATAAAATTTTGGGTTGTACACAGCAGAAATGTCAATAGTAGACCTTAATTAGTAATAATGTGCAAAAAAATATTTACTCTAACACTTTACAAGGTTTTTCGCATTCCCATCCAACTATAAAAGTGAACTGTGATCGGTTAATCTTCCCACCAGCTTCGCAATCCCCGGCACATTTTTCTCTTTTCATTGACAATGGAGCAGTCTATCCAGTTGTTTATCTATATCGATGGGAACCACAGATCTGAATGTTGTTATAATATTTCGTTTCTGTATTTTTAGCCAATACCGCCTTGAATGGAAGGTGCTGATGTATACCAGTAACTTTTACGTAAGGAAAAATCATTCACAACCGAAGAATGTCCCTGTATTGTTTTTTTCCCCTATATGTTTAAAATAAACAACCGTTTTTGATAATCTTTTAAGTAATCCAATGCTCTTCTATGACTATATTTTGCAACAGTTGAAAAAAAAAATTGGAAAACATATTCGAAAAAAATCTCCCTTCAAAGTACTTGAATACATTTCATATGCTAAGAGAAATCATTTACTGTAGGCGATTCGCTAACATTCACCAACAAAAGGCTATCGTACAATGATGTTTAGAATTCAAAGATTCATTTCTATTTGTATTTTCTGAATGGATTGAATCTATCCCCTAACGAAACATTTCCGGCTTTTCTTTGCCAGTTGATTGTTAATAATTTTAAGTGTAATTAATATTCGATGTACGAAATATGTGAATACAAAGAAAACTCTTTCCATTTCAGTGGTTTTTAGTGAATTTTCCTTTGAGTATAATGTTTCTTTAAAACAAACATTCTGGTGAGTGTTCGCTTTATGCACTGGTGGACTGGAAAAGTATCATTTGGTAATACGGATTATTCCTTTAACGTTTTGTTGATTGCTATGTTACATAAGCTGTACAAGAGCATTTCATTGATAACATTTACCAGATAACTTTGGTATGAGAAAATTAGAATACCATTTTACTATTTTGTTTCGTAGTTTCAGTACTTATAGACAGTCACGTTTTTGAATGCTCTGTATTTCGGTTAATTTTATAGAATACTTTTTTTTTTTTGTATTGAGTGGATTTGAACGCAGGAACACTTTTGTAATTGAACTTTAGCTTAAGTACTGTATAAAAATAAAATTCATAAACTTTCAAATAAATTACACATTTAAATCGCTATTGATTCCTTGCCTTAATTTGCTTCTTTTTTTGTAATTCAAGCATGTGTCTTTTGTCTAATTACAAAATAAACCTCGCAATGATAACTCGAAGGCGTTTTAAATACCCTTTTGTACATATTTAAATTTGCTGTCTTTTCACGATGTTGAGGATAGTGTTAGAAATACCAGTTTCTCATAAATTTTATTACTTCTGGATGGGCTTCCGTGAACAATGGCCATCGGTTTCGCATTCTAGGTGATAATTCAAGCGGTCCTGATTGCTTTCGTAAGTCAACCTATGAATTGAAATTTATTCTCATGATATTAAGTTTAAAAATATCTATCAATAGGCTATCTGTGGCAAATCCTTAAAAAATGATTTAGATATTGATACTTCTTACTTTCAATCAAGGTAACTTGATTAAATTTGAAAGGTCATTTAAGTTTTTCCAATTTTAGGGACGACAACGTCCGACCTTCATTACATTTAACTCAATTCGCCATTTCAGGTACTAAACTCAGTGTTCCCGCTGTGTTGATTGACTGTAAGGAAGTGCTGTTTTTTTTTTTTTTAAATAAGTTCCTAAAAACGTCACCATTGTTCGTAGACTCGATGAACTGTAAAATTGAAGGCGACAAAACGGACCGTTTAATTGGTCTTTAAAAAAAATATTGTGTTGACATGTCCTCTTTTTATTTTTCTGATGAACTTGTAACAACGTAAATGGCACATCCATGCTGATAGAGGTATTTTCCTCTGTAACTAGTCATGTTGTATATAGTTGTTTTGTTGTTTTATAGTTTGATAGCTTCCGAAAGGTTTGGTTTCTGTAACAAATGCTTTTTTAAATCTTTTTATTAATTTCGATTTTGATTTTTTTTGTGGCGGGCTGATTAACCGACTTCTCGTCATCTAATAGAGCTGAAATTTGACACATCGATTAGTTGCCCTTGACAATGCATTCTATCACGTTTCTGGAAATGTCGTTATTGTAGGACGCCTTTTAGACACGCGTTATTGCCGTTTCAGAGAACTAATTCATCCATTTGACGTCGTCTGATCGAGTTGGAACTTGACAGATAGATTCCGTTATCGATGACAATGTATTCTATCAAGTTTTGGAGCCAACACATGAAGTTAGTGAATGGCACTGAATCGATGGTTTTCTTCGTATTGATCAAATACTAAAAAAAGTCGATTTGAGGTTAAAATCGCTTAAATAAGATGCAAGCTCGCTTATAAAAGTTGTATTAAAAACTTTGCTTTTATGGGTTAGTTTCTTAGTTTTCTCTTTTTTTCTGCGCAGTCGTGTCGACTATTGTCATTGAGAATAGTTTCATGACGGTTAGATCACCTGAATTGGTACTCTTTTTCCAATAGCATTGCACCTCGTTTGCCCGCTAAAAAAGACAATCTCCTCATACCTTCACTCCTTTAATAACAGCAACAATAATAATAATAGTAATATTAAAAAAAACTACATTTTTACTACGTTTTTATATATATATTTTTTATTTGTTTCAAGGGTATTTAATGTTTTAAAATTTATCTATTACCTTCGATATTGATTGTTTGTGATAGTCTAAATCTTCTGTAGGATAATTGACCAACTCTCCTTTATCTATTAGCAGATAGATTCTTTGTCTATGACATTGCATTCTATCAATGTGGGAGGCAAACGCCAGAACGCCAGTTTCTAATAAGATTAAGTTCTTATGAAAAAGCAAAATTTAAACTGGATCTAAGGTAACTATAGATATTCACTAGAAGATAGGGATGAATGAGAAGGGAGTAGAGGGTCATTTCATGACAAATCAACCAATGATTTGAACCTTGATGTCTCATAAATTAAAAATTTTTGCATTAGTGGAAGTATTACCTAAGTTAACAAAAACTGTAAAATTTCCGATTTTTTTTGAGTTCTAGTTTTTGAGATATGGATCTTTGAAAAAGTTAAAAATGGAACAATTTTCGCAATGTTTTGATACCTTCAAATTGTTGTAGATTTAAAAGTATTACAGTTAGAGACTTAAAATTTGTGTCATTCTCTTCTAGATTGAATAAGCTTTAATATAATGCCAAACATGACTAGAATTGTCGAAAAATGTTTTTTTGATAAGACATCAAAAAATATTTTTTTACAATGTATTAGATGTACTTTCAACGCATTCCACCTTACATATTCATACTTCCAGACTCCAGTTTCAGTGATCAGCATATGTATAAAAATATATTTCCTTAGGAACCCATGTGTGTCCCGTTCTGAAATTTTATACACAAGTGGTAAATGGATGTCTTCAAAACATATATATATATATATATATATATATATATATATATATATATATATATATATATATATATATATATTTTTTAAATAAAATATGCCTTTTTGAAATATTCAAAATATATAAATATATACACAAATTTCATATATATATATATTTTAAATAAAATATGCCTTTTTGAAATATTCAAAATATAAATATATACACAAATTTCATATATATATATATATATATATATATATATATATATATATATATATATATATATATATATATATATATATATATATATATATATTATGTTTCATCAAAAAAACAATTTTTGACAATTCTAGTCAGGTTGGTTAACATATTAAAGCTTATTTAATCTAAAAGAGAATTACACAAATTTAAGGTTTTTTACTATAATAGTTTGAAATATACAGCAGTTTGACGGTATAAAAACATTGCAAAATTTGTTTATTTTTAGCTTTTTCAAATGCCCATATCTCAAAATCTATAACCTCCAAAGTTCTGAAATTTTGTGATTTTCTTTCTTTTTATATGTTTAATTAATTCACAAAAAATTAGTTAAATCCAAATCGCAGAGGTCCAAAAATATATATATATATATTTCGATTTGACACGGAATGACCTTAGAAAAGATGGAGTAAACGTTCAATGGAATTGCACATTCAAGTTGGCAATGAATATAAAGAATTTCTACTAAAAACTTCAGTTTTTATGAGTTATTTTTTTTTCTGCCTACCAAACACATTGTCTGTTTAAAATATTGCTTCAATACTTTACATTTTTAACCAGGTATAATAATAATAATCGTTTATAAATAAAATGTGACCTATATTATAGTGTTCTTTAAAACACACAAAAAAACATTTTGCCATTGAAAATGGAATGCAGTATTGTTTCTATGTCGGATAAAAATTGGTATGGTTTTATGGAAAATACTTAGAAATAATAGCATCTCTGATGTATGGTATGGACTGGGTTACAAAAGATTTTTTTAGTAACTAATACAGGGTTCCCACGGTCCTGGAAAGTCCTTGAAGAAAAAAAAAAAGAAAAAAAGGACGAGGTCCTTTAAAGTCCTTGAATTTTTAAGTGACCACCGATAATCTCCATCTCTGTTTTTTTCCCTTCTCCGTTTTGTGTCTAAAGTACCTATGTAATTTTATGATCCTCAAATTATCTTAAAAAAGTCCTTGAATGTCCTTGATTTTTTTTCTTCTATGAGAGTGGGAATCCTCTGTGTTGGGAAAATGTTGCATTACGTCTAAGCTCTATGATGCAAAAAACAGCCGATGAACTGCTTTTAATTGAAAAACTAATTTTTTTAAATTACTTCATTTATAACTTGTTTCTTTAAGCTGTGTCCATCGTCCCCAATGGGCGTGAATTTGAGTATCTTTCTCAATTAAAGCGCCACTCCTACCACCGTCTTTTGCTTCTATCTCCTCTCAGAATCTTCCATGAACCATTGTTGTTGGGGCTGGGTAATTGACCTTCCATTTTTCGAAAACAAAATAACCCTGTCGGATGTTACTTTCGTGATCAGCTTTACGAGCAAGAGTATCGAGTGGAATATGTTTCGGATAGTTTATACGGTTCAGTGGTAGACAACAAAAGGTCGTGCGACTATGTGGTAAGTGTACAGGATAGAAGCACCAATCGTAAGAAATAGTGAAATATTTCTTTCCGTGATGAAAATAGCGGATTTAAAAAAAAAATGTTGTTTGGGGAGTAGTTGAACTAGCTCTGTTCCAATTTTTATTCAGGTTGTTTAATTAGACCTAAATTATTTTACTTTTTTTAACTCATTATAGAACATTAGTCTAAGATTGAGGGATAATGGATTGAATGGACATCATTGATCAAAAGTCACCAAGTGTAAGAAACACAGTTTGTTATCATGCACACCACTTGTTGTGTCGGTGAGAATAACTGCTTTTCATTTTTGTCAAGCATCATGCTAAAGGAGCTGACTTTTGAGATTTTCGATGTTCTTAGTGTTTCAGTGCCCGTTTTAAGCTGTAGATCGGAGGGCTGCAATCTGTCAGCTTTTACCGCGCTCGAGGTGGTCGTTGACTGCTAAAATAAATTAACTGAGATAGAAAGCTGATCCAAAAAATAATTTAGCGACTAGAAGCTGCTTCTTTTTTAGCGAGGGGATTTCGTGTTCACTTGGGTACTCAGTTATTTTTCTTTCAAATTTTATCAATAGTCTTTCTTTACTGTTGAGTTATACAATACATGGTATGAATTGTTAACCTCGTATGGGGGCCTCTTCGGACTGATACCTTTCAAGGTTAGGGGCTGATAATCTTACAGTATATTATCAGACCCTAAAATCCGTCACTGAATCTGTAGTTGAAAGCTACATTTCATGATGTGATGACTTAAAAAATATACTTAGATAGTTGAAAAATAGAACTCTAACATTGCGTTATATCTTAACCTTATAGGTCTATAGAAGGTTGATAAGAGACGTACTTCGGTTGAGAAACCAGAGAACGTTAAACCTTTCCTTTCATTGAGAGATGTATGGAATACCGCCCTGTCTGCCATCGTCATTCAATCAGTTCGCCAACCTCCTCAAAGGTCAAAGTGCCCCAACTTTCCAACAGAGCTGAAGAACAATTGCTGCCTAAATTGATTTTGATTTTTTCCCCCCTCGATGCTCGTTCGGGTTTTCTTGTGTTTTTCTTGCGATGTGATGGGTGCTGGTTTGAAAGTGATCGACAGCATTTTCCTGCAATATAAGTTTGTGCCATAATCTATTGTTTGTGCTGCATTTTTCTGATCACTAGATGAGGTCGAGATACATATTACTCTGAAACTTACTGTTTGCCACATACAACAAAAATAATGCATTCAATTTTTTATTCTAATTTGATGCCTCTTAAAATTTGTAATTCGAAACTAAAGTTAAGGTAATGACACATTTTTTTTAGTCCATCTTCTGCATGCTGCTGAATTTGATAGCCAAATCAAACTATAATGTCTTGTTCTCAAAATTTTGTTTTCTTTTTCATTGTTCTCTGCACTGAATTATTGCTTATCTACGTACTTGGGGAAATAAAGAAAATAAAGCTGTTGTGTTTTCAGATTTCCCATATTGCGGCGGATTAAAATATCATGTGAATTCGGTAAATGATGCTTATGTAAAAATTGCGAGACTGATATATATATATATATATATATATATATATATATATATATTTTCCTGGTTTTAGAATTGGTTAACGAAACTAAGAAAATCTCTGCTGCTTTGTTTAAAAAAATTCCATCTTTTCCTTACACTTTACATTATAGTTCGTTTTCATTCCTCTAAGTATACGGGTTGATACATACATGGCACATTTTTTAAAAACAGGGTCCGTACTGTCCTTAAAAAGTCCTAAAAAACTACTTATTTTTGATGGGTCCTTATAAAAGGGCCTTAATGCCTTTATTATTATTATTATTATTATTATTATTATTATTATTATTATTATTATTATTATTATTATTATTATTATTATTATTATTATTATTATTATTTTTTTTTTATCTTGGATCGAATTTTTTTTAGCTGTCCCAAATGTGATTTTCCTATTCCCTCCTTCTATCGGTTTGGACCCATCTTTTAATGGTGGACCAGTTTAATCTTCCAAATTACTTCAAGTCACTGATTTCCTGAGATTGATTTCCTTCTTTTTTATTCAAGTTGGGACGGACTTTTGTTAAATATAAAAAAAAAGTTGCCCAATTTATAAATAAAATAATATTTAAATGCTAATCAATTGTTTATTTGTCCATTTTGATACTCAAAATGACATGTTTTGAAGCTATACATATTTATAAGAGGTCACTAAAAATATAAAAGGTCATTTAAAAAATCATTTTATTTTTTACTTTTCAAAAACTATAAATCTTATTGCTATGGTTGTTTCAAGAGTAAGCGTTCGTTCAAACGTGGGGGATTTTTAAGATGGAGATCGGCTAGTAAGTGTTCGGCACGACAAGACGTCTGATGATAATAGTCACATTTCAATGAGATACGTGTGATTTCGGGTTACAATTAAGTGTTTATTTTGACTTCCTGATGGTGATTGTTTCTTTAATTCCTTTTCCAAGTCTTGATGTAATTTTTATTCTTAGATGTCCCGTGGCATTTGTTTAACGAGATTTAGATTGCTATTGCATAGTTGCTTACTTTCGCTTAGGTTCATCGTCCTCTGTGAAAATGTCTGTCTTGACCAAATAATAAGATTCAGGTTGTGGGTTCTGATGTTTGTGCTCGCTTATCTGTTAATTGAGAGAACTCTTGTAAAGCGCTTCCTACTTGAACTATTTGGACTAATTCCTGTAGTACATATGTTGGTACCATGTTGTGATGCAGTATATAGTTCTTTCGCAAGCCATTGTACTTTGAGAGAAAAATCCAATGCAAACTAAAGAAAGAAAGTGCTGGGGGAAAAAAAGACTAGATGTAAGATACGTAAAATCAGTTTTAATCCTTTATTGCTTAATTGTTTATCATATTTTTTCAACCTATGAATAAGTAAAACATCTGTAAGAGGGGCCTCAACCAACAGCAGATCGGCAAGTAAACCAAGACTGCAAATGTACGCACACAACAAAACGATTCAATCGTTTCATACCTTTGAACTATCCAACAGTTAATGACATTATAGTTCCATCGCCATTAGACAATAACTCCATTTTCATGAAGTAATGACTTTTGCCATCCAGCGAGCTCGGCGAAGAGCACCTAGATTCCGAATGTTTGATTGAATGTCTAATCTAATCATAAACGACTCAAGAAACACTATGCAATTGTCCTTAGGTAGTATTTTAGCAATCTTCAACTGATCAGAAATAAAACATTTTAAACTATCTGATGCTGTAAATAAGGTTATTGATTACGTTTTTGGCTCGTGATGGTTGAGCTTTGATAAATTTTCTCGGAATCTCTTAAATAAAGTATTTCAGGACCAGTAGATTGTCAAAAGCACACAATGCCTCGGAAAGTAGAACTTCAAACATGTGATGCCGACATGGTATCCACAAAAGATTTCAGTCTATTTTTTTCTCAAGAAGAGTTCATGCTCCGTTGAATCTTCCACTATTTGTTGCATCTGTATAGAAACACGTACCTATTATTTCGGATTCACACTTCCACAATTGTAAGAGTTTGAAAATAGCATCAATTGCTGCTTTGCCAGTTCAGACAATAATTTAGGAACGCAAAGAAGCTTTGTATTTCCATCTTGCAAAGAAAAAAACTAGTACTACTAAACGATCATCCTTGTGCTTTTTGATGAAAAATTAAGAAACAATTTATCATCCCAATGAACTACTGACTTTGATGCATAAAAAAAAAAGCTTTTTTCAGCCTCTCCTGGGACATTCTAATGGTTACTTCTAAAGGGGAAATTCGGCATTATTTAAAAATTTTACTTGTTTCGATATTGTATTTAAGGTTTATGTCCATTTAAACTGCAGGGTGTCATCATTGAAATGAAATCATACCAAAAAAATTAACATAATCTACAGGCCGGAGGTTCATAAACTGATCAATCTGGAACCTATAGAAATCAACAAATCATTATCCAACTTTTTAATAAGATCATGGAGGAATTTTCTTCATAAAAAAAAAAAAAAAAAAAATCGATACTATTTCAAGGACTATTGTATAGCAGTTTATCAAACCTTGATTAGATTGCTTTCTTTTCGGTCCAAAACTTCATTCACAACTACCCCGAGAAGGTTTGTTATGCTTCATTTTTGTCTTTTGGTAACGTTTCTGTTGGTGAAAATTTAGGCTGATGTTTATATTTTTCTTCGGCTATAATTTTTTTCATGGTCTAATGAGTATGTATGCCAAATTTTATGATGATGTATTTATTAGAACATGCTCTTAAAATGGTGCTGTTTAATATGGTCACCGTGCATTTTTTCCTTTTCCGATTTCAAACCATCCTGTATGTTGACTTGCGGTCAATGATATCTTACTTTTTTTTGTGTGTCAATATTAGTTAAATTCACATAATTTCAGACTTGTGTTACTTTAAAAAGTTCACATCTATCTGTGTGTAATTTCAACAGATATAGACATTATTTATATTTCAAAACGAATAAACAAATAGCCTACATAAAATATTTTAGAATCACCTGGATAAGTCTAAGCATGCTTTTCCATATTTCGAGTTTTCAAAAACCACGTATTTCTTTGTTGTTTTTTAGAAGCATTTTCCCATACAAGGCCGCCTACCGCGTACCAACTAGTTTCTGGTACATCTTGTAGTAATTTGCGACCATGGATGGGAGGCAAATATGTCATTGTGTGCAAGACACTGCAGTGTATTGGGCATCTTTTGAAAATCTGTACGTTAAAAGCAGAAAAAAGGAAAAAGAACAGGAGGGTGTTTGTTAGCGATACATAGCTTGCTACAAATTATTTTCGAATTGTCAGCTTAAGGGGGTAGGTGTACGCTTTCCGATTTCCGTAACTACTGCGGAACAGTATAAGGTGTAGCAACTATTTCTGCATATGTCGAAATAATCTTAGCTTTTCAAGCCTATTCATATCCTTAAATATTATCTTTCTCTTAAAGCATGAGTTTAGTTATTAAATTTAAGTTTGACAGGCAATGCTGTAAAGCTTAAATAACACAAAGTCAGTTTCATATTTACATCACGTAGTATTGTCGAGCATATTTTTCTTTCTTTCTAGAATTAAACTATATATACCTCCGGGTTCCAAGATCACCCTTTGAGTTTTTCTTAGTTATTATTTCAGACATCGTTTGGGATCTTCCTTTTAAATTGCTCTAATTTCAGGTTTTACGTGATGGATCGGTGTTTGTGTTTTTTCCTTGCTTGTCGAGTTACTAACATTTCCATGTTCTTGCTCTTCAGATTTCCAGTAGCGATGGACTGGAATGATATGTATCAGAATAATTAGCAGCCATTAAGTCTTCTTGCTCCCTGCTTCGGCTTGTCTTGCAATACGAGGATTCCAATTGACGATCGAATTCAGATTCAATTCATGTGGTGAACGGAACGGGTGATTTGCTTTAGGGACATGTTGCAGATTAAGTTGGTTTCCTGTTCAATGGTAGTATTGCTCATTTTCAATGGGATCATTTGTGACTTGGCACCCAAATAACCTGGGAAAGCGAACCTTGTTCAAGAGTGTTCACAGAACCTGGAAATCAGGGAAATGTCAAGGAGCTTTCTGATTCTGGTAAAATTCAGGGACATCTTAGGGGATTGTTTTTAAATGTCTGAAAAGCCAGGGAAATTTTCTATCGTATGGAAGGTACGTTTTCCCGATCATCCTTATCTTGCCGCCATTTACCTGGAAAATAATCGCTAGAAGTTTAAACTTTCCATTACCGCAAAAAATCGTTTAAAAAAAATTTCAATATCATTTCTTTAGCATAACATGTTCCATTTGATCAAGGTGTCTACACAACTAAAAAACCTGGAAAAGTTAGGGAAATTTAAAAAAAAAAAAAGTTTGCGATCAGGAAATATTTTAGAAATCTATCAGTGAATTTTCAGGACTCATTTTTTCCTGAATTTTGTGGCCACCATGTTCTGGCTGATTGAATAAAATACTTAATTTCTAACATAGTTAGACAATTTTTGTAAAGTGATGATTGACGGTGTGATGTTATATTCCACTCGGGGAGATACATTTAAATGTATATGTTAAGTGTCTGTTAAACATTTTACGAATACACCCGTGCGATGTCTTATTTACATTTTAAAGATTTGGATAACTGGCCAAAGCGAGTTTTTTTAGATGCAACATGGATGAGGTCTTCAGTGTAGGTCATGCTAACTACATATCCCTGTACGCATATGATCCTCATAGTGAAACTTGAAGAAACTTGAAATTGTACACGTTTCAATTGAAACGGAATATCTGATTGAATAAATGATATTCTTGAAAATACTTGTTATAAATAAAAATTACCGTTCTTTTCAAGGTGTGTACCAATTCTAAGTTTAAACAAATTTCCTAAACGCCTATTTGAAAGGGATGAAAATAAAAACAGACCGTTACATGTTATGAACTCGCGTAGGAAAGTAAATTACTGTAATTGAATGATGTTTAATTCATAATGCGATTGCAAACGAAGTGCAAAATCTTTAAAGAATAATTTATTTTACGGATGCTTTTCTTCCTTCCTACAGCGTGACAGACTGCTATTGGATAAAACAATCTACAGTTTCACTGCAGACACGTTTGCTTAAGTATGCTTACTGCATATTAATTTTAAGAGGGTATAGGATACTAAATTCGCGAATATTTCCTAATTTTTTGTTGTTTTAAAAAATAATATTGATAGATCTAAGTTGAATCAAATCATAAATTAAACTCTAGCTAATTACAACTTTTAATATTGAATAATTAGCACCATGACAGATGCTTCTTAATCACGTTATTTCAAAACGTTTAAGTCCAGTTTTCTTTGTGATGATATTTCCTACTTCATTTGAAGTTTGAAGCGATATAATCTAGAAAAGGATATGATAAATGCATAAAAGTTTTAGCAGTTATTTTTTAAACATATTTCTTTAATTTGTCTTTTTGAATTATTGATTTGTTATTTAAAATATAATAGTTTTTTAAGAAAAAAATGAGAAAAAAAATTGCGAAATGTAATTTAAACTTTTGTAGTTAAACTTTAAAAAAAATTCTAATGATGTTTAAGAAAAATTAAAAAGACAATTTATTATATGGTTTTTTTATGAGTAATTTAGCTTAAAAACTTGTAAATTGAAGTAGAAGTTCTGAACTTATATCAAAAATAAAAAGTGAAAATGTTACAAATTTATGTGGGGAAAAAAAAAAAAAATTACACTTAACCAGGGTTGGAAAAAAAAAAGCCATACAAACAAATAAACTGTTTTTTTGTTTTGTTTAAACCAGGTTTTTTTTTTGTGGGGGGGGGGGGGAAACATTTTTTTTTTTTTTTTTTAAATCCTTTCTAATTACTTGGATACATATTTATAAATGAAACTTGATATTAACTAGAATAATTAATGTTCAAATAACTATTAATGTTCCTTCTGAAAATAATTTAAATTAAATAAGCAAGCAATTGTTGCTAATTATGTAGACATTCAAATCATAATTTTAATGTTTTATTGAGAGGAACTATTTTTTAAAGTCAATGTATACAGTCTAATACAATGGTAATTGTTTACAACATAATACATGGTATATTTCTCTTAGATTCATCAGTAATGGAGATAAATTATTCAATACGATATTTTTAAGATTTAGAAATAAGTTGTTAAAACACAAAACCTTTATTTTAGAAACAAATTTAAAATGCAAACTATTATTTAAGTTTAATAATTTTAAATAATTATAAAACATTATATCTATTTCATTAATTTAAAAACTTATTGTTCAATAGTCTTTAAATGCAAGATTTATTTAAAAATAGTTTGGAATAATAGATCTATCTATAGTATTCGTATAATTTTTCATTTACAAAAACATCACTCATTCATGTTACGACCAAGAATGCAGATATTTCATTTAGTGAATTATTTTCTTAAAAAATTTAAAGAAAACTAAATTCTTATTTCTTTATTCCATTTAAAGCAAATTTTGGATTTAACATTTTGAATAAAAATACAAGTTTTGCTGCTTTTTCTAAAAACTGTCTATTAGGCAACAATTGTTCAACTCCAAAAAGAAAGAAAATATTCTCTCAAGATTCGCTGTAGTTGTTTTTGCAATAAAAATTATTTAAACTTCATTCAATACATCAGAATTAAACTTTTTATATCATTTTCTTGCATTGGTTATCATTTTGTAACTGTTACATTTTTATTAAATTCCTTTTGAAAAAGATATCTTTGGAATGGAAAACTTTTGGTCAAAAGTAGAAGTTATTTACAACATCAAGTAATTTGAAAAATCTAATTGTAAATAAATAAATAAAAATACAGTTTTAAATTATTCTTTAAAAACCAATTGGTTTAAACCATACCAACCCTGCACCTAACCAAACAATTTCTGATCAATCACTTAAAATTTTTTAGTTTTTGCTTCCTATATATCCCCCTACAGATATATTTAAAAAATAACTATCACAAATTTTAAAATTATGGCTCTAAAGAGCTCCATTTGGGTAGAATAGTCCTTGTGTTTGAATTTTTCTTTCCATGTAGTGAAATGTGGTGTTTTGAGAAAGATCCTTTTATTAGAATAGAGATGGTTTACATTTGCATTGCTGAAAATGTGCAGTTGACCTGGGCATTGTTACGGTCATGTAATGGGAATCCGGAGTAAATTCCTTAATGCTATTCATCTTAAAAATATTTACTTTCTATCGTAGTTCATTTTCAGGTATAATGTTTAATCATACACTTCTGTTTTTGATGGTATTATCATCCATGAAAGGCGTCGTCAAATCTACCGTAGACTTTTTATTTTTCTAAACTGTAATCAAGCATATGCTATGCATGGTATTGTTTTGTTAAACCAGTTGTATGGATCCATCCCCTCCCCGATTTATAGATGTTTCAACGCGAAAAACTCAACGGAGCTGTTCCGAAACCGTGTTTGAAATGGGTCAGTTGTAAATAAGAAGCATGATATATATACATTCGTTAAATTGATTGGCCGATGTTTGTAATGTCTAAATGGTGTGCATTGATTGCTGTCCAATATTTTCAATCAAATCAATGCACAAAACTTCACGGCCTTTTTTTTTGAAAACTTCGATTCATCAACTTCTGAAAAATGCATGTATTGACATGATTGTTTGCATGTTTGACATACATGGAGACAGATAAACTGTGTTAATGAAAACTGTGATTCAATTATGAAAAGTATTTAATTTTGTGTCTAGGCACCGTCACTACTTAGTGATAAAGATTTTCGGTTAAAATATAAAATAATTTAAAATAATTGCCAAATTGGGATCCTTCACTCTACAGGGTTCCCACGGTGCTTGAAAGTCTTTGAATTTTTTTGATGAAATTTGACCCTTGAAAATCCTTGAATTTTTAAGTGACCACCGATAATTGAAAGTCCTTGAATTTTTTTCTTACTAATAGTTCTTTCACACTTAATATTGTTACGAATTTCTGTATATTTGTAAATATTTCGTAGTATTAAGAATGTAAAAAGTATATTATGTAAAAAGAAAAATTTATGTACATTTCTCATAAGGCAGTGCAATAGTTTGTCTTTACTTCGCTTTCCTGCAATGCGTCTCTTAATGCTTGAAAACGAGTTCTACAGGGATCATGCTGGAAAACGAGTTTTACAAAGAGAAGGTTATTTAACATTATGGTTAATGGCATTCTCGCCTATTTGGCGACGGTTTTGGCGACTAATTTTGGTCGTCAAATTCGGCGAGAAATAGCCAAATGTCGCCAAATCTGGCGACATTTTCGGTCTCCATGTACCTGTATAGGGCTTTTCGACTACAATCTGGAAAGTTCTCCAAATTTCTATCTGGAAGATTCGCGAAAGAAACTTTCCGATATAAGGCAGGCCAAGAGTTAGTTGAGTTATCTAGTTAGTTGTCTCAGCGAGCATTCAGAGAGTTCCGAAAGTGAACTGTATTGCATTGTCTTGTGCGACGATTTTAGCAGTTGTGTATCTAGTTTTTAACTCTGTTGTGTAAAGAGCTGTATTGTGTCTATTAGAACAGGAAGTTCTGGAGTTGTAAAAGATTCTGCGAAGAGTTATATCGGAATAAATTTCTTCAAGATTTAATCTGCTTTGGCTTCAAGTCTTTCGAACCCATCCACGCAACAATATGTTATATGTCTAATACATGGAACCCTGTATTAAACAGTTTATGTGCGGAGATGTCACAGTCAAATGCTATATTTGTGAGAAAATGAAATGTGCAGTATGATTGGCTAGCGGAAAATTGAAGTTCGAATTTTGTTTTTTTGAAGGAGTATTGTGGTTTGTCGCAAGCTTATCAAAAGTGTTGCTATTCGGTGAAACCCATTATTTTTCAAAATATTTTTAAATAATTTTACAATGGGGTTTTTGGTAAGAATCTTGTAGTGTTGAGATTATCGTAGTGTTTTTTTTTCCTTCTTTTTTTTTTCCTTTTTTAAAACGATTTGAGTTACAAGTCAAGGTATTTCTGTTCCTGTCAACTGCTTACTAATGTGAGATTCACCAATTCAAGGAAACATTACCTGGGTTTTGTAAGTAACAATTTTTAATACTTTCTTTTAAAAGTCAATTTTCATTTGGAGGATCGCACTTTCCCGTTCAAGTGCACTGCATTTCTTGTGGATATGACTGGACATTGTGGGCATAACTGGTACCAAGTTGATTTCCATTATTACAGTAAACCTAGACTATGAAGGGAATTTGGACAGCAGTCAACTACAGTTTGTAAAGTAAATTAAATTAAGTATATTTAGATGCAAAAAAAAAAAAAAAAAAAAAAAAAAAAAATTATATATTTTCAGTTGACTGATTGTTAATTAGCAAATAATTATAGAACGAAACTACATATAATTCTGGAAATAGGTTCACTGATCGACAATCCCAAACAGTATGTACTACGTTCATTTTGTTACGCTGGAGTCTGAAATGCAGGAATGCATCCATCCAAACACATTGATCCATTACTTTAGTTGAAGTTCAGATAATTGCGATTTCTTGCAGTGTCACTTGTTGAAATGATTATTTAAGTTTCATTCTAATTTTCAACGGTCTTTTTACTATCTTATACAATTCCATCTTAGCTGATTTAGCGTCTAGTATTTCCTGTTATACTAGCCTGCTTTGTTTGTAAGTGTCTATATCCATATAATTGTCTTCATAGACCCGTATAATTGTTTAACCTACGCAATTTTCCCGTTTGTAATTCTGGTCTGTTTTGTTTCAACTTACCTTTGCGCAAATTGACTGCATAACTGATTCTTGTAACCTTTCCCCCTCCTCTTCAATAAAAGCTCAACAAAGGGAATTCCTTTGTTGTGATGGCTAAATAGTAGACCCGTGGATAGATAAACAAAACATTGCGTGAAGCTAGTTATTCCATTGACTCCCAGGTCAGATACAATCGACAATTTCTTTTAAAAGACACGATAGCCACTAACCACATCCATTCCCTTGATTGTTCCCACATTGCTTTGAGTTACCGCGTATCCATTTCAAACTTCCACTCGTGTGTACCACTTCGGATCCGTCTTCCCTCAAAAGTATTGCCACAATAACCAGCGGTTTCCAATTAGTGACCTTCACCGAATCTTTTATTTATAGGTTGAGAGTGGGTGGTGTGGCGTATCTTCCATACCCCATCTCCTTTTTTTAGATCATCGGTAACGATATAGCCGCCATTTTTCACCCTTTTATATCTCCGAGTCCACAAACATACGAGGACTTCATAACTCAATCTGTGACACTGTCAGCAACGAGTAAGCGACGGAGCCATTGTTAACGCTGCCGACATCTCTGGAAAAATTATGAATCTATTCGATAGCAATCTGAGAAAAGATCGGCCATCTGAGTCCGGAAGTGGACACCTGTTTATGCTCATACGCGGGGTCTCCAATTCTGCAATGTCCAACTTCTGTGTTTGTTTTTTGAAACTGGCTATTGTCTGGTTTGGGCTTTTATGGCTTGCTCTATCGTCTTCGTTGGAAGTCATAATGACCAGGCGTTTTTTTAATTGAGCTTGGTGTGCCGTTTTGGTCCGTTGCTAAGAGAATGGGTTCGCGTGGGGATTCATTCATGGCACATACTATTGGGGAAGCCGATATGTAAACGTATGCGTGTCAGGTAATTGAATCACTTTGTAGATAGCTTTGTGTGCATATTGTGTAAAGGAAAATAATTAGGAAGGTGGAAGTGGAGAGGGAAATTGAGTAACTGAGTTTGAATGTTAAATTTATTGTTTCTCGACAGATTGGTCGTGTTGAACTTCTGAAAGGCTTTCATTAGAGATTATTTTTTGAAAAAAATCGTAATATAAGACCCGGAATTTAATTTTTAAGTTTCTTTTAATTGAATGCATAACTCTATATTAATATCGTACTTAGGGTTGGCATGGTTTAAACTAAACTAATTGGTTTAAAGCAAATGGGTTTTTCTAAAAAGACATTTTTTTTTTTTTTTCAAAGAGTAATTTAAAATTGTATTTTTTTTTATTATTTATAATTAGATTTCTTAAATTATTTAATGTTGTAAATAACTTCTACTTTTAACCAAAAATTTCCATTCCAAAAGATATCTTTTTCAAAAGGAATTTCACTGCGAAAGCAACTTCAGCAAATGTTGAAAGAATTTTTGTTTTTCTTTTGGAGTTGTACAACCAAAATTGTGTTACAGCCTGCGTTTAGAAAAAGCCACAAAACTTGTTTTTTCTTGTTCAAAATGTTTAATCCTAATTTTTTTTTTAATGGAATAAAAATACCAAAAGTGCTCGTATTTAGTTTTTCCTATTAATTTTTAAGAAAATAATTCACTAAATGAAAGACCTTCGTTCTTGGTATTACATGAGGGAAAATTTTGTAAATGAAAAATTATACAAATATTATTGATAGAATAAGTTCTAACGTATTTTAAATAAATCTTGTAAATAAAGACTATTGAAGTTTTTATAAGTATGAACAATAACCTTTTATATTAATCTAGGATATATTAATGTTTTATAATTATTCAAAATTATTAATTAAAATTAAATTATAGGCTGCATTTTAAATTTGTTTCTGAAATAGAGGTTTTGTGTTTTAACAACTTATTTCTAAACCTTAAAATATCATTTTGAACAACTTATCACCATTACTGAGGAATCTAAGAGCAATATTTCATACATTATGCAGTAAACAATTACTATTGTATTATATTGTAAAAATTGAATTTAAAAAAATTGTATCTCTAAGTATAATATTAAAATTTAATATGATTGGAAAGTCCACATAAGTAACAATTGTTTATTTACTTAGTTTAAATTAATTTCAGAAGGAATATTATTTGTTATTTAAACATTAATTATTTAAGTTAACATAAAATTTTATTTATAAATATGTATACATGTAATTAAAAAAGAATTTACCCCCCCCCCCCCCAATTTTTTTTTTCA
This sequence comes from Linyphia triangularis, assembly GCA_963978545.1. Classification (NCBI taxonomy): domain Eukaryota; kingdom Metazoa; phylum Arthropoda; class Arachnida; order Araneae; family Linyphiidae; genus Linyphia; species Linyphia triangularis. Next base: position 66,685,713 of record OZ021731.1, read on the forward strand.
ACCCTGATCGTACTGAAATTCTTAAAGTGTTCATGCTAAGATTGTCAATATTTTAAAACCAAACTCTGAGTTAAAATTACTATTGCGGTGAAGCTAAAATTCTCATTATTTTGATATTGAAATAATTATAATTTAATAACAAACTCATTATTTTGAGACCTCAATTCTATTCTTAAAATTCTTTATTCATTTAATCATAGAATTATTAATTTGATGGTTAAATTCTGGATTTTTAAGTTATTGTTTTATTGTTCCATTCCTCTGTTATTGTTCTATTTGTGAAAATTGTTGTGAATAAATAGTGTTTGATATTTCCTGAAAGCGACAAGATCTCTTTTTCTAGAACAGAGATTTCTCTAATTCCTGGTACCATTTTAGTTAGCATTTAAAAAAAAAACTATCTTTATGATATGTCCCAATAATTTGATATTAATTTCTTCATCAAAAAGAACTAAAAGTCTTTCAATGTGTTTTCATTCTTTTCTATGAACAACATCAACTTTGCTATCGTAAGGAAACAGCCTTTTTATCCTCCGATTAAACACCTTGTCTTCCAATTTTTTATTCACTTTGCAATATATTTATTAGGTAACTAATTGCCGTAATCCCGTAAGAAAAGGTCATTGGACGGTCCGTTTTATGTTCATCTCCCGCAGCGGTACATTTGCTAAAAAGACCAACAGTTACAAGAGTTATAAAACTTGTAGGCTAAGCTGAGATTTGCGTGGAATTGAGTGATCAACTAAGTTCGCCGGGACGTTCTTTGCTACCTATAAACACATGCCTTAAGAACCTACCGTGTTGTTTGAGTTATTAATTGTCCACGGAAAGCGAAAATAGTGTAATTGCCTTCTTAGTAGACTATATTTGTGGACGAAAATAGCTTTGGTTTACCATTTTTTTTCTTTCACGTTGATAGTTTTTGACATGAATCGCATATTTCAGAGAATGTTTGAGTTGAAACTCTTGAGTTCACTTTACGACTAAAATTACAAAATATATGGGCTGGAGATGTCTAATTCATAGTTCAAGGTATCATGGCTATTGTTAGGTTAGTATCTGAGACACTATCAAATATCAACCTTAATACCAGTAGTATTTCAGTATTAACTGAACCACAAATCGATGCATTCGATGCATCTGGCCAATGGGTTTCAGTTAATTTAGCTCAGTTTCTGAAAACCGGATCTAAAGAGTTAAAATTCAAACTACTAGCCAAAGATATCATTATTTCTAGGGAGGAAAAAAAAAAAAAAAAAAAAAAAAGGATTAACTCTGCATGTTGAATTTTAACTGCAGGGCTTTAAGTTAAACTCCACAAATAATATCCTTTGCTTACTCATTCAGCAGGAATCTACTTAATCAATTTTGTGAATTCATGGCACAATGTATGCTAACATTCAATTTTTACTTTCCCTGAATTCGTGTCCTGGCGATGGAAAAAATTGTTTTTGCAATTCATTATGGTTACGTTGCACTTAGCTTTACCATACTTCTGATAGCTGTTTACTTTCTTTTTGGCATTTGTTTACTTTCGCCTTTTTCCCTCATTGTAGCTTAAGTTACTTTTAATTGTAATGACGTGAACACTTTAATTCTAAACGCCAGGTGTACTCTACATCGAATCGATTTATTTTCCAAACCAATCATACGATTACTATCTCATCACCCTTGTAACTTCTGCTGCTCTGCTATCTAATTACTTTCTTCGGTTTTGCATATATAAATTAGACCATGCTCTTTTCAACAAAAGACTAAACCTCACAATGGATGATCTTACCTCGTAATTATTTTTGTATTACAATGAAAACCACACCCCATTTAATTTGACTCCAGCCAGAGCATACCAATCGCCATCTTCCTTTTTTTTTTTTTTTTTTTTAATTTTTTTATTCGAATAGAAGTTTCTTAAAAGCCCGTGCCAACTATTAGCTCCCTATACACGACCCAAAATATCCTCCATTGCCATCCAGAAAAATAAGCACCTGCTATTAGTCCACTTTTGCTGCCCATTGTTCACGAAATACCGATTGTTAAAGCACCATATTTAATGGTGTGCGGGGTGAAGACTTCAAATACAGAATCGAGAATGAGACTGTTACTTTGTTTGCTGAATGGTTATATAGATTGGTATCGATTTCTGCTTATTACTGCCACTTGGTGCTCTATGTCCATTGATGAGCGATTCCATTTCCAGCCGCGAAATGTATCGCTAACTGTCATTAAACGTTTTGTGGATTGAGGGCAATAGATTGGTGGCATCTTTCGATTGACTACAAACAAGGCTGTTGACGCCATAGCCCACATGCGGGTTTGCCCTGAAGATTAGAATTTTATTATTTTTCTTCTGTTCCCCATGTTCTGGTCATTGATTTATTTGAAAATTCCAGCTTTTCATGCTGTAAGTGTTCGGGGGTGATTATAGGTCAAAGACTCGCGGTAACTGTGGTAACTGCGATTGTGGAGTTATTCTTGTTAGTCTCTGGGGAGAGTTCAGCGGGTAATTTGGAATGTCAAGAGAATTGTGTGTTTGGTACTGGTGCGAGATTTAGGCCAGTCTCATAATGGATGATGGTTTGTTGCCGGTAGTGGAATATGATTAGTTGCCACTTGAAATTGATTATAATAATTGTGTATCAATGATTCTAAAGCTTTTGTTATTTGAGATTTTATTTTTTGGTCCAGCCGGTGTCTTGGTTAAGCAGTGCCGTTCGCTCTCTGTTGCATTCCATGCTAAACGCGCTGAGTTTGTATCATAGTTTTGGAGGCTTTAGTGTGGTTTAAAGTTATATTCAGCTGTAATTATCGGTCTTTACCATATAATTGTTCAGAAAGTACCTGCTAATTATTCATTATCAATTGAAATAATTTGTTAAATTTTGCTTGCTTCATTAGTTCGTAATGACTAAATCTCATCTCTTCACCAATTTATCATAAGTAAGGTGTTCAGATATTATATCATTTTTTTTTACTTTCAGTTACCTATAAGTATATACATAGGGTAATGAAAGTATAGTATTCCGTCCAAAAAAAAAAAAAAAAAAAAAAAAGCATTTCTTTACGTTTAGGAACATCCTGATTTCAAAAGGTGATCTAGAAAAAATGTATGTCTGTGGTCAGCATAACTCTCAAACAAATTGACCTACGATGTTCCAATTTGGTGTGCGGGTTGGTGATGGCACAGGGGCTTACCATTAAGGTTTTCGTAAAAATCGCTCATGCGCATAAAGTAGTTGCCTTGAAAAAAGCACGTGTTTCAATAATTGTTAAAAACGGCTCTAACGATTTTGTTCAAAATCGCTGTGGCAATGCCTCTTGAGGTGTTTTAAACGTACCCACCACTGAAATTCTCGTAAAAATACTTTAATGGCGTAAAAAGTTGAAAAACACATGCCTTTAACACAGAGTTCTCTTTCCTTGAGCATACCTCATCAACGATCTTGGCGCAGTATGGCCCTCGTGTTGCCCTTGCGCCGTTAAACTTAAATCAACCAACCAACCAACCAACCTCATCAATGATCGTTTTTTCTTCTCTCCCCAGTTTCAGTTATAAGAAAGGATTATATAATAATTATCGGAAAGTATATTGCCAAAATCATCATTTTGGCAGGTGTTTTTTTTTTTTTTTTTTTGAGACCCTATACAAGAATTATCGCAAAAAATATCGTCAAACTGGCCACTTTTGCTAAATGAATGATGAAAATATAAAAATAGTAAATGATACAAATCCTCGTCATTATTATAGTGTATTTGAAAGTTGTGCGATGTTCCACACTCCTAGTTTACGAGAAATGTAATAAAATACATAGTGTTACAGCTCTCTTTAAAAATGTCAATATCTTGTTGATAGTTTTATTCAGGCTTTCTGCAATCGCAAATAGTGTCAATGAAAAATTCAAATCAATACCTATTATTGAAAAGTCAGAATTTTTACGGAAACCGGTAGATATGTTCCTTTGCGGAGTAAACCAACACAACTCTGAACTCAAAATTAAAATTAATTAGTTTGTTTGTAAGCTTATAAAAAAAAAAAAATTGTCTCTTTTTGTAATTTATTTTTAATCTTTTTCATAAATAAACTTTTTAAGGAAAATCTAGAATTCATTTCAACGTTATCTCCCTCATGGACATACCCTATCAAGTAAATACTTTTATCGAACTTATCTGCCCCAATTTGTTTGCCAAGCGAAATCATCCTGATGCACGTACCATCTGTGTAAAAGCACTATCCTCTTTTGGCGCAGTCATATTTTAAGGTGTGCGCCATTTGGGCACAAACTATCTTAGTGGCTTGGGTGTTGTCGCCTTCAACTTCCTGCATCTACGCGATGTTTTCTTAAGGTGTTGTTAGGTTTGGCTGAAAGGGAGTTGGGTGACTACCGTAGTGTTGTCGCCATCAGTTATGTGACGCTCAAGCACATTGGATTTTTTTTTTTTTTTTTTTTTTTAGAAAATAAGTATAAGGGATGTTTCGTTTTAAGATATTCTTTTTTTTTTTTTTTAACGTGACCTTACACTTTTTTTAGAATTTTAGTTAGCTCAGCAAAATTTTTAGATTACCGTAACGTTGTCGCCATCAGTTATGTGACGCTCAAATACATAGGATTTTTTTTTTTTTTTACTTTTAGAAAATAAGTAATACAAGGGATGTTTCGTTTTAAGGCATACTTTTTTGTAACGTGACTTTTTTTTTAGAATTTTACTTAAAATTTTTAGATATACACTGAAAATAAAAGGTTTTAGTTTTTGCCTTGTAGCACTTTTTTGTGTGTATTTTTGAGGCATTTAATTTTCTGATAAATGGCAACGAAAATGGAAAATTCTTAAATTTTTAAGAGCATTTTGTAAGCACTGACATTGGATGCATATCCAAGTATTAAGATTTACATTTTAGTTTAGTATCCTTAAGTAATCGTTCAATTAAAAAAAGTATATGGTTCTGTATTCGATAATTTTATTAAAAATCAACTCTTCGAACTTGGTAAGTTTGTTATTTTGAAATGATTAGTTTAAGTGACACACAATTTATTTTGTTCAATGGATCTTTTACTGTTTGTTACAGATTCTTCTAAACTTCCATTAATTAGTTTTATTCATTTGTTATTGTTTTTAGATAATTTATTTACCACTGCGTTGTTGGAAATTCTACTGTAATCGAAAATGCAACTGTTTTGAAACTTGCAATACATTTCGCTTTCTGTATTTGTTAAGAAGTACTTGTTTTCACAAACAATATTTGTTGATAATCCTAGTTTCAACGAAAAGATAATTCGGTGTCTTCTCTTATATAATTCTCTCGTAACTGTCAACATTGACTATTTTTGTGCAACTCATTATTTTGAAGTAATTAGTTTATGTAACACAAATTATTCATATTGTTCAAAGCATCTTGACCCATATTATAGATGCACGTGGATAATTCTCAATCGAAGAGTTATTGTTTCTATATAATGTATTTACCACCGCATGAATATACAGAAATTCTATTTAAATATTTGATTAAAATAGACTTAATTACTGTATATTTTCATAGTGGCCGCAGAACCTAGAAATCAGGGAAATGTCTGGGAGCTTTCTGATTTTGAAATGAATCGGCAAAATATCATGGATTTTTTTTTTTTTTAAATTTCACGAAAGTCAGGGAAATTTTCTATCATTGTTTTGAAAGTATGTTTCCCCTTTTATTCGTATTTTTGCGCCATTTATCCTTGGAGTTTTGATAGTAATCGTTAGAAGTTTAATCTTGCTAAATAATTTAAACTTACCATTACTGCCAAAATTATTTTTAAAAAAAATGTTTTTTTCTTTTCTTATTGCCATATTTTCTCTTTAGCGTGCATGTTCTATTTGATTAGGTTGTTTACACACCTGAAAATCCTTGAAAAGTTAAGGATTTTTTTAATTTTTTTTTATAATATATATATATATTTAAAGTTTGCCGTGGAATCAGAGAATTTTTTAGAAATCTATCAGGAAAACCAGGCAACTTTTTTTCTTGAATTTTGTAGCCACCCTGATTTTGCTTTCATCACTTTGAAAGGAAGCAGATTTCACTCTTGGGAAAAATTACCATCAGTCTAAAGGCTGAATCTGTTCATAAAAGTTGAATTGGACCAACCTATATATATATATATATATATATATATATATCCTGTGTCTGTAGTCATTTTTATACTTGTAAATTTTACGCATAATGTGTTTGAATTTTGTCTTTGCTTGATTTCACCGAGGAGTAACTTTATGTCCTACCTTTTGCCTTTTTGGCATTCAGTGCTGTCTGTGTCTTTCCAAATACAACTCTTCCAGCCCTTTAGTGCATCGACTCTCGAGCAGACGTCACGTATCAGAAGACATTTGGATGGCTGATAAAAAGGATAGGGTCAAACGTTGGTCTTCTCTTAATATCTATATCTCTCGATAACAATAATAATAAGGCATGGGATCGTGGTCGTCAGGATCGCTGTCTTGATTGATTTCCAAGATAAAGTGGTGGTGTCTTTGGCATCAAAAAGATCGCCGCGTCTCCCTGGGAGATTGATGCCGCGGCAATCTGCTTCTTCTTCTTGTAAATGTCTCACACGTGCTGGCGATTTAAATTTTGGAGATGGTATTTTTCGATTAAGTGTGCTCCGTGAAAAGATTTATAATGTCACTCGTGTCTGTCTGCGAACGCGACATAACTAGGGGCGGGGAACGTCGCACAACTTTCAGTTACACTTAATACTGGTCACTGCGCTTAAATTTGTCAGGGATTCGTGTAATTTGTCGTTTTCATATTTTCTTTATTTTAGAATAATGGCCAGTTTGACGATATCTTTTGAAATAATTATTGCAGAAGAAGAAAAAAAAAAAAAAAAAAAAAGAGAAAGAGATAGAAACAGTCGTTGATGGACAATGCTCAAGGGAAGAGAACTCTGTCATAGGTTTTGCTACTTCTTATGCCTTTATCGCATTTCTACGGAAATTTCGGAGATTGGGTTCTTTAGAGCACTTTGAAAGGCATTACCACTACAATTTTGATTATAAATAGCAAAGAAACTTACATTTTTCAATGACGTCTACTTCATACGCATGCGCAGTTTTGACGAAAACTTTAATGACAGGCACCACGGCCACCACTAATCCATACGTAAAATTTTAACGTCGTAACTCAATCCGCTCGGGAGTTTTGCTGATCACAGGCAGACATATATTTTTTTCTAGATCAATTTTAGAAATCAGCACGTTTCCAAACACGTAGAAATGCAAAAAGAAATCTTAATATATATATATATTTTTATCATTGAATAATTGCCAAAATTGTTGGTTCTTCTGAGTAAATGTTCAGCTTTTTCATTGGTACTGTTTTCTGAATTTGCTGAAAGAGGCAATGAAGAGGCGTTTTTTGCGAACCAACTTTAAACAATCCTGACAGTTGGTACTAAGTAGACATTTTTAAATCTTTCGTCTGTTATTTGTATTACTTATCAAGTCTTAATCCTGAGGATAAATTCCAATTAATCAAACATTTAAACTTAATAAGTTTTAAATGCCTAAAACAAAATGTACTATGATCAACAACTCTTAATGTAAAAAATAGTATAAACCATAAAAAGTTTTGAATATAAATCCTTTGTATGCATTGTCAATTTTTATATTCGTTAACACAGCGCTGATTCTGTAAACAGCGTGTGCTTAGTGTATGTATCTAATTTTAAATATCAAAAAAATGTCTGTCCGCAAAATATGCCGTAAACTTCCTTTTCAAAATTTATTCATTAAAAAGGAATGAAAGTTTATGTACTCACATCCAAATATATTTTATTTATTCTAATTAAAACAATTTTATTATTTATTTTTTAAAATAATTTTGACAACAGGAAAGAGTTTCTTCAATGATCAATTAAATGCTATTTCAGCGTTATTGGATGACGGCAAGTTGGTTTATTAGTGTATTGTAAAAGCGACTTTTAAGTGACCAATCGCCAAAATTTGATCCATCAACACTCATACAATCGAACTTAATATAAAGGATTTAATTATAATAAAAGGAAAAACATATTTTATCGCTAAATTTGTGTACTTATCTCATTGATTATAACTTTCTTACCTTAACTTCTTTGTTTTAAAAAGATGAATGTAATTATTTTTGTTTAAAAAGTTTTTATTATTAGACAAATTTGAATGAAAGAAATGATGTATATGTAAATTCAAAGACTATTTACAAATATATCTGTAACGCCTGTTGTATGGAAACAATCCCTAATTAACTTATTATAATTTGAATTCTTTTGAGCTTATAACAAATATATTACAAAAACAAGAAAAACTTTTCGCTGTTACAATGTTAAAATGCTGTGAAGAAAAAGTTTTTGTAGGAAGATGCAAGTTGAACATTGGATGCTTCCATTTTTCGCCGATGGTTTATATAATCAAAGAAAACTCGTTTACAAATTTAAAAATATATATATATATATCACACATATGTAGGGCAACATTTGCTTGACTCTACTTTCAGGATTATCCTCTTGATCCTACGCTGAAATAGTTATTATTCTTCTGGCATTCAAATTGTATTTTTAGATATAAAAATGAGACAAAATTATTATTTTATAATACTTCACTGTTTGCAACCCTTTTTATGATAAATTATTCTCAGTGAGTCAGTATAAATTCGTGCAAAAGACAAAGAGTAAAAAAAATAAAATGGTATTCATAATGATGAGATATTCATGCAAATAATTGCAAAAAAAAAATCAAAATAACCACATTCGTATTTTCGTATTTGCAGATAGTTCAATCTTATTTTAACTTATAAGATTGTGACGAAAGTTCCGGTTTTGCAATCGGATTGTTATTTAAATTAGTGTCCCTATATCAAGCGATTTCAATAACCTTTCTTATCACTAATACGTGCTACCTCATTTTTCTCTCATCAAAAATTTGACCACCATCACATCCCGTCTCCTCTCATCAGAATCAACGTGTGGGTTTTGGGTTCAATTTCCTTGTTCAGATAAGAAGACGGACATCTTTTGTTGCTGTTAATGTGATATTCATAGAATTCATATAAAACTAACTCATTCCAACTATCTAGTTGGTAAAAGGGTGAGGAGGAAATAGAATCGAAGACCCAAATTAGTGATTCATGGTACCCGCCTATCATGTTAACAAGAACACAAGTTCTAACGTGATGAGCTGCTTGAATTGAATGCCAAAGCCAATTATCATAATTAGGTGGTAACCCTGATTCACATTCGCAAATGAAGAGCATATTTTCTAATCAAAAGTAGATTGCTCGCTTCCAAAAGCTGGAGCAGGTTAGTGAGTTATCCGCAGTTCGAAAAGGAAGGATTTTATTAGGAATATTTAAATTTCGGTAGAGAATGTTGCGCCTTTTGCCGGGAAGTGTCAATTATAAGGCCCTGTATCCTGTTCTGGATTTTCGGAAATTATCTGTAAAGTGTGGGTGCAGTAATCTCTTAAATTAAAAATGTGCAAGCTGCTTTTATAGGGAAAGCAGTTATTACCAACTTGGTATCTAACGGATTGGTTTATAACTGCTTTGTGAAGAAAAGTACTTCTCAGAAATGAAATCATTCACCCATACATTTAAGTTAAAAATTGTTCAAAAAATTAATACGGAGCTCTAATTTAAATACAAGCACTCTTCTTACTTAAAAAGAAACCATCACATGCTGTATGATTTCTAATGCTCAATAGTGATATCAAAAAGTTGCTTTTTGATATCACTATTGATCACTATGATTTAAAATATTTTCTCAATGAGATGTTTGTTAGTTTGAATTTATAGACTTTGGAGACGCAAACGAAAAAAAAAAAATCCCTATACAATTTAGTGAGTAAAAGTGAAATATGTTGAAAGAATGAAAAAAAATGAAAGGTGTTGTAAGCTGCTCACCGGAGATTGTGTATTCAGAGTAATTTTTTTTTTCCAATTAAATAAATAAAAAAAATTAAAAAAAAAAAAAGATTATAACAACTTGTCTTTCTCAAAATTGTAAAAAATATTTTCGGAACTATGATGAGTACCCAATTTATATAAAAATTAGTACATTTGTTTCATTTTCGAATATCCATTTCTTTCATTTTCAAATAACCATTCTATAAGTTGTGTAAGGTAGTATGTCTTTCATAAATTCCTAAGAAACATAAAATATTACGTATAGAATGATTAACCTTACATACAGAGTAGTTAGAGTCTATTTTTACTTTCAATTAACCATATGTATACATAAGGTAATGAAAGTATAGGATTCATTGAAAAAACAAAACAAAAAAAAAACTTTTTTTTTTTTTTTTTTTTTTTTTGCATTTCATTACGTTTGGAGCATCTTGATTTAAAATATGTGATCCAGAAAAAATGTCTGTCTGTGGTCTACATAACTCCCGAACGAATTGACCTACGATGTTCAAATTTGGTGTGCGGGTTGGTGATGGCACAGGGGCCTTACCATTAAGGTTTTCGTCAAAATCACGCATGCGCATAAGGTAGCTGCCATTGAAAAAATCATGTTTTTCAATGATTGTTAAAACAAAAAACTCCAACGATTTTTATAAAAATCGCTGTGGTAATGCCTCTTAAGGTGTTCTAAAAATCCCTACATCCTAAATTCCGGTAAAAATGTTTTCATGGCGTAAAATGTTGAAAACACTGACACTAAGTTCTCTTTCCTTGAGCATAACCTCATCAAAATGATCGTTTTTTCTTCTCCTCTCAGTTTCGCTTATAAAAAAAGATAATATAAGGATTATCGAAAGTATATCGCCAAAATCATTATTTTGGCGGATTTTTTTGTAAGACCCATACAAGAATTATTGCAAAAAATATCGCCAAACTGGCCACTTTTGCTAAATGAATGACAAAAATATAAAAACGGTAAATGATACAAATCCACTTCAGTGTTATAGTGTAATTGAAAGTTGTGCGATGTTTCACACTCCTAGTTTCTGTTATGTTTATCAAGCTTAAGAGGGCAAGAATTTTGGTGTACATCAATGTAAATTTCAGGATATAACGTTATGATTTCAATAGCGTTCTCCTCTCTAAATCGATAGATTACAGTAATTTACTCTGTACAGGGTTCCCACGGTCGTTGAAAATCATTAAAAGTGCTTAATATTTTTTAACTTGTTTTCAAGACCTTGAAAGTGCTTGAAAATGCTTAGAAATGCTAAGTCATTGGAAAGGCTTAGAGGTCCTTAAAAGTCCTTAATTTTTGCGAATGTTGTGTGCTCAACTGCAAAAGTTATAAAAATACAACTCGGACTTGCTATCCCCGCGTGACCACCACTTATCTGCATCATGTAGGAATTCTGCCGACCAAACGGTATAGTGGTTAGCGTGCTAGCTTCTAGACCGCGAGGTTGCGGGTTCGAGTCCCGTGTTTGGCATGGATGTTTGTAAATGTATGTTGGCTTGTCTAATGACGAATGTTTCGGCGCATTATAGCCCTCGTGTTGCTGACGGCGCCAGATAATCTGAAAACAACCAACCAACGTATCGGAATTCTCTGACATATTTGTATTACGCATCCACCAACTTGTAACTTTTTGGTAGAATATACTTTATTAACAATTTATGTATAGACATGATGCCCGAAAACAAATTTTCAAAGGTCCTTAAAAACATTATTTAGGTCCTTAAAAGTCATTGATTTTCATTCTTCAATTTGAGTATGTACCCTGCTATATCTCATTTTTTATACTTTAAAATGCATGTCTTGAAGCAGTTCCCGAATCTATATAAAGTTATATCTTATCGAATTTTTATTACAAGTTACGCTTATTTATTTAGACGTGATATATATTTTGCGTTTATTAAAAACCACCACTTATCTGCTTTTGATTATTGTTATGACTGCAATTTCAAATAAAACCGATTTTTTTTCCTTGGCAATATATTTTTGCAAATAACGAGTCTTGTTATATTTTACCTTCAACAACTGAATAGTTAGTATCTGGAACCGACACCTGCGTTACTGTATACCATCTCAGTAGGAGTTTGTATTCCATGGTCTCTTTCTTTAACAAATTAAATGGCCGAATTGCTTTGCATCCCTTGCATATTGAATTGGGTATAAAGGTAGATTGTGATTGTTATCAACATTTAGTGATAAAAGTGCTGGGATATGCGGAGACGTGACAGTTTGCTCTTTCAGAGGAACCCAAATGTCCGTTATCGAATTGCCCTAATAATAACTCTCGGTATTCTCAAACAATCGCAACGGAAAATGATTTTTTTGTTATCTTTTGGTGAGCCTTGATTTTCAGTTGAATAACTTTGATTTTAAAACAAGGGCAGCATATATTATTTAGGCCAGGATTCGAATTACATGGAACGTAGGTAGTTTTATTCTCAATGAAATTTGACATGAAGTCTATGACATTTAAAATCAAAAGCTATGACATAAAATAAATATGGGAAAAATAATTTTGCGCGCTTTTTTAATAAAATAAATAAATAAACAAACCACATTTTTAAGACAGTAACCATGGTGGTTGGTGTGATTACATATCAGAAATATGTTAGTTTCTTTAACAAAAATTCAAATAAATTTTAAAAAGTCGTCCTTATTTACACATATGACTAAAAAAAATTATTTATGTTCAACTATCAAGATCATTTAAACACATTAAAGTTTCTATGTCTCTGTTTGACAATAAGTTTAGCCATTGTTATAATTGATAAATAAAAGATATTATAGACTGTCACAGGTCTAAAGTGTGAGTTTTATGGAATTCGGTTGTGATATCAAAGTAATTTAAATTAAGTTTAATTTCAACGTTAGGTGTTTCACTTGTTATATTTGCTGACTGCTAATTTATTTTGGTTTTCAACTTTATTGGGATATTTTATAGCTGTTATGTTTTTAACTGCAGTGTTTTTTTTTGTTTTTTTTTTCAATTTTAATAATTTTATTTTAGAAAAGAACTTTATTTTTAGCTTTATTGATAAAGATATTTTTATATTTTTACTTCTGCTAGTCTGTTAATAAAATAGCTGATACCAGTTGTATCATGATCGTCAATCTTTAACAGGAATCCACTTAACATCGTAAAACAGCATGTCGTTAAACTTCTGAATGGTTTTTGATTCATTACAACTTAATTAATAATCTATCTAGTGGCATGATTTTTTCGTCATTCCTTGAAACCAGTAAACATCTCACGTATCAGTATGTCGTTCAACTTCGATATGATTTATCTATTTAACTCCAACTTCTTCATCAGTGGAAATGGATAGCAGCCATTTAAAAAAATACACCCAAATATTTAAATACCATTAAACACCGTCCATCGTTTGCCACGCCTTTCCATTTGACAAATAGCATCGACAATACGTTGTCCAATTTAATTAAGTCCAACAACGGTATAAAAACCATCATGAGTATTTATGAAGTACCAACCACCACAGCCAATAATTAATGCAGATGGCACAGACTCTCTCGCCTAGTTTCATCGCCTTGGGAAGGTGCCGGGGATCCAGAACACGCCTTATTAGCAACGATGCTTAAAAAAAAAAAAAAGTGCAATTAGGGAAGCCTCGCCGTATGAACCCGATTTTCATTAGATATGGCTCCAGGATGCATCGGACGGAATTAACCCAGAAATATCTTCGGGATGGAATCCCTTGAAAATGGAAATGCGGCTTGCTTTTGGAGAAGGTCAGCATCACCTCACGCAGAGGATGTTGGTTTTGCGTGTAGGACAGCATCGATTTTGATGGTCGATGTTTTTCTTGCGTGGGGTTCTAATGAGCTATTAAGTAACGAGGATTTTGCTTTTTTTGTGTGTCTCCGAAATGCGTTACTCTGGTCTTTTGATCTACTTTGAGCAGCTGTGGTTTTGTTTTATCACATTTGCGTTTTGGGATCTCCGTGGCAGAGGTTCCCAAACTTTCAAACGTCGGAACTCGCCTTTTTAGAAAGTTGATCAACTACGGCTCACTTTTTCAAGTACGCCACTTCAACCCATCATTATGCTAGTATTTTGACTTCTTCTCAACGTAACTTTAGATTATCCACTAAAACAAACTTAATTTTAATTAAAATACTGTTCAATCTATCTAAATTACAAAAAATAGTTTAATTAGTTAAAGTTACTAAATGTATTCGAACTTCTTAAAAGTAATGCATTTAAGATTATGCACCATGCAAAGGCAATTTTTAAATTTTCTTTTAGTTTAAAAAACTGCAAAAAATAAAAGCAACATTTTACGATCGAAACTGCTGTCTCCTAAAATATCCGCCCGGGTAACTTCTTATTAAAATTTTTTATTATTCTTTCCAGTTTATGATTTCCATTTTTTTTTTTTTTTTTTTTTTTTAGGAAAACACCTTATATATTAAAAAACTGTTCCCGACCCACCCAAAAATTGGTTCTCGACCAAACAACGGGTTGCTTTTTTGGAAAGTATTGTCCTTTTCCCACTTACTTTTGGTCTTTTGGTGTAATTTTAGTTATACAAAGCAAACTTCTTGAATTCATAATTTAGGCTACTATAATTTAAATTACAATAATTCTTTATATTAGCAGACTTTTCAGCTTGAAAAGACTGGAAATTTTTTTATGTATTTTTAAGCACTTTATATTGTTAAAATCATGGACTGATATTAATCTAGATTGATTTTTAAATTTGTAATGCATATTCTGTGTAATATAGCTGTGTGCTCTTGGGTATAAAAATACGAAAACAGTTATTACTGTAATTTATGTTTATGTTACTATAATGCATGTTTAAGGAAAACACTATTTTTGTAGAATAATTTTTTCCCATTGCTCCATGCATCCACAATTCTGATTAAAACCCTGATGATTGGTTTGGGAAGTATGCTGCATAGACAGGATTAGCTTTGTGTCATTACACTTTTTTTGGGGAGGGGGGGGGATTGAAATTTTGGGGTTTTGGAAAATTTTGGGGTTGGAGGACTTTGTGTAAACTCTTTACTTAGATGTAGAGGTATTAATTACTTTTGATTCATTAAAAATGATGGTATTCTCCAATCTGGCTTATAAGAACTTTTTATTTTAATCATTTAAACAAAAAAATTCTAGTCCATTATATATAAAAATGGGAAATTAGACTTTGATATACTGTTACAGAGTGGCCACAGAACCTGGAAATCAGGGAAATGTCAGGGAGCTTTCTGATTCTGGAAAAAATCAGGGAAATGTCAGGGAACTTTTTAAAATTTCATGAAAATCAGGGAAATTTTGTATTGTTTAAGGCACGTTCATCCATATTTTGGTGTTATTTATATGGAGATTTGTAGTGGTAAGCCATTAGAAGTTTAATGTTACGGAATAATTTAAACTTTTCATTGCCAGCAAAACTATTTTTTTAAAAATTGCATGTTATCTCTTTAGCGTACATGTTCTATTTGATCAGGGTGTCTACACATCTGGAAAACCTAAGGAAATTTTGGGAATTTGAAAAAAGTTTGTCCTAAAATCATGGAATTTTTTAGAAATCTCTCAGGGAATTATCAGGGAACTTTATTTCCTAAATTTTGTGTGCTAGTAAGAAGCAGTGTATTAGTCTTTGACTCTTTGAATTAGAAAAATATCAATTTGTAGTGACGTAATATTTGAATTACTTGTACTTGTTGCATTGAAAAGTACTTGTTGCATTATAAAATATCAACTATGTAACTGTTTCCTCAGAGTGGCCACAGAACCTGGAAATGTCAGGGAACTTTTTAAAATGCCTCGAAAATCAGAGAATTTTTTTTTTTTTTTCTTTTTTTTTTCTGAAGGTACGTTTTTCCGTTCATCCTTATTTTGGCGCCGTTTATCCAAAAAATTGTGGTGGTAATCGTTAGAAGTTTAATGTTAAGGAATAATTTCAACTTTTCATTACTGCCGAAACTATTTTTTTTTTTTTTAAAAATGCTATATTATCTCTTTCAAGGTTTGACATGGTTTAAAACAATTGGTTTTTTAAAGAATAATTTAAAATTGTATTTTTTTTATTTATCATTTGGCTTTTCAATTTATTTTATGTTGTAAATGATTTCTACTTTTAACCAAAAAATTTCAATTTCTAAGCTATGGAATATCAAATGGAATATATTGAATTGATGGTGAATGCAAGAAAGTGATATAAAAATTTTAATGCTGATGTATTGAAGAAAGTTAAAGTAATTCTTACTTAAAAAAAACTGCAACGAATGTTGAGAGAGTTTTTTTCTCTTTTTGAGTTGTACAATTGTTTCGTAACAGACTGGGTTTAGAAAAAGCTGCAAAACTTCTTTTTTTGCTCAAAATGTTAAATCCTAAATTTGTTTATAAATGGGAATAACAAAATAAGAATCTAGGTGGTTTTTTTTCCCCTATTATTTAAAAATAAAAAATTTATTTTGTGAATTATTTAAAAAGAAAAATAATTCACTAAATAAAAAATTATATCAATACTATAGATAGAATAAGATGCAATCTATTTTAAAATAAATCTTGTAATTAAAGATTATTGAACAGTAAGTTTTTATATTAAGCTAATAGATATATTAATGTTTTATAATCATTCAACATTATTAAACTCAAATTATAGGCTGCATTTTAAATTCGTTTCAAAAATAGAGGTTTTGTGTTTTAACAACTTATTTCTATACTTTAAAAATATAATTTTTAGCAATTCATCACATTTGCTGATGAATCTAAGAGCATTACTATTATTATGCTGTATAAATTGAATTTAAAAAATAGTATGTCTAAATAAAATATTTAAACTTAATATGATTTGAATGTTCACATATGTAGCAACAATTGTTTATTTATTAAGTTGAAATTATTTTCAAAAAGAATATTAATTGTTATTTGAGCATTAATTATTTTAGTTAATGTCAAGTTTTATTTATAAGTGTACATGTAATTAGAAAAGGATTGTTAAAAAAAAACCGGTTTAAACAAAAAAAAAACCTGTTTTTTTTTCCAAACCTGATCTCTTTAGCATACATATTCTATTTGATCACACATTTGGAAAAGTTGAGGAAATAAATCGTATAATCAGGGAGTTTTTTCCCTGAATTTTGTGGCCATCCTGTCCCTATATTCAAATTATTATTTTAAAGTTGAAAATGTAAAGTGGGTTTTGAAAAAATCCTTTTTTTCCCCTTATGATCAGGGTTGAGCTTTTATTGTATTAAATAATTTAATATTTGATTTAACTATTTAACATGTTAGATTGATAATAATTTCGCGAGGAAGCATATGCTTAATCATGAGTGGTGAGAGTGCGTCTAATCCTTATATTCAAAATAATCTCATCCCTTACGGCTAAACGATACCCATGTCAAAGTTAGAACTTCGTTAATTAATCTTAGTTGCCTTATAACATGTGTTGACTCTAATAACATACCCTTGAACATCCTGAAAACTAAACCGCACTAACCACATGTGATTCGCTATCCAACATTAGCATATACATTGATAAGGTCCGATTGTGGTTGCACTGTCAATGTTATTGATCCTAATGCGGAGACTGCTGATTGAGAGAGTCTATAATTACACTCTTCTGTGAAACCCGAACTCGGGAAAATTCGGGTCTGGGACGAGACGTGTGATGGGACTCTGCCCTCGATTTGCTGCAGCAACTGCATTAATGCGGGATGTGATTTGAATTAATTAACGAATCTTCCCGTAATAAAGAAATTATCAATTTCTCAAGGGAAATAGGTGGATGTATATGAGGATGCTGAGGAAACAGAAAGGGTGCGTTGGCCACGCAGTATATCTCTCGGGCTATACTTCCTATAAACAGGTCATCCATCTATAGGCTGCTTGTATAGTCACGCCTTTTTAAAAAAAATGTGTATAGCTACTTTCATGGTGAAGCATGTTATACTGTGTGCATATTTTTGAGGAAGTGCGGTTACGGAATCTGCTTGCATCTTCGGATGGCTCCCGGGCTTGTTCATTTTCTGACTTAATTGCAAGATTTATTCTGTACCACACTAGAGGGAAAGCGGGTTAATGTTCTTCTGTTAACCTTCCCTGCGTGTATAAAGTTGGATATTTTTTTTAATCATGATTATTATTTTTGAATTGTTTGGTATATGCGTATATATATATATATATATATATATATATATATATATATATATATATATATATATATATATATATATATATATATATATATATATATATATATATATATATATATATCCATCCAAAATTGCCTAAAATGCACGTTGTCCTTTTTTCAGGCACAAAGTCGCTCTGTGGGATCTCGTCGATTTTTTATGTTTATGTGAAAAGGGATTTATATTTACATGGATGCAATTTAATTTTTAAGCATCAAATAGAAATAGGAACATTCTGCGCTTATTCTAAATTCTGTGTAATTAGATGTTAACTCTGGATAACTGAACTTAAATCACTGTTATGCTGTAACTAATCATTCGATCCATAGGCTACACATTAAAAATAAGTATATTTTTATTTGTCCTTTATTTAATGCAAGCACATTAGTTAAGAGAAGCACTAAAATATTTTAATTGATAAATAGAAATTACAAAAATTATCTTTTCAGTGAGTGAGAAGAAGTTAGTGCTATAGGAACATGTGCAATGGGCTAAACTGAAAGTCTGTCTATTAGCAGGAGACAATAGACGAATGTTTAGCTATTTAGGATTCAACAACAGGCTTTTTGTAGAGATTGCCAAGTTCCAAAATAATATTTTTATTATTGGTTTCTATCTCTATTCTTTTTTTTTACCTTTCAAAATTATGGTAATGATAGTGAAAAGGGAATAGTTTCTCTCTCTCCCCTCATTTGTTGCTACCAAACAAACACTTTCGATATTCAAAACTAAAAATAACTAACCACCCTCATGTTAGCTACTTATTTATTAGTAGATAGATTTTTATACTTGAATTCTTATTAATTTAAAGTAGCATAACTCAAAACTGTGAATTTGGATTTTCTGTCTATGCCGTGGCAAACTTTTTATAAAAAATTCACCTTCTCCAGTACATTCTCAAAGGTTTTTCACAAAACCTTTAAAAATTTCAATAATCATAATATAAAAATTGCCAATTAAATTTTTTTTAAGAGCCACAGATACCTTTTACATTATTTTTGAGTAAATATTGATGAGGGCATTTAATTTATTTTAATACATTTTAAATTAATTACATTTAAGTAATTTGTGAGGGGCGATTCAAAACCCCCCAATTGAAAAACAATAATTTTATTTAACAAGTAAGGCCTTCTTTCATCTTGTATGGATCTAGGTCGTGCCTGTGTGCCTGCTTTGTCAAGATCAATACATATCGCGTGCCCTTCCTGATTTCCCATGAGTAAAATAGTCTTTGCGCCCTCATTAATTTATTCCGAGATCTTTTTGGTGTCAACAAGGTAACCTCGCACATTTTAGCCCTCATCAACCTTTATTCTTTGTTACCATTTCCTCGTGCCATCGATCCACCACGCCGCCATAATTAACCCTACATTGCCGACCTTCTTTGTTAGTTGGACGTTTATGATGGCTCGGGTAATTAGATTCTCATCGTACTCGTCCAGCTGTCTTCTCCCTACTCTACGCTGATGCAAGCTGACTTTTCCAAGAGATAGGTGCTTCTACATTTTTTTTTTATTATTTAAAGTTAATGTACGTTGTCAATATTTTGCTGTGGTATGCCGGATCTGAATCGGCAACTCTTGACTCATGATTGCTAACCTGACTTGATCGAATTGTGATTCCTCGTCAATTTGACTTGTTGAACAAAAAGTTATTGAGATTTTCTATCCAGTTTGCGAGTTTTAAGACATTTTAGAGTCTGATATTCATCTTATTGAATCTCTGTTATGTAGGATAAAATCGAAATCTCTGACCTAGACAAGCCCAGATTTGATGCTGCCCGATGCATCAGAAACTTAAAACGGTAAAAAAAAAATCGTAATGCTGCTACTAAAATACCAAAAAGTCTGGTGTTCTGGTGAAATTGGCGAAGTATTCGTTTGCCGTTGGTTCGCGGATTAGGATACTTCACCGAATCATAGACATGTGGACTTGTAATTGATTATCTCAATGTTCTCGCATTTAATGAGGAAAGTGAAGTGTTAGTTGAATCAGTGGCTCATTTTCATCTGGCACATTTAAAAATTAATAGTCTTATTTTAAAAGAGCGGACAATGTTTGATCGCAGTCTGGTCCTCGTCCAGCCTTTGAACATTCCAATTTTATTCACTAATCATTCAACTAAAAGTTGGATTACTTGTTGATGTCCGGTTGCAACTTAAATGAAACGATGTACCCGAAACCTTAAAAGCTATGTTTATTATAGTAAACAAATAGCTCTGTAGTACCGGAAAGACAGCCTTAGAATTACGAGTTTAGAGAACGTTATTTGCTTCGTGCTCTGAGATTAGCCATAAAATGTTTCAATACTGACTAAATTCGGATTTTTGACTTATCGAAAAGAACAAAACTATTTCACCTTCCTCTTCAGCACCCCCGTTAAAATAGAATTTTACAGGTTTTAATAAATGTGTTTAATTCGATAAAACGGATACTTATTTACTCCGTTATGTATTAGGTACTTAACATTTTATTGGACTGTTTGCGTTGCTCAGCTATATAAAATTATCAATGAGTTCTTTCAAACAAATTCGATTAGCCAGAAATAACACCACAGTCATTAGCTAACTTTTATTGTCCAGCCCGAAAAAGAATAAGTACTCGATTTTCAGGTCTCTTTGAATAACCTCCCGGATATATTCTACCAATTCTTCCATTTTTAATAGCATTTTTCTTAGTGCAGAAATATACATTAAAGGGACTTTGCCCCTCCGCTTTCTTTTACGACATTCTTTTTTATAGCTCTGCTACCTTCTTTTTGGAAACATTTTATTTACATTTAATAAAAGAAGTAGGTTAGAGCATCTTTTTCTGAATACCAACCGCGTGGCTTTATTTACACTATTACTTTCCAGAAGCGAGCTCCTTCCTTCTAGCATTGTTCCAGACCAAGATTGAAGTTCTTGATTTCTCCCCGCCCTTTTCAGAACTTCAATTCTTCATAAATCCTCATTCGATTTTCTGCGGTAAAGAACCCTATTTTTCTTGAATGAGAGATCACGGGGGCCATTGTCTGGCGTTGTTTTCAACGTCTACTCGACGGCACGAGATGTGGTCAGATACCATTTGTTTCTTTTTGTTGCACAGTTTAAAATGAAGCGAGAACAATTTGCATTTATTTGGCGGGACCTTTTGTCCTTTTGGAATACTTTATTTTTTTCCTTTAATGTTTTCTGGTTTGGATTGCAGGCGTGGGAAGAGAGAAAGGATTCTGAAACATAACCCGTTTTTTTTTTTTTTTTTTAATTTAAAAAACTTTTTGAAAGTTATATATCTTTATTATTCAAGCTGTTGGTGAATTGGCGAAGTCTCCTGGTTAACTTTCTCATTCTCTCTGTTTCAGTTTGTTTACAGTGGCAACGCTTTTCTCTGTTTTCCGTGAGCAAGCGATAACGAGTGATTTAATTGTAACATGTTTCAATTATGTTGTCCAATGCTTCGAATTTTTTTTTTGGTGCACTTGTTTAAAAGCTTTCTGGACTAGGTGCCCTTTCAATGTTTTTTTTTTGTTCGAGTTGATATGTATACCTTTATCTTATGAATTGCTTACAGAAAAAGCTTTTTCCGTCAGAGAAAACAAATGCCACTTTTGTTGTGCACAGCATACGAAATGTAGACGGGCGTTGACTTTTAGCATTCTTCCATCATCTTTCTTTGTTACTCATACTTGTTAAGTCTATTCTTTTAAAAATGCTGTAAATCATAAGTGAAATGGTGGTATCCTCCCTTCGTCTCAAAGTCACAAAAGGCAGAAAGACTATCCTTAATTTCTGTCGGACGAGGAAATTTTTTGAAAGGTAATTTTTAAGTTTTTTGCTTCAAGTTTAAGTTTGGTTCACGGAAATAAAGTCAACAAAAGTTTCTTTGTTTTTTGTTGGTTGAATTAGGACTGAAACAAAATTCTGTGTCACAAAAAGATTAATCCTCAATGTTTAATTTTATGTTGTAGGAAGGTGCTGTGTATAAAGCATTTTTATAGAGATATAATCATCCATCTTAATTTATTCACATTTCAAAATCTTGAAATTATTTAGTGTACCAATTTCCTCGAGTATCAAAAAATCTTGCACAAGTGTAATTTTGTAGGAATATCAGAAAATTTATGTTTTGAAAAGAAAAGAAAATTATTTGCTTTTCATAATGATTGTTGCTTATTTGTAAAAAAAGCGAAAGAATTTAAATTTGAAAACTAATTTTTTTTTTGTTAAATATTTGTTGATTTATCAACTAACCAAAAATGTAATAGCATATGCTAAAATCAGTTAGATTTCCTTTTTTTTATTCAAAACATTATTATTCAACTTACTGGATAAAGTTCAGCTTGTAAAGGTATAATTTCTGTATGATCCCGTCCCATATTTCCTTTTAGTGGTGAAAAATTATAATTTTTTCAGATGTAACTTTTCTTTTGGTCTATGTAATACCAAGTTTTATTAAAGTCAGTTTATTGGAACATGGTCTAGACGGCTGTATATATTTACATATTTATTGTGGCCTCTGTACATTTAAATTGTACGTGCAGATATCAAACAAAGACAACTCGCTTTACTGAATTTGGTACAAATAGCCTATAGCTTCCCACACGCTATTTTGAGTAGGCCTAAAAATGTCAACTTCCATTTTCTTCTCTCCAAGCAGTTGTGTTGACGCGAGCTCTCTTTTACAGGCTTGGCACTTAAAAGTATCTTCCTAAATAATCTTCCGTTTTCTTTTCTTGAAGAAATTCGCGTCACGCACGCAATGCCTTAAATATATAGGTAAGGGTGGTTATTAGGAATATAGGTCAAAGTGAAAGAGAAGTAGAAATAAAACGGACGTGTTGAGAAAGCGATTGCCACCCCCACTCCCTGTGGATCCGCCCTTGGATCCAACAAAATGTCACGCGATTCAAACAAACAGGGCTAAGCTTGATTTTTATAACTTGACAACAATATTTACTACAGTAAAAGGGGATCCCCATTACATTTGGACTTTTGTTTTTGAATAGGTTATTTGCAAAATACAGGATTTCCGTAAGTAAACGTGTTTATAGTCTGGAGCCTGCTGAAATCAAAAGATCTTCATAAAACTTTGCAAACGTTGTACTGAGATCAATGGGAAGTGTCTGCAAAAATTAACGGTTAAAAACTGACAAAAGTCTTGTTAAAATATTTACTGTAGTTGAGCGACTTTCATTACTATTCGTATTGGACAAGTATTTTTAAATCCGGTATTTGCCATATGTATAAGATTTTAATAATTAAACTGACTTTGTTTGCAGTCTGGAGCTTGTAGAAATCAACTATGAGACTTTGTATACGTAGTACTGAGATCACGGGGAAGTATCTACCAAAATTAACTATTAAAAACTGACGAAAGTTCTGTTGAAATATCTACTGCAGTTCAGTGACTTTAATTACTTTTGGGACAATTTTCTTTTAATCCGGTATTAGCCAAAAGTACCGATTTGCCATGAATAAACTTGACTGTTTTTAGTGCAATCGGGAGTATCTGCAAATCAACGGATCTTCATAAAACTTTGTATATGCTGTGAACCAATGGGAAACTACCTATGCTAAAAAGTTAAAAATAAAAGAATGGTTAAACTTTTCGCAAATTACGCTTCTAAGACAACAATTATCTGATAGATATTCTCTACCTGCGCGATAACATTCAGCCTGTAAAGTTTGCATACATTTGCATCTAGTGGTGAAAAGTTGGAATTGTTGCCTATTAATTTTTTAAGGTATAGATTTTCCCATAATTTAAGGATCTTGGTTTGTGAAAAAAATATATTCGTGAGGACAGGTGTTATATTAAGACCACGCTGATGTAATTATTAATAAAATGTGTTACTTTTAATTTGTATCGTGTTGCATCTAAGTCAGAGTTGTAAGAAAATCTTGAAAACAGGATTTTTTGCAAATTTATAAAACTATACATGTCAACGAGTTTCCCGTTACTAGCACCACTATTGACGTTATCGTAACTTTTCCACGTTGATCTTAATTTTCTGGATACTAATAGACTTCATTCAACTTTGAGAAGTCTATCGGGAATTGAATTCCTTGAAGTCTTCGAAAGAAGTCTTTCTTTTCCGTCTAAAAATAAATTTATCGGAAAAGTATTTTTTTTTTTTTTTTAATTCCTATAATTATCACATGTTTGTCAGAAAGCTTTACTATAAAAATCAAGTAAAATTTGTTTTAGATCCTCAAAAATACTATCGGCTAATTTGAATTTCATATTTTAAATATTTTCAGTAAAAACACATTCAAGGAGGATTTTGAGTTCGACTACTTATAATAACTGAAAAGTTATCTTAAATTGGAATAACTTTTGAAGCAATTTTGCAACATTGAGCTAAATGTTATTGTTTGCATGTTTTGTGTTATGTAATATTGCTTGTACTTTTTTCTCGACGTTTAGCATAACTTGTTTTCTGTTGATTAATGATAGTAGCTTCAACTTCAAAAAGAAAGAAAAGGGGGGACATTTTTTTTTTTTTTTCAATTTAAAATATGTGAATATATTGCGTTCTCCCACCTCACCTAGAAATGTTCTTGTGTTTAAATTTTACAGTTATCATTTTTTTCGCACAAAAGGTTAAAGAATTGTACAGTTATTTCATCAACAGCGTTCTGGGAATGGAATAACATTGTCTTTCCCTCACGACATTTCCCACATTTCTCTGGATCCATTCTACCTAATCGTAAACAAAATTGAAAGGTAAAGCAAAGGGAAAAAAAACCTTTTGTGGGAAAGATCCTATTTCCCACTAATCACAAAGAATATTACCCGTTCCAAGTCAATCAATGTCCAGAGATCACATAACGTTCTTTACGGTTCATTCTTGCGAACTCCCGAATCCACATTTGCTTCCTAACGATAGACATTAGCAGGCTGAGGAACAAAAACAAGAAGATATCTTTCTTTGTGACCGGTTGAAAAGACAAGTTACCTTAGATGGTTGTTACCTCAGGGGCCAAGAGTGTCGTTATCGCCATGTCAATCGATGTGGAACCGCTCGGAATGTAACGGATTCTTTTGCTGAGGAAGCGCTGATTCTCTTCTGGAGGCAGACTTTTAATTCAGCTGCCATTAGCATCTCTGTTGATTGAATGGTTCTTTGGTGGGGTATGTAGAATAGGATGTGAAGGTTCTTTGGTGAGGAATCCGAAGGTTGGGCTCTCTGAGGCACGCTGCCAGATTAAAAGAGTGATAAGAACACGTGCCGTTTGTTTGCTTTTAAGGTTTTTTTTTTTATTATTATTATTTGCTTTTGAAATAAGTTAAAATTTTCTGTTCGCCCATCGTCTTCCGCGAATAATGCGTGAATGCTTATTGTCAATGCAACATAGCTCCTGTAGGATGTTTCTAGTTGAAAAAGATTTTAAAAAAATTGTAAAGTCACATGGTTGAAATCTTGAATCTTGCAAAAATTTTAAATGTTTCAGAACTCTGAAATGTTTTGACTGTCACAATGATTAAATATGATAAAATTTTAGTGGGGTTTTTTCGACCTTTTTTTTGCATAAGAACAAACAACAACAGTCGCTGCCTAATGATTTAGGTGGTATCAATAATTTTGTTGATTGGCTTTCTTTTGTACAGATAATAACATTAATGTGTAGATTGCACTGTATACTGAAGTACTTATACAAGGTTATGGCTAAATTGTGCAGCATAGTAGTGTCCTTTTTACAGAGGACATCCCGACTGAGAAACTCCAATCTCGGACTTGATCACTCATTTTCTGTCCATAATTTCTTTATTTTGGCCAGGACTGTGAGGATTGTTTAAACGTCTCTAACAACTGACCAGGAAACTTTTTAAACACTTTTAAAATCCGAGTTTTTGAAAACTCAGGCTCCTTTGTTTTGTCGCCCACCTGATGGCTCTGGGGTTAGCGCTTTGGCGTCGCATGCCAAAGGTGCTGGATTCGAATCCTGGGTTAAGCATGGATGTTCGTTGTGGTTCGAAATCCACGTTAAGCTATAGCTCCCGGCCTTATTAGCCGTCATTGTGGATAAAAATAGGCCGTTGAGCGTACAAACCAACCTACCGATTCTTTGTCTTGTCAATTGTGACTTCTGTTAAAAGGGTTCCAGAAACAAATACTCTTTCAAAAGACTTAAGATATGTTGCTTTCCCTTTCTACTTCGTTTCTCATGAAAGAAATATGGGTACACATTGTTAAAAAGGCATCGAATTCCGATCACCTGCTACCACGTCAAACACTAATTTTACGCAATCTCTTCTGAGAAGATTCATGTATGTGTCTTCTTCATTAACCAGGGTGTGTAAGACAAAGAAAGCTGTCTTGAATTTTCCCTAGGTTATAGTGCAAGGTCTCTAAGCCGTCCAAGTTTGAAAATTATCTTTCTGTTGTTATCCCTTTTGGAATATGTGAATTGCTTAATTTTAAAAGGGAGACTTCTGACAGTTTCAAGATTTTAATGGAGGAGAAAAAAAACACCTTTCCAACCTCTAATAGAGACAACATCAAATAAAAACTTAACAAGTGTGCCACATTCCTATTAAAATCTTATTTCAAATTCTATCGATATCTCTGTCTTAGTATTTATATAAAAAAAGGGAGAGAAATATGAATTTCCTGGGAAATGTAGTTGTCCCCTTTTAAAATCCTACGATTCTTGTCAAAGGAATATTTTTCTTTTCTTTCTTTCTTTTTTTTATAAATAAGTGTGAATTATATCCAGTAATTACTTGAAAACGAATACATTAATAATCTGTAGAAAAACAAAGAAAAGGACATTAGTTTCATTAAAAAAAATATTGTGAGGTTACAGTGTACCAGTAAAAGGAAACGGACTCAATTTGCTCTATAGCGGCTTGAAAGTGATATTTCATTTTAAAGTGCTGATTGTTATTTAGTAGAGGAACACAAAATGGTAGTTTTTGCATACTAAACTTCTTCCTAATGAGGGTTGCCTCACCTGCGCTAAGTATCCGACAGTTCTTATCCAGATTGTTCATTTGGAACACATTCTTGAACTCTGGTTTACTTTCTAATTATTTTCCTTTTCCAGTTACCGAATCGGCTTTTGAAAATTCATCTGGTGTTTCCTCCAGGTCAATTTCATCTCATTTGTATTTCGATCCACACACCTAGTTATAATCACAGTTAAGTTTTCAATTGAGATCATAAGCTTGTGCGGTGTGACACTTTGTCAGCCTGTCCTGTCCTCTGATTGTCTTGTCGCATATATATCGCACTTGACATCTTGCTTCTGCTTGTTCGCAATTACCTACCCTCATTGTTTAATCATGATTGCATTTGGAACCGCTGTTGAAGTTCGAGGTAGTCTTGATAATTGCACAAATTCATTATATTTTTTTCTATTCGACACTTCATCTAGCAAAGACAAACTTTAATGACCGTTTGGTGAAACTACAAATGGTACAATTTTGTAAACGAAGGACGTAGATTAACTGAGAGTTTTATGTAGTAGATGCTATTATGGTGCTCAGTATTGGAAAATAAAACATCTATTCCAAATGCAGAAACGTACTCAAACATTTTTTATTAGTGGAAATTGATCGAGGTCATCGACTCTAAAAATGGTTATCTGAATTTCTAATGAACCAATTAAATAATTAAGTGCTATTTGTTTTTAAACTGGGATTCTAATTTATGTTTAGAAACTGCTTGTTTTAAACGGAATCTTACTTGTGAAATATCCACCTTGTGAAAGATCCAATTTATTGTATTCACTGGACATGATTTTGTCTGAAATATATATTTTAAACTTGCTTCGTTGAAGTTAAATTATGTTAGTGTACGACCTTTCTTTATATATTCTGTAGACTGATTTTATCTTAAATAAATTTGGAAATGAGCTACTAACTACAAAATTAAATGGAGGACAAAGAGCAGATTTTTCTTCGTGAATCTGTTAATAATTATAAGTTATATTCAGAACACGCTGTTTCGATATTTTAATTTGAAATAAGGCAGTCATCTACACTTTTTATTAAAAATACAATCATATTAAAAGGGAGCTCAGACTTATTAAAGACTAGGGGGTGTGGAACATCGCACAACTTTTAATACACGATAAATGCATATTCATTTTTAGTGGCAGATACGTTTTCGCTGTTATGATCTGGTATACTAATTTGGACGTCGTAGCGCTTTTCTTTCTGAAATTAGGGCCTCACAAACTTGCTGTTTTTCAAATAAAACACTATTTTGGACTGAATACCTTTCCTCAAGCGTTGAGATCTGTGTTTAAGCTAGGATACGAAATTTCTTTCGCAAAAAAGCTAGTCACAGTTTTCTTTTAAGCAAAAGGCTAAAATGGTTACGTTTCATCACTCTTAATGTGAAATCTAGTACTTCAAATACGTTTTTCATTATAAATTAGTTTATCCTAATGAACTATAAATATAAAGCTATCTGGATACTATAAGTACTAATGATATGTGAATATAGATGCGCGTTTTGGTGAAACTTTTTTTGTGATGACTATAACTGCAGCTACAATATTTTCATAATCTGTAACGAAATGATTTATATACCTCACACAACATAAATGCATTTTTTTTTAATGATGTTCATTGAAATTAAAAATTTTAAAATATAATTAGTTTTAGCATTAGCTTGGTCATTTAGATTATTCACCTGCAGTCGAGTCAAATTTCTTTCAGTTTGTTTATTCCATGTGGAGACACGCCGAAGTTAAAATACTTTTTTAGATTTTGAATAATTTATGTACTTAAGATCTGTAACGCTGTTCGTATATAGTTCTTGAGCCTTGAAAAATCCTACTATCTACTGTCAGTGAGCAGGCGAAAAAGTAACCCAGTATCATAATCTCGTTTCGGTTCCTGATGTTAGAGCCGATCAACACATTCCAAATTCTTGCAGAAGACTTTCCAATATCAAATTGTGAATCCAGTCGTAAGTGAGCCAGTCGGATTCCATCGGTAAAGTGAATCCATTCCGAAGGTGAATTCTTTTGTCACAAACCGTTATCACGTATTTAATGTCTTCCTCTGTGACTGAAATTTCATTCGAAGTGTATATATGTGACCTGCTTGATTGCTAGATCACTTTTCTAGATATGGTTATAAAATGTTTGGATATAAGAAGATCTGCTTATTCTGGAAATTAATCGCAACGCCATTTTTAATGTAGATACTGATCATAATTATCAAAAAATTCAATCAAAAGAAAGTTGTGCTTTAGATGCTTTTTTTTTTTTTAATTCTATATATTGTCTTCAATTTTGTTTCTGGCCGGCAAATCTGCGATGCGAGAGCTAATTAACCATCTTGCCAATCAAGCTGAATCTTCGTAGATAGATGTCCTTCGCAGACGTCCTATATGTCCTATAAATCCTATATTTTTTAAAAAATCGGCAAAAACGTCCTATATTGTCCTATATTTTAGAATTGTCCTATATATCCTATATTTCTATATTGATTCGATCTATATTTTCTTCGAATTCGTAATAATAGCGCCGTTCGTTGCCATTTTTTATATTTCGGTTGGTTGGTTGTTTTCAGATTATCTGGCGCCGTCAGCAACACGAGGGCTATAATGCGCCGAAACATTCGTCATTAGACAAGCCAACATACATTTACACACACCCATGCCTAACACGGGACTCGAACCCGCAACCTCGCGGTCTAGAAGCTAGTACGCTAACCACTATACCGTTTGGTCGGCTTTATATTTCGGATTCTTTGGCGCGATGGTAGGTGAAAAAGTCCTTACAAAAGCGACATTTGTAATTTTTTCTCTTGTGATGTCACGTGCTGCATAACCTACAACTCAACTCTACTAGACCGGCGGGAGTTGTAAAATGTAAACATGTGAACTTTTCCGTAGCACGCGGTTTTGAATTTCTGATTTGTTTTCTCCTTCAACGTAGTAAATTAATTGGTCATAATACAGAGATGCAGCAACAAAACTATTGACTCGAGAAAAACGGATAAAAACAACTTGTGATTAACTTGCAGGACTACTAAAGAACATTTTGAGTGCTCAGTCAATAATAGATGAAGAAAACAAAAGAGTTAAAATTTACTGTATGATGTCGGATGGCGATTTTTTTTATTCCAAATCCGATACGGATTGTGCGCCACGAATTGTTTACACCAAATCGTGCCTAATTATGGCAACCATAGGCAATTCTCTTGCTCTTAAAAAAATGGCATGGCTGTCATTTTTTTGGCTAAAATAACCTTGGCGCAGAATCGGTCCCGGATTCGGAATATTAGCCACGATTTTTTCATAAAAGTCGCCAAAATTGAAAATGACGTCAATACGTTGTGTTGTCAAATCCAAACTGTCACTAGGGTTTCCGGAAAACCAAATAACCGGTTCACCACATTCGGCGCTAAATCTCCCATTTTTCCAATTCCCATTGAACCAACAAAAGACTGCAAACAGGTTTAAAAAGAAAATACTTAAAGAAATTGGAGCTGTTCAAGCAGTTATAGACGCTGGAAGCAAAAGACTCAAGATGACAAATAATGTAATTAATAAAACTTGATTTAGGGAAGAAATATTGAGGCAATAACGGAGGACATATTCAGGATCAGGCGATTTCTTTTTTTCAAAGGTGTGTTTTCTATTCTCTTAAATACAATATAACGAATATTTAAATGTATAACGAGTTAATTTTTAATTTTAGTAGCAACTGTGTGCAGTTATTTGATGTTTTAAATTGTCCTATATTTTTTTTTAAAAAATCCTATATATTTTTATTTTGTCACTTTGACCCCTGCAATACATTCTATCAAGTTTTGGAGACGTGACATTAAAATGCCGCTTTTACACATGCTACTATTGTATCTTGATTGGAATAATTCACTAACGTGAATTATTTAATTAAAATTAATCACTCGAATTAAAATTAATCACTCGAGCTGAAACTTGGAAGGTATACTCTTTGCTGATAATACATTCTGTTCAGTTTTAGGGACATGCCACTTAAGTGTCTCTTTTACACACGCTACTATCTTGGATGGGATAATTCATCCACTTGCCGTCATCCAATCAAGTTGAAACTTGGCAGATCGATTCGTTGACGATGATAATACATTCTATTCAGTTTTGGGGATTGTCAGTAAAGGTCTTTGTATAGTAGTTGTCATTGCACATACAAGTTGGCAATGCGTATAAATGATTTATATTAAAAACTATTCTTTTATGAGTTAATTTTTATTTAACCCCTCAAATTTCTTTGAATTTTATGTGAATTTTGTTTAGCGTACTCTGCAATTACCTTACCTTTTGATTGAGGTTTCATTAAAAAGCGTTCGGTGTTTTTATCAAAGCGAATGTCCTGATAATTTTCCTATTCGAAAGTGTTGTTGGTCTTTTATTCATTGTTTAAGATAGTATTAAAAAAAACTCTCAGTCCTTTGCACCTGCGTTCTTTTCTTACTACAAAACACCTGTGAGGCTTTATAAAATGTGGTCACACATGAACGCGCATTGAATGAATGCCCTTTTCTGAAGATAATTTCCAAGCAGAGATGCCTTAAAGAATGTTTATGGAAGGTAATAATCAACAGTTGCTGGTTTTTTAATTAAAATTCTGGCTGCAGAGATGTTTTTTCTATGTCTGCGCTATCTTAGGTACCGGCTCTGTTCAGGATAAGGGAAAGTTAAGATTTTTTTTTTTTCTTCTTCTACTAAGAATTATTATTAGACAGTTTTAACGTTGCACTTTCAATTATAGGGAAAGTAAATTCAATTTCACCGAGGAAAAAACATTGTTGATTCCGTCTCTTAATTTTGTTTTCGATTCGTTTGGAAGCATAGTCGGTCGTGGAAATGTCGGGTTGGATACCAAGTAATGGAACTTTGTTTTGAGAAAATGACAAAGGTTTTGCGTCTTTGTTTTCAGTTCGCGTTTACTATTTTGAATTCGGTTGTGGAATTTAGTGCTTCTGTATTGAATTTCTATTCTTTTTTGGAATTTTTTTTTCCATAAATTTTCAAAATTTTGCTTTAGGCATTTAAGGATCTTGTTCAAAACTCTTATACTTTGACAATGTCACGAGAGTTTTTATTTTTTTATTATTTAAGTATTCTTATTTTATTAGAAAGTTGTAAGGCGCCCGTTGAGAAATGATGAATCTAACATTTTAATTTAATATACACTAAATGTTTATTAAAAACGAAATTTTCTTTTAATATTGTGCTAATGAAAATTATTTCTGATATTTATATATTGAGAAATGAATAAAAAGGTATTGAACCAAAAAATTTATTTCGTGAATATCTTTTTGAAAAACTTCGTGGGAAAGCGTGGGAATTCAACAGTGAAATTGAGTACATCATTTGGATTTTCACTGCCAGCAGAATCAATGCTATAATGGATTTGAGAGTTAATATTAATCAAATCGATTATCTTCCCATTCATTAACATAGTGCTGATTCTGTTGTCAGCTGGTGCTCGGTGTTTGTATCTATTTTTAAATAATAAAAACATCCCTAACTGCAAAATATACAGCAAACTACATTTCAAAATTTATTTATTAAAAATACCCCTGAATTTATGCATTCATCACGTTCAATATATTTAATTTATTCTGATTAAAACAATTTTGGCAACTGGAAAGAGTTTCAACAATGATCGGTTAAAATAATTTCACTTACAGCGTAACTACGCAACGTTGAATTGACTAGCCCACACTCCATAATAAATTTATGCAATCGCATTCAATTATCTTTTATTTGTTCCGATTAAAACAATTTTGGCAACATTAAAGAGTTTCAACAATGATTGATTATAAATTAACTTACAGCGTTATAAACTGAGGCAGAAAGAGAGTCAGTGATAAGAGTAAACCTTATAGTAATTAATTTTAAGCCTCTTTTCAAATTTTTTACTATTCGGGATGTTTTTTGAACACCCTGTATATATACCACAGCCATATACACAGGGCCTTATACATATACCAGCGCCGTATACATACACATATACCGTCGACCATTAATTGCTATGAAGAACTTCTATCGTAACCATAGACTTAATATTATCAATAGACTGCGCGTTCCCACTTCAATCATACAATGAGAATGAAACCAAAATGAATCACAAAATTCGTCTATCAGTCACGTGGTTTTTAATTTGGCTACGTTGTAAAATTAATCCTTTATCTAATAATCTTATCATCCTTTATCGCCTGTGTGAGGAGAAACCCGCCAAATCTGCAACCCTGCT
Source organism: Linyphia triangularis (assembly GCA_963978545.1). Taxonomy (NCBI): domain Eukaryota; kingdom Metazoa; phylum Arthropoda; class Arachnida; order Araneae; family Linyphiidae; genus Linyphia; species Linyphia triangularis. The sequence continues at coordinate 66,718,990 of OZ021731.1, forward strand.
CCCAAAAAGTCCCTACTCATGTGATTCATTTTGGTTTCATTCTCGTTGTATAATTGAAGTGGGAACGCGCAGTCTATTGATAATAATAAGTCTATGATCGTAACCCTCTATCTCTTCTGATTGGCTGTAAGTTCTCAACAGCCAATCAAAACGTTCAATCTGCATTATCTTTACATACGGACTCTATAAACTAAGGATGTCTGGAGGTACATCTCAAACAAATTAAAACTGCTAACTCCACATAGTTTCATCTCTGTCCTTTCAAAACAGTATTAGCTTTTTTCCCCTTCTCTATACATAAAACATTTAAGTCAAAGGGTTAACATCATTTACCATGTTCATTCCTACGAAGTGTAATTTAAACAAAGCACTTCCATTCGTCCGTGTCCCTCATGAACTTGACGCTTTTTTTCAGTAGGAAGTGTAAAAATAATCGTAATCGACTGCAAAAGGGACATCGCGCATCATCAGCGGATCATCATCACCCTTTGTATTCATCAACCCGTCAAGTTTCGCCGTGTTACGGGTCACCTGTCAAACACGGGCTCTCGTCATTACAGAGGGAAGGGTCTCGGAATCGCCATGTTATTTCCACCCCGAGAAAGAAAGAAATGTAAATGTCCATCATCCGGATCGGTTTCGACTATTCTAAGGGATTAAAAGGGATGTTGTTGTCGTTTCCTGGGATGTCTATCTTGATGTGGCTGGGTGTTTTCGGATTATTTCCTTCAACGATACATTTTTATTTTTAAATCCTTTGTATCAACTTCGATTTTGTGTGTGTGTATGTTTGTCGCTGGCGGGCAAATCTGTGGAGGCCTAAATTCACCCCTTTGCCGTCATCTAATCGGGCTGATTTTGGGGATTGCCACTGTCACTAAAAGGTCGCTTTTACGGATTATTGATAAACCAACCTGCCGTCATCCAATCACGCTGAAATAGCATTTAATCGATCGTTGAAGAAACTCTTTCCTGATGCCAAAACTGTTTTAATAAATATATAATAAAACTGTTTTAATCAAAACAAATAAAAGATATTTGGATGTGAATGCATAAATTTACATTCATTTTTAATAAATAAATTTTGAAAAGTAGAGTACCACATATTTTGTTGATAGAGATGGTGTTAGTATCTAATTTTAAATTTTAAAAACAATCTGATTTTAAATTTAAAAAACAAGCACACGTTGGCAACAGAAACGGCGCCATGTTAATGAATAAAAAAATTGGCAATGCATATAAAGGATTTATATTAAAAACTTTGTTTTTATGGATTATATTATTCGCTAAGTTCGTCACACAAATTTTAGTAGCATGAGATTTTTTTTTTTAATTATTTTAACCATTCATTTTTATATATGATGAAACCTGGAACTTATGGAATATACAGTCAAACACGGTCAGAGGCGCAACTAGAAAATTTCTATGGGAAGGGTTTTTAATGTAGTACTTAGTTTACTTCTAAGTTTCTCTATAAAAAAAAAAAAAACTTTTATGCAGTACTTTCTCATTCCATATTTTTTTACATACCATCAATATTTTTGTAGCTTCTTAATCTGTCACATTTTCCAAAATATTAAATTGGCTTTTGTCCAGTTTTTACAAAGCAACTCAACATGGGACATTTTGTCTAGATCGCTTATTACACATGTTATCTTGATTATAAATTAACCTGAAATTTTCTTTGTTTTAATTTAATTAGAGAAGGAATTTTTTTTGAAAAAAATGCTCATTCTGTTTATTTTAAGCAAGTATTGTTTTATGATAAGTTCCTTCGATTTCAAGTACAGTGCTCTAAAATCATCGGATTTAGACAATTCTGGCTCGGCGAAACAAATCAAACGAAATCCATGACTCAATTTTTAATAATTTAATTAAAACTTAATTTATTGCTGATTTTTGCATATTGTGCTCTCCAGTTATGCAATTTTGTTTTTATTTTCGTTCTCTGTTCTGTATTTGCTTTGAAGCAATCGAAACTAAATGCTGATTTTTTTTTTTTTTTTATACTTAAGCTTTGCTAATACATTCTTGTATGAAATGGATGTATTTTAGACGTTTCTTTATTGCGCATGCAATTATCCCTTTGAAAAGCAACAACGTTGTTTTTAAAACTGGAGTATTTCGATTACTGTTAGATTGTACAAACATTGCGATGAATTCGTTAATGTTTTCCTGGAAAGTAATTTGGTATCAATGACTCCTGACTAGTTTGTTTTTCGTAATTTGTATTACTAAATACTGCGGTTTTTAAAGGTGATTTGGGAACTAAATATACATAATTAAAATTTAGCAAATAATAATAATAAAAAAAACTTGGATAGTTAGAAAGATTAAATTTATTCTCAAAATTATAATGTGCTTAATTAGATTTTTTTTTTTTTGCCTTAAGTACATGTGAAAACACGTACTTTTAGTTTCTATATAAATGTGTTTGGCTACAGTTTTTCTTGAAGCTTTAAATTGAAAAGTGTTTAAGTAAACACATCGGTAATTATTGTGAATGAAACTTATAAGTTAAATGGGCCTAAAGATTCATTATTTTGGCCACAATTATTTAATGGATTTGTAACATGAAGTTAGACAGAACACAAGGTACAACAACAAAAGTAATAAAAGTTCATTAACGAAATTTGAAAGAGAAATAACTAGATGTTATTTTATTACATTTTAAATTGTTTTCAAAAGTTAGCTTATAAAAACATAATTTTGTGAAAAAAGTAACGATACCTTCGAATTTTGTTATTCAGCTAATATTGCTGTTGCTATACCTAGTATAAAAATTCATATTTTAAAGCAATATTTCGGTCGACGAGTATTGTGATCAAAATAATGAAGCATTAAGATTTTTAACACCGTATTTTCCAATGTCATTACACAAAAGTGCTCAATTTAATGCTTCAAGAAGAAAGGTAAGCAGAACACATCGATATACAACCTAAATAATCAGTGTTTTCCCAAATATTTATGGGAAGCAAAATTGTTAACAAAAAAAGTGCATTTCAATATAGTACAATTTGAAAAATATATTTAGTCTTTCTTGGGTGAATCTATAAATGAAACATTGAGTGTATTTGGTAGAGATAGCCTTATGATTCCTCTTGAAATATCTTTTACTTTTAAGAAGTTCGATGATTTCAAAGAATTGATTTCGAGTGACCCTGTCAGTAATTTGAAATACTATAGTATTATAAATATGATAGTATTATAGTATTTGAGTAGAAATATTATAGTATTTGATTTTTCAAGTTCTATCGAATTCCACTCGTTTACCCAAGCAAATCGGAATAGTTTTTCCCTTGGGAAATTTCAGTTCCTACGCTGGTCGAACATTAATAAACAAAAAGGGCAACGATCAAACATTTGCAAACCTCAGGAAAACGCTATGGAAACAGTTCAACCCCGCTCAATGAAAAATCTGAATACAATCGAAACAATTCGAGCGTTCGAAATATTTCTTATCCCGCAGAGTAGAAAAGAATATACCAATTTTTCTATACACTTGACGATAATCCTCTCGGGAAGTTTTCATTTTCAAACAAACCCAACAACGCCTCGTACGCAATTGCTCTTCATTCACCGCTTGGAGGGAAAAGTTCATCAGTTTTTTTTCTTTCATAAGCATCCCAAGATGCTGAGGAGTTAGCGCGCTCCATTTCTGTCGCTAGGTGGCGCTGACGGTCCTTAGCTGTCCTCCCATTTCATCTGTTTCTTCCTCAGGTAGCTCACTTTTCGCATCTTCTCTGATCACGTCGCTGTGAGGGCCAGAAGGGGTTGGTTGTACAACACCTGTTTGGATCATGTGTAGAAATCGACGCCGGAAAGGATGAACCGTCTTCGGTTGTTGTGAAACAGTTAGTTTGAAGAAGATTTTTAGTTTGCCGTACAGTTGTGTGTCCTGGAGTTTATCAAATGGATTATCCGTTTATGAATATCAAATAGAGTTCTTTGTTTGAACTTTATTTCCTCTGCTTTATAAAAACCGGTGTCTTTAGAGTGATTACAGTTGAAAGTGAAATCCTGTTAAATTGTAGTTGTGACGAGTTTGGTGCCATGTGATTGCGAGTGTGAAGTTTCACTGTTGTGTATTTTTTTTTTTTTTCTAGTGGCTGTTTTTGACGTTTTTTTGTGTGGATGAATTGATCTGCCAAAGTTTTGTTTGAATCTGAATTCTTATTCTTGAACTAAAAGAACTGGTTTTGATTTTAATTTAAAAGAAGATGAATGAAAAAGTTAGTGTTGTCAAATACGATTTTTATCTGGAAGAAATATTGATGTAAATTAATGAGTGTAGTTTGATAAGCTTTGAAAATTCACTAGATTAGGTGGCAGATATTAAATGGATGTGGTAGTTTATTGGATGAATCATTAAATTTGAATTTTTAATACGATATTTTTTATCAGTTTTATCTTGTTATATTTTTATTTTCTGAACTTGTTTCTTAGAAAAATGACACTTGAGTACGATTTTCGAAGTGCATATATACTTTTCATTGGAAAATACTTTTTGATTTTTACCTTTATTCAATCGGATTGCAGCTGCAAGAGATGATATTTATCATTATAGAATTATAATTGTTAGAAATCAGTATGATTCGAAACCCAGGTGCTTTTTATTATAATGCGATGATGCCGCACTATGCGTTGGCCTACCCGCCAATGTATACGACGGCGAAACGTCGTAAGAAAAAAACTAGTTATATCCATTCAGTGTATCCTTACAAAACGAAGCGTTTTTCCCTCTCGTATTACCTGAAATACGTTTTGTGGAAGAAAATACGCCGTTACTGGAAGAAACGCCGTGCCAAGGGCAAAAAAAGAAAAGCTGCCAAGACACCGAACCCCCCTGTTCTCAGCAAACGAGGAAGCGACGAGAAGATAGACGCCAGGGACTTTTGGGGCTCCAAGTATGGATCTCAATGGCTATTCGCCAAGCAGAAACTTCAGCAACAACAGCAGCTGCAGAAGGCCAGCCACAATCGCCTGATCGAGATCGTAGATGCCTTCAAAACCATTGATCTGAAGTATGCTAACAGACATCAGCCTGATGGCAAGGTACCTCGATCCCGTCGAAGTCTTGTGTGTCCTGATGACCAGTGCTCTCGTCGCTGTCGTCAGAGTTTGGCCAGCAACGTAGTGAGTGATCAGTGTGGTCTAACCCGTCGCTGTCGCCAAAGTTTAGCCATTGACCAGTGTGCCCGTCGAAGTTTGGTTAGTAACGATCCAAGTCGCAACAGTCTGGCATGCGTGGGAGACCAGTCCATCCTGGCTAGTCGCTCTCGCCGAGGCCTATCGGGAAACGAGAATCTCTTCATCAACAACTGTCGCCAAGTTAATCAGAGATGTCCTTGTGTCCGCAGACAGCGTCGCAGAGACGGATTCGAGACCGATACCAGTGACTGGTCACTGTCCACTATACAAGTTCAGCGTAGGCCTTACTCCAAGTGGCCCCCGCATCCACCTCCTGGTGCCAAGCATTGCTGTGGCAAGGAGGAACAGCTTGCCACCATTCTTTCGAGGCAGCATGCCTATGTGTACAATTGGCTGTACGTAGATCAGCTGCAAAGCAAGTGCAAGTTGTCTCTGTCCAAGGAATTTCTGGACCAGGTGCGAAATCGAGTGGACTGTGGTAATCGGAGAAGTCGTAGGAATAGTCTTGCAACTTCGTCCAGATGTAGTTCGGCGAGCTGGAGTAGCACTCTCAGCCGCAGGGAGAGGGCTAAAATACTGAAGCGTCAAGTTCGGGTCAGTTTCTTTTGCATATTTTTCTCTCTCTGTCTTTTAATATCTGGTGTTGGCTTGAGATTACTTTCATTTTCTGACGTTCCCAAACTGAAATTTTCATTTCTCAGGAATCGGCATATGGGCTTTTTTAAAATGTAACGAACATTACCGTATGGCATTACTGAACCTTAGTAGGAAGTTGATCAGTGTTAAAAAGCCTATAATGAGAACTTGGCTTGACTATAAGTTTAAGGTTGCCTTTTAATTTATTTTTATTATGACAGGTACGTCACCAAAAGTTTTATCTTTTGTATACCGTGCCTCAAAAGGGAGAGTAGAATACAGTTGTAATTGTCAGATTTTCTTCAGTATGTGTTACTGTTTGGCAAGTGTAAACCTGTAAATGTAAGGCACCCTCATATATGGGGAAGAAGAGTCTCGACCACAATGTTTCAAAGAACCCCAATTCGAACACTCGTTGGAACTTGTTTAACATCCGTTATTTTTAAAGTACAAATATTTTTTAAGTTGTGATTATATTAAAGCGTAATATTTTTCAAAATCAATTCAGAGATCTATAGCTACGTTTTATTTTTATTTGGGGGAGGGGATATTTCCATGTTGCAGTTTGACATCTAGTTGGGTTATTTTGAGAGGTGTGGGTGATATACTATAATATTACTTTTTTCCTATATGTTTTTTAATATATAAATCGACAGTCGAATTTATGTGATTTGTCGTTCTTTGGTCAATTCGAATGGAATGGTTTTAACTATATTTTACCGACTAATTAAGAAATTTTTTAATTACGTTTCTAAGGTCGTTTTAGTGCTACAAATATTTTTTCGATCTGGAAATCTAAAAAAATATTTCAATTCAACTTACATATTAATACTAATTAAGTAAATATATTTTCTTTTGTAATTACCAATATGTGTTGTAGAAAAATATGTATATATATATTTTAGTTTGTTAAAATCCAAAAAAATTGTTAAATCCAAAGGGTAAAAATAATTGGTAGCCATTGAATGTTTTCTCAAAATGTTAAATTTGATGATTTTGGGCAAAGAATTTTAATCTTGCGTTATATTATGAAATTAAGCAACTATGTTTAAATCTTATTTCTTTTCCAAGAAAATAAAATATAACTTTAGTATGCATAATTGGAAAATGTGTTTTAAAACATATTTCGTATTTGAACGTTGAATTTTATCCATAAATATCTCTTTTATTTTGTGTTTACGTAAGTTTTTTCAATTTATTGGTTGTTTTGGTAAATCTGTATTTCTATAAATATAACTGCTTTAAAATATAAATATTTTGTGTTTTAAGTTTTGAGGCGACATTATTGACAAGGTGCGTTCATGTGAAACCAAACTTTCTTCAAAATGCAAAATTGCAGGTGTATAAAAAAATAAAAAAAATATTCCGAATAAAATTTGCAATTCTATACCATTTTGTGAAGCATGATTACACTTCATATTACTCTAAAAATAACATTTGCTTTAACACTCACAATACAATTGAAAATTTATTTCACCAAGTTAAAAATATTCGACATGTTTGGTTTTCTTTTCTTGAATATGTTTATGACATTCTCGTTTATTTATAAGTGTAATACGAATGTAGGTTAACTACAAATCAGATTTTAGAAATGGATTCTTATAACGAGAAACGTGAGAGTTGATTGAAGTTAAGGCGTCTTAAATACGTGAGTTGATTAAACTTCATCGTTGCACCAGCTTTAGTTCAACGTTTCTGCTTAGAGCTGTTTCAAAACGCCTTAGAGCCAAAATTGCTTTAAAACTTCTTCATTTTAATTATTTTGGCATTATTGTAAATATTTTTTTTTTTTTTTAATTTGGCTAATTTGGCGTTGTTTCCAAAGTAAGAGGGTTGTAGTTGACAAATTTGGCGTCCAGTGACTTTGCCGACAATTAGTGTGTTTTATATTTAGACTTAAGTATTGATTCATTTTTTGTAATTATTCGAAATAAAAGTGAATATTGGACCCGTGCGCAGGTTGCGATTTAAGATTGCTTTGTGGAATTACTTTTTTTTTGGAAATTTACTATAGTTAGATATTGTATTCTGTTCCTGCGAAATATAATGAAATTTGATTTGAACAGAGCTCATTGGGATGATTCCTCCCATATGGCTCATGTAGCTTGTCTGGTGATAAATCGTATCTCATAAATCCATCATAGAGAATATGATACAACTTTTTTAAATCCTTTATATTAACTATGATTTTGTGTGTGTTTGTCGAAGGAGGACAAATCTGCGGAGGCCTAATTAACCCCCTTGCCGTCATCCAATCTAGCTGAAACTTGGGAGATAGATTCAATGTCAGTGACAATGCATTCTATCAAATTTTGAGGTCATAACTCTCTCTAAAATGTCGCTTTTACACACGCTTCTATAATCGCTTCCGATTACTAATAAATGACATTTAACCGATCATTTTTTTAAAACTCTTTTCCTGTTGCCAAAATCGTTTTAATCAATAAATAAAAGATAATTGAACGTGAATGCATAAATTCATTTTGGAGTAAAGTCCAGTCAATTCAACTTTGCGTTGTGTAGTTGTGCTATAAGTGAAATAATTTTAACCGATCATTGTTGAAACACTTTTCCGTTGCCAAAATTTTTTAATCAAAATAAATAAAAGATATGTGTTTTATTGCCTTACATCAGACTTATCAGCTTTCGTAGATCGTTGACTCGTTATAGATGACAGTGTATTCAATCAAGTTTTTCGGGGGGAAAAGATGTTAGCAAATAGTTCGAATTGGTTCTTTTGTTCTTAGTTGTCACTATAAAAACTCGATCTGAGCTCAAGAAGTTGCAGTTGCACCGAAAAATTAGCAATGCATATAACGGATTTATATTTTAAACTTTGTTTTTTATGGGTTATAACTTACTTTAACTTTTTAGCTTATTTTATCAACACATAATGAAGAGAATTGCTTAAAGCGGAGAACTAAATTTTTAAAATAGTAACCAGGGGTCGAAGTTTGCGGCTGCCTTAGGTAACCAGGTTTTTAAAAGGGTAACCAAAGCAAAAATTTCAGGCATCCTTTGGGAAACCAGGAATTTAATTTGTACTATTTCATAAATGCATGTTTTGTTTTCATGGTAATTGTAAAACAAATCAATTGGATTTCGAGCAATTATTTTAAGTTCACGTTGTTCAGTTTAACTAACCCAGGTGGAGAAACAGAAAATGTATCCTCCAATCACGTCTTTTCTTTTCTTACCGGTGACTATGGAAGTAAATATTTAAATTATTTTATTAAACGTTTATTAAGTTTTTCTAAAAACAGTAAAAGGCACTTCTAGTTTCCATATTAAGTAACATTAAAATTTGTTAATGGCAGCTAAATTTACTTGAGGACAATCAAGAACACTTTAGATATAAAAAATTATATCAATTATGCACTCGAAAATGGATTGACTAATCAATAACGTTGTTGCTTACAATTACTTGATTCCTTCTACAAGCACGTTGTTTATCGAAGCAGTTGTCGTAACTTGACAAATGACTCTTAGATATTACTGGCACTACCATTAAAATGAAGTTATCGCCAAGCCTAAATGCTTACACGACGCGTGCGTAAATGTATCGCCAAGCCTAAATGGTTACGGTTTGTTTTAGGAATTATACATGATTTGAAGGCTTTTAGGTTTGGATGAGTTATTACTGCAATTTGGAGGTTATTATCTGGTACCCGTCTAACAGAAGAGTATTTTTATTCTTTTTTGTAAAAATACATTCTTTTTGCTGAGAGCTTGTTGTTGTTTTGTTGGTTATTGTTAATAATCCAAACTTATCTTCTTAAACAATATGTAATTATTAGTAGATTGCTCCGCCTCCTGTTCGTTAATTCGCGCCAACCCCGCGAGACAAAACGATTATTTTAGTCGTATCAGGGCAAAGTATTGGTATGGAATGGCTCCCTCCCCCCTCCCCCCTCTCCAATAATTGTATGATTATTCGATCAATTAAATTTATTGTCATTAAAGATTTCTGTGTGCATGAATATCCGATCGAAATTATGTGTAAACATTATAAATATTCTAGAAAAATTTCTTAAGCTTACTGTACTTTACTATCAACTATTATAACAAAAATTTCTTAAGCTTACTGTACTTTACTCCAACTATTAGTGTATATTTTGAGAAAGGCCACAACAAAAATTACCAAATCTTAAGCATTCGAATGGTTAGCTAATTCTGATCAAAATTATACCGATTTAAATGTGTTGTCATTCTGTAGTCACGAATGCCATTGCTTTAAAAGTGTATCGCTTTTTTTTCCCCCGAATTAATTTTTTGTGGAGTTTGGTTGCCATTTTACATTTCTCACAAGAATGCATACTTCCACACCCTTTCTAATGGAACATATGCACGAGACTACGTCAAACTTGACTGCTAAGTTTGCAGAAAAATAAAATGTGGTTTGGGATTGGCTAGTAAAATGTGAATACTCGAATTTGTTTTTAAAGGTATGTCACAAACATGTCTGAAGTGTTGCCATACGATGGTACCTTACTCAAAATAATGTGTTCGGAAAAGCTAAGCCAAATAATAACTTTTTTTATACAAAATTGTCTCCAAGTTGTGATGTTTAGTGAAAAAATAGTTATTTATACAGCTAGTTTGAAAAAGTGATTTCCCATATGTTGCATGCAATATTTTTTATAATAACGTGCAAAAAATATCTCTAATACAAATATAAACTAAAGTTAGCAACTCCAGTCAATGAATTTCTTCTGAAAATGTCATTTCTATACCAAAACTGTATAAAATTTGAGCACGAGGCGTGCGAGATAGTACTGTTTTATAACAACGTGTAAAAAAATCAAACTTTATTTAATGATTTTTTATCAGAAATCGTGGTGAAAGTAGCACTTAGCGCGAGGAATGCGGGAAAGTAACATTCTCGTACTAGTGTGAACAAGTACTTTCCCTCATGCCTCGTGATCAAATATTAAATAGTCTTGGTATTGAAATGACTTATTTTCAGAAGAATATTCATCGACTGGATTTTTTTTTTTTTTTAGCTCGTGATTATAAAAAATATTCTATGCAACACGTGGGAAAACACTTTTTCAAACTCAGTAAATTATTTGAGTCGTGCTAACGCACTCGTCAAACAAGCATTTTATCTCCTTTGAAAAAGTATTACTTTCCCAACTAGTTGCACAAATAACTACTTCACACCAGTTCAAAAGTAATCCTCGCTGTGTGCTACTTTCGCCACGATTTCTGATTAAAAATGATAATGTAAAGTTCAGTTTTTTGCACGTTGTTATAAAAAAAAAAATTAAAAAAAATGCATCGGTAGTTTAAGTTTCTGCTCTGAGTTTGAGATCTTGTGAGAGTTGAAATAAAGGAAATTGCGACCGTAAATCAATATTGCCCATCACGTAAGAGGTCTCGGGATGGAACCTCGCTTGGTGGACTGCAGTCTTTGTTTTCTTAGTTCTCATATGCTCTCGGCTCTCCAGACCGTGCTCTTATAATAATAGTATAGCTCTTGTGCCAGAAAATATATATTACAACCAACCATACTATTTATGTCTAAAATTAAACATGAAAATTATTTTTTCACGAAAAAAATTGCAACGTTTGTTGAACTATATAAGAAACAAAAAATGTCGGAAGAATATCTTCTTTTTTATTGAACTCTAATGATAGAATTTACACAGCGACAAATTAAAATACTGGGTATCAAAAGGTAATCTAAAACGTTAAAAAATAATTACATAAAATGTTATGTACGTCACTTTTTTTATTAATTTTTTTGTTTTTCTTTCCCGATTGAATTTAATATCACAAGGGGACTCATTTTGTCAATTTTTAAAACAGGAAGGAACTTATAGCATGACCTACCATTAATTTCGTTGCATGTAATTTAAACCTGGTCACTTGTCTTTTCGATCCTATTACTTATTTCTATTTTGATCGCAACTGAGTTTACATAAGAAATGTAATTTCCCATCTTAAAATAATATTCTAAATTGTTTATTTTTGCGTTTAATTAAAGAACTCGTGAACCGCGCATTTTTAATTGTAAATTTATAATATTTAATTTGAAATGTTTAGTTTTAGATTGGTTGGTTTCGGCACGGTATTGCACAAGAGCTTTACGAGGGCTATTCTGCGCCGAAACATCGTTACGTCATTTCAGATGGGATATGCACTAATAATTATAATGATGAAATAAAATTAATTTTTTAAATCTTGGTTTTTTTAGTTTCTACACGAAATAAAATAAGGTATTTTTGATTTCCTAGTTTACGTGGATGATTTGGCGCGATTTTGAAAAGTTGGCATTAAACCCAAAACGTCGCCAATTCAAACCTAACGGCTGATTCGAAATCTACAAGGTGGCGGCTAATTCAAAGTAGTCGTTAATAATAAACATAAGGAATATGTAAATAATCAATGAGAAATTATGAAAATTAAACATTACGAAAGTAAACTATAAGAAATGGCAAAACACACAAAAAATATGGTTGCTAAATTTGAAACTTTATAGCTTGGCGATATTTCCACGTCAACTATTAGGAATAGACCATGGGTATTTTAATTTGCCATTTTTAATTTTTGACTTTCTTTATATTTTACTTGGTGATTACTTTTTGGGAGACGATTCAAGTAATCATTAAGCAAAGGAGAAAGGTATTTAATTTGTAATTTCGTGGTAAAACTGATCATTAATACTCATGTTAAAAGTACTGTGTTCGAATTTAAGGTCTGTTGCTTGGATGCAAGGTGCATTTAATAGGTTGTGTTTGGCGTTTATTGTTCAATTGATAGAAACTCGTACACCCTACGAAATCAATTATACTTGACTTAATGATTGGTGGTATAATCGTAAGAAATGCGTTTTTATTAATGAGTTAATTAAGTAATTTATGAATAAACAACAATTTTAATTTGCATTTTTTATTTACTTCAACATGAACATAAATTCTACTTTAATCAATATTTCTTTTATTTAATATAATTATTTTTTGATAAAAGACATGCTACAGGATCGCGGAAAAGCGTATTTGAGCTTTTTTAATAGCTTTGCTATTTCTAGCTTTTGATAATTACTGAGGTTGAGGTGCTAATTTTCAAAATTTCATCATTCTGCGAATTACGTATTTTTTTTATTTTTTTATTTACCAAACTGCTGTACTTTTTTAATAATTTTGGTCATTAAGTTGGTAAAAAGAATAAATATTTAAATTGATAATTTTTTAATTTATTTGGTATATATTTACCTCCTTTTTATGCATATATGCATACGTTCCGCCTCAATCAAAAATTTATAAAATAAGTATACATATTTTGTAATTTAGAATATGTATAACATAAAGAAATAAGTAGAATATTTAGATCTGTATTGTTTTTAACAAATATATTAGTAAACTTTTTTAAAGTTACAGGAACTTTGTAATTCTCCCAAATTGCCTACGGCCCAAAAGTTTGGATTCCTGTTAATATCGTTCTTTTTTGTACTGAGCTTTTAAATTATTAATGTCTGAGGCTTTGGGTCTTTATCTTCCCAATTATCTTACCATTAAAACGGGATTCAGTTCTTGTCAGCTTCAGATTGTTCTATTCGTAATTCATACTCTTTTGTAAAAGAAATGTTTTCTATTCTCCAAGTTAAAATACTATTTTTATAACTTTTGTGCCAATTTATATGACGTGATATATTTTCTGCTATCTTGTACTGGTATTCTAAGCCCTTGAAATCACACTATTTGAAAAATTAAACAAGTTATTCTAGAGAACGACCCTCTTTGAATTGTACAAAGTGTATTATATGTCAAAAACGGAAAATTGACGAATTATCTGTGTTGAATTTCCGCTTAACAAAAATTTTGTTAAAGATGAATTTCATTTACGACATAGAATATAATTTAGTTATTATAAAACAAATAACTTAGTGTGGAATCAATGAGATGATCCTATAAAATCCTACTTTTATTTTTCCAAGTAATTCGCCATTCGTGTGTCCGAAATTCTTCTGGCTGCCACTTCGTAAGATCGTCGTTATAACTTAATTCTACATGCATAAAGAATAAAAACTGGATATGTTATATTCTTTATGTGTAGGTACCCCTTGTTTTGGCAAAAAATTATAAAAATATCGATTTTCTATTTTTTGCATGTTTATAGACTTTCATACCTTCTCCTTATTCTGGAAAGTTTTTGAGCTGATACGATAACTGCAAATGCATAAAAATTATGTTTTTTTGGGGGGGATTCATCATGGCTGCATTAGCCCCTTCGATGTTTCGAATGCATTTTTGTCAGTTTGTGTTTTTTGGAATCCTCAACTTACTCGAAATGACTTAAAGGTTTTTTTTTATTTGGTTTTTTTCTTCGTTTTTTTAGTGTGTCATTCGAAAGATCTATTTGACAAAACAAGGCATGTATTTTTGAATAAAATTTAAGCGTTTCTTTTTACAAATTTAAATGTGGAAAAATATATTCCCCCCCCCCCCCCCCGACTTTTTTTTACCTGTAAGTATAGTTTTTATTTGTTTTCTCCAAAACTATTTTACTTATTCAAAATCTGATACCTAAAAGTTAAGAATATATTACTAAGAACATTTTATAAAAAAAAATCAGGAAAAAGTATTGAAAATTGAGAAAGGAGGATACAATCTAAAATTTTCTAAATTCTTTTAAAAATTTAGAGCACTATGAGATTTTTTTTTTTTAATTAAATTTGGTTTTTGCCGAGTAATACTTCCAAATATGTAAATATTATAATTTTACAGGCTTTAATTTAAAAAAAAAAATTATAAAATTAAGGCTACCAAGTCAATTGACACGCAGTTAAGCTACAAAAGTCATTGCGATGTACTATAACATGCCTCTGCAACAAGATATAATTATTCCAGACAGCTCAATTCGTAGTTTCGAATAGTATTTTTGTGATTATAATTACCATTCTCAAATTATTACTTTCATTTATCCATTTGTTAACATCGGATAATGAAAGTATTGGTGACCGGGTGACCCTCCTCCCCCTCCCGATTTTTTTTGCTTTTCTTCTCATTATGTGGAACGTGCTGATTACAGAAAGTGGTTTAGAAAAAATGACTGTGTGTGTCTGACTGTGGTCTGCTTATAACTCGAATTAATTGACCTACGATTTTCAACTTTGGTATACTGGTTAGTGGTGGCCATGTGGCTTGTTATTAAGATATTCGCCAAAATTGCACGTTTATTTAAGGTAGCTACCATTGAAAAATCATTCTTTCTGAAATTCCTAAAAAACAGCTTTAGAAATTTTGATCAAAATCACTGTGGCTTTTTAAGATGTTATAAACATCCCCACCTATGAAATTTCCGTAGAAATGCAATAAAAGCCAATGAAAAGATGAAAAACGAATGTCTTTTACAAAGACTTCTCTTCTCTTGAGCATCGCCCACAAGAAAAGGTCGTGTAATATTTATCGAAAAACGCATTGTCAGTTTCTCCATTTTGACATTTATTTTTATTTTTTGCCTGTGTAATACATTGCTAAAAATATCACTAAACCGACTATTATTTTTATAATTAATTAAAATATGAAAATGAAAACGGTAAATTACACCAATCCATAACAAATTTAATTGCAGTGACCAGCATTAGAGTGTAATTGAAAATTGTGTGATGTCCTACACTCCTAGTTTATTTTATTATCCAACTGATGTCATTGTATTTTTGCATTAAGAATATGCCAAATCTAGAATAGAAATGGAAATTGAAATAAAAATAGTTTTGGTTAATAGAAATGATATTAATCATCTTCTAAGCTCTCATACAAAGTTTTTTTTTTTTTTGTGTTATGACTGGATACTTTGAATTGCAATAAAAAAATTATCAAACCCACTTCTTTCAGTTCTGATGCTATCAAAATGACAGATTATTTAGTAGCAAACGAAATATATATAAATAAATAATCTAATTTGAAATGTTTTTGTTGTACATATTCAATCTTTTTTGCAACTAAGATGTACAATTTGTAGTAATGAATGCTACATGCAATCTCTGACTAATATTATGTTTTTAAATTTGTGTAATAAAATATCACTATTTTTAATTTGCTTAGCTCAAATGGAATTGAGTATTTTAGAGGGAAGCTCCACAAATGTCCCTTTTTTTAAATAAATAAATGTCTTGTTATTTGATGTACCTATTTTTATTATAATTTGATCTCTTCCTCAGGCCAAAGAAAAAGCATCTGTGTTATGGCTATTATCCAAAGCTTTCGATGGTGGAATTCCGGGAGATTTGCTGGAACCTTTTTATAGGGATCAAGATGTGAGTGATAAAATACTATTTGTTTTTATTAGTTTCTACATCATAATTGTCGTACTTAAATTTACACTTTAAGAATGTCTTTAATATGCATTGTTTTATTTGAAATTATGTGTTTTTCAAAATTTATTTTTAAAGAATTAAAATACATACTGTTTTATTGAGTTTCATCGATATAAGTTGACTTTTTTTTTTTATGTTTGTGAACAAGAGCAGGGTATATACTTCTTTAGTATTGGATATTTTCAAAGATCGTTCATAAGAATTGGCATAAATACATAAAAAAAAAAATTAGAGTTTGATTAATTAGAGGATGATAAGCAAAATCTGGACAGGTGCCAAATTTTTAAAGAATGGATTTTATGGCTAAATAAGTCGCATTCATATCACCCAACTGAATAGTAGAGCGTTTTATTTCAAATTGATATCACCAATAAATAAATGCAATTCGATAGGCTATATTGACATCAAACAATTAAGATGAAAAATGTGCTTAGTATTTTTTAAAGAATGGGGATTTTTTTTCTTGTAAACTCATTGGATTTGTGTGTCCAATTGTTGGGTTCATTGTCTTTAAAGTATTCAAATTTTCTTAGATTTCGTTTAATCTCCATTTCTTTGATATGTCAGGTATATTAAGCAGTATGAAATTTGATTGAGACTCATTTCTTATGCAACCAGATTTTATTTTATTTTCAAATCAGTTAAAAAGTTCCCTAAGGATTTTCATACCAAAATTTATCTTGATTTAACTGGTGTTGGAGTTTACACCAATCTGAAAATTTGGTAGATTAAATTAATGCACTGGTCACACATTATCACAATTTCAAAAAAAAATTTAAATTTCTATTCGGGGGTCTCAAACCTGCGCCTAACTGCGCCAAATACAAAAATCTTTTTGATACTGCTCGCCGCTGTAATATCGCTATTGTTGAGAAATGTTCCTGTATATTCGGCGCTAACGCTGATATTTACGATAGTGCGGTGTTCATTTTCTCCGAGTGCTATGATGATTTGCGACGCTAATTATTGTCAAGTTTTACGTTGTTATGGCGGTCATTTTCGTCGATTCTTTCATCGATATAATAGCTCTGTAATATTGAGAATTGCTCCCGTTAATTCGACGCTATTACTGATATTTTCGTTGATGGTAAATATTGACGAGTGCTGCGATATTGCAATATCCGAAATTCGCCCCGATATTACAGAGAAAATGTCTATGTTACTGCGATGATTTGCGACGCTAATGCAGATATTATTGCAAATTATTGTGATTGTCATTTTCATCGATATATTAGCGCTGTTGCTGAGAATTGCTCCGGTTTATTCGGTGCTATTACTGATATATTCGTTGGGGTGACGGTCATTTTCGAAGGGTGCTTCGCTTTTGTTAACATCCGATATTCCCGAATCTTGCACAAACATTACCGAGAAAACGCCAATATTACCGACATTTGTGCCGATATGTACGTTTTATTGATAGTCATTTCTGCTGAGTCTTCAACTTACGTAATATCCTTTGTCTAGATTTTCGACGGTATTGTAAACGCTTTCGCTAATATTTACGCAAGTGTGGTAGTCATTTTCTCTGAAGTTTACACTGTTGTAATAGCAGCTATTGCCGAGATTTGTGACGCTTTTTGGTGACTTAAGAAAATGCGATTTTACTGGGATTTGGTGCCGATATTACCGAGATAACAGTGGTATGGTGGGTGATATCCATAATATTTACGCTGGTGTTGCATGTACGCCTTGGCGCATAAAGTGCTATCGAGTCAATAGAAGATGGAGTTATAGAAGTAATTTAGGAATTGCCTACTAATGGTATAGGTGTGATACTTCTTACCTTTATGTGTTCAATAAGAGAAAGCTGCCTAGCTGACACTGAATAATATTTTTGTGTGACTTCAAATTCGCTTTGGCTCTTCAACTGTACTATTTAGAGATTTGAGCATTGAATCAACTGCATTTTTTTTTGCATGATGTCAATACAAATTGGTTTTAAACAAAGATAAATTTATTTTTAACTTAAAGCAGATTGTTATTCTATTTGTGTCTAATCCCTTAGTCTTATGTACTTAAGTGCTGCAATTTTAAACAGCATCTTCATTTTTCAGAATGTTCGACGCCTGAAACCAAAGATAGTTCATTCATTATCCAATGCCGAGCTGTACTGCCTTGCCTTAGTCAACATCTATTCTGATCCAAACTACCACAGTCTTGACCATCAAGGAATTATTCAGGTTTTGACAAGGAAGGGGATCAGTCTCGTTGAATCGAGAGAGTCATCGCTCAATGAGACGACGCTTGTACAGACAGCACCTATTAGAATGGTGAATAGACTTTTTAATAGTTGTATCCGTTAAGAAGAATATTTGTATCTGTTTGTCAGTGTATCCCTAAAAATCCCATAGACCTTATACTTAATATTTTTTTTTTTATGTTATAATGAAAGTATTTTAAGTTTTTATGAGCCAGCTTATATTTTTTTAATGAGTAATAAAGAACCAACTAGTTGTTTTTGCTTCAAATTTTGTTAATAATCTTTTATTATGTCTTGTTATAGTCATGTAAAAACTTCAAATGTTTGGAAATAATTTTTGGTCAGATATTGTTGTCCAAAAAAAATTCAACCTTATGTCAATGAGACAAGGACTTATTGAATTTAGTCTTCTTCTACAGACTTTCACAAGAATGTCTATACAAAATAAGTTAGTTAAATAAAATGGGATATAATGAATATTTTCTAAACATGAAATAATTACTAAATTTATTCTTTATTTGAACTTTGATTTAGGTGCTTGAATTTAAATATGTGTTTTGAATGTTAAGTTTTTTTTTCTTTAATTATTATTTCATTTTTGCAGAATGCTCATATGGCTATTATTGATGGCATTATGTCACTGTACATAAAAGAAGTTTTAATTCCTAATAAAATTGTTGAAGTTGTTAAGTAAGTTTATATTTTTGTTTTAGATTATATTCTTTACATTTACTTAACCACTTTTGAAATGACATGCAACTCCTCAATTTTCTTCTGTAGTGCAGGGGTCGCAGACGTCCTATATATCCTATAAATCCTATATTTTTTTAAAAATTGGAAAAAACGTCCTATATTGTCCTATATTTTATAATTGTCCTATAAATCCTATATTTCTGTGTTGATTCGACCTATATTTTCTTCAAATTCGTAATAACGGTGTCGATTGTTGCGATTTTTTATATTCCGGATTCTTTGCCGCGATCGTAAGTGAAAGAGAGATGACAAAACCCACAAAAGCGATATTAGTAAACGGCCGCGCCGTATCTCTTGTGACGTCACTCTGCGTGACCATAGGGAAAGCGCACGTCGACAGATGTAACGATGACTTATTCCTACAACTCAACTGTACTCGACCGAGGAGAGTTGTAAACAAGTGAACTTATCCATATCACGCGTAGTAAACTAATTGGTCATAATGCAAAAAGAGAAGCGAAAAAGCTAAGGTTAAAATCCCAAGTCAGGTACGGATTCTACGCTAAGGTGATTTTTGCCAAAAAATAGCAGCCTCGCCATTTTTTTTAATCACATGTGAACTACCTATGGTTGCCATAATTTGGCGCGGCTCTAAGTAATCAATTCTTAGCGCACGATCCGTACTGGACTTGGAATTTTAACCAAAGAAAGCGATGCAGAAACAAACTACCTCGAAAAGAACAGGAAAAAAAAACTTTATTATACACTTGCAGGACTAAAATCGACATTTCGAGTGCTCAGTCAATGATTAATGAAGGAAACAAAAGGGTTAAAATTTGCTGTACAGTGCCAGAATTCGGATAGCGACTTTTCAAAAAAGTCAAAAATTGAAAATGACATAAAAAATCTGTGTTGCTAAATCTAAACGCTCACTAGGATTACCGGAAAACTAATTCAACGGGTTGCCACATTTGACGCTAAATCGCCAATCCGTCCGGCACCGTAGGATAAATCTATACCTACATTAGACTGCTAATAAGGATAAAAAGAAATAAGGCAGCTCAATCACTTATACATGCTAGAAACAAAAGACTCAAAATTGCAAATGTAGCTAATATAAACTTGATTTATTGATGAATACCAAGTATGAAATATTGAGGTAATAGCGAATAATAGATGACATATTCAGGATCAGGCAATTTCTTTTATTAAAGTTTTTTTTTTTTTTTCTGTTTTCTTAAATTCAATATAATGAGTTTTAAAGGGGGATAGTAATTTTCTAAATACTTTTTATTAATATTCCTCGATTAAAAAGAAAAATTTATGGGAAGGAAAATTAGTGCTCTGTGAAAGTCCTCTTACTTCAAATAAGTATGTCTTATATGTTCATTTCAGTAATTTTCATTTAAAGTTTTAATTAATGAAATATATAATGAGTTAAAATTAAAGTTCAGTAGCAACTGTGTGCAGTTATTTAATATTTTATATTGTCCTATATTTTTTTTAAAAAAATCCTATATATTCTTATTTTGTCACTTTGACCCCTGGTAGTGTCAGCACAGGAATAAAAAAAATATTCATCAAATTATGATTTTGCAAAATTGCTATTCTTAATGCTGTACATCTTTAATAAAAACTTTGCCAGTTCAAACATCAGTCTGTGTAAGGTTAACATTCAGACAAAGGTTCAAATGCGGTGACACATATGATAAGTTAAATGAAATGTCTCATCGAGACCAAGTACCCATTCTAAGATTCAACAGAAAGTTGCTACTGAAAAAATTTGTCATTTTAATTATATACCTTAACAGAAGATAATTTTACATGATTGATGGTCTTATGTACATCAATAAAATGTGTCGAAGTGCTCTTGTAATGATAGTTATCATCACATTAGAACTTGTTTTTGTGGAACCTTATTTTTCATGTGAGTTGGTAACAAAAGTAAAATTTCTCTAAATTGTCTTCTAAACTTAACTTTTTAACATATGGATCAAAGTTAATTTCTTTTGAATCAAGTGCACAAGTATCTAAAGTCTGGTGATTTGGTGATATATGCATTGGTTTTTGAATGTAGAATGTATAGAGAGAAAATAAATCGGGTTTAAATATAGAGTAAACTGTAGAACTAGTTTAAAGCATTAAACAAATGTGTACATGAAATGTACTGTAGTTATAAAAAAGAAATGGATTGACAAAATTATAGTTAATTATGCTGCTTGTTTATTTTTATGGAAAATTATATTTCTTCTAAATGGGCACTGTGTCCCAATAATGAATGATGCGGAATTTCATTGGGTACTTATAATTTGAAAATAATTTAAATTTCCACTGTATTGTATTTTTTTAATAAGACTTTGTTAGGTTCTTAATAAGTTACACTAAAACACTAAGAAGTTACTAGTATGTGTCATTCTACAGTTTGGCTTTATATTACCATAGAATAAGAACTAAAAAGTGTGTATTGTGCTAACATTTTATTGCATATTTTAATTTATCATTCATTGAAATGTTTTTTGTTGTTTTTTTCCTGCAGGAAATTTTCTAATGTAGATATCAATAGTGAAATGCCCTCAAATTCCGAAGAAGCAGCTGTTTTGTGGATAAACAAATGTTGCAGAGCTCTGGAGCAAGATATTAAATCAGAATGCAGTATTGAGGATGTAAGTTTAAAAATATCTAAAAATTATATGATTGCGAGTCCTGATAAAACTTAAATTCATTCTTGGCTATAATCGCATAAATTTTTATGAATAATATTTATAACAATTTATATCGCTTTAATATCTGATTGTGTTGTATATCTCCAAAGAACCATCTTCTTGATTTTTAAATCTGCATCGGTTTTATTTTGAAGTACCATATGATGTAGAAATTGTGAAAGAAATAAAAAAGATTGAAATAATCAGGAAAACCATTGATACTGAAAATATCTGAGAATAATTATTAAAAAAAAGCTATTTCTGTGAACTTTATATTATTTGGTTAATTTTTTGATGAACATTAAACAAAGTTTTTTTCCTATTTGAGAAAACTAGTCAGACATTTATTTGAAGACTAAAATTTGTTTAAGAAACATCTGTTGACAGTTAGTAAAATAAAATGCAAAAGTAAATTTACCTGTGTATTTAAAAAAAAAAAATTCCTGTATATTTTTTAGGAAAATAAACTGCCCAAAATCCCAGTATTGCAGGAGATTTCGGACGTAAGTGATGGTTGCTGCATTGCTGCTGTTATCAGTTACTATTGCCCGAAATATTTTAGGTGGCAAGGTCAGTATACAACTCTTCAGAATGTTGGTTTTAAGTTCAACTTTATTTTTCATTGTGAAGCCATTTTTCATATTTATATAGAGCTAAATATTTAAATTTTATCTTCAGGTTATTTATAAGTTTTCAACTACAAAAAGTTTTCCTAAGTATTTTATCACTGGAGTTATTGCTCATTTTTGTTTTGATTCTCTTACACATGTGTGATATTTGCACAAATACTCATATATATTATCAAAGAGTTAGATTATAATATAAAAGTATCTTTTTTGATTTCATATACATGAATTTACTAATGCTGAATTCGAAATGGTCATTGAGTATAGATAATGATGCATATTTTTTTAGTTCTTCTATATGTTGTTCGGAAATTAAATAGTCTGTCTCAAAAATTCATAAACGAATCATAAATGCAAATAGATGTTTCTTGTCTAAAAAAAATTATAAGGTCCAATTTTCTAAAATTAAGAACTAAATTTCTTTTATACAATACTTTAGTAAGATTTGTGTTAACATACACATCTGAAACATGGGCATTAACCTCAAGGGATAAGGAAGCAATGGTAATTTTCGAAAGAAAAGTCATATGAGTATTTGTGTTGGAATTCAAATAGATGGCTCATTGTGAAGGCGAACAAATTCAGAACTATATAAAATCTTTAAAGAGCCTGATGTTATCAAAGTCATTAAAATTCAAAGAATAAAATGAGCTGGACATCTAATTAGAATGCAGGAAGACCGGAACTGCCGAAAATTATTTCTAGCCAAGCCTATAGGATGAAGTTGAAGAGTCAGATCTTGTCTTGTGTCGAAAAGGACTTCAACATTTTAAGGGCTGGTAATTGGAGGACAGTCGCCAAACGAAAGGACACCTAGAACAAACTCCTCGAGAAGACCAAAGCCCGGGCTGTCGTGCCAGTGAAGAAGAAGAAGTTTCCCAATAACACATTTGGTTTTAAAAAAAGGAATTGCAGATGTTTCCATGGTCATTGAAAGTCATTAAAAGTGCTTAATTTTTTTTTTTTAAACTTCTTTTGAAGGCATTAAAGTACTTCAAAATGCTTAGAGGTCCTTGAAAATGCTTAGAGTTCCCTATAAGTCCTTAATTTTTGCTTATGTTATGTGCCCAATGACAATATTCATAAAAATTCCACTCTTATTTGTTTATTCCCTCAAGACCGCCACTTATTATTATTATTTATTTCACATACATCAACTTATACGTTGTTGTTTTTTTCTTTAACAGAAGCATTTTACAAGCACTATGCCCAGAATGAGCACATTTAATGTGCTATGGCCAAAGTTTAGTGCATATAAAAAAAGGATTGCAACATAATCAAAATCCTTTCATAAGGCAAAATGCAAATTGTGCATAAGATTATGATATTAGCGCTAATTGCAAAGCAGCTTTATAATCACGCATTGAAGACGTACCTGAAAACAAATTTTCGAAGGTCCTTAAAAGTCATTGATTTTCATTTTCAGTGGGAACTCTGAATTAGTGTTAAATCTACCCAAATTCCTGTGGTCCTTATTTATTTAAAACAGAGTAACATTTTCCCATTTAAGTAGTTTTCCTCATATTTTCTTAAAGTATTTAATAAATTAAAAATAGGTTACGTTTTTTGGCTGATAGTATCCTCTTTTTTTTTCCAATTACACACATCCAATTCAATTATTTTCTATTCTAACAAGATTTTAACACACAATTTTTAACCACTCCTTTGTTTCTCTCTCCAGATGTGTGCTGGAGCAATCCCATCAGTCTTGGAGACAGCATCTACAACCTGCAGCTGATCAAGACCTTCTGCACCAAGTTCTTGCCTAAGCAGATTAACTTTCTCACTTTGGAGGATCTACTCTATCTTCACCCATCCATCAAGGAGAACGTTCTCGTGTTTGTGGCAGACCTGCTCTACATGTTCGTCATTTACAAGGCAGACTGCGTCACGTTGAAGAAGAAACTGCCTGTTGCACAGGAATCTAGTCATCACACACCATTAGAAAGTAGGTTTGATAAACAGCATTAAAGATGTTTTTTTGGTTAAGGTATACAATTCAATTGAGAGGATTTTCTTTAATTTTTATTTTATAATTTCAAACTTTTTAGCAGAATATCAGAATTAAAAATGATGCATTTTCAAATATAAACTTTTTTTCCCGTTAATTTTTTTAATAGACTAATTGCAATTAAAATAATTAATTACAATATTTTTAGAACGGACATAAATAATCTTGTAATTAACTTAGAGGTATGATTTTTATTGTAAATTAAAGATATTATATTCACACATGTTTCCATAAAGAATTGTGATTTTGACTTCAATATTTATTTAATTATAAGTTTTTAAATAAAAATTTTAAAAAATACACAGTTTTTAAAAAAAAATTAAGATTAAAATATGTATAAAAATGTGTTTATTGCAATATATATTAGATTCTAGATGGAAACACATTAACAACTATTTGCAAAACAAAATTAGAATTTTGTGAATCCGACCTTTGGTGTAATGTCATATAACACCAAAATGTCGTTCTTCAGAAAACGCTTTTAAAGTTTACTACGCTACTTAATGTAAAACAAAACTGGTACACAAAACCCACTGTAATTTAAAAAGTAATTAGAATATCAGAAAGAAAATGGTATCATTTTAAAGATAATGAATTTGGGAATATTTTTGACAAAAAGATAAAAACGCAAACGCATACTTACGCAAATTTTGCAATTCCTAATGTATAAGTCTTAAGAGAAAGACCTAGTAAAGATCACTTTCTATACTTGCTATATTACAATCTTCTAGCTCAATGCATTTAGAAACTACTTTCTATAAAACCTTAAAATTTGGCGAGTTGGTACAAAAAAGATCACTAAACGAAGTGACATAAATTAGAAACTCGAAAATAGCATCTAATATATTTTATTTTATGTTTGAAATCTGTACGCCAATGCATATGCAGTGACTTCACCTAGTTTTGTCTTTTGTCCTTTTAATTTTCATTTATAATAGATAGACATTAAATGAAAACAATTTGTCATTTCTATAAGTGATCATTTTCGTACCTACTCACCAAATTTCAGCGTTTTATAGAAAGTAGTTTCTAAATGCACTGGGCTAGAAGATTGCAACATACCGAGTATAGGGAATGATCATTACTAAGACTTCCTCTTAAATACTTAGTCATGCTTGTTGCACTTTTCAATGTAACAGAAAAATAGAAGTGGGTTTCCCTTGTTAGCGATTGTTTTCCTCCCTTTAGTTCGATAAAATATTTTCATTTTATATTTCATATTCATATATGTTACACATTTTTTCATTTTCTATTTAATTTTGCAATGTCAATAGATTTTCACAGTAGCTTTTTTGATGGTAATTTCAGACTGAAACTTTAATTATAAAGACCCTGTATAATGACAGGGTTCCCACGGTCATTAAAAGTGCTTAATTTTTTTTAACTTGTTTTCAAGGCCTTGAAAATGCTTAAAGGTGCTTAAAAGTCCTTCAAAATGCTTAGAGGTCCTTAAAAGTCTTTAATTTTTGAGGATGTTGTGTGCCCAATTTCAAAAGTTATAAAAATACAACTCAGACTTGCTATCCCCGCATGTCCGCCACTTATCTGCACTGTATCGGAATTCTCTGTCATATTTGTACTACGCATCCACCAACTTGTAACTTTTTTTGTTAGAATGTACTTTATTAAAAATTTATATATAGATATGATGCCGGAAAACAAATTTTCAAAAGTCCTTAAAAACATTATTTAGGTCCTTTAAAGTCATTGATTTTCATTCTGTGATTTGAGTGGGAACCCTGAATGAGATAATTTGGTAATTTATGGATCCATTCCTGGTTATGGTTACCATTTCCAAATTGGATAATCTAGTATTCTCTAGTATTGTTTATTTGTCAATTTGATTCATATAATGTAGTGTATAGTGTTTAGAATTCCTGAGTATGAAAATAATAATTCTTTCTATTAATGTGGCTCCACTATTGATCCAGCATCTTTTATTACTATAAATTACAAGGTCATTAAAAAAAATCCTTAAAAAGTCATTTAAAACTACTTAGTGTTTACATTTCTATAACTGTATGAACTCTGGAAAGTAGTAAAGAGTCGGTTCTCTTTCAGGTAGCCTTATACACCATTTGTTTTGGGAGAGCACAGCAATATATTTGATTTACAATAGGAGTTAGAGAGAGAATGTCTTAGTAAAAGGGATTATTGGAGCACAAGGAAAGATTTATGTCACGAGTCTGGGGATCTTAATACTAAAAATGGAAAATTGAAAAGTCAATTCCTGTGCTAGGGAAACACTAGTCTGAGAACTAAGACAGATCAGCGTATTTTAAAGAATGCAGTAGAATGCATGAGGTCTTGAAACTGTTGGAGTGGTTTCAATCCTTCAATGACTCTTGTATAAAAATAGATTAAGAATTTAAGTGAACATTGATATAAATTATTGAGTGGTGCCAACATCAATACGTGCATCCAATTAAGCTCAAAATGAATTTGGCAGTACAGGCAATTTAAGAATGTCAATGAATAAAGTAAAATAAAATGAAATTTGCTCTTTTTCTTCCACTCCTAAACTACTTTTAACTTTATAGTTTGTCCGAGTTCTGAAATAATTACTAGATGTGTCTGCTAGTGTTATTCACATTGCATGTATAAAGAAAAAAATATAAGAAAAAAAATTAAAATTGCCTTTATAGATCTTTTATAGAATACAAATCCTTCTAAATGAATTTATGTTCATGTTTTGTAATCATCTTTGTTATGCGATTTGGATAACTTTTCACCATGCTTTTATCTTTAGGTTCAAAATCTTTGAGCAGCTTCCAAAGTCACAAGACCCCTTGTAGTCCAATACCCAATTTGCGATCAGATTCCTATGGAGGCTCTACATCTAGTTTACCTGATATTAGACCAGGGTAAGTTGAATTTTTAGTATTTGTCATTTAAGTCAAACGTATTTACACTCTTTATCATTGCTTTAAAGGTTAGACAGCCAATACTTCTACTGGAATCTATAAACACAATGCTGCAGTTGTATAGGTAATAAAATGTGTGCATTTAATTTATATTCTATATTGCGGGGATTATTCAATTCGTTATGGTTTATACATTAATGAGTATAGATTAGCTCTACTTAAATTTCTACTCGCTACAAGATACAATTCTTATTGGGAAAATATTTTCCTTTGTAATATATTCTGTTCTGTACCTACCTATGTGCACAAAGTACACAATTTGTTTATATTAGGAAGAATGTAAATTATAGAATAATTTATGCATATAATTTTCTGTAATTATACTTTAGTGCTTTCATTTAAAAATGTGTTGTGGTTTCAACTTTTCAAAAAAAATTAATGTATGTAAAATTACTAAATTAAATAATGTCATGAAATTTCTTGGAAAGCTTTGAATGCATATTGTACAATCAAGAAGTTGTTTGTGGTTATGTTAAGGAAATAAGGACAAGTCATTGTGATAAATATTATAGTTAGTGTTGCTTAAAGAAGCATCTCAGTTAATGTAACATCTAAAACCTTATAATCTGTAACACTATTAAAATAACAGTAGACCTTTCTTAGTCTAAAAACTGTAAGATTTTGAAAATTCAAATGTGTACCTAATTGTTGCAAAAATATACATAAAAGTTGCCTTTAGGTTTCTTTACACAACCAAGTTCAAAGAATGAGGGCTATATGCTCTTACTGTGCAGGAAGGAAATAAAAATTGCTTAGAAAGAATACTATAATTGATTAATTTATCTTTTTATATTTATTAGTAAAATCTGAAGTTATCAAAGTATATTGTGTTTTTAGAAGCCGTGCAAGAAGTAAAGAAAACCTTTGTGAAAAGGTGCTTAGGAAAAAGTCAAACTTCCCTACTGGTAAGTCATATCTGCATTCTCGAAACTCATATGTGAAACTAATATGTGAATAACAAAGTTGATCATATTATTTGTATCTTATAGTTTTGGTTTTTATTATATGTATTAAAAGTAGAATCTGCGGTTTGATTTTTTTCTCTTTGTTTCAGATGAAATGGGATCAAATGAGTTACAACGAACAAATTCTGTTGGCATGGTGAATGGTTGGAAAACAACAACTTTACCTCATGTGAGTTCTTCTGACTCTGTTGCCAGCAGCCCACGGTAAATATATATTTGCTTTTTTTATAGTTCTGACTTATTACATTTTCCTGTATTAGTTATAAAGTATTGTTAACTATTATTAGTTATAAAGTATGTGGTATGTAATTATATATTAAGCTTGTTTTTATTTCGATTATGAATTCAGTAATGAATTTAATATTTTTAGCTGTTTAACTTTTAATTATTACTACCATTTAGCTTTTAGATATATGAATTTCATCTAAGACTTTATACTTATAAATTTTCGTAAAATTTTTTTTTGAATAAATTTGCAACCTTACGGCAAATTACCTCCTTTCTATGTTTTAAATCCCCTCAACCTTTTCTTATGTTTCTCAAATTTTGTTTATTCATTCTTGATATCTTAATGAAGTTATTATTATTTTTTAATATCTTGTACATTTTCCAGTTCAAAATAATGCAATAAATATTTATTTTATCAATCTTAGTAATAAAGAATTAATTTTTGAAATTTTTAGTTTGTGACAATCACTTCTAAATCGTTAAATTTCTCAAAATGAATGGTTGCTTTTGCCTGCCTGGCTCGAATTTTGGAGTTGCATGAAAGAAACCTCAGAAACTATTTAAAGCTGGTGTTTACGTTTGTCAAAAGTTTTATCCCACAATACTTTAGAATCTTGCTAATTTTAGATGAAAATAATATCTGCTAATGATTCAAAATTAGATAGACATCATCAAAGAATATTTAATTTTCAAGCACAATATTTTGAGGTATTAGGTTGATACAGATTCACAATAAATGATTTTGACATTAAAATAGTTCATTTCAGAGTTTGAGTTTGCATTGGTCTTTTTTTAGACTTTGTTTACATTATTTTACTGATACTGTATTAAGCATTTTATAATCATCAAATACTAATACACAGCCAGGAAGCTTGCATTAAAAATCGTTATTCTCTATTCTTCACCACTAACTTATCATTCTTTGAACTGCTTTCAGGACGATGAATCCAGAAATGGCAAGGCTCTCTGCTGAAGGCGAAAGTGCCAGTAGTCACCACTCCCAGCCTTCTATCTGCAGTGCAGAGGACAATATCCTTCCCAAGAACTTAATCCACAGGACTGCTTTGTGCTCGCAAGGTTCCCCACAGCGGGAAAGCCCAAGTTTCGGACTCCGAAAGTACAGCGAGAGCTCCTTGCATGGCTACCGCAATTCTGGGGACAATCACACTAACGGCATTCACGATCAACGAAAAAGCCGTAAAAGTCTGGAAGACTACTATAACCAACTAGCTGGCATGGAAGGGCCCATTCGATCCATATCCGCTTCTAACATCACAGAGAGGAAGGGCTCGCCAAACAGTCAACAGAGCGTTCCCGAATCTGCTAGTTCACAAAGCTCAGGGATCTGCTTGAGTGACATCGATTTGAAGAACACTTTCTCGACAACGAGCTTTGCGCAACTATCAAAACTGAGGGAAACTAGTAGTAGTTCCATCAATATTGTCTACAGGGATGATAAAGGGCCCAATACAAGCGTTAAGAGGGTTGAGGGCGAAGGGAAAAGGACAACATTTGCGGCATTGCCCAATACGACGACATGGCAGCAGCAACATGCGTCCAGCTCGCATTTCCCCCAAACCGACTCTGGACATGAGACACCGACCGAACAGGGAGATAACTTGCTGAATGCACAGTTGTGCAATATAAGGATGAAACTTGAAGATAAGAAAAGGAAGATTGAGCTGAAAAAGAAAAGGATGGAGATGTTGTGGAAGAAGCAAAGGCAGAAGTTGGGAAAGGCAGCGTTTTTGCAAGCGGTCAGCAAGAGCCCGGGAACTCCTGATAGTGGGACAGGGAAGGAGGTGGGTGTACACTGTGATTGCTTTTATGGTTGATTAAAGATATTTATTAAGCTTTCTAAGTTTCCAACTTTTTTAATGAATTTGTAGTTGATACTTGTTTGAAGTATGTTTTCATACTCTAATGAACTTATTAGACCTCTACTACTTTCTTTTAGTATTCCTATCTTTGTGTTTATATCCTTTTTTTTAAGCAACTTTAAGGAAAATTATTGTATTTCTTTCATTTTTTTTTATTAGAAGCCTTCCTTGTATATTTTTGAAAATATAAAAATTATTTTATTTTGTTCATTGGACTCATTTTACAGAAGTTAATTTAAATATACATTGATTCTTTTTCACACTTTCTTAGTCACTTAAGGAATAGAAAAATTAAATTGCTTTTATGTTAATGTAATTATATTTTATGACTCAGGTCACTGAAGTGGATTTTGTAGCAAGAGAGGTTCCTCCTCTTCCATCATGCCAATCCCCCTCTGTGGTCAAAAGAATGTCCATGCAGGAGATTGCAGCAGACCTGGATACAGTTCAGAAGAAATGGCTTCATCAGAATGATCCACCTGAACAGATGTCTCTGCAGGATTCCTCTGTCGAACCCAGCGCAGACATTGACCAGGAATCACTCAACATAGACCTGCAGACCTCCATCGAGCACCTTAACACCAGCCTCACGGACCTGGCAATGGACATCTCCAGGATATCCTTGCAGCAGGAGCAAGTCGAGAACCTGATGAAGGACAGCATCGATGATGGATCACACTTCTTCCTCCATAGTCCATCAATAGACGAGAGTCTCGAATCCCTGCAGTCGAGGGCACCTCCTAACTGGCAGTTCAGCGAATCTTATTCAAGGCAAGGTGTGTACTTCCCTTCTGAAGATAATGCCTTGCTGAAGAAGACTTCAGCTGTGCCTCATCCTCTAAAAGCTTCCTCAAATGACGATCTTTACTCTAAGGTGGTCAAAACTGATAAAAGGGCTATGGTTAGGCAAGTTGTGGGCTCGCCAAGTCGAGTACCATCTGAGAACTTGTCAAACATTGATCCTCGTAGGCAAGTGCCTTCTGAGGCACTCGCTGTCATATCAAACAATGATCGTAGTAAAAGAGTGCAGAAACCCAAGATGACTGAGATTCATGTGGTGTTGCCACAAGTGCCAGACAATAGTTGTGGGGATCCTAGTTTCAAGAGACAGGGTGAGGATAAGCAAGGGTTTTATATACCCATGGAAAAGGAGGCAAAGAAGTTGAGACCGAGGCCGCAGAAAAGAGTGACTGCTGTCAGTGGTGATGTGGTGCCAAATTCAGTTCCTGTTAAAAGTGTGCCAACAGAAGAGTCAAATTCCCTTGGTTTTGTGATAGGAGCAGATTTGGTGCATCCTGATCCAGTAAGTTTTTATAATTCAGGATATAATATATTTCAAATTAAGGATATTTGTATTGTTGTAGGGAAACTTGAATGTGTATTTTACCCAGAAGCAAACATTTTTAGAATTTATTTAAACAAGCTGTTTTTTGTTGGGTTTTTTTCTTTTTTTTTCTGGTGCTATCACATTATAATTCAGTTCGAAAACCTCTTTCTGCTACACATCATCTCTTTTATTTACTGTGACTATGTTGCAGTGTTGCTTTCTCAGGGGTACTTATATTGTTAATACAAAGATAAAATTGGGCTGAAAGCAATTGTTTCTAAAAAAGTAATTTACTGTACAAATACCTTCTTTAGATACTTTATATTCTTTATAATTTACTGATTTTCACGAGCTATATCACTGTAACTGATATAAAAAATGACTCATATTCGATTTTACTATAGATAGAGTATTGATAATGATTTCTAATATAGATTTTTTTTTTTTTTTTTGTAATTTTGCTGTAATAGTAATATAACGATTGTTAGACTCAATTTAGAGGTATTCAGCTTGTGATGCCACTTATCTAGATGTAATAATTTTCCACTATTTTTGTTTTACTTAAGTATCGATCACAAATTGAAAGCTTAACATTTTTATGTTTGAGATTGTTACATCTAACATGACTATTCTAGGCTTCTTTTCAAATTTAGCACTTATTGAAACATACATCACACAAAGAACTTGTTTATTAAACTTCTTTTAGATCTACTATAAAAATATCCGTATAATTTACCTTTGCAGTATAGATATGTGATGTAAGAATAAAATGGATATGTGATGTAAGAAAGAAGGCTCTTAATTTTTCCCTATTTTTCTTGATTTATCCCAAAACTTTGCTTAAAATCCCTTGATACTTATTAAATATTCCTTCTATAAGTTTGTAATATGTACTTCTAAGCTTTTTTTTTTAAGAAGCCATGTGGAAATTACTATATTTCTTAATGTGATAGTAAATCTTTCTTTAACATTGAATTCTTATCTAGCCACAAATAAAGAACAAAATCTCTTAAATTTCAGTTCAAGCTCTGTCACTCAAAGTCCCTTCACCAATCAAATACCGATTGGCCACAAAACTTGGAAATCAGGAAACTGTCGGGGAGTTTTCTGATTCGGGAAAAAATCAGAGAAATGTTCAGGGATTTTTTTTTTTAATTTCACGAAAATCAGGGAAACTTGCTAACATTGTTTGAAGGTATGTTTCCCTGTTCATCTGTATATTGGTGTCTGTCATTTACCCGGAAAATTGTGGCGGTAACCATTAAAATCGTCATGTTACGGAATAATTTAAACTTTTCATTTTTTTGCCAAAAGTACTTATAAAAAAGTTGAAATACTAAATCTTTGACATACTTGATCTATTTGATCAGAGTGTCTTCACAACTGGAAAAGTTTAAGTAAAATCAGGGAATTTCTTAGAAATCTATCTGAGAAATCAAGGAACTTTTCTTACTGAATTTTGTGGCCGCCTTGAAATAGTATTGTGTTAATCAAAGAACCACCAAATTTTAATGATGCAGAAGCAAAGCTAAATAGAATCACAGAGTTGACATTGCTTGTGTTGAAGAACAGTTCTAAGCACATTTCAAAAGCTCCAAATATTTAAACTTTCTTTTTAATTTAAAACAGTGGTTTGCAGCAATATAAATTTTTGTTGTGATGGTAATTAGACTTTCTTGACTTAATAGTCTAAGAAAAACTCGCATAACCTCCAATGAACTATTCCCGCATTTTTTTTTCTCTTTTTTTTCTTTAATTCTATATGTTTTAAATAGGGCACAAACACAAAAATTTCTGCTCTGCAATTTTTCTTTGTTTTAATTTGCAACCTAAGTTCTTCAGTTAGATTTTGGCGAAAGAACAATACATTCAGCTCGAATTGAATTATACAACTTGGCATGAAACCAGTTTTGCAAGTTTCTCGCAAATCACGCCACCCGATGCATGATATGGCAACTGTCCCCCAAACACACACCAATTACCTAGCAGAAACCTCACGATAATCATAGAGAACAAAGCAGAGCAAAGGATTGTATTACCGAATGAAAGGACGTCGTGACGTCGCAGCTAATAGTGGAGCGTTTTGATGGGACAGTGTTTTAGGGCATTTCCTTTTCTTAATATTTTGAAAAATAATTTTTTTAAAGAACTTTTAGTTGAATAGTTGGAATCGGAAAGAAATTCTGTATAAATCTAAACGAATTTCATTCGTTTTTAAAAAATGCGGGAATTGTCCATTCACCAACCTCCAGTTAAGTCTTGAATACTAAAGATTTAGTTAACTTTAATTAATTTTTTTTTTCTTTTTTTTTTTTCTTTTTCTTTTTTCTAAAATTATTTGTAATAGTATATTTTCAGATCAAGCAAATTATCTAATTAACAATGTAATAAAACATGCTTTTACTTGTTTCTATAGGAAGCAGAGACGGAGATGGCACGTAAGAAAGAATTGATCATGAATCTTTCTATCCGAAGAAAAGCAGAATATGAAAGAAAAAGGATTCAAAAAGAGAAAGAATTTGCAAGGATTAGAGAAGAAGAACAGTATGCTTGTTCCTATACTTTTAGAATTTCTTCTTAGGCTTGTCTCTGGCATAGCATGCTTTATTAAAAATAGTTATTAGTATTAACTTGCATTAATTGCACTGCTAATTAATTTCTGCCAAGTTCTTTGTAAAAAAATCAGAAATTTTATAACTAAATTCACAGCGCAATTATATCGAATGTGTTCCAAATTATATGACATTAATTTAGTGGGAAGGTTTATATTTATTTCAACTATATAAAACAAGGTGTTTCTATCGTTTACTTTTTTTTTATTATCATTTACTTACAGTAAAATTCACCTGTATTTAGAGAGGCATTTATTGCAAATTTACAACATTTTCATTTTGTGTTTTGAAATCTATTTGAATTTTGCAGATAGTTCAATAGATACTGTTATTTATTTATTTTGAGTTAATATGGAAATTGCTTTTCTCATATTGATAAAAAAATTGATTAATTACACTTTTATAAATTTTCATGTAATAAAATTTATTTACATTTAATACTTTTTTTAAATTGTTTTAGGAGGTACAGTACCAAATATAAAAAATAAACTTTATTTATAAATATTTTTGTGTCTAAGATACTATTTATATGGTTTTGAGATAATATTTTTTAAATATTGTGTTTATTTGTTTTTAAAGAAATTTGAAACAAAGAAAAATCCATAATAATTGACAAAGAAAAAAAAAAAAAAATTCAAAGGGAAACTCATAATTACATAAAAAAATATTTTCTTCACAGAATTTTGATGGGTGAATTAGAATTTTTTTTTTTTTAAATATTGAACGCTTCTTAACGCTAAATGTTATATTTTAAAATATATTTAAAAAAATAAATTCTGTGAAATCAAAATGTTTAGAACTATATAAATGAAATGTTCCAACGATTTGAATATCCAATGGTTGATGGTTCTGAAGATGTATATGGATTTGAATTTGCAACATATCTGAAAAACACTAAAGCTATAAAAATGCACTTTAAGCAGAAATTTAGATGCGCTACACTCACTAGTCATGTGTGAATAATAACATATACTTTTGGGGTGTTCTAATCACTAGAGGAGTAAGATAAAAGCATCATTCTATTCAGAAACGTATCAACTATTTTTTAAAAGCATTTTTTGTCTTTCTTTTTATGAAATTTCGGTACTGTACCTCCTTAATCATAATAGAAATGGAATGAATAATAGACAAATATTTAGACTGAATAATTGTAAGAGTAAACATATTGAAAAACTTTCAAGTAAACTTGAAGACATTTAAATAAAATGTATGTTAACTACAAAAAGCCAACGATTTTATGCACCTATAATTTTTAAAAAACGCCCTTTTGTCCTTTATACTTCTTGAAAAACCTCCCCAATGTATAACCTCCTAATCGTCTAAGTGAGTGACTCACAATGAGTTGAATTTAAAGGAAAAAGCAGGAATACCAGGAAAGAAAGAAGGAGGAGGAAAAAAGGAGAAGGGAAGCAATTCTGGAGCAGTACAGGCAGCGGAAGCTGCAGGAGGAGCTTGAAAAGGAAGGGGCTCTGCTCCCCAAAGAAGTCATTGGGAGGTTTAATGCAAAGCCCAGATCAAGGTATGTTACTTTGCAGCGGTGAAATGCTCTGGAATATGGGAACTTCCTTGCTCAAAAGGTCCCCTAGTTCAGTTTTGACTGCTCATATGATGTTATAGTTAAAAAGTTTGATTAGATAATACCAAAAACTCCTTTGAGCGAACTTCCGCGATGTATTTGACTAATTTGTTCTGATGTCATTGTAGTTAAAGAAAACCTTAGACATTCGAACAGTCTACAAAATATTCCATTAAACTAAACGTATAGAGGGTGCTGTGGTTGGTTTGGAATTGTGTGAGTAGCTCACTGATTGGTTGAGATAAAACTGAATTTTTCTGGCAGAAATATTAAACTGTGATATAAATATTATGCTTTCTTGGAATTATTTGGTAAATGAAGTTATTACTTGTAGAATGTTTTTTGGGAAAAACTTTTAGCTTAACTAAGTTACCTACATTACCAATAACATTTATTTTTGAGTTTGTCAAAAACATTTCTTTTTTACCATAGAAATAAAGTCCTACTTTGCAAATTTTTGCGCAATGGGATTCAACTTTTGTATTACACAAGGCACATCATAAAGATGTGTCATGTGTTTGAAATCACAAAGATGTGTAATTTATTAGTACATGCGTTGCCTTTTGTGGTAGTTGAAAAGAGTTGTCTGATTTTCTGCATTTTTTATCAAAAACTTTTTCTATGCTCAAACAGATGTTGCTCGGTGCTTTCTATTCATTCATGGAAGCCCCTCGTTCCTTCCTACTAATTTGTAATTAAAGGATTTTAGTGTGAGACGACTGAGAGAAAAATCATTAAATTTAATTAGCTTTTATGGTTCTTTATTGACAAGTTAGTTGAAATATTACTCTTAATCGTTTTATTTCTTGTCATTTTAATGTTTCAAGGAATTGATTAATTGGCATACCATTCCAATACTTCAGTAATTTCATGAATACTGATGACATTACTGTTGTATTCCACCAATATTCGGTATATTAACAATGCTAGAATATGAAATAAAAGCAAAACCATTGTGTCTTATACCCAAGTATATATGTTGATATTGACAATGGAACTCTACTACATTGAGTTAACACTCTAGGAAGTTTTTATTATATGTATAACGAAAGCTATTTAAATGTACAGTTTTTAAATTTGTTTCTAAAATATTTTCTGTTACTTTGTGTGCTTTTGTACCTATGTATGTATTGTACATTCTCAAATTGTCATGTGTTTCTATCAGTAATCTGTATCTTGTACCTTTTATACTCCTTATTGAATGCAGTTTCCTGAAGTAATTCTGAATAACAGTCATGCCTAACTTTTCATATCGTTTCAAAGCATTCCTCTTGAAATGCTATGTGCATGTTACATTCTAAATCCTGCTATTTGTTTTCTCTTTCTATTGTATTTTTGTAAATGTTTGCATGTATTACGGACTTTTTTTTTCCCAATTTTTTTGCATGTGTATATTAAACATGTTTATTCAATAATACTTGTTTTGTTTCATTTTATTTTTTAATTTTAGTTACATTTGGATACATAGTTAAAACAAGCTTATTAAAGATAACATGATGCGTTTTAATATGACTTATTGTCTTTGTACCTTATAAAGGGCACTGTCTCAATTTTTAATAATTTTACAGTAGAGCTTATGAAACTCAATAAGCAGCTATTTCGGCGGTTAACAATTGTTAGTGTGAGATAATGTTTTTTTTTTACCTCTAAACATGAATCTGACATGAGATGCCTGGTGATATTATACACATGAATATACAAAAATACACATTAGCCTTTTTCTGTGTGGTGTTAATACTTAAAGTTGTGTTTTTAAGAGGGGGAAAAAAAGTTATTTAATTACATAAGATATTTAGAAGCTTCGAAGACTAGAATGTACAATCCTATTTTTAAATATTTGAAAACACTGCCTGTATATTTTTTATTTGAGTTGCTTAAACTTTTTTATTCTTTAAAAAAAACCAAATTTGTTGAGACTCAAATTCTTGGTTACTGAAGTAAAATTTTACTTATAAAACAGATTTGTAATCATCTACGTTATTGTTAAAGCAATTAATATTTTCATTGAAACACTGGTGGAGGAATAAAAAAATAATGTTATTTAAGACTAAATAGAAGAATTTTGTAGAAAATTAATTGAATGAATATCAGAAACTTGATAGAAAAATATGCATCAAGAGTCAAAATGTCAATTGATACACATGTTTAAAGATATATTTTTTATAATAATGTACATTTTACATACAAATTTCTTCTAATGGTTTAAAACAGATGCTAGCAAAATATATAAATCTTTTTTTACTAAAATGCCTTTTCTTTCCCAAGTATTTGTAACAAAAGTTGTTTATATTTCAACCCAAATGTTAAATATAGCCATAGTAACTTTTTTATGTTATCCTAAATTTTATTTGAAAAAGCAAACTATTATCTACCAAATTCATTGATACTGGTAGTCAGTAAAATAACTACCTTTGTCAAATTGAAATATAATAAAAATGGCATGTGATCGATTACTTTCTAAATTTTATTTGATATCACCATAAATCAATTAACAACTATACGGTTATGAATACCCAAAATCATGTACAGCAGACACTTCAAAATATACAAGAGCATACATTTATTCACAAATGTATATTCTACAGGAATACAAAACTTCTAAACTCTTGATTCTTCTAAACTCTCGATTCTCTTTTAGAAAATTATTTTTGGATTAAAAATTGGAGATTTGAACAAAAAGCCAATTATTTGTACTATACAGATATTGAAAAAGCGCAATTTTAGTGTTCTACACTCTAGACTATAGCTTTGATATTTTATTTCATATCTGCAGACTTCAAAGAAAGTGCATTTGCAATTTTTATTCTTCTAGGATAATTAGTAATTAAGTTTTAAACTCACAAAATTTCATGAGGCAATACAAATCTCTTAATATCAAGTAACCAATTAAAATGTAAGTTCAATCCTGGAAAAATAAACAACAAAGTCGTCTTTGACTAACACCAGCTATGCCTAGAATAATAAAAACTCATCTTTCTGAGCTACTTATTTAATGTAAAATATAAATTATATTCACCTTCCATCCTCTAAACCATATGAACAAAAGATTAATACCACAGAGAATTATTGAGTCATTGATAGTCATTAAACATAGCCATTATAATCATAACTACTTCTTCAGAAGTGCCAAAACTAACGTCTGACGTTGATCAGCCCTTTTAAAGTATTATCAAGGTATTTAGTAAAATTGGAGATCTCCAAGAGTTTTTTTTTTTTTTTTTAAAATAACTTTTCTTTCACTCTAAGTTGATAAACAAAAATTAAACAAGAGCAATAAATCATTTTTACACTACTTCACAATCAATTTTACATCGATATCTTTTATTTTTATTTAATTTTTTTTTCTTCAAAAAATAATTTTTATACATTGAATTTCCATCAATTTTTTTTTTCTTTTTTTTATGATTTACAGTTGCATTACAAAAGTACATGTTCAATTTTGTTTTTAAGGATTTGCACTTTACATTATAGAACTACAGGTGACTGGAATTGTCAGAAAGATACAAATTGCTTTCTACTAGATACCCTGAATATACAAAATTATATGAGGCCAATTTTATAAAGGTTATTAGTTTACAATAAGTTATGGATAAAACTAAAAAAATATTTTTTGTAACATTTGCCATTCTTTGATCAATACGTAAACTTTTTTCCACGAACTATTTTACACTAGAACCATCTATTTATAGTTGACTCTACATAAAAGTTTTGTATATTTGTTTGTGAGCTATTGTTGATAGGCGGTTCTGAAAAAAACAAAATTGTGCCGTTTCATTAGTTTATTATATTTTATTTCAATTACCGTTTATCTACAGTGTTAATCAAGCAAATAGAAAGGAAAACAGACTGAGTGTAAACTTCACAAAGCCAACAGTGGAGCTTCGAAAACATTTAACCTCAGTAAAACAAAACAGGTAGGATGCTAAGGAGCACAGTGTTGGGAAGTTGAGCATGACTGTTATTCAAGCTTTTTGTATTTAAGTTAAAGTATTTAATTTGTAATTTGCATTTATTGTTGTGTGAATTGGCAGTTCAATTGATTTACAATTTGGTATTATGAAATGGAAGTTTGTTAATAGATAATGCCCATCAAAAGTCATATTCTGTATTTGTTTTATAAGTATACATTTTATTTTCCTAATCCTTTTATCATGAAATTAAATTTTGATTTCTTTATTAAAAATTAACTTTACATATGTAAATAGCTAAAAAAGAAATTTATTAGCTATAACTTTTCCAATTTTTTTTTTTTTTTTTTTTTTTTGTGCAAATCTTTTAGTTTTGAGACCTTGGTTTTTTTGTAAAATATTAATAAACCATCTTATTGAATATGTTGGTATTGTTTTTTTAAGTAATTCCATATGCTCTTCGTTAACACCTTTTTGCACATTGTAGGAATGATATCTAAGAAAATTTAATTTAAATTAAAATATTTGGTATTTTATTTCATACGAATATTAAATTATAATAATAGCTTTTTTTTATTATTGTAATAGATTAGGATATAGTTCCTAAATCTTTTGCTTACTATGAATTTCCAAGAAAAGTTAAAATTTTTATCATTTGATTAATTATTTATTCATAATTTCTTATTTTTGCTACTATTACTCTTAACTCGCTTCCAATTATTTGTATCTGTAACAAATTAAAATTTTTGCTTTTGCCCACTACAACACTGTATTATTTCACATAAGTCAGCATTTAAAAATAATTTCCTAACAAACTATTTAACTGCTAAATAATTCCATTTACTACCTAATACTTCACCACTATAGTATATATTAAATGCATATTCAATTTAAATGCAATACATTTTGTGACAGATATTGATAATTTTACTCCATGTGTGTAATTATTTAGGAAAGAAAATAAGCCAAGACCTAAATCTGCGTATGTACATATGAATAGTGATTTGTCATCTTTGATATCTTTGGACAATGCAGCTAATAAAAGGAATTCACATATATTTCCAGGTAAGGTTTTATTTTTTAGTATAATCTAAAGAGTTCATCCCAAAAATAAAATTGGGCAGGGGGCTCTTATCCAAAAAAGGGCAACTTGTGTTTCCGAGGGCCCTTTTATAGCATATTGTAAAAAATTTTAATCGGTTTTCTGCCATTTTTCCACATTTCTAAGTTTTATTTTCCCACCACCATGAATATGTTTAAATTGTTGATTTTTTTTTTTTTTTTTCAAAATTAACACTGCTCAAAAGATCACAAATCAAAAACTTGTCCAGTAAACTTGAGCTTGTAAGTCAAATGATATTAAAATTCTGCTACATCAATATAAAATGCTTCAATCCTACTATTGCCGAAATGTGATTCAGAAAATTATTAAAAATAATAATAAACATCTACACTAAGTAAAATTTTCGTTAAATATTCATTTGTTTAAAATAGCAATTTAGAACTTGAAAGTTAAGCTATGAATATTTCTAAATTTTCACAAACTACTCCCACACATTTTTTTTTTCTTTTTAAATTTGAATTAATCAATTGTTACCTTCACTTTTTAGGCTTTTCCATTATTAGATAGGGGATAGTGTTTCTCCAAATTTAACTGTAATTATTGGCTAGCTATTAAAAAAAGGCAGAGAGTTGCCCCGCCCCCCGAAAAACGCCTAAGATGATCTCTGTAATCTGCATGTGAAATTGTAGTTAAGACCTTATGTTACAGTATATATTAAATTGCATAACTCTATTTTACAAATTACTATTTTTTGGTCTATTACACAAATGTCTTTTGAAAATGTGTTTTAAAAAAACAAGAAAAATGTATCAAATCAATGTATAAATAAATATAAACTCAATCAATGTTAAAATAAATTTAAACTTCAAAATAGCAAAAGTGTCATTTTTGTAATATTTTTTCCTAAAGTATGTCAGTGTTTTTTAATACTATTCTAATTATTTTTATTTCACATCGATCTTCCACTTGACCAACTTATTCATTTGTCACAAACATGAACTTTCTTGATTACTCTTAACTGTAAAATATTCAATATGCTTGTTGTACTTGCTGCTGTGTGAAGTATTTTGTGCTGTAACTTCTAATTCAAAGCTTCAGAGAATTATTAATGCAAATTGCTGTAAAAAATTTTGTTAACTTAAATTCTCTGTCTTTAACAAAGGTATGTAAGTAATTTTTAGTCTTTAAATTTCTGTAAACATACCTTGCTAATCTTTAAAAAAAATGGCAATGAGCCAAAACATTTGTGTCTGAAATAATGAATATTTGGATTGTCAAGGGTTTCAATATCCATTCTGGAAATAAAAGATATTTCAGTGACAAGTAAAAGATAAATGAATTCCATTAATTGAATAAAAAATAAAAACGGATGATGAAATAGTGATTTTTGAATAATAAGATGCAATTTTATAACTCTTCTATAATAACATGCTCAGATATAGCAGGTGCCTTATCCTTTTATTACTGTAACTTAAACTCTAAATCCCTCTCCATTCCAGGCAGGGATATGCATGAATTTGACCTTGACTCCCTGAACAGTGCAAGCACATCAGCCTCATCTCATGACAGGCATCGGAGCCCAAACAATGGCTTCCCTTCTCTTAAGAACAACCTTCAACTTCCAGAAAACAGTGGGCCGTCAAGCGATGGTGCTTCTGACACAGCCTCTAACGGATCCTCCGCCACAGCCGGCGATTACACTGGGCCCAAGCTCTTTGTGAAGCCTGCTGCTAAGTCGAATAGGGGCATTATTATCAATGCTATTAATACTGTTCTGGCTGGGGCTGTGAACGGAGATACTAAGAAAAAGGTTCTAGAGGTAACTGGTTGTTTATAACTTAATGTATTTTAAATTCTTTGTATTAATTTCGATTTTGTGTTGGTGTGGATGGGTCTGTCTGTATGTTTGTGCCTGCCGGGCGAATCTGCGGAGGCCTAATTAACCCTCTTGACGTAATCCAATTATGTTGAAACTTGGCAGATAGATTCATTGCCAATGACAATGCATTCTATCAAATTGTGGGGGCTGTCACTGTCACGAAAAGGTTGCTTTTACGCATACTTCTATAATCCCTTCGGAATACTAATAAATCCCATTTAACCGATCATTGTTGAAAATCTTTCCTGTTGGCAAAATTGTTTTAATCCTAATAAATGAAAGTTATGTGTTTTTATTGCCTTACGTCAGACTTGTCAGCTTTCGTAGATCTTTGACTCATTACTGATGATAATGAATTCAATCAAGGTTTGGGGACAAATAAAAGAAGATAGTTAATAGTTCGGAATGGATTTTTTTCCTTAATGGTCAAACACTATGAAAATTTTATCTGATCTCAATAAGTTGTAATTGCACATAAAAATTGGCAATGCATATAAAGAATTTATATTAAAAACTCTGTTTTTATGGGTTAAAATATTACTTTACTTAAAAAGGTTATGCTCTAACAAGATGATCCAATGTGGCTCGCTGGTATTGTGCCAGCATGGGAGAGGACTTGGTTTGGTTCCTAGGTCATAGGTCAGTGCCTTGGGTTCCACAAAACATGAGCTGTAAATATGGTTTGAAAAGTAGGTAACAAGATTTTAATGGACTGGTTTGTCTAGATTTAAACAGTTGTGGGATTTTTGTAATTTTTTTTTTAAACATGAGGCAGAGATACTGGTCAAAGTTACAGAAAA
This sequence comes from Linyphia triangularis, assembly GCA_963978545.1. NCBI lineage: Eukaryota > Metazoa > Arthropoda > Arachnida > Araneae > Linyphiidae > Linyphia > Linyphia triangularis. Next base: position 66,762,492 of record OZ021731.1, read on the forward strand.
CATTCCTCCTTATTACGTAGACAGTGTTTTTACAAGAAAATTTTTACTTTGAATTTTTTTATTTTTTATTATTATCTTACATATGAAGTTTTATACATGGTAAAGTATTGGTATGTATGAACCATTTTATTAAATAATGAGAATTCTGCAGTCTTGGCTTAAAACCCCTTTTTTTAATTCTTTTAATATTTTGTGTCATTACGGGGATATTAACAATATTTTAATTTTATATGAGTTTTTCTAATATTCTTGGCTTTATCATAATTTTTTTCTAAAATTCGACATGATTTATACATTTGATGTTAAAACGGGACTCTTACACAACTTTAATTTTATATAGCAAAAATTTATAATTTAAAAAAAATGCCCTTGTCAATAGGGAACTGAAAACATTTTACTGAAAAATGCCCTAGAGGTACATTGGAACATAATTTGGATGTTGTTTATAGCCCAATTGTTTTTCCTTCTCCTGTAAAATTTGAAAAATATCAGAAGTCCCTTTTTAGAATCAACAATTCATCTACAAGGTGAGACTGAAAAGTAAGGTGACTAATGTCATAATAATCACTGCATTTTATACTTCCAGATAAATACATCACTGTCCTTCAAAGTAGTTCCCGCCGTCTACAATACACTTCTGACAAACTTCATACAAGTTCTTGAAACTTCTGAAAAAGTCCTCCTTTGAGACTGTCTTAAGTTCCTTGGTAACAGCAGCTTGAATGTATGAGATGCTTGAAAATCGGTTTCCCTTCAGTGCCAATTTCAGTTAAAGTATTACACTCTCCTTATTCCCCTGATCTAGCACCAGCAGGTTTTTTCCTCTTTCCACAACTGAAATTGGCACTGAAGGGAAACCGATTTTCAAGCATCTCAGATATTCAAGCTGCTGTTACCTAGGAACTCAAGACAGTCTCAAAGGAGGACTTTTTCAGAAGTTTCAAGAACTTGTATGAGCGTTGCCAGAAGTGTATTGTAGACGGCGGGAACTTCTGTGAAGGACAGTGATGTATTTATCTGCAAATATATAAAACAGTGATTAAAATGACATCAGTCACCTTACTTTTCGGTCTCACCTTGTATTATAACACATTGTGGAGTTTTGATGGATTTTTTGTTTTGTTTTTATTTTTATATCAAGTTTTTAGTGGTTGATTTCATCAATGATTTATGTCTGTGAATCTTTATGAAAAAGTTAAGTTACAAATATTAAAATTGTCATTTTAATTCGAATTCGGCTAATTAATATACAAAATTTTGTCAAGAAATCACAATTAAAGTATATATATAACTCATTATAAATAAGTTAACTTATTTTAAATAAAATGTATCTTCTGTGAATTTGTTTTGCATAACTTGGATGCGATTTCAAATCCTTATTTTTTACATTATTTGGTAGCAAAATCATATTAAAACTACCAGCTACACATTTTCGGCTTCGCGTAAACCAGAATTAATAATTTTAACATCACCATTTATTTATATGAACTGTTATTCAAACCTAAAATTTTATGTAGTGTAGAAATGAGCCTGCAAAAAGTGTTATTTTGATGGTGTAAGTTTGGTGCAAAAGTGTTATTTATTGCAAAAAGGGTTGTTTTTGTGTAAAAATTAATATCAATTAAATGTATTGTTTTACAATTTTTGTATACTTCTTCAATGCAGGAAATTAATCGATCAGAGAGCAAACACTTCCTGATCTTGTTTCGTGATGCTGGCTGCCAGTTTCGTGCCCTTTATACGTATAATCCAGATCGAGAAGAAGTGGCTAAGTTGTATGGGATTGGGCCAAAAAATATTGTTGACAAGATGATGGACAGGTTTTATAAGTGAGTTCCTTTTTAAATCCTTTATATTAACTTCGATTTTGTGTATGTTTGTAGGTTTGTTAATGACAGGCAAATCTGCAGAGGCCTAATTAACCCCTTGTCGTCATCCAGTCGGGCTGAAACTTGGGTGATCGATTCAATGTCGACGACAATGCATTCTATCAAATTTTGGGGCTGTAACTGTCATAATAGGTTGCTTTTACAGAATACTAATAAACCAACTTTCCTCTCACTGAAATAGCATTTAACCAATCATTGAAGAAACTCTTTCCTGTTGGCAAATTTTTTTTAGTAAATAAATAATAGAATAAATAGTTTTAATGAGAATAAATAAAAGATCTTTGTATTTGAGTGCATAAATTCACATTCATTTTTAATTAATAAATTTTATAAAATAGTTAATTGGATATTTGGCGATAGAAATGTTTTTAATATTTAAAATTAGATGCAACACCAAGCACATGCTGGCCACAGAAACTGCGCTTTGTTGATGGCTGTTTTCAGATTATCTGGCACCGTCAGCAACATAAGGACTATAATGCACCGAAACATTCGTCATTTGACAAGCCAACATACATTTACAAACACCCATGCCTTACACGAGACTCTAACCTCCAACCTCGCAATCTAGAAGCTAGTATGCTAACCACTATACCGTTTGGTTGGTGCTTTGTTGATGAATACAAAAATTGCGGATTCGTATAAAAAATTTGATATAAAAAATTTGTTTTTTATATACTATTTGTTATTGTGATGCTTTAGAGCAATGAGTTTGGATTAAATTAAATAGTTTTTGTTCTTAATAATTTAAATTGTAGGTGGATTATTTATTATTATAAATTATATGTACTTTTTTTGCATTTGCTTCTTGGAAAAATGCTTACAACTCTTGAGCTAAAAAAATTTATTTCATATTTTGCAAGCTAACCTCCACCTTTTTCTAATGCGACATTAAATTTTTGCATCCTCTCCCATTAAATGCCTTCCCGATTTTTTCTTGGTCCTAATTTATTCCTTATTAAGATTAACCCATCAATGACGGCAAGAAAACTTGTCAATCGAAATTTTCGCTTTTTTCTTTGCTATTAAATTGCGATTTTCATTCACAAGGAGACCTTACGGTCTCGGAAATTCAGATCGGGATGAAATTTGGTAGATTGATAGTATACCTTAAGGGTATCCACACTGTAAAGTAATAAAGCGCACTAGCCAGAAGATTCCGAGAAAATAGGCTTTAAAGTGTTACGCATAGCTTAGACACTAGTAGAGATTTTTGATTTGCAACTCCCGGTGGCTAAGTGGTCAGAGTGATGGATTCCCGTACGGGCGATCCGGGTTCGATACCTCGTGAGGTAATTTCTTTTTTTTCTTTTTTTCAATTTATAAAATGACTGTTACAGCTAATTGAAATTTGAATTAAAGATAATACTTTATTTTTAAATACGTAATGTATTTTTAATGAAGGTACATTAAAACTCTATTTACTATTTTCACAAACAAGTGATTATAAATATTGAGATATTATAAGATGTAGAGAAGTAAAGGATTTTCACAAAAAACATGAAGAACCAGTTTCTATATGAAAGAGTAAGAATGTTGTCCTATTGTACTCAAGCAGGTAGTCAGAAATTTTCAAAACCCTAACGGCACTTTGCGACGTCTATTTTTATAGACAGGTAAAGAATCTACTAAAGCGTATGCAAAATTGCGCGTATCTGGTTGAAAATAATAGAGAAATAAATACCCGTGAAGACTGCATAAAAATACAATCAATAGTCCATCATCAATTTTTAATAAAATGATCCGGTATGCCTGGTATGCTTCCAAGTTTTCTGACGAAAGATATATTTTCATGAATGTTAATGAAGTATATTTTCCAACGAATCTTTTACAAAAAGGTTGTTCCTGTAAACAATCTTCCTTTATAAATTGTGCAAGATGTCAAAACAGTTTTTGTTTTCCATGTTTTTATGATAAGTGTCATTCTGGTGTATGTATATAAATAAATAATTGACAAATAAAAACTATATGTCAAAATCCATAGATAAATTAAGTCTACCCTAATTTTTTTGCCGTGGTAATTAGAATTTTAATTTATATCTATTTAATTTATCTCTATTTTCTCTATTAAAAATACATTACCGTATTTAAAAATAAAATATCATCTTTAATTCAAATTTCAATTAGCTGTAACAGTCACTTTATAAATTGAAAAAAAAAGAAAAAGAAACTACCTCGCGAGGTATCGAACCCGGATCGCCCGTACGGGAATCCATCACTCTGACCACTTAGCCACCGGGAAGTTGCAAATCGAAAATCTCTACTAGTACCTAAGCTATGCGCAACACTTTAAAGCCTATTTTCTCGTAATCTTCTGGCTAGTGCGCTTTATTACTTTACAGTGTGGATACCCTTAAGGTATACTATCAATTTGCCAAATTTCATCCCGATCTGAATTTACGAGACCGTAAGGTCTCCTTGTCAGTGTTTTTTAAAAGTCAAAAAAATAATTTTTCGAAAAATTATAAAAATTCAAAATATGCCTTTAATGATCTAAATAAACAATATAAAATTTAAAAACAATGAAATTTTATCCATTTCAAAGTCGTCGTTAATGGGTTTTAGGGAAAACATGTACTTGAAACAAAAATGACTGTTTGCCATCTTTTGGGTATCAACGTCTGAATCGATAGCTGTAAGCTTTGTTTACTTAGGTTATGTCTTCTGTTAAATACCATCTGTCATGCTGCTATGTAAGCATGGCTCTTAAAGTAATTACTTTTTTCTGTTCCAAATTATGTACTAGTTACAAATAATGTTTTACTAAAATCGTAAAATGTCAAGAGAAAACAAATATCATTTTATTGCAAATACTTTTAGAAAACCAATATGAACAAAGTTTTAGTACCAAGTTTTTTCTATCTTTAACAGATTAAAAACTCTTTTAACTATTATTTTACTTTTTGGTAAGTTTGTAAAGCATCGATCTAATCGATGATTACTGATCGAACGATTAATTTCGTATTTGAAAATACTTTTAAGCAAAAAATATTGACGAAGTTTTATTACCGTTATTTCTGTCTTTAATAGATTTAAAATGCTTTCAATGAACAATTTCCGCATTTAAAAAAAAATAAAAATTGTTCAATTCTAAATGTTTCGAAAAGGCCATAAACACAAACATTTCTGCTCACTGCACTTTCTCTTTTTAATTTGCAACATAAGTGTGCTTGTTAGTTTTGGCAGGAAAAACAACACATGCAGTTCGAATAGAATGTGACGTCACTCGATAACTAATTTTTTTCAACAACTTTCGTTTGAATATTTGGAATCGGGAAGAAATTTTTCATAAATATAAACTAATTTCAATCGTTTTTAAAAAATGCGGGAATTGTCCATTGTTTACTCCCGAATTCTACTTTTATTCGGGAGTAAACAGGAAAACACCCTTTGATCGAAAGTTAATGGTAAAGCATCTTTTGATATTTTGCTTCTTTCTTATCTCTGCATTACAGCTCTTTCTACTTTCAGGTACAATTCTGGAGGAAAGTGTTTCAGTGAAATACAAACCAAGCATTTAACAGTCACCATTGATGCCTTCACAATACCGAATAGTCTGTGGGCGGGTAAAAAAGTTATTCCTCCTAAGAAAGAATTCTTTTGACTTTGGACGCAGTTTGCTTCAGTCGTATTATTCTACCAGAATATAAAAACCATGCCTTAGTCTATTTTGTGCCAATGATGATACTTCGAAAGTCATGATAATACATTCGCTGGAACTATTGATATGGAACCAAGAAGAATACTGGTGATAACCGAGCGATACATTTGTTGAAACAAAGTAGATATTAGAAGTGTTGGAAACACATCACATGTTGTAAAATACAATATGTACAGTTGAAAGCTTTTATACCAATATTTCTTTTTCTATGTCGACCTGTGTTTTTAAGTGTATGAATAAATGTTTTGTAATTCTTCTACGATGCCATGTCGTTGTGTGCTAAACGTTCAAATTGAGTGAGTGCTGCTAAATTCTGGGGTTCTTTTTGTGAACTTTATTGCAATTTGGTGCTGTATATCGGCTTTGCCCATTTTGTAAATTTCTGGAAAAAAATGTTTTTTGCTAACTTGTGATATGTTTAAAGATTGCTTTTTTATGTGTTTTATGTTCAATTCGGTCCTAAGGATACACCGAAAGCTGTTGAATATTTAAAATTTTAATGGAAGATATTGAGGATAAGAGTGCAGCTTTTATAAAACTGTATTCGTGATGATCAGAGAAAATTTTAAAAGTTGTGGTGTGCAGTTGTAGCTAATTATTCTAAAAGGAATTTTGTTTTATTATAATATCTTTTGCTAAGTGGATTTATAATGTTTCGATTTTAATTTGTTTGGCAAACACTTTTACAGATTCATTTTAAATTATTTTTTTATTAATTTTGTGTCAAATTTACTAAAGCTAGTTCTTTTTCATTTGATGTGCCTGTACTGAGTGGTGAACTAATTTACAATTACTGATTGATTTTAGGAGCTTTTAAAGAATTTTGTGGGCAGTGTATTTTATGGTGTTATTAAATTTCAAAAATTTGCTTTTCGAATATTTTAAGACTTCCTTGTTTCCAATTTTTTAAGAAAATTGTGTGTTTGTTGTATCGTCTTAAATGTATAATTTTTTTTTAAAGTATTTTTTAAGTATGAAATATCTTTATTACTGAGTATGTATTGAGTTGTAAAAAAAAAATCTCTATTATTTTTCCAAATTTAATTTAATATTCTGACTAAGTTAAAGAGCAGATAATTATTTTCCTTTCATTTTCAGTTTAGAATCAATACAAGTTTTATTTTTGCATTTATTTTCATACTCGTACTTTTACAATTACGAATTTACAGTATGCACTCTTGGAAAAACATTTCAAGTGTGGAACTTTTTAAAGTTAATGAAGTATTGCAGTGGTAAAAGTAATAATGATAATGTTCACACTAAATATATGTTTTCCTATGAATTTTGTGATAAAAATAAATGTATTCCTAATTCACCAATGTTCTTTGTTAAATGAATTATTTGTGCAAACATACATTGGTATTTATTTTATTACTTCAATAGACAAGCATATCTCCTAACAAGTTGAATTCTTATATCCTATTTATACTCTTAACATTTAATGTATACTAAGAACAAGATGTTAGCCAATATTTTAGTATATTGTGAAATATTATTAAATATTTGAAATACAGATCAAATAAAGTTTGTTAGGTTAGAAATTAAGATATTTCCCAAATCTCTTTTTGACAACTTCACCCAAAATAATTATTTGAAGGGGAAAAAAATTAAAACTAAGTGTATCTTAGTAGCGCTTGATTTTTTATTTTTAAGTGTAAAAACTATTTTTAAGCAAATTAAGATTTTGAATGCTGTAGGACTTTAGCAGCTTTTCATATCAATGTATTTTTGTACACCTTTAAATTAGAAGATTCCTCAGATATTCAGCATTAAGATTTGCAATCGAACAATGCTATTCCTTGTAAAAAAAAATTATAGTTTCACTCATATATACCTTATGTTCCCTTAAATATGATCCTGATCCTATAAATGTGATAGTTCGTTCATTGTGGAGAATTATGCATTTGTTGGTTACAACGTTAATATTTTGAAAATTCTAAGTTGAAGCGTGAGGCATTTAGAAATGCATAAATTAAATTGAAATAAGTTGTATAATTGTGTCTATGACGGTCCAGGAAAACAGTTTATTTATATTAGTTAATTAAACAATTTAATTGCCTTTTTGCATTACAAACATATCTGTTCCACCTATAATTTTGAAAAGTAGAAAAGCGAAATAATATTTATTAATTTACTTTATCATATATCATAGTTGTTTTCATACTACCTGTTTTAAAATATCAAGCATCTTCACTGGGCATTTTTATTGTTGCTTGATAGATAAAAATTATTCCTCAAACTTTATATTTGTATAAGCCCTCTTTATTTGTATTCAGTTCATATTATTAAGTTTAAATTTTCTGTATGGTTATTTATATAATTTTTAGAGACATTGAACCCTATAAAAGTCTTTAAATTTCTATAATGCATTTGTGGATTTTTTAAAAAAAAAACAATCTTTAATTTTTCTTCCACCGACCAATATATTCACAACCACAGCAAACAATTGGGAAGTTTTCAAGCAGCATAATATTTACTAAATATGTTTAGAACATTAATCTCCCTTCCCCTTTCTATTTTTATAGTATTTTCTTATTAATTTTATAAGATTGAATATTCTGTGAAATCAAATGCAAATAAAAGAGAGGAATGACCCTAAGACTTTGAACAACTTGATTGAGGCATTCCAACTTTAAACTTCAGTCTTGATAATTTTTTTGCATCATATCATATCACCTTTGGACCTTATAAAAGTATAAGGTCCCAAGATTTATCTTATATAATATTAAAATAGAGATCAACAATTCTGCTTCAAAATATGTCAACAAAAAAAAAATTGAATTTTTAATGGACATTCAAAACTTTGTTGGCATTTTTCTTGATGTCAACATTAATAGAGTTCCCCCTTCCCAATCAAAACGCCTTAATTTTGAGGAAAACTCTCCAAGCAATGATCGTGTTTATTGTAAATCAATCTTTTTAATTGATTTATTGACCAATTGTTCAACACAGTTAGCCACAAATAGTTGTACGTTGTTTTATATCTTTTGCTCAGTATATGTAACCCTGGCTCATATTTTGTATTGGGTAATAAGCATTTATTGTTTATTTTCCCTCAAAAGCTTATTTTCTTACATGAAAACGTATACTGCAAAGAATGCTTCGATGTGTAGTTATGCTACAATGTATGAAGTGCATAAAATGCTATGTAAGTGTCATATGTAAATAAAACAAAAATGTGTGAATAGAAATTTTAATTGTATCTTGTATTCTGCTAACAAGTCGTCTAAGGGCAATACTAGCTAAGACAGTGTTTTGGCATGCCAGAATTAACTCACCAGAATGCTTGTCATTCTGCAACAGAACAGAATTATTCTTGGGTCAGCACCTTGCCTACCTTACACATAACGTAACGCGTGTGATTTGGTTGGTTGTATTCAGATTATCTGGCGCCGTCAGCAACACGAGGGCTATAATGCGCCGAAACATTCGTTATTAGACAAGCCAACATACATTTACAAACACCCATGCCAACACGGGACTCGAACCCGCAACCTCGCCGTCTAGAAGCTAGCACGCTAACCACTATACCGCGTAACGCGTGTGAAATTTTAAACATGCATGTTTTATTAAAGTTATTGTTCCTTTTTCAAATACATCACATTATTGTTTTATTTGTTAAACTGATTTAATTGGCATAACAATTTCTTAATATTTCAATTAAACTCCTTCCAACCACAAATGTTCATGGTTAAAATATAAATAACATGAAATGCGAATCCATTCCCATAATCGTGGACAAGAAAGCTCATCTGACAAATAATGAGGCCAGCGTAATTTTAAAAATCTCTTTCTTGAACGTAATTATTCATTTTTTATACCTCTTCAGTCTGTCGCCTTAGGGCCTTATTATACAGAGCCACTCGAGTGGCGAACGCGCACTTTGCGGACCATTATATCCTATGGAGCTTATTATACAGAACCACAGCAGTGGCTAGTGGTCGAGTCTGTGGTAGTGGCGAACGCGCGCGTTAGCCATACATGTGATTCTTCCGCGAATTAGCGGAAATCCGCGAATTTTTTTACGTGAATTAGCGGAAATCCGCGAATTCATCATCGGCTAAAAATCCCGTTATCCGCTAAAATTTTGAAATTAGATTAGATAAGTTTTAAAAAAAATATTCAGAAATCGTTTTGAAAAGTCAGCCTTTTCCTTCATTCCCTAAAATGTTTTATTATTTCAACTGACGTGTCAAGGTCATTCGATCGATTTCCTTTTTTCATAAAAAGAATGCCCAGTGCGCTCGTTTCCCACTGTCCTTTTTCCACTATAGTTCAGGACTTGTTTTAGTCTGAACTAACTTGGTTAAAGAATAGTTAAACCGGTTTTCGATGCTGTTGCTTTTGTCACGTGGTCTTCATACATATGATTCTTCCGCAAATTTGGGGAAATCCGCGAATTGCATCAAAATTATCCATCATCCACTAAAAAACTTGTTTCAATTTTGAAAATAGATGTATTCAATTTTTTTTCGGAAATCGTATTGAAAAGTCTGCTTTCGTCCTTCATTCCCTTAAAATGTTTCTAATAAAAATCCTATTCAAATTCAAAATCTCAAACTAAATTAAAAAATGTATAAAATTTGGCAATTTACCGCCGTGTTTTTTTTTTTTTTTGCAAAGAAAGGTATTCTTACCAATTTGATTTTAAAAAAATTTCAGTGGATTGAATCTTGAATGCCAGGTAATCGGACTTTTTCTGTATTCAACTATTATTACAGGGTGTCCAGTAGTTGGGAAATATACTTGAATTTTTTGCATCTCGGGGAAAATCGTGGATTATGCTTGAAATTCGTATTAATGTTGGAATTTCCGGTTGAATTCAGAAATTTGACACTCCTCTTCAGTATCGGAAAAGGTCGTCTTATATCGTTTTTTTTTCCACAATTTTCCCATTGATCTCGCGGATCGAAAGTAGTTTCTCCTTCCCTCAGAAATGTTCTCTTTAAACATGGTTCTATTCGAAGATTTTTGACCGAAATTTCGAACATGCCGGAGATCGGTGGAATTCCCTGACAAACACGAAATCTGCACACGTTTAAACTCCGCCAAACCACCGATGGAATGAATACTTTTCCTCAGAATTTTTCTTTAATATCATAGCTTCTATCTGCATTATTTACGTTGATATGCGATGGAAATTTTGCTGAACGTTACGATGATGAAATGGCCGTTTTCCCGTGATTATGGCGGACGCTATCGCTGAGAATTACGTTGTTGCATATGATAAATTTTGTCTGAAATACGGATTTCCGCTCTTTTCTTATTAAAATTTCGATTATTCTTGAGATCGATACTAATCTATATTACAATCTTATTGAGCTTGCTGGCAAATCTAACAGCCATGGATCTTATGTGCGTTCAGACTTCCTCAAACCTCCGATGTAATGGCCAATTTTTCTACAGATTACCAATCTCTATCGCCATTATTTACGTTGGTGTATGGCACTAAGTTTCGCTGAGCGTTGCGCTGCTACGGCGGGCAATATCGTCGAAATTTACGTTGTTGTGGTGTTCATTTTTTCCAATTGTTGCTTTAATGTATTTACTCGGATTTTCGCCGATACGGTGGCCGCTATCGTCGATATTTACTTTGGAGTAATGGTAATTTTCAACTAGGGGCTTAAGCCGTTTTAATAGTAGATATTGCGAAATTTGCGGCGCTCTTTAGGTGTCATTCGCCTAGGTTTCCGGTGATGTGATAGCCGCTATGCCTGTGATTAGTGTTTGTGTGAAGATCAGTTTTGCCTTTTGATTTGAATATATACAGAATTACTAAGATTTTAATTTAATTTTGTGCAAAAAATTCGACTCAATTGTCCAATTTTACTGTATATTCTTATTTAATATTGCAATTTTAACTGCTATAATATATAAAATAATGTATTTTATCATAAAAAAAAAAAAAAAAAAAAATATATATATATATATATATATTTTAACTAGAGCCATTAATAATAGTTAAAAAGTTAAAGCATTTTTTTTATATAATTTGTTTAAAATTGGCTTTTTCAACTGTGGAAATTTGAAGTTTTTTGCTTGGGTACTGTGTTATGGTTAGTTACATGTAGAATCTCCCTCCCTTAGTACTTATCAACAGAAATGTTAGTGATAAGCAATTGTTTTCAAAGAAAAAGCTAGTGCCAAAGAAAACTGAAAGAAAGAACTACAAAAGTTGCCAAATTACAGAGAAATGTTTGCCTGATAAAAAAAAAAAATCCTAAGTTTCAAACTATCCTACCACATTGGAATCTTATACTTAAAATAAAGCTGTTTATTCCAATGCGGCTGATGTTTAGCACAAACTATTAAAGTGTACACCTAGTAACATTCCCTGTGTTTTTTGTCTGCTTAGATTTAGACCTTCATATTTATGACTTGGTAAACTATCTTGTATCTTTTTTTTCTCTCAGTCTCAAGTAAGAGCCTTTAAAAAATCCTCTCTTCCTATTTTCAATATAACAACCCAATTCTTTTCTGATAAGCCATTTCTTATTTTCATACAATTTTTCTAATTTCTAAAATTAGTTCAGCACACTATTAAGTGGGGTATACTTTGGAAAATATGGTGATAATTGGTCACAAGAGGGGTCCTTGAACGTTTTTTGATGATGTTTGAATTTTTATTAGAAATTTTGCTGGACACCCCTGTATTATAATTTCTGAATGTGTACAAAAACATTTAAGTCAAGTTAAATTTTTCAGTTATGATTAATACATGAATACAGTTGTCTTTATTTAATTATTGTGTGCGTGTCAATCACAATGAGACGTGGTTGTTGTAGAGTTGATAATTGAAATCAATCTTATATCCAAAATTTAACTAAAATTTTTATTGAATTTTGTGCGCTATATGTTTTTGTGTATTATGCTGTAAAATGACGAAAAACATTTCAGCTAATTTTTTGCTTGACTAATCACATGTATGGTTAGCTTCTAACGCGCACGTTGCGGACCATTATATCCTATGGAGCTTATTATACTGAACCACAGCAGTGGCTAGTGGTCGCGTCTGTGGCATGAGCTGTCAACTGCAGTCGCCTACCCTCGCTACTTCTGGCGTGCGTGCGCGACTTTGGTAGAGGACTATTGTTTGTTTTGAAGCTTATTAAATTTGTTTATAGACTTGCCTTGACCCAGTTATCTAGTCAGGCCCTGATTATCGACTAAGCCCACAAGACCTGACCCTTGGGATCAATATTTTAGGGCCCCCCGAAATTAGCTGTAAACCTGTAACTTTTGTTTCACAAAAGTTATGTGAATATCTTTATTATCTGTATAAAAGAATTTTTACATAAAAATCATTTTGTATGAATCTTGAAGTGTGTTAGTTTCCCAGAATGTATTTAATGAAATAAATTAAACCCTCATTTAAAATCTAAAATAATATAACCCATAAAAATAGAGTTCTTAAAAAATCGGATATGCATTGTCAATTTTTGTATTCATTAACACAGCGTCGATATCAAAAACATTTGTATCAGCAAAATGAGTGGCAATTTTTTTTTTATTAAAAAAGGACGTGAATTTGTGCTTTCACATAGAAATATAATTTATTTATACTGATTAAAGTAATTTTATTATTTATTTATTAAAAAAAAAATTTTGCCAACAAGAAAGAGTTTCAACAATGAACGGTTCAATGTTATTTTAATGCGATTGGATGACGCCAAGTTGGTTAATTTGTATTCCGTAAAAGCGACCTTTGAGTGACAGTAACAACCCCAAAATTTGATAGAATGCATTGTCATCGACATCGAACCTTATCTGCCAAGTTTAAACCTGATTGGATGATGGTAAGGGGGTTGATTAGACAGCGGCAAATTCCGCTTTCATTGACAAACAAACTAACACACAAAGTCGAAGTTAATAAAAAGGACTTAAAAACAAGACTTCTTGAAAGATAGAGAAAAAAAAAATTAAAGAAAGTCTTGACGAATTTATTGTGAGATCAGCTTTTCGAACTCTTCGAATATTCACTCTGAAATTGTGAATAATGCTGCAGATATTGTTGTCATGGATATTATATTACTATACATTGTGATAGTGAAATGCAATGCTATATATAACAAAGTTTTTCCTCTTTTGATCTATAAATTTGATTGTTTGAAATTTGTTTCTTTATTTGTGATAAAAAAAATTTAGAATACAATATTAACCTTACTTTATCAACTTTTTTATTTTTAATATTACTCCATTTGACTTTTTGTCAGGCAAATTTCCAACAAATCTCGCTTTTGAAAAAGAGGCTCCTGAAAGTGTCCCGGCCTTGGGTCCCAACTTGTCATGGTCAGGCCCTGTATCAAGTGTTTCTTGAACATTGATTATTTTAATATCTATAGTTCAAACGATTGTTCAGATGAACAATCGAGTGAAAAATCGGTAGTATCGAAAAAGGGCTAACTATCGATTGTTTCATGCTAAATAAGACAATCGATTGTCGAAATTTAGTAAGAAACAATTGTATGCGACGATTATTTTTCTCTTGGCAATATTATTGGGCTGTATAGCTGTTCAGGATATAAATTGAAATGTTGCATTATGTTGTAGAAAAAAGCTTTTATAGAGGCTATATTGTTTTTATATAATATTGCATGTATTTGCACTTGCGTATTGCACATTTGTATAACATGATGTATTGCACATTTGTATAACGTATTGCAAATAGATAATACCTAGATGTATTGCAAATAGGTTTTGCACATGTGCATTGCATATAAGTATTGCACATATGCAGGACCGACGCTAGCTGGGTGGGGGGAGGGAAGAGTCTAGGTCTTTAAGTTTTAGAAAGTTGAAGAGTCGAAATTTCCGAAATTTTGTTGCATTCTTTTTTATTCCTATTCAGAAGGAAACCGAATTGAATGAAAAAACTAAAAATGGGGCATAAAAAAATGTGTAGAACAACTGTATAGAAAATATTGGAAGGCTGTTCAAACTGGGTTTAACGAATCGGAAATTCTATACTAGAAGTCTGCTGTTCATCAATGTAGGGGTAGAGAAAGAGTCCTCACCTACACTTTCCCTCTACCTACTTTGATGGCCTGCGAATATAATTATAACCATAGATAACTTCAAGATAATTGAAATCGTCAAATAGTATTAAAAAATCATGTTTGTAAGCAAGTCGGTAACAGCTGCTAAATGAAATTAAATATAAAAATGCATGGCACATTGATAGCATATTTTTGTTTGAAGGAAGCGGAAAATCATTCGGTACCACATATTTTTATTTTGTGGGATCAACTTATGCTTCTGCTTGAGTCAAAAATATATCATTGTGACTTTTTGTTTTAATATGGAATGATGAGTTTTTAAAACAGGCGAATTATCAAGTATAATTTTTCACGTTTGTGCGTCACACATAACACGTTTTCGAATAATCATGTTCCATTTTTACTAAACGTGCAAAGCCGACCAAACGGTGTAGTGGTTAGCGTGCTGGCTTCTAGACCGCGAGGTTGCGGGTTCGAGTCCCGTGTTAGGCATGGGTGTTTGTAAATGTATGTTGGCTTGTCTAATGACGAAAGTTTCGGCGCATTATAGCCCTCGTGTTGCTGACGGCGCCAGATAATCTGAATACAACCAACCAACCAACTAAACGTGCAAATGACTAACTGAAGTTTAGTTTCGTAATAAAAAACAAATTTATTTTTGTTTAGTATAAGCTATTTGACGAAAAATGCAACAAGTTGAGGAAAAAATGTTTTACATTTAATATTGACATAATAAAAGGGGAATATAATGCGAAAATAAAAAGATAATTAAAATAATATAAGGCATAATAAGCAATTTGCAGGGAAAGGAAGGGGGAGGGGAATAATCGCATTCATGGGCGTCGTCAAGAAGGTACAAAAGAGAGCACCCTCTCCCCCCCCCCCCCGGTTTTCGAAATTTTAAAATGATGTGAAGAAAAGTGGTACGATTAACTGAAAATAAAAGTATGCTATAGGTTTTAAAATATTCAACGGAACAGAAATTTAATACAAAACGATTAATTAAAATTTCATTTAGACATCCAACTGAAAAATCAAAGTTAAAGTAAAAAACTAAACGTGTGGCACATTGTACAACTTTCAATTACACTATATTACTGATGTGGATTTGTGTCATTTACCGTTTTTATATTTTTATCATTCATTGAGAAAATATGGCCAGTTTGGTGATATTTTTTTGTTACAATAATTCTTATACGCATCTTTAAAAAAAAAAAAAAAAATACCATTTCTGGCGATATTTATTTCTATAATTCTTATGTTATCCTTTCTTATAAGTGAAACTGCGGAGAAGAGAAACAACGATCGTCTATGAGCTATGCTCAAGGAAAGAGAATTTTATATTGAAAGCATTCGTTTTTCAACTTTTTACGCCATCAAAGCATTTTTACGGAAATTTCGGATGAGGAAATTTTTAGAACAAATTAAAAGGCATTACCACAGCGATTTTGAACAAAATTGTTAGAGCGGCTCTTTAGCAATCATTGAAAAACATGATTTTTTCAATGGCAGCTAACTTATGCGCATGCGCGATTTTGTCGCAAACCTTAATGGTAGGTTCTTGGACCATCACCAACCCTCACACCAAATTTGAACACCGTAAGCCAATTTGTCGAGAGTTTATGCTGACCACGTACACACATACAGATATTTTTTCCAGATCACTTTTTTGAGATCAGAATGTTCCAAAACGTGGAGAAATACAAAAAAAAAAATCGATATTTTTTTTTTTTAGCGAACACTACACTTTTATTACCCTATGTATTACATATGGGTAATTGAAAATAAAAAAATAAGAAAATTACCACCTTGCATTCCCTTTAGAGGTCATTTACAATCCCGTGAAAATAATTCAGCCGGCACTCATGGCCCCGTGTCGCTAATGCATGTGCATGTATGTTGTGCAGTTCCAATAAGTGCTTCTACATAAATAGTGTGGTGTGGTGATCAGTTTCCATGAATTTTCTACAAAATGGATAAATTTCGTTTAATTTCAAATCAGTGTATATTAATTATATAAGTTTGATAAAAGACTGTCGTAAGTTTTTTTTTAATTAATTTACTCAACTGCTAAGTACACCAATACTCTTAGAAAAAAATAACTGACAATATTAACTTATTATTACAACTAATGGACAACTTTGACGCGTTACAGTTACAGTAAGTAATGTGCTTGTAGTAAGTCAAGTAACATCTAAAAAATTATAACATACAAATTAAAATCATTTACATAGAAAAAAAACTTGTTGTCGCCTTCTCATAAATCGTCATGCAGAGTATGAAATAAACCTTTTGAGGGCCTTCTAGATAAGAAGCGACGCACTCCTAAAGTTCTATTCTTTCTTCGTTTCTTAATAAGATAAGCATGCGCAATTCATCATCCTCACTTGACGAAAACATTTTGAATACAGAAAGGGGAACGAAATCTTAACAAAAACAGACGCTAGGCCTGGCCACTGCAAACGCGTGGATGCGCCACTGCAGTCGCTAGCCCGGGCGTCTAACGCGAACGCGCGCGTTAGCCACTCGAGTGGCTCTGTATAATAAGGCCCTTAGATCGCTCGGCCATTCTGACACCTATCGTCTTGAGTCTCGAACGTATTTTTCGATATTTTTTTCAATAGAATAACTCTTTTTAAAAATTATTTAATCGGAATTGCATTTCAGTATCAATCCAACTTAATCTACTCGACAAAAACTTAAATGTGATGGTAAAAGGAATCCGTCAGAATTGGGATTCGAACACACGCACACATTCGTGGACCAGACCGTTCAATACTCTGTTGCAGAGAAAGATAACTCTTAACTGGTGCCTTAAACCAGTCAGCAATCCTGACACATAATATAAGGTGGCCGTTAACATTAAAATGTTGTGTATGGAATCGAACGTCGTTTCCAATGTTTTTGTTTTATAGATTTTGTAGAGGTTTATTCGCAGTGTTGTGTTTCAAGCCCAAAGTAGAAGACCAGTAAGTAAATCTTTATTCGTAGCCACTCAGTCTGAATAGGCATCTCGTAAAACAAAATCCAATATCAAATATAATTTAAACATAAAAACATACCAAACTGGTATAAACATCTTTCAATCCACCTATTAGATTCAAGCATTACAGCGATCCATCTACCGATCCATCCATCCTATTAACGGACTTCATTAGTATCCGTTTTTATATATACAAGCAAAGCCAAAATGAAGTCGAAAAGTGTTGCCACTCATATAAATTATGAAGATTAATATCTCCATTACGACACTTGCTTGTGGTTAGGAAGTATGATTGTATTTCAACAAACGACCGACCTTTAAAATTTTACTAACAATCGGCCCCATCGGTCGCTGTGTTGCATAAGAAAAATCATACAAAGTATTCAAAATACAATGCCTAACCAAATATATTGGTTATGAAAAATCTTAATCTCTATCTTTTGAAATCGGCTTTGTTAAAAAGTCTGCCAAATGAGTTTTTGAATTTACAAACTTCAAAATAAATTTCTCTTCATTTAAAATTTGCCGAATAAATTTCAGTTTTATATCAATACGTTTGGTTTTGGCATTTTCTACATTATTTTTACAAAAGTAAATTGCAGACTGGTTGTAGCAATATTGTACTGGTTTTACAAAATTAATTACATTCAATTCCTTAACAATATTGGAAAACCATAAAATTTCTTTTGCACTTTCTGTAAGAGATATAATTTCTGCTTCCATAGAGCTAAGTGCAATCATCTTTTGCTTAGTTGCTTTCCAAGCAATAGGTATTCGACAAAATGAAACTATGTATCCTCCAGTTGAGTGTCTACATGTTAACTCACTTCCCCAGTTTGCATCGGAGAATGCCACCAATCCTGAGTCATCAACAGATGTTAGATTTATTCTGTAATCTTTAGTATTACAAACATACATAATTAATAATATTTACAACCGTTTCCCAATGCACTTGCGTATAACAATTATTAAATTGTGACATAGTATTTACAGCATACTCAATATCTGGTCTACTTCTTGATGCTATAAATGAAAGACATCCTATTAGAGTTCTGTAAGGAAACTTTTTCATTAACTCAGTCTCCCCCCCCCCCCCCTTCAATATTAAATTCTTTAACCCCAATAGGTAATTTTAATCCAACCTTAAGAGGCAAGTTTGCATAACTTTTTGGGAGTTCATCGAACCTTTTGATCAACTTATCAATGTAGGTTCTTTGGTTTAAGTATGTAATACTATTAAGAGTTTCAAAATTTACACCCAATAAATATTGAACCTTTCTTAACACTTTGACTTCCAATTTACTCTTTAACAATTCAACTGTATACTTAATAACAAATTCAGTTTTGCCAAATACAATAATATCGTCTACATAGACTAACAGAACAGTGTTTTTCATCTTATATACCCAATTACACCATTGAATATTATAAAAACCAATGTCTTTTAAAACACAATCCAATTCAAAATTCGGACCAAACGGTATAGTGGTTAGCGTGCTAGGTTCTAGACTACGAGGTTGCGGGTTCGAGTCCCGTGTTAAGCATGGGTGTTTGTAAATGTATGTTGGCTTGTCTAATGACGAATGTTTCGGCGCATTATATCCCTCGTGTTGCTGACGGTGCCAGATAATCTGAAAACAACCAACCAACCAATTCAAAATTCCAATTTTTAGAAGATTGGTGAAGTCCATAAATGGATTTTTTTTAACAAATATACCTTACCAGGATTGTCAGTTTGGAATTCCTTTGGTTGGAACATATATATTTCCTGATCTAAATTACCATAAAGATAAGCTGCTTTAACATCAAGCTGTAAATGCTCCTAACAAAGTACAGACACCAGTAACACAAAAAGAAATCTTATAACAGAAAAGTTCACCACTGGTGAAAAAATATCGGTATAATCTACACCACTTATTTGCCTATAGCCTTGGGCAACCAATCTAGCTTTATACCGTTCAACTTCATTTTTGTCATCAGTCTTTACTGTGTATACCCACCTATTTCCTATTACTCTAGCATTTAATGGTTTATCAACCAACTCCTATACTTTTCTATCATTAATAGTTTTTAGTTCGTCAACCATGGCTTTTTGCCACTCGTCCGTTTCAGGAACTCGCAAAGTGTCTTCAAAAGCTTTGGGAATTTCGATGTCATGTACCTCTTGTTGATACATATCGCTTAGATAGTCAACTAAATTATTTTCCTCACTATTAGAATTGTCTTTATTAACATTAGAATTCATGCTAAGTGGTTTAAAACAATTGTTTCGGATCATATTCAATTTTATTTTTTTCACAGTATATTTTTGCTTCATTGTTTGAATCCAATCTGACGGGGGATAATAGCAAACGTCGATTCGATCACTAAGATTGCGAGGTTTTTCAATCCTTTGCCAATTGAAAATAGTAAGAGGTTTAAGCACCGGAGACGGCACTTCACTTTTCGCGTCCTCACATTTCGGTTGGTTGGTTGTTTTCAGATTATCTGGCGCCGTCAGCAACATTAGGGCTATAATGCGCCGAAACTTTCGTCATTAGACAAGCCAACATACATTTACAAACACCCATGCCTAACACGAGACTCGAACCCGCAACCTCGTGGTCTAGAAGCTAGCAAGCTAACCACTATACCGTTTGGTAAGCCTTCACATTTCTGATTTTCAATTATCGTTTCAATAGGCGTGGTCAAATCAGAGTTAATATCAAATAAAATGACTTGGGATTTGCTCCTACCAAATAACGCGTCCACACCGTTTTTATTTTCGTCAATTTTCACATGAATTGTTTCATCTGTACGTCGGTAATTAGGTAACCATATGCGATAACCTTTAGTCTTTGCAGCATACCCAACTATTATACCCATTTCAGCATTAACTTGTAATTTGGTACGTTTTACTTTAGGAATATTGGCATAAACTAATGAGCCAAACACTCGTAAGTGACGTGCAAAAGGTTTATAACCCGTCCATATTTCATAAGGAGTTTAATTTTTTGTTAAAGCATGCTCGGATCGATTTTTCACATACACAAAGCAATGCAAGACTTCCACCCAGAATCTTGCTTGTAAGCCGCTATCGTGAATCATAGCTCGAAGGCTCGAATCCCTTCTACCTTTGTTCGGTTAAAACGCTCGGCAACCCCGTTTTGTTCGGGTGTATACTTTGATGTTCGTTGCATTTTATAACCCCAATGCTTTTAAGATAACTTTCGAACTCATTACTACAGAATTCAAGGGCATTATCAGATTTCACAATTT
This sequence comes from Linyphia triangularis, assembly GCA_963978545.1. Classification (NCBI taxonomy): domain Eukaryota; kingdom Metazoa; phylum Arthropoda; class Arachnida; order Araneae; family Linyphiidae; genus Linyphia; species Linyphia triangularis. Next base: position 66,783,279 of record OZ021731.1, read on the forward strand.
TAAGTTTAACTCCTAATTGCTTTTCGCCGATCAAACGATACAGTGGTTAGCGTACAGGCTTCTAGACCACGAGGTTGCGGGTTCGAGTCCCGTGTAAGGGATGGGTGTTTGTAAATGTATGTTGGCTTGTCTAATGACGAATGTTTCGGCGCATTATAGCCCTCGTGTTGCTGACGGCGCCAGATAATCTGAAAACAACCAACCAACCTAATTGCTTTTCATTTCTTGTTAAGTATTCTTTAAACTTAGAAAATACTTCAGATTTGTTTTTAATTAGAAACACTTCTATATACCTAGAATAATCATCGATTATTGACAAAAAATACTGAGCCCCTCCCAATGAATTTACTGGACTTTTACACCATAAATCCATGTGTACTTTTTCAAGAATAGTTTTTGTGTTTATTCCATAATTTGCTTTTAGGCTAGTTCTAGTAGATTTTGTTACATTACACGATTCTAATTTGCCATTTAACTTTTCTAAACCTTTTACAGCATTCTTGTCACTCATGTGTTTTAACAAAGATGTATTAATATGGCAAAAGCGTTTATGAACTAGTTCAGGACGTATATTAACATTATATGAACTTTCACTACAAAACTTTTCGTGAACAATTTCTACATTACCTGATACAATATACAACTTATCTACTCTATTTACAGTATAAAAATAAGTACCATCTGATCTATAAACTACCATTTTATTTTTACCCCATTTAATCCTGCAATATCCATTTTGGCCCTGCTCATCAAATTTCTTTTCATATTAGGTGCATAGAGAATATTTAATAATTCAACTTTAATAATTCAAGGACCATTTTTAATATTAAAATGTATAGTTCCTACCCCTGTAACTTCAGATAGGCTGTCCTTGTCTCCAACCAGCACTCGAGTCGTCGCAATAGTTTTAAATTAGATAAACCAGTCTCGTCGGTTACAGAAGTGTGAAGTAGCGGCTGTGTCCATCAATCATTCACCCGAGAGGGTTTGTAGAGTTGTGGATAGTGCTTCGTCGATGTGGAAATCAGCGGTTGATATTCGCTGTGTGTCGGATGAGGTGGTTTCACTGTAATACGAGGAAGGAATTTTCTGTAGACTTACAAGTTTCCCGCGTTCTATAGGCTTTCAGGGGTTTCTTCCATCAGTTTGGGTTATATTCTTTTTAAGGTCCAGCTCGCGTCCGTTGCGTCTGCTAGTATTCTTGAATCTGGTTTTTGAAGAATTCGAGTTCTTTTGGAAGGAAGTTGCATATGCATCAACAACTGTATGTTGACAGACATTCTTCATTTTCTGTTGTATTCGTCCATATTCTATAATTAGTTCTTCCTCAAACTTCTTAGTCGTAAAGCTTTCATCGTCCAGACGATATAACTGCTGTACAACATGGTCATATTCTTTAGAAAGATTTCTTATTAGTTGAAAACACACCAGCATGTCGGGCATATCGAAATCTGCTTCTCCAATTTGTCTCCGTTTCTCAAAGGCTCGTTTGCAGAACAGTCTAACTTGTTCACTATCCTGTTGAAACTTGATATCATAAAATTCGTCTGTAAGACCAGCAAGTCTCGCTTTAGAAGAAGGCTCTAAGTTATAGTCTTCAGAATGTCCCAGGCAGTTTTTCCGTCTTCTGTATTGCTAATCAAGGTTTGTAGTTGATCTTCTACACTTTGAAATATTGTAGTATAGGCACGAGCTTTCCTCCATCTGTACACTCGTTTATCACGCTCAGCTGCTTCCGCTGGATATGGGGTCCCTAGTAGCAATTTTACCTCGGGTGATGATCGGAATTCCATCCCCAGGTGAATCGCCGGTGATTGGCGATTCACCTGAAACTCACCCTAAACTTATCTTTCCCTTGGCAACTAAGCCGACCAAACGGTATAGTGGTTAGCGTGCTGGCTTCTAGACCGCGAGGTTGCGGGTTCGAGTCCCGTGTTAGGCATGGGTGTTTGTAAATGTATGTTGGCTTGTCTAATGACGAATGTTTCGGCGCATTATAGCCCTCGTGTTGCTGACGGCGCCAGATAATCTGAATACAACCAACCAACCCTTGGCAACTAATCCATTTTGTCCCCGTGGCCGGCCATTGGCCGATGTCCGAAAACTGATCGAATTCGAGCAGAAGCCGACAAGAATTAGTTTGAAGGCCGAGCGAAAAGGGGGAAATACGAGCACTATCCAAGGAAAATTTTGCTCTCAAGAAATATCGAAACAATGGTCGTTATTTTGTCGAAAATATCAATTAATAAACATTAGATAATTATAAAGATGTAAGTATCGAATATTAAAAACAACAAGTTAAAATAATGCAAAACTAAAATATTTACCCAGAGCGCGTAATTCTTATATGGTAGTATTTCCATAAACATTTTAAGAGTACAAATCGAAGTTATAACACTACCAAATTACTCACACCAGAATTGTCTAAATTACTTACCCTGGGATCGAACCAAGGACGGTCATTTCCGAAGCGCGTTGACATGGCCACTGGACTGTAGTTACTTGTGATTCTTGGTATAGCAATTGTATTGTAGTACAAAACTCTACCATCATACAGACTTTGCAAGGAAATTGACCGACATTTTTTATATATATATTATATATATATATATATATGGGTGGGGTATTTTCGGAAAATAGCAAATCTTCCATAAATTTGGGAAAATGATATTAATTTATTTATTATAGCAAAAAAATAATAGTGTCAAATAAATAGTGTCGCCATCTATTTTGTAAAATTTTGACTAACTGACCAGTAAATTTTATGATATTTTTTGAAATGCAATTTAAGAGTTTATTTAATAATTTTGACATTTAAAAAAATATATTTAATTTTTAAATTTTTTAAAAAACTATATCCAATTTGAGTAACTTTTTGAAACATATAAAGATATTTTTATTTTACTTAAAAGATGTTTAAAAAACGGACCAAAATGTGTTCAGCAAATTATAATGAAAACTATTTAAAAACAAGGACTATATTTTTATTTTATATTAAATTGAAATGAGAATTTATTTTTAATTTTAGAAAATTGTTCCTATATTTTTTTACTATATAAAAACTTTTATTTATGGATTTTATTGACGTATTAGATAAGCAATATATAATTATGTGGTTTGCATTTTTTCAAAATATATTTTTACGTTTAAAATTTTTCGTACACTTATTTTTAAAATATTTTTCACTTATTGCCAAAGCGAAATGTTTAGCAAATTGTATACTTGATTTAAATTTGAAATACATTCAAGGATCGCCTCTAATTCAGTGGAATTGCAAGAAAAAGAAAGATAAGTTTTTTATCGCCTGTCGATGTGGTTCCGATATCTTGCCGATCAAAAAAAACGATGATCAGAAATTCTACCGGCCACCATATCTTTCCCGATGAGTTTAGGGTCATCGGCAGACGAGGAAATACGGGTGTGTTTATATATCAGTCTGGGGACTTTGATGAATTCCGATCATTGACCGACGAAACGCCATGCAGTGATTGCTACTAGGGGTCGTTTCTCCCGAAATGAACTCCAACGATCCGCGGTCAATTAACAAGACCTTCATGTTAATTTTCCAGCTACTTTAGTTGAAAGCGTTTAATTTCTGGAATCCAATGGAAAAGTTGGTTTTAAGCTCTGCCATTTTGATAAGTGGCGAATACAACAACTTTCGGGCCAGGTTACAGTTCTAAGTCCTCGTTTTCAGGGGCCCCAGGCAAATAAGGTCTTCTACTTACAAAAACACAAAGGGCATGGGCCCATAATCTTGTAGAGGTTTATTTGCAGTGTTGTGTTTCAAGTCCAAAGTAGAAGACCAATAAGTAGAAACAATCTTTATTCGCAGCCACTCAGTCTGAATAGGCATCTCGTAAAACAAAATCCAATACCAAATATAATTTAAACATCAATACATACCAAACTGGTATAAACATCCTTCAATCCACCTATTAAAGATTTAGCGTTAAAGCTATCCATCTATCGATCGATCCAACCTACTAACGGACTTCATTAGTATCCGTTTTTATAAATACAAGCAAGGCTGAAATCAAGTCGAAAAGTGTTGCGATTCATATAAATTATGAAGATTAATATCTCCATTACTGCACTTGCTTGTGGTAAGGAAGTATGATTGTATTTCAACAAACGACCAACCTTTAAATCTTTACTAACAACTCTTTTTAACTTTCTTGGAAGTTAATTCAATCAGAATTGAAGCTCAGTGCCTATCAAATTGCAATCTAATCGAAAAAAACTAAAATGCTATAGCAAAAGTAATCTGCCAGAAGTGGGATTCGTACCCACGCCAATATTCATGAAACAGAACGATCAATACTCTGCTACAGAGCAAGGTATATCTTAAGTCTGCCACTTTCCACCACTCAGCCATTCTGACTCGTATTGCAAGGTGACTGAAAACTTAAAAGTTTGTGTCTCGAACGTATTTTTCAAGATTGTTTTTCATCGAATGCTGATTTAAACAGGATTTCATTTCAGTATCAATTGAATTGAACCCTAATCGACAAAAAAATAAAATGCTATTAGTCATAAGTGGGATTCGAAACCACGCCCACATTCATTGAATAGAGCACTCAACACTCTGCTACAGAGCAAGATACCTCTTGAGTCTGGCGCCTTAGACCGCTCGGCGATCCTGAAACAATTTGCAGAATGACAGATTAAATTATAATGTTATAACTCATAGGTCATTTTCAATATTATTTTATAGGTTCCCTTTTTCCCAAGCTAATTTAATATCAGAATTGTAGTTAAGGTGTCAATCAAATCGCAATCTACTCGACAAAAACTAACATGCTATGGCAAAAGGAATCTGTCAGAAGTGGGATTCGAACCCACGCCCACATTCGTGGACCAGAATACTCAACACTCTGCTACAGAGCAAGATACCTTTTGAGTCTGGCGCCTTAGACCGCTCGGCCATCCTGACACAATTTGCAGAGAAACAGATTAAATTATATTTTTTTATCTCGTAAGTCAGAATCAATAATATTTATAGATTTACTTTTTTCAAAAATGAATTATTTGGAATGGTATTTCTTTGTCAATTAAAATGTAATCTTTTTGACAAAAACTAATTTGCCATGGTAAAAGTTATCTGTCAGAAGTGGGATTCGAACCCACGCCCACATTCGTGGACATGAACACTTATCACTCTGCTGCAGAGAAAGATACTTCTTGAGTCTGGCGCCTTAGACCGCTCGGCCATCCTGACACAATTTTCATGGAAACATATTTAATTATATTGTTATATCTTGTAGGTCATTATCAATAATATTTTTATAGATTTACTTTTATCAAAAATGAATTATTTGGAATGGTATTTCTTCGTTAATTAAAATGCAATCTTTTGACAAAAACTAATTTGCCATAGTAAAAGTTATATGTCAGAAGTGGGATTCGAACCCACGCCCACATTCGTGGACCAGAACAATCAACACTCTGCTACAGAGGAAGATACTTCTTGAGTCTGGCGCCTTAGACCGCTCGGCCATCCTGACACAATTTGCAGAGAAACATATTTAATAAAATTGTTATATCTCGTAGGTCATTATCAGTAATATTTTTATAGATTTACTTTTTTCAAAATAGAATTATTTGGAATTGTAGTTCTTTGTCAATAAAAATGCAATCTTTTTGACAAAAACTAATTTGCCATAGTAAAAAATATCTGTCAGAAGTGGGATTCGAACCCACGCTCGCATTCGTGGACCAGAACACTCATGTCTCTGCTACAGAGCAAGATACTTCTTGGGTCTGGCGCCTTAGACCGCTTGGCCATCCTGACACAATTTGCATAGAAACATACTTAATTATATTGTTATATCTCGTAGGTCAGTATCAATAATATTTTTATAGATTTACTTTTTTCAAAATAGAATTACTTGGAATTGTAGTTCTTTGTCAATAAAAATGCAATCTTTTTGACAAAAACTAATTTGCTATAGTAAAAAATATCTGTCAGAAGTGGGATTCGAACCCACGCCCACATTCGTGGACCAGAACACTCATGTTTCTGCTACAGAGCAATATACTTCTTGAGTCTGGCGCCTTAGACCGCTCGGCCATCCTGACACAATTTACAGAGAAACAGATTAAATTATATTGTTATATCTCGTAAGTCATAATCAATAATATTTATAGATTTACTTTTTTCAAAAATGAATTATTTGGAATGGTATTTCTTCGTTAATTAAAATGCAATCTTTTGACAAAAACTAATTTGCCATAGTAAAAGTTATATGTCAGAAGTGGGATTCGAACCCACGCCCACATTCGTGGACCAGAACACTCAACACTCTGCTACAGAGCAAGATACTTCTTGAGTCTGGCGCTTTAGACCGCTCGGCCATCCTGACACAATTTGCAGAGAAACGTATTTAATAAAATTGTTATATCTCGTAGGTCATTATCAGTAATATTTTTATAGATTTACTTTTTTCAAAATAGAATTATTTGGAATTGTAGTTCTTTGTCAATAAAAATGCAATCTTTTTGACAAAATCTAATTTGCCATAGTAAAAGTTATCTGTCAGAAGTGGGATTCGAACCCACGCCCACATTCGTTGACCAGAACACTCATCACTCTGCTACAGAGCAAGATACTTCTTGAGTCTGGCTCCTTAGACCGCTCGGCCATACTGACATAACTTGCAGAGAAACAGATTAAATTAAATTGTTATATCTCGTAAGTCATAATCAATAATATTTATAGATTTACTTTATTCAAAAATGAAATATTTGGAATGGTACTTCTTTGTCAATTAAAATGCAATCTTTTTTACAAAAACTAATTTGCCATAGTAAAAAATATCTGTCAGAAGTGGGATTCGAACCAACGCCCACATTCGTGGACCAGAACACTCAACACTTTGACACAGAGCATGATACTTCATGAGTATGGCGCCTTAGACTGCTCGGCCATCCTGACACAATTTGCAGAGAATCATATTTAATAAAATTGTTATATCTCGTAGGTCATTATTAATAATATTTTTATAGATTTACTTTTTTCAAAATAGAATTATTTGGAATGGTATTTCTTCGTCATTTAAAATGCAATCTTTTTGACAAAAACTAATTTGCCATAGTAAAAAATATCCGTCAGAAATGGGATTCGAACCCACGCCCACATTCGTGGACCAGAACACTAATCACTCTGCTACAGAGCAAGATACTTCTTGAGTCTGGCGCCTTAGACCGCTCGGCCATCCTGACACAATTTGCAGAGAAACATATTTAATTATATTGTTATATCTCGTAGGTCATTATCAATAATATTTTTATAGATTTACTTTTTTCAAAATAGAATTATTTGGAATTATAGTTCTTTGTCAATAAAAATGCAATCTCTTTGACAAAAACTAATTTGCCATTGTAAAAGTTATCTGTCAGAAGTGGGATTCGAACCCACGCCCACATTCGTGGACCAGAACACTCAACACCCCTGCTACAGAGCAAGATACTTCTTGAGTCTGGCTCCTTAGACCGCTCGGCCATCCTGACACAACTTGCAGAGAAACAGATTAAATTATATTGTTATATCTCGTAAGTCATAATCAATAATATTTATAGATTTACTTTTTTCAAAAATGAATTATTTGGAATTGTATTTCTTCGTCAATAAAAATGCAATCTTTTTGACAAAAACTAATTTGCCATAGTAAAAGTTATCTGTCAGAAGTGGGATTCGAACCCACGCCCACATTCGTGGACCAGAACACTCAACACTCTAATACAGAGCAAGATAATTCTTGAGTCTGGCTCCTTAGACCGCTCGGCCATCCTGACACAATTTGTAGAGAAACAGATTAAATTATATTGTTATATCTCGTAAGTCATAATCAATAATATTTATAGATTTACTTTTTTCAAAAATGAATTATTTGGAATGGTATTTCATCGTCAATTAAAATGCAATCTTTTTGGCAAAAACTAATTTGCCATAGTAAAAGTTATATGTCAGAAGTGGGATTCAAACCCACGCCTACATTCGTGGACCAGAACAATCATCACTCTGCTACAAAGCAAAATACTTCTTGAGTCTGGCGCTTCAGACCGCTCGGCCATCCTGACACAATTTGCAGAGAATCATATTTAATAAAATTGTTATATCTCGTAGGTCATTATCAATAATAATTTTATAGATTTACTTTTTTCAAAATAGAATTATTTGGAATTGTAGTTCTTTGTCAATAAAAATGCAATCTTTTTGACAAAAACTAATTTGCCATAGTAAAAGTTATCTGTCAGAAGTGGGATTCGAACCCACGCCCACATACATGGACTAGAACACTCAACACTCTGCTACAGAGCAAGATACTTCTTGAGTCTGGCGCCTTAGACCGCTCGGCCATCCTGACACAATTGGCAGAGAAACAGATTAAATTATATTGTTATATCTCGTAAGTCATAATCAATAATATTTTTATAGATTTACTTTTTTCAAAATAGAATTATTTGGAATTGTAGTTCTTTGTCAATAAAAATGCAATCTTTTTGACAAAAACTAATTTGCCATAGTAAAAGTTATCTGTCAGAAGTGGGATTCGAACCCACGCCCACATTCGTTGACCAGAACACTCATCACTCAGCTACAGAGCAAGATACTTCTTGAGTCTGGCTCCTTAGACCGCTCGGCCATACTGACATAACTTGCAGAGAAACAGATTAAATTAAATTGTTATATCTCGTAAGTCATAATCAATAATATTTATAGATTTACTTTATTCAAAAATGAAATATTTGGAATTGTATTTCTTCGTCAATAAAAATGCAATCTTTTTGACAAAAACTAATTTGCCATAGTAAAAGTTATATGTCAGAAGTGGGATTCGAACCCACGCCTACATTCGTGGACCAGAACACTCATCACTCTGCTACAAAGCAAAATACTTCTTGAGTTTCGCGCTTCAGACCGCTCTGCTATCCTGACACAATTTGCAGAGAATCATATTTAATAAAATTGTTATATCTCGTAGGTCATTATCAATAATATTTTTATAGATTTACTTTTTTCAAAATAGAATTATTTGGAATTGTAGTTCTTTGTCAATAAAAATGCAATCTTTTTGACAAAAACTAATTTGTCATAGTAAAAAATATCTGTCAGAAATGGGATTCGAACCCACGCCCACATTCGTGGACCAGAACACTCAACACTCTGCTACAGAGCAAGATACTTCTTGAGTCTGGCTCCTTAGACCGCTCGGCCATCCTGACACAACTTGCAGAGAAACAGATTAAATTATATTGTTATATCTCGTAAGTCATAATCAATAATATTTATAGATTTACTTTTTTCAAAAATGAATTATTTGGAATTGTATTTCTTCGTCAATAAAAATGCAATCTTTTTGACAAAAACTAATTTGCCATAGTAAAAGTTATCTGTCAGAAGTGGGATTCGAACCCACGCCCACATACGTGGACCAGAACACTCAACACTCTGCTACAGAGCAAGATACTTCTTGAGTCTGGCGCCTTAGACCGCTCGGCCATCCTGACACAATTTGCAGAGAAACAGATTAAATTATATTGTTATATCTCGTAAGTCATAATCAATAATATTTTTATAGATTTACTTTTTTCAAAATAGAATTATTTGGAATTGTAGTTCTTTGTCAATAAAAATGCAATCTTTTTGACAAAAACTAATTTGCCATAGTAAACGTTATCTGTCAGTAGTGGGATTCGAACCCACGCCCACATTCGTTGACCAGAACACTCATCACTCTGCTACAGAGCAAGATACTTCTTGAGTCTGGCGCTTCAGACCGCTCGGCCATCCTGACACAATTTGCAGAGAATCATATTTAATAAAATTGTTATATCTCGTAGGTCATTATCAGTAATATTTTTATAGATTTACTTTTTTCAAAATAGAATTATTTGGAATTGTAGTTCTTTGTCAATAAAAATGCAATCTTTTTGACAAAAACTAATTTGCCATAGTAAAAAATATCTGTCAGAAGTGGGATTCGAACCCACGCTCGCATTCGTGGACCAGAACACTCATGTCTCTGCTACAGAGTAAGATACTTCTTGAGTCTGGCGCCTTAGACCGCTCGGCCATCCTGACACAATTTGCATAGAAACATACTTAATTATATTGTTATATCTCGTAGGTCATTATCAATAATATTTTTATAGATTTACTTTTTTCAAAATAGAATTACTTGGAATTGTAGTTCTTTGTCAATAAAAACGCAATCTTTTTGACAAAAACTAATTTGCTATAGTAAAAAATATCTGTCAGAAGTGGGATACGAACCCACGCCCACATTCGTGGACCAGAACACTCATGTTTCTGCTACAGAGCAATATACTTCTTGAGTCTGGCGCCTTAGACCGCTCGGCCATCCTGACACAATTTACAGAGAAACAGATTAAATTATATTGTTATATCTCGTAAGTCATAATCAATAATATTTATAGATTTACTTTTTTCAAAAATGAATTATTTGGAATGGTATTTCTTCGTTAATTAAAATGCAATCTTTTGACAAAAACTAATTTGCCATATTAAAAGTTATATGTCAGAAGTGGGATTCGAACCCACGCCCACATTCGTGGACCAGAACACTCAACACTCTGCTACAGAGCAAGATACTTCTTGAGTCTGGCGCTTTAGACCGCTCGGCTATCCTGACACAATTTGCAGAGAAACGTATTTAATAAAATTGTTATATCTCGTAGGTCATTATTAATAATATTTTTATAGATTTACTTTTTTCAAAATAGAATTATTTGGAATTATAGTTCTTTGTCAATAAAAATGCAATCTCTTTGACAAAAACTAATTTGCCATTGTAAAAGTTATCTGTCAGAAGTGGGATTCGAACCCACGCCCACATTCGTGGACCAGAACACTCAACAACCCTGCTACAGAGCAAGATACTTCTTGAGTCTGGCTCCTTAGACCGCTCGGCCATCGTGACACAACTTGCAGAGAAACAGATTAAATTATATTGTTATATCTCGTAAGTCATAATCAATAATATTTATAGATTTACTTTTTTCAAAAATGAATTATTTGGAATTGTATTTCTTCGTCAATAAAAATGCAATCTTTTTGACAAAAACTAATTTGCCATAGTAAAAGTTATCTGTCAGAAGTGGAATTCGAACCCACGCCCACATTCGTGGACCAGAACACTCAACACTCTAATACAGAGCAAGATAATTCTTGAGTCTGGCTCCTTAGACCGCTCGGCCATCCTGACACAATTTGTAGAGAAACAGATTAAATTATATTGTTATATCTCGTAAGTCATAATCAATAATATTTATAGATTTACTTTTTTCAAAAATGAATTATTTGGAATGGTATTTCATCGTCAATTAAAATGCAATCTTTTTGGCAAAAACTAATTTGCCATAGTAAAAGCTATATGTCAGAAGTGGGATTCAAACCCACGCCTACATTCGTGGACCAGAACAATCATCACTCTGCTACAAAGCAAAATACTTCTTGAGTCTGGCGCTTCAGACCGCTCGGCCATCCTGACACAATTTGCAGAGAATCATATTTAATAAAATTGTTATATCTCGTAGGTCATTATCAATAATAATTTTATAGATTTACTTTTTTCAAAATAGAATTATTTGGAATTGTAGTTCTTTGTCAATAAAAATGCAATCTTTTTGACAAAAACTAATTTGCCATAGTAAAAGTTATCTGTCAGAAGTGGGATTCGAACCCACGCCCACATACGTGGACTAGAACACTCAACACTCTGCTACAGAGCAAGATACTTCTTGAGTCTGGCGCCTTAGACCGCTCGGCCATCCTGACACAATTGGCAGAGAAACAGATTAAATTATATTGTTATATCTCGTAAGTCATAATCAATAATATTTTTATAGATTTACTTTTTTCAAAATAGAATTATTTGGAATTGTAGTTCTTTGTCAATAAAAATGCAATCTTTTTGACAAAAACTAATTTGCCATAGTAAAAGTTATCTGTCAGAAGTGGGATTCGAACCCACGCCCACATTCGTTGACCAGAACACTCATCACTCAGCTACAGAGCAAGATACTTCTTGAGTCTGGCTCCTTAGACCGCTCGGCCATACTGACATAACTTGCAGAGAAACAGATTAAATTAAATTGTTATATCTCGTAAGTCATAATCAATAATATTTATAGATTTACTTTATTCAAAAATGAAATATTTGGAATTGTATTTCTTCGTCAATAAAAATGCAATCTTTTTGACAAAAACTAATTTGCCATAGTAAAAGTTATATGTCAGAAGTGGGATTCGAACCCACGCCTACATTCGTGGACCAGAACACTCATCACTCTGCTACAAAGCAAAATACTTCTTGAGTTTCGCGCTTCAGACCGCTCTGCTATCCTGACACAATTTGCAGAGAATCATATTTAATAAAATTGTTATATCTCGTAGGTCATTATCAATAATATTTTTATAGATTTACTTTTTTCAAAATAGAATTATTTGGAATTGTAGTTCTTTGTCAATAAAAATGCAATCTTTTTGACAAAAACTAATTTGTCATAGTAAAAAATATCTGTCAGAAATGGGATTCGAACCCACGCCCACATTCGTGGACCAGAACACTCAACACTCTGCTACAGAGCAAGATACTTCTTGAGTCTGGCTCCTTAGACCGCTCGGCCATCCTGACACAACTTGCAGAGAAACAGATTAAATTATATTGTTATATCTCGTAAGTCATAATCAATAATATTTATAGATTTACTTTTTTCAAAAATGAATTATTTGGAATTGTATTTCTTCGTCAATAAAAATGCAATCTTTTTGACAAAAACTAATTTGCCATAGTAAAAGTTATCTGTCAGAAGTGGGATTCGAACCCACGCCCACATACGTGGACCAGAACACTCAACACTCTGCTACAGAGCAAGATACTTCTTGAGTCTGGCGCCTTAGACCGCTCGGCCATCCTGACACAATTTGCAGAGAAACAGATTAAATTATATTGTTATATCTCGTAAGTCATAATCAATAATATTTTTATAGATTTACTTTTTTCAAAATAGAATTATTTGGAATTGTAGTTCTTTGTCAATAAAAATGCAATCTTTTTGACAAAAACTAATTTGCCATAGTAAACGTTATCTGTCAGTAGTGGGATTCGAACCCACGCCCACATTCGTTGACCAGAACACTCATCACTCTGCTACAGAGCAAGATACTTCTTGAGTCTGGCGCTTCAGACCGCTCGGCCATCCTGACACAATTTGCAGAGAATCATATTTAATAAAATTGTTATATCTCGTAGGTCATTATCAGTAATATTTTTATAGATTTACTTTTTTCAAAATAGAATTATTTGGAATTGTAGTTCTTTGTCAATAAAAATGCAATCTTTTTGACAAAAACTAATTTGCCATAGTAAAAAATATCTGTCAGAAGTGGGATTCGAACCCACGCTCGCATTCGTGGACCAGAACACTCATGTCTCTGCTACAGAGTAAGATACTTCTTGAGTCTGGCGCCTTAGACCGCTCGGCCATCCTGACACAATTTGCATAGAAACATACTTAATTATATTGTTATATCTCGTAGGTCATTATCAATAATATTTTTATAGATTTACTTTTTTCAAAATAGAATTACTTGGAATTGTAGTTCTTTGTCAATAAAAACGCAATCTTTTTGACAAAAACTAATTTGCTATAGTAAAAAATATCTGTCAGAAGTGGGATACGAACCCACGCCCACATTCGTGGACCAGAACACTCATGTTTCTGCTACAGAGCAATATACTTCTTGAGTCTGGCGCCTTAGACCGCTCGGCCATCCTGACACAATTTACAGAGAAACAGATTAAATTATATTGTTATATCTCGTAAGTCATAATCAATAATATTTATAGATTTACTTTTTTCAAAAATGAATTATTTGGAATGGTATTTCTTCGTTAATTAAAATGCAATCTTTTGACAAAAACTAATTTGCCATATTAAAAGTTATATGTCAGAAGTGGGATTCGAACCCACGCCCACATTCGTGGACCAGAACACTCAACACTCTGCTACAGAGCAAGATACTTCTTGAGTCTGGCGCTTTAGACCGCTCGGCTATCCTGACACAATTTGCAGAGAAACGTATTTAATAAAATTGTTATATCTCGTAGGTCATTATTAATAATATTTTTATAGATTTACTTTTTTCAAAATAGAATTATTTGGAATTATAGTTCTTTGTCAATAAAAATGCAATCTCTTTGACAAAAACTAATTTGCCATTGTAAAAGTTATCTGTCAGAAGTGGGATTCGAACCCACGCCCACATTCGTGGACCAGAACACTCAACAACCCTGCTACAGAGCAAGATACTTCTTGAGTCTGGCTCCTTAGACCGCTCGGCCATCGTGACACAACTTGCAGAGAAACAGATTAAATTATATTGTTATATCTCGTAAGTCATAATCAATAATATTTATAGATTTACTTTTTTCAAAAATGAATTATTTGGAATTGTATTTCTTCGTCAATAAAAATGCAATCTTTTTGACAAAAACTAATTTGCCATAGTAAAAGTTATCTGTCAGAAGTGGAATTCGAACCCACGCCCACATTCGTGGACCAGAACACTCAACACTCTAATACAGAGCAAGATAATTCTTGAGTCTGGCTCCTTAGACCGCTCGGCCATCCTGACACAATTTGTAGAGAAACAGATTAAATTATATTGTTATATCTCGTAAGTCATAATCAATAATATTTATAGATTTACTTTTTTCAAAAATGAATTATTTGGAATGGTATTTCATCGTCAATTAAAATGCAATCTTTTTGGCAAAAACTAATTTGCCATAGTAAAAGCTATATGTCAGAAGTGGGATTCAAACCCACGCCTACATTCGTGGACCAGAACAATCATCACTCTGCTACAAAGCAAAATACTTCTTGAGTCTGGCGCTTCAGACCGCTCGGCCATCCTGACACAATTTGCAGAGAATCATATTTAATAAAATTGTTATATCTCGTAGGTCATTATCAATAATAATTTTATAGATTTACTTTTTTCAAAATAGAATTATTTGGAATTGTAGTTCTTTGTCAATAAAAATGCAATCTTTTTGACAAAAACTAATTTTCCATAGTAAAAGTTATCTGTCAGAAGTGGGATTCGAACCCACGCCCACATACGTGGACTAGAACACTCAACACTCTGCTACAGAGCAAGATACTTCTTGAGTCTGGCGCCTTAGACCGCTCGGCCGTCCTGACACAATTGGCAGAGAAACAGATTAAATTATATTGTTATATCTCGTAAGTCATAATCAATAATATTTTTATAGATTTACTTTTTTCAAAATAGAATTATTTGGAATTGTAGTTCTTTGTCAATAAAAATGCAATCTTTTTGACAAAAACTAATTTGCCATAGTAAAAGTTATCTGTCAGAAGTGGGATTCGAACCAACGCCCACATTCGTTGACCAGAACACTCATCACTCTGCTACAGAGCAAGATACTTCTTGAGTCTGGCTCCTTAGACCGCTCGGTCATCCTGACACAACTTGCAAAGAAACAGATTAAATTAAATTGTTATATCTCGTAAGTCATAATCAATAATATTTATAGATTTACTTTTTTCAAAAATGAAATATTTGGAATGGAATTTCTTTGTCAATTAAAATGCTATCTTTTTGTTAAAAACTAATTTGCCATAGTAAAAGTTATAGGTCAGAAGTGGGATTCGAACCCACGCCTACATTCGTGGACCAGAACACTCATCACTCTGCTACAAAGCAAAATACTTCTTGAGTTTCGCGCTTCAGACCGCTCAGCAATCCTGACACAATTTGCAGAGAATCATATTTAATAAAATTGTTATATCTCGTAGGTCATTATCAATAATATTTTTATAGATTTACTTTTTTCAAAATAGAATTATTTGGAATTGTAGTTCTTTGTCAATAAAAATGCAATCTTTTTGACAAAAACTAATTTGTCATAGTAAAAAATATCTGTCAGAAATAGGATTCGAACCCACGCCCACATTCGTGGACCAGAACACTCAACACTCTGCTACAGAGCAAGATACTTCTTGAGTCTGGCTCCTTAGACCGCTCGGCCATCCTGACACAACTTGCAGAGAAACAGATTAAATTATATTGTTATATCTCGTAAGTCATAATCAATAATATTTATAGATTTACTTTTTTCAAAAATGAATTATTTGGAATTGTAGTTGTTTGTCAATAAAAATGCAATCTTTTTGACAAAAACTAATTTGCCATAGTAAAAAATATCTGTCAGAAGTGGGATTCGAACCAACGCCCACATTCGTGGACCAGAACACTAAACACTCTGCTACAGAGCAAGATACTTCTTGAGTCTGGCGCCTTAGACCGCTCGGCCATCCTGACACAATTTGCAGAGAAACAGATTAAATTATATTGTTATATCTCGTAAGTCATAATCAATAATATTTATAGATTTACTTTTTTCAAAAATGAATTATTTGGAATGGTATTTCATCGTCAATGAAAATGCAATCTTTTTGGCAAAAACTAATTTGCCATAGTAAAAGTTATATGTCAGAAGCGAGATTCGAACCCACGCCCACATACGTGGACCAGAACACTCAACACTCTGCTACAGAGCAAGATACTTCTTGAGTCTGGCGCCTTAGACCGCTCGGCCATCCTGACACAATTTGCAGAGAAACAGATTAAATTATATTGTTATATCTCGTAAGTCATAATCAATAATATTTATAGATTTACTTTTTTCAAAAATGAAATAATTGGAATGGAATTTCTTCGTCAATTAAAATGCAATCTTTTTGTTAAAAACTAATTTGCCATAGTAAAAGTTATATGTCAGAAGTGGGATTCGAACCCACGCCTACATACGTGGACCAGAACACTCATCACTCTGCTACAAAGCAAAATACTTTTTGAGTTTCGCGCTTCAGACCGCTCGGCTATCCTGACACAATTTGCAGAGAATCATATTTAATAAAATTGTTATATCTCGTAGGTCATTATCAATAATATTTTTATAGATTTACTTTTTTCAAAATAGAATTATTTGGAATTGTAGTTCTTTGTCAATAAAAATGCAATCTTTTTGACAAAAACTAATTTGTCATAGTAAAAAATATCTGTCAGAAATGGGATTCGAACCCACGCTCACATTCGTGGACCAGAACACTCATGTCTCTGCTACAGAGTAAGATACTTCTTGAGTCTGGCGCCTTAGACCGCTCGGCCATCCTGACACAATTTGCATAGAAACATACTTAATTATATTGTTATATCTCGTAGGTCATTATCAATAATATTTTTATAGATTTACTTTTTTCAAAATAGAATTACTTGGAATTGTAGTTCTTTGTCAATAAAAACGCAATCTTTTTGACAAAAACTAATTTGCTATAGTAAAAAATATCTGTCAGAAGTGGGATACGAACCCACGCCCACATTCGTGGACCAGAACACTCATATTTCTGCTACAGAGCAATATACTTCTTGAGTCTGGCGCCTTAGACCGCTCGGCCATCCTGACACAATTTACAGAGAAACAGATTAAATTATATTGTTATATCTCGTAAGTCATAATCAATAATATTTATAGATTTACTTTTTTCAAAAATGAATTATTTGGAATGGTATTTCTTCGTTAATTAAAATGCAATCTTTTGACAAAAACTAATTTGCCATATTAAAAGTTATATGTCAGAAGTGGGATTCGAACCCACGCCCACATTCGTGGACCAGAACACTCAACACTCTGCTACAGAGCAAGATACTTCTTGAGTCTGGCGCTTTAGACCGCTCGGCCATCCTGACACAATTTGCAGAGAAACGTATTTAATAAAATTGTTATATCTCGTAGGTCATTATTAATAGTATTTTTATAGATTTACTTTTTTCAAAATAGAATTATTTGGAATGGTATTTCTTCGTCATTTAAAATGCAATCTTTTTGACAAAAACTAATTTGCCATAGTAAAAAATATCCGTCAGAAATGGGATTCGAACCCACGCCCACATTCGTGGACCAGAACACTAATCACTCTGCTACAGAGCAAGATACTTCTTGAGTCTGGCGCCTTAGACCGCTCGGCCATCCTGACACAATTTGCAGAGAAACATATTTAATTATATTGTTATATCTCGTAGGTCATTATCAATAATATTTTTATAGATTTACTTTTTTCAAAATAGAATTATTTGGAATTATAGTTCTTTGTCAATAAAAATGCAATCTCTTTGACAAAAACTAATTTGCCATTGTAAAAGTTATCTGTCAGAAGTGGGATTCGAACCCACGCCCACATTCGTGGACCAGAACACTCAACACCCCTGCTACAGAGCAAGATACTTCCTGAGTCTGGCTCCTTAGACCGCTCGGCCATCCTGACACAACTTGCAGAGAAACAGATTAAATTATATTGTTATATCTCGTTAGTCATAATCAATAATATTTATAGATTTACTTTTTTCAAAAATGAATTATTTGGAATTGTATTTCTTCGTCAATAAAAATGCAATCTTTTTGACAAAAACTAATTTGCCATAGTAAAAGTTATCTGTCAGAAGTGGGATTCGAACCCACGCCCACATTCGTGGACCAGAACACTCAACACTCTAATACAGAGCAAGATAATTCTTGAGTCTGGCTCCTTAGACCGCTCGGCCATCCTGACACAATTTGTAGAGAAACAGATTAAATTATATTGTTATATCTCGTAAGTCATAATCAATAATATTTATAGATTTACTTTTTTCAAAAATGAATTATTTGGAATGGTATTTCATCGTCAATTAAAATGCAATCTTTTTGGCAAAAACTAATTTGCCATAGTAAAAGTTATATGTCAGAAGTGGGATTCAAACCCACGCCTACATTCGTGGACCAGAACAATCATCACTCTGCTACAAAGCAAAATACTTCTTGAGTCTGGCGCTTCAGACCGCTCGGCCATCCTGACACAATTTGCAGAGAATCATATTTAATAAAATTGTTATATCTCGTAGGTCATTATCAATAATAATTTTATAGATTTACTTTTCTCAAAATAGAATTATTTGGAATTGTAGTTCTTTGTCAATAAAAATGCAATCTTTTTGACAAAAACTACTTTGCCATAGTAAAAGTTATCTGTCAGAAGTGGGATTCGAACCCACGCCCACCTACGTGGACTAGAACACTCAACACTCTGCTACAGAGCAAGATACTTCTTGAGTCTGGCGCCTTAGACCGCTCGGCCGTCCTGACACAATTGGCAGAGAAACAGATTAAATTATATTGTTATATCTCGTAAGTCATAATCAATAATATTTTTATAGATTTACTTTTTTCAAAATAGAATTATTTGGAATTGTAGTTCTTTGTCAATAAAAATGCAATCTTTTTGACAAAAATTAATTTGCCATAGTAAAAGTTATCTGTCAGTAGTGGGATTCGAACCCACGCCCACATTCGTTGACCAGAACACTCATCACTCTGCTACAGAGCAAGATACTTCTTGAGTCTGGCGCTTCAGACCACTCGGCCATCCTGACACAATTTGCAGAGAATCATATTTAATAAAATTGTTATATCTCGTAGGTCATTATCAGTAATATTTTTATAGATTTACTTTTTTCAAAATAGAATTATTTGGAATTGTAGTTCTTTGTCAATAAAAATGCAATCTTTTTGACAAAAACTAATTTGCCATAGTTAAAAATATCTGTCAGAAGTGGGATTCGAACCCACGCTCGCATTCGTGGACCAGAACACTCATGTCTCTGCTACAGAGTAAGATACTTCTTGAGTCTGGCGCCTTAGACCGCTCGGCCATCCTGACACAATTTGCATAGAAACATACTTAATTATATTGTTATATCTCGTAGGTCATTATCAATAATATTTTTATAGATTTACTTTTTTCAAAATAGAATTACTTGGAATTGTAGTTCTTTGTCAATAAAAACGCAATCTTTTTGACAAAAACTAATTTGCTATAGTAAAAAATATCTGTCAGAAGTGGGATACGAACCCACGCCCACATTCGTGGACCAGAACACTCAACACCCCTGCTACAGAGCAATATACTTCTTGAGTCTGGCGCCTTAGACCGCTCGGCCATCCTGACACAATTTAAAGAGAAACAGATTAAATTATATTGTTATATCTCGTAAGTCATAATCAATAATATTTATAGATTTACTTTTTTCAAAAATGAATTATTTGGAATGGTATTTCTTCGTTAATTAAAATGCAATCTTTTGACAAAAACTAATTTGCCATATTAAAAGTTATATGTCAGAAGTGGGATTCGAACCCACGCCCACATTCGTGGACCAGAACACTCAACACTCTGCTACAGAGCAAGATACTTCTTGAGTCTGGCGCTTTAGACCGCTCGGCCATCCTGACACAATTTGCAGAGAAACGTATTTAATAAAATTGTTATATCTCGTAGGTCATTATTAATAGTATTTTTATAGATTTACTTTTTTCAAAATAGAATTATTTGGAATGGTATTTCTTCGTCATTTAAAATGCAATCTTTTTGACAAAAACTAATTTGCCATAGTAAAAAATATCCGTCAGAAATGGGATTCGAACCCAAGCCCACATTCGTGGACCAGAACACTAATCACTCTGCTACAGAGCAAGATACTTCTTGAGTCTGGCGCCTTAGACCGCTCGGCCATCCTGACACAATTTGCAGAGAAACATATTTAATTATATTGTTATATCTCGTAGGTCATTATCAATAATATTTTTATAGATTTACTTTTTTCAAAATAGAATTACTTGGAATTGTAGTTCTTTGTCAATAAAAACGCAATCTTTTTGACAAAAACTAATTTGCTATAGTAAAAAATATCTGTCAGAAGTGGGATACGAACCCACGCCCACATTCGTGGACCAGAACACTCAACACCCCTGCTACAGAGCAATATACTTCTTGAGTCTGGCGCCTTAGACCGCTCGGCCATCCTGACACAATTTAAAGAGAAACAGATTAAATTATATTGTTATATCTCGTAAGTCATAATCAATAATATTTATAGATTTACTTTTTTCAAAAATGAATTATTTGGAATGGTATTTCTTCGTTAATTAAAATGCAATCTTTTGACAAAAACTAATTTGCCATATTAAAAGTTATATGTCAGAAGTGGGATTCGAACCCACGCCCACATTCGTGGACCAGAACACTCAACACTCTGCTACAGAGCAAGATACTTCTTGAGTCTGGCGCTTTAGACCGCTCGGCCATCCTGACACAATTTGCAGAGAAACGTATTTAATAAAATTGTTATATCTCGTAGGTCATTATTAATAGTATTTTTATAGATTTACTTTTTTTAAAATAGAATTATTTGGAATGGTATTTCTTCGTCATTTAAAATGCAATCTTTTTGACAAAAACTAATTTGCCATAGTAAAAAATATCCGTCATAAATGGGATTCGAACCCACGCCCACATTCGTGGACCAGAACACTAATCACTCTGCTACAGAGCAAGATACTTCTTGAGTCTGGCGCCTTAGACCGCTCGGCCATCCTGACACAATTTGCAGAGAAACATATTTAATTATATTGTTATATCTCGTAGGTCATTATCAATAATATTTTTATAGATTTACTTTTTTCAAAATAGAATTATTTGGAATTATAGTTCTTTGTCAATAAAAATGCAATCTCTTTGACAAAAACTAATTTGCCATTGTAAAAGTTATCTGTCAGAAGTGGGATTCGAACCCACGCCCACATTCGTGGACCAGAACACTCAACACCCCTGCTACAGAGCAAGATACTTCTTGAGTCTGGCTCCTTAGACCGCTCGGCCATCCTGACACAACTTGCAGAGAAACAGATTAAATTATATTGTTATATCTCGTTAGTCATAATCAATAATATTTATAGATTTACTTTTTTCAAAAATGAATTATTTGGAATTGTATTTCTTCGTCAATAAAAATGCAATCTTTTTGACAAAAACTAATTTGCCATAGTAAAAGTTATCTGTCAGAAGTGGGATTCGAACCCACGCCCACATTCGTGGACCAGAACACTCAACACTCTAATACAGAGCAAGATAATTCTTGAGTCTGGCTCCTTAGACCGCTCGGCCATCCTGACACAATTTGTAGAGAAACAGATTAAATTATATTGTTATATCTCGTAAGTCATAATCAATAATATTTATAGATTTACTTTTTTCAAAAATGAATTATTTGGAATGGTATTTCATCGTCAATTAAAATGCAATCTTTTTGGCAAAAACTAATTTGCCATAGTAAAAGTTATATGTCAGAAGTGGGATTCAAACCCACGCCTACATTCGTGGACCAGAACAATCATCACTCTGCTACAAAGCAAAATACTTCTTGAGTCTGGCGCTTCAGACCGCTCGGCCATCCTGACACAATTTGCAGAGAATCATATTTAATAAAATTGTTATATCTCGTAGGTCATTATCAATAATAATTTTATAGATTTACTTTTTTCAAAATAGAATTATTTGGAATTGTAGTTCTTTGTCAATAAAAATGCAATCTTTTTGACAAAAACTAATTTGCCATAGTAAAAGTTATCTGTCAGAAGTGGGATTCGAACCCACGCCCACATACGTGGACTAGAACACTCAACACCCCTGCTACAGAGCAAGATACTTCTTGAGTCTGGCTCCTTAGACCGCTCGGCCATCCTGACACAACTTGCAGAGAAACAGATTAAATTATATTGTTATATCTCGTTAGTCATAATCAATAATATTTATAGATTTACTTTTTTCAAAAATGAATTATTTGGAATTGTATTTCTTCGTCAATAAAAATGCAATCTTTTTGACAAAAACTAATTTGCCATAGTAAAAGTTATCTGTCAGAAGTGGGATTCGAACCCACGCCCACATTCGTGGACCAGAACACTCAACACTCTAATACAGAGCAAGATAATTCTTGAGTCTGGCTCCTTAGACCGCTCGGCCATCCTGACACAATTTGTAGAGAAACAGATTAAATTATATTGTTATATCTCGTAAGTCATAATCAATAATATTTATAGATTTACTTTTTTCAAAAATGAATTATTTGGAATGGTATTTCATCGTCAATTAAAATGCAATCTTTTTGGCAAAAACTAATTTGCCATAGTAAAAGTTATATGTCAGAAGTGGGATTCAAACCCACGCCTACATTCGTGGACCAGAACAATCATCACTCTGCTACAAAGCAAAATACTTCTTGAGTCTGGCGCTTCAGACCGCTCGGCCATCCTGACACAATTTGCAGAGAATCATATTTAATAAAATTGTTATATCTCGTAGGTCATTATCAATAATAATTTTATAGATTTACTTTTTTCAAAATAGAATTATTTGGAATTGTAGTTCTTTGTCAATAAAAATGCAATCTTTTTGACAAAAACTACTTTGCCATAGTAAAAGTTATCTGTCAGAAGTGGGATTCGAACCCACGCCCACATACGTGGACTAGAACACTCAACACTCTGCTACAGAGCAAGATACTTCTTGAGTCTGGCGCCTTAGACCGCTCGGCCGTCCTGACACAATTGGCAGAGAAACAGATTAAATTATATTGTTATATCTCGTAAGTCATAATCAATAATATTTTTATAGATTTACTTTTTTCAAAATAGAATTATTTGGAATTGTAGTTCTTTGTCAATAAAAATGCAATCTTTTTGACAAAAATTAATTTGCCATAGTAAAAGTTATCTGTCAGTAGTGGGATTCGAACCCACGCCCACATTCGTTGACCAGAACACTCATCACTCTGCTACAGAGCAAGATACTTCTTGAGTCTGGCGCTTCAGACCACTCGGCCATCCTGACACAATTTGCAGAGAATCATATTTAATAAAATTGTTATATCTCGTAGGTCATTATCAGTAATATTTTTATAGATTTACTTTTTTCAAAATAGAATTATTTGGAATTGTAGTTCTTTGTCAATAAAAATGCAATCTTTTTGACAAAAACTAATTTGCTATAGTAAAAAATATCTGTCAGAAGTGGGATACGAACCCACGCCCACATTCGTGGACCAGAACACTCAACACCCCTGCTACAGAGCAATATACTTCTTGAGTCTGGCGCCTTAGACCGCTCGGCCATCCTGACACAATTTAAAGAGAAACAGATTAAATTATATTGTTATATCTCGTAAGTCATAATCAATAATATTTATAGATTTACTTTTTTCAAAAATGAATTATTTGGAATGGTATTTCTTCGTTAATTAAAATGCAATCTTTTGACAAAAACTAATTTGCCATATTAAAAGTTATATGTCAGAAGTGGGATTCGAACCCACGCCCACATTCGTGGACCAGAACACTCAACACTCTGCTACAGAGCAAGATACTTCTTGAGTCTGGCGCCTTAGACCGCTCGGCCATCCTGACACAATTTGCAGAGAAACATATTTAATTATATTGTTATATCTCGTAGGTCATTATCAATAATATTTTTATAGATTTACTTTTTTCAAAATAGAATTATTTGGAATTATAGTTCTTTGTCAATAAAAATGCAATCTCTTTGACAAAAACTAATTTGCCATTGTAAAAGTTATCTGTCAGAAGTGGGATTCGAACCCACGCCCACATTCGTGGACCAGAACACTCAACACCCCTGCTACAGAGCAAGATACTTCTTGAGTCTGGCTCCTTAGACCGCTCGGCCATCCTGACACAACTTGCAGAGAAACAGATTAAATTATATTGTTATATCTCGTTAGTCATAATCAATAATATTTATAGATTTACTTTTTTCAAAAATGAATTATTTGGAATTGTATTTCTTCGTCAATAAAAATGCAATCTTTTTGACAAAAACTAATTTGCCATAGTAAAAGTTATCTGTCAGAAGTGGGATTCGAACCCACGCCCACATTCGTGGACCAGAACACTCAACACTCTAATACAGAGCAAGATAATTCTTGAGTCTGGCTCCTTAGACCGCTCGGCCATCCTGACACAATTTGTAGAGAAACAGATTAAATTATATTGTTATATCTCGTAAGTCATAATCAATAATATTTATAGATTTACTTTTTTCAAAAATGAATTATTTGGAATGGTATTTCATCGTCAATTAAAATGCAATCTTTTTGGCAAAAACTAATTTGCCATAGTAAAAGTTATATGTCAGAAGTGGGATTCAAACCCACGCCTACATTCGTGGACCAGAACAATCATCACTCTGCTACAAAGCAAAATACTTCTTGAGTCTGGCGCTTCAGACCGCTCGGCCATCCTGACACAATTTGCAGAGAATCATATTTAATAAAATTGTTATATCTCGTAGGTCATTATCAATAATAATTTTATAGATTTACTTTTTTCAAAATAGAATTATTTGGAATTGTAGTTCTTTGTCAATAAAAATGCAATCTTTTTGACAAAAACTAATTTGCCATAGTAAAAGTTATCTGTCAGAAGTGGGATTCGAACCCACGCCCACATACGTGGACTAGAACACTCAACACCCCTGCTACAGAGCAAGATACTTCTTGAGTCTGGCGCCTTAGACCGCTCGGCCGTCCTGACACAATTGGCAGAGAAACAGATTAAATTATATTGTTATATCTCGTAAGTCATAATCAATAATATTTTTATAGATTTACTTTTTTCAAAATAGAATTATTTGGAATTGTAGTTCTTTGTCAATAAAAATGCAATCTTTTTGACAAAAATTAATTTGCCATAGTAAAAGTTATCTGTCAGTAGTGGGATTCGAACCCACGCCCACATTCGTTGACCAGAACACTCATCACTCTGCTACAGAGCAAGATACTTCTTGAGTCTGGCGCTTCAGACCACTCGGCCATCCTGACACAATTTGCAGAGAATCATATTTAATAAAATTGTTATATCTCGTAGGTCATTATCAGTAATATTTTTATAGATTTACTTTTTTCAAAATAGAATTATTTGGAATTGTAGTTCTTTGTCAATAAAAATGCAATCTTTTTGACAAAAACTAATTTGCTATAGTAAAAAATATCTGTCAGAAGTGGGATACGAACCCACGCCCACATTCGTGGACCAGAACACTCAACACCCCTGCTACAGAGCAATATACTTCTTGAGTCTGGCGCCTTAGACCGCTCGGCCATCCTGACACAATTTAAAGAGAAACAGATTAAATTATATTGTTATATCTCGTAAGTCATAATCAATAATATTTATAGATTTACTTTTTTCAAAAATGAATTATTTGGAATGGTATTTCTTCGTTAATTAAAATGCAATCTTTTGACAAAAACTAATTTGCCATATTAAAAGTTATATGTCAGAAGTGGGATTCGAACCCACGCCCACATTCGTGGACCAGAACACTCAACACTCTGCTACAGAGCAAGATACTTCTTGAGTCTGGCGCTTTAGACCGCTCGGCCATCCTGACACAATTTGCAGAGAAACGTATTTAATAAAATTGTTATATCTCGTAGGTCATTATTAATAGTATTTTTATAGATTTACTTTTTTCAAAATAGAATTATTTGGAATGGTATTTCTTCGTCATTTAAAATGCAATCTTTTTGACAAAAACTAATTTGCCATAGTAAAAAATATCCGTCAGAAATGGGATTCGAACCCACGCCCACATTCGTGGACCAGAACACTAATCACTCTGCTACAGAGCAAGATACTTCTTGAGTCTGGCGCCTTAGACCGCTCGGCCATCCTGACACAATTTGCAGAGAAACATATTTAATTATATTGTTATATCTCGTAGGTCATTATCAATAATATTTTTATAGATTTACTTTTTTCAAAATAGAATTATTTGGAATTATAGTTCTTTGTCAATAAAAATGCAATCTCTTTGACAAAAACTAATTTGCCATTGTAAAAGTTATCTGTCAGAAGTGGGATTCGAACCCACGCCCACATTCGTGGACCAGAACACTCAACACCCCTGCTACAGAGCAAGATACTTCTTGAGTCTGGCTCCTTAGACCGCTCGGCCATCCTGACACAACTTGCAGAGAAACAGATTAAATTATATTGTTATATCTCGTTAGTCATAATCAATAATATTTATAGATTTACTTTTTTCAAAAATGAATTATTTGGAATTGTATTTCTTCGTCAATAAAAATGCAATCTTTTTGACAAAAACTAATTTGCCATAGTAAAAGTTATCTGTCAGAAGTGGGATTCGAACCCACGCCCACATTCGTGGACCAGAACACTCAACACTCTAATACAGAGCAAGATAATTCTTGAGTCTGGCTCCTTAGACCGCTCGGCCATCCTGACACAATTTGTAGAGAAACAGATTAAATTATATTGTTATATCTCGTAAGTCATAATCAATAATATTTATAGATTTACTTTTTTCAAAAATGAATTATTTGGAATGGTATTTCATCGTCAATTAAAATGCAATCTTTTTGGCAAAAACTAATTTGCCATAGTAAAAGTTATATGTCAGAAGTGGGATTCAAACCCACGCCTACATTCGTGGACCAGAACAATCATCACTCTGCTACAAAGCAAAATACTTCTTGAGTCTGGCGCTTCAGACCGCTCGGCCATCCTGACACAATTTGCAGAGAATCATATTTAATAAAATTGTTATATCTCGTAGGTCATTATCAATAATAATTTTATAGATTTACTTTTTTCAAAATAGAATTATTTGGAATTGTAGTTCTTTGTCAATAAAAATGCAATCTTTTTGACAAAAACTAATTTGCCATAGTATAAGTTATCTGTCAGAAGTGGGATTCGAACCCACGCCCACATACGTGGACTAGAACACTCAACACCCCTGCTACAGAGCAAGATACTTCTTGAGTCTGGCGCCTTAGACCGCTCGGCCGTCCTGACACAATTGGCAGAGAAACAGATTAAATTATATTGTTATATCTCGTAAGTCATAATCAATAATATTTTTATAGATTTACTTTTTTCAAAATAGAATTATTTGGAATTGTAGTTCTTTGTCAATAAAAATGCAATCTTTTTGACAAAAATTAATTTGCCATAGTAAAAGTTATCTGTCAGTAGTGGGATTCGAACCCACGCCCACATTCGTTGACCAGAACACTCATCACTCTGCTACAGAGCAAGATACTTCTTGAGTCTGGCGCTTCAGACCACTCGGCCATCCTGACACAATTTGCAGAGAATCATATTTAATAAAATTGTTATATCTCGTAGGTCATTATCAGTAATATTTTTATAGATTTACTTTTTTCAAAATAGAATTATTTGGAATTGTAGTTCTTTGTCAATAAAAATGCAATCTTTTTGACAAAAACTAATTTGCTATAGTAAAAAATATCTGTCAGAAGTGGGATACGAACCCACGCCCACATTCGTGGACCAGAACACTCAACACCCCTGCTACAGAGCAATATACTTCTTGAGTCTGGCGCCTTAGACCGCTCGGCCATCCTGACACAATTTAAAGAGAAACAGATTAAATTATATTGTTATATCTCGTAAGTCATAATCAATAATATTTATAGATTTACTTTTTTCAAAAATGAATTATTTGGAATGGTATTTCTTCGTTAATTAAAATGCAATCTTTTGACAAAAACTAATTTGCCATATTAAAAGTTATATGTCAGAAGTGGGATTCGAACCCACGCCCACATTCGTGGACCAGAACACTCAACACTCTGCTACAGAGCAAGATACTTCTTGAGTCTGGCGCTTTAGACCGCTCGGCCATCCTGACACAATTTGCAGAGAAACGTATTTAATAAAATTGTTATATCTCGTAGGTCATTATTAATAGTATTTTTATAGATTTACTTTTTTCAAAATAGAATTATTTGGAATGGTATTTCTTCGTCATTTAAAATGCAATCTTTTTGACAAAAACTAATTTGCCATAGTAAAAAATATCCGTCAGAAATGGGATTCGAACCCACGCCCACATTCGTGGACCAGAACACTAATCACTCTGCTACAGAGCAAGATACTTCTTGAGTCTGGCGCCTTAGACCGCTCGGCCATCCTGACACAATTTGCAGAGAAACATATTTAATTATATTGTTATATCTCGTAGGTCATTATCAATAATATTTTTATAGATTTACTTTTTTCAAAATAGAATTATTTGGAATTATAGTTCTTTGTCAATAAAAATGCAATCTCTTTGACAAAAACTAATTTGCCATTGTAAAAGTTATCTGTCAGAAGTGGGATTCGAACCCACGCCCACATTCGTGGACCAGAACACTCAACACCCCTGCTACAGAGCAAGATACTTCTTGAGTCTGGCTCCTTAGACCGCTCGGCCATCCTGACACAACTTGCAGAGAAACAGATTAAATTATATTGTTATATCTCGTTAGTCATAATCAATAATATTTATAGATTTACTTTTTTCAAAAATGAATTATTTGGAATTGTATTTCTTCGTCAATAAAAATGCAATCTTTTTGACAAAAACTAATTTGCCATAGTAAAAGTTATCTGTCAGAAGTGGGATTCGAACCCACGCCCACATTCGTGGACCAGAACACTCAACACTCTAATACAGAGCAAGATAATTCTTGAGTCTGGCTCCTTAGACCGCTCGGCCATCCTGACACAATTTGTAGAGAAACAGATAAAATTATATTGTTATATCTCGTAAGTCATAATCAATAATATTTATAGATTTACTTTTTTCAAAAATGAATTATTTGGAATGGTATTTCATCGTCAATTAAAATGCAATCTTTTTGGCAAAAACTAATTTGCCATAGTAAAAGTTATATGTCAGAAGTGGGATTCAAACCCACGCCTACATTCGTGGACCAGAACAATCATCACTCTGCTACAAAGCAAAATACTTCTTGAGTCTGGCGCTTCAGACCGCTCGGCCATCCTGACACAATTTGCAGAGAATCATATTTAATAAAATTGTTATATCTCGTAGGTCATTATCAATAATAATTTTATAGATTTACTTTTTTCAAAATAGAATTATTTGGAATTGTAGTTCTTTGTCAATAAAAATGCAATC
Organism: Linyphia triangularis; assembly: GCA_963978545.1. Lineage (NCBI taxonomy): Eukaryota > Metazoa > Arthropoda > Arachnida > Araneae > Linyphiidae > Linyphia > Linyphia triangularis. The sequence goes on from OZ021731.1 coordinate 66,813,249, forward strand.
TTTTTGACAAAAACTAATTTGCCATAGTAAAAGTTATCTGTCAGAAGTGGGATTCGAACCCACGCCCACATACGTGGACTAGAACACTCAACACCCCTGCTACAGAGCAAGATACTTCTTGAGTCTGGCTCCTTAGACCGCTCGGCCATCCTGACACAACTTGCAGAGAAACAGATTAAATTATATTGTTATATCTCGTTAGTCATAATCAATAATATTTATAGATTTACTTTTTTCAAAAATGAATTATTTGGAATTGTATTTCTTCGTCAATAAAAATGCAATCTTTTTGACAAAAACTAATTTGCCATAGTAAAAGTTATCTGTCAGAAGTGCGATTCGAACCCACGCCCACATTCGTGGACCAGAACACTCAACACTCTAATACAGAGCAAGATAATTCTTGAGTCTGGCTCCTTAGACCGCTCGGCCATCCTGACACAATTTGTAGAGAAACAGATTAAATTATATTGTTATATCTCGTAAGTCATAATCAATAATATTTATAGATTTACTTTTTTCAAAAATGAATTATTTGGAATGGTATTTCATCGTCAATTAAAATGCAATCTTTTTGGCAAAAACTAATTTGCCATAGTAAAAGTTATATGTCAGAAGTGGGATTCAAACCCACGCCTACATTCGTGGACCAGAACAATCATCACTCTGCTACAAAGCAAAATACTTCTTGAGTCTGGCGCTTCAGACCGCTCGGCCATCCTGACACAATTTGCAGAGAATCATATTTAATAAAATTGTTATATCTCGTAGGTCATTATCAATAATAATTTTATAGATTTACTTTTTTCAAAATAGAATTACTTGGAATTGTAGTTCTTTGTCAATAAAAACGCAATCTTTTTGACAAAAACTAATTTGCTATAGTAAAAAATATCTGTCAGAAGTGGGATACGAACCCACGCCCACATTCGTGGACCAGAACACTCAACACCCCTGCTACAGAGCAATATACTTCTTGAGTCTGGCGCCTTAGACCGCTCGGCCATCCTGACACAATTTAAAGAGAAACAGATTAAATTATATTGTTATATCTCGTAAGTCATAATCAATAATATTTATAGTTTTACTTTTTTCAAAAATGAATTATTTGGAATGGTATTTCTTCGTTAATTAAAATGCAATCTTTTGACAAAAACTAATTTGCCATATTAAAAGTTATATGTCAGAAGTGGGATTCGAACCCACGCCCACATTCGTGGACCAGAACACTCAACACTCTGCTACAGAGCAAGATACTTCTTGAGTCTGGCGCTTTAGACCGCTCGGCCATCCTGACACAATTTGCAGAGAAACGTATTTAATAAAATTGTTATATCTCGTAGGTCATTATTAATAGTATTTTTATAGATTTACTTTTTTCAAAATAGAATTATTTGGAATGGTATTTCTTCGTCATTTAAAATGCAATCTTTTTGACAAAAACTAATTTGCCATAGTAAAAAATATCCGTCATAAATGGGATTCGAACCCACGCCCACATTCGTGGACCAGAACACTAATCACTCTGCTACAGAGCAAGATACTTCTTGAGTCTGGCGCCTTAGACCGCTCGGCCATCCTGACACAATTTGCAGAGAAACATATTTAATTATATTGTTATATCTCGTAGGTCATTATCAATAATATTTTTATAGATTTACTTTTTTCAAAATAGAATTATTTGGAATTATAGTTCTTTGTCAATAAAAATGCAATCTCTTTGACAAAAACTAATTTGCCATTGTAAAAGTTATCTGTCAGAAGTGGGATTCGAACCCACGCCCACATTCGTGGACCAGAACACTCAACACTCTAATACAGAGCAAGATAATTCTTGAGTCTGGCTCCTTAGACCGCTCGGCCATCCTGACACAATTTGTAGAGAAACAGATTAAATTATATTGTTATATCTCGTAAGTCATAATCAATAATATTTTTATAGATTTACTTTTTTCAAAATAGAATTATTTGGAATTGTAGTTCTTTGTCAATAAAAATGCAATCTTTTTGACAAAAATTAATTTGCCATAGTAAAAGTTATCTGTCAGTAGTGGGATTCGAACCCACGCTCGCATACGTGGACCAGAACACTCATGTCTCTGCTACAGAGTAAGATACTTCTTGAGTCTGGCGCCTTAGACCGCTCGGCCATCCTGACACAATTTGCATAGAAACATACTTAATTATATTGTTATATCTCGTAGGTCATTATCAATAATATTTTTATAGATTTACTTTTTTCAAAATAGAATTACTTGGAATTGTAGTTCTTTGTCAATAAAAACGCAATCTTTTTGACAAAAACTAATTTGCTATAGTAAAAAATATCTGTCAGAAGTGGGATACGAACCCACGCCCACATTCGTGGACCAGAACACTCAACACCCCTGCTACAGAGCAATATACTTCTTGAGTCTGGCGCCTTAGACCGCTCGGCCATCCTGACACAATTTAAAGAGAAACAGATTAAATTATATTGTTATATCTCGTAAGTCATAATCAATAATATTTATAGATTTACTTTTTTCAAAAATGAATTATTTGGAATGGTATTTCTTCGTTAATTAAAATGCAATCTTTTGACAAAAACTAATTTGCCATAGTAAAAGTTATCTGTCAGAAGTGGGATTCGAACCCACGCCCACATACGTGGACTAGAACACTCAACACCCCTGCTACAGAGCAAGATACTTCTTGAGTCTGGCTCCTTAGACCGCTCGGCCATCCTGACACAACTTGCAGAGAAACAGATTAAATTATATTGTTATATCTCGTTAGTCATAATCAATAATATTTATAGATTTACTTTTTTCAAAAATGAATTATTTGGAATTGTATTTCTTCGTCAATAAAAATGCAATCTTTTTGACAAAAACTAATTTGCCATAGTAAAAGTTATCTGTCAGAAGTGGGATTCGAACCCACGCCCACATTCGTGGACCAGAACACTCAACACTCTAATACAGAGCAAGATAATTCTTGAGTCTGGCTCCTTAGACCGCTCGGCCATCCTGACACAATTTGTAGAGAAACAGATTAAATTATATTGTTTTATCTCGTAAGTCATAATCAATAATATTTATAGATTTACTTTTTTCAAAAATGAATTATTTGGAATGGTATTTCATCGTCAATTAAAATGCAATCTTTTTGGCAAAAACTAATTTGCCATAGTAAAAGTTATATGTCAGAAGTGGGATTCAAACCCACGCCTACATTCGTGGACCAGAACAATCATCACTCTGCTACAAAGCAAAATACTTCTTGAGTCTGGCGCTTCAGACCGCTCGGCCATCCTGACACAATTTGCAGAGAATCATATTTAATAAAATTGTTATATCTCGTAGGTCATTATCAATAATAATTTTATAGATTTACTTTTTTCAAAATAGAATTATTTGGAATTGTAGTTCTTTGTCAATAAAAATGCAATCTTTTTGACAAAAACTACTTTGCCATAGTAAAAGTTATCTGTCAGAAGTGGGATTCGAACCCACGCCCACATACGTGGACTAGAACACTCAACACTCTGCTACAGAGCAAGATACTTCTTGAGTCTGGCGCCTTAGACCGCTCGGCCGTCCTGACACAATTGGCAGAGAAACAGATTAAATTATATTGTTATATCTCGTAAGTCATAATCAATAATATTTTTATAGATTTACTTTTTTCAAAATAGAATTATTTGGAATTGTAGTTCTTTGTCAATAAAAATGCAATCTTTTTGACAAAAATTAATTTGCCATAGTAAAAGTTATCTGTCAGTAGTGGGATTCGAACCCACGCCCACATTCGTTGACCAGAACACTCATCACTCTGCTACAGAGCAAGATACTTCTTGAGTCTGGCGCTTCAGACCACTCGGCCATCCTGACACAATTTGCAGAGAATCATATTTAATAAAATTGTTATATCTCGTAGGTCATTATCAGTAATATTTTTATAGATTTACTTTTTTCAAAATAGAATTATTTGGAATTGTAGTTCTTTGTCAATAAAAATGCAATCTTTTTGACAAAAACTAATTTGCCATAGTTAAAAATATCTGTCAGAAGTGGGATTCGAACCCACGCTCGCATTCGTGGACCAGAACACTCATGTCTCTGCTACAGAGTAAGATACTTCTTGAGTCTGGCGCCTTAGACCGCTCGGCCATCCTGACACAATTTGCATAGAAACATACTTAATTATATTGTTATATCTCGTAGGTCATTATCAATAATATTTTTATAGATTTACTTTTTTCAAAATAGAATTACTTGGAATTGTAGTTCTTTGTCAATAAAAACGCAATCTTTTTGACAAAAACTAATTTGCTATAGTAAAAAATATCTGTCAGAAGTAGGATACGAACCCACGCCCACATTCGTGGACCAGAACACTCAACACCCCTGCTACAGAGCAATATACTTCTTGAGTCTGGCGCCTTAGACCGCTCGGCCATCCTGACACAATTTAAAGAGAAACAGATTAAATTATATTGTTATATCTCGTAAGTCATAATCAATAATATTTATAGATTTACTTTTTTCAAAAATGAATTATTTGGAATGGTATTTCTTCGTTAATTAAAATGCAATCTTTTGACAAAAACTAATTTGCCATAGTAAAAGTTATCTGTCAGAAGTGGGATTCGAACCCACGCCCACATACGTGGACTAGAACACTCAACACCCCTGCTACAGAGCAAGATACTTCTTGAGTCTGGCTCCTTAGACCGCTCGGCCATCCTGACACAACTTGCAGAGAAACAGATTAAATTATATTGTTATATCTCGTTAGTCATAATCAATAATATTTATAGATTTACTTTTTTCAAAAATGAATTATTTGGAATTGTATTTCTTCGTCAATAAAAATGCAATCTTTTTGACAAAAACTAATTTGCCATAGTAAAAGTTATCTGTCAGAAGTGGGATTCGAACCCACGCCCACATTCGTGGACCAGAACACTCAACACTCTAATACAGAGCAAGATAATTCTTGAGTCTGGCTCCTTAGACCGCTCGGCCATCCTGACACAATTTGTAGAGAAACAGATTAAATTATATTGTTTTATCTCGTAAGTCATAATCAATAATATTTATAGATTTACTTTTTTCAAAAATGAATTATTTGGAATGGTATTTCATCGTCAATTAAAATGCAATCTTTTTGGCAAAAACTAATTTGCCATAGTAAAAGTTATATGTCAGAAGTGGGATTCAAACCCACGCCTACATTCGTGGACCAGAACAATCATCACTCTGCTACAAAGCAAAATACTTCTTGAGTCTGGCGCTTCAGACCGCTCGGCCATCCTGACACAATTTGCAGAGAATCATATTTAATAAAATTGTTATATCTCGTAGGTCATTATCAATAATAATTTTATAGATTTACTTTTTTCAAAATAGAATTATTTGGAATTGTAGTTCTTTGTCAATAAAAATGCAATCTTTTTGACAAAAACTACTTTGCCATAGTAAAAGTTATCTGTCAGAAGTGGGATTCGAACCCACGCCCACATACGTGGACTAGAACACTCAACACTCTGCTACAGAGCAAGATACTTCTTGAGTCTGGCGCCTTAGACCGCTCGGCCGTCCTGACACAATTGGCAGAGAAACAGATTAAATTATATTGTTATATCTCGTAAGTCATAATCAATAATATTTTTATAGATTTACTTTTTTCAAAATAGAATTATTTGGAATTGTAGTTCTTTGTCAATAAAAATGCAATCTTTTTGACAAAAATTAATTTGCCATAGTAAAAGTTATCTGTCAGTAGTGGGATTCGAACCCACGCCCACATTCGTTGACCAGAACACTCATCACTCTGCTACAGAGCAAGATACTTCTTGAGTCTGGCGCTTCAGACCACTCGGCCATCCTGACACAATTTGCAGAGAATCATATTTAATAAAATTGTTATATCTCGTAGGTCATTATCAGTAATATTTTTATAGATTTACTTTTTTCAAAATAGAATTATTTGGAATTGTAGTTCTTTGTCAATAAAAATGCAATCTTTTTGACAAAAACTAATTTGCCATAGTTAAAAATATCTGTCAGAAGTGGGATTCGAACCCACGCTCGCATTCGTGGACCAGAACACTCATGTCTCTGCTACAGAGTAAGATACTTCTTGAGTCTGGCGCCTTAGACCGCTCGGCCATCCTGACACAATTTGCATAGAAACATACTTAATTATATTGTTATATCTCGTAGGTCATTATCAATAATATTTTTATAGATTTACTTTTTTCAAAATAGAATTACTTGGAATTGTAGTTCTTTGTCAATAAAAACGCAATCTTTTTGACAAAAACTAATTTGCTATAGTAAAAAATATCTGTCAGAAGTAGGATACGAACCCACGCCCACATTCGTGGACCAGAACACTCAACACCCCTGCTACAGAGCAATATACTTCTTGAGTCTGGCGCCTTAGACCGCTCGGCCATCCTGACACAATTTAAAGAGAAACAGATTAAATTATATTGTTATATCTCGTAAGTCATAATCAATAATATTTATAGATTTACTTTTTTCAAAAATGAATTATTTGGAATGGTATTTCTTCGTTAATTAAAATGCAATCTTTTGACAAAAACTAATTTGCCATATTAAAAGTTATATGTCAGAAGTGGGATTCGAACCCACGCCCACATTCGTGGACCAGAACACTCAACACTCTGCTACAGAGCAAGATACTTCTTGAGTCTGGCGCTTTAGACCGCTCGGCCATCCTGACACAATTTGCAGAGAAACGTATTTAATAAAATTGTTATATCTCGTAGGTCATTATTAATAGTATTTTTATAGATTTACTTTTTTCAAAATAGAATTATTTGGAATGGTATTTCTTCGTCATTTAAAATGCAATCTTTTTGACAAAAACTAATTTGCCATAGTAAAAAATATCCGTCAGAAATGGGATTCGAACCCACGCCCACATTCGTGGACCAGAACACTAATCACTCTGCTACAGAGCAAGATACTTCTTGAGTCTGGCGCCTTAGACCGCTCGGCCATCCTGACACAATTTGCAGAGAAACATATTTAATTATATTGTTATATCTCGTAGGTCATTATCAATAATATTTTTATAGATTTACTTTTTTCAAAATAGAATTATTTGGAATTATAGTTCTTTGTCAATAAAAATGCAATCTCTTTGACAAAAACTAATTTGCCATTGTAAAAGTTATCTGTCAGAAGTGGGATTCGAACCCACGCCCACATTCGTGGACCAGAACACTCAACACCCCTGCTACAGAGCAAGATACTTCTTGAGTCTGGCTCCTTAGACCGCTCGGCCATCCTGACACAACTTGCAGAGAAACAGATTAAATTATATTGTTTTATCTCGTAAGTCATAATCAATAATATTTATAGATTTACTTTTTTCAAAAATGAATTATTTGGAATGGTATTTCATCGTCAATTAAAATGCAATCTTTTTGGCAAAAACTAATTTGCCATAGTAAAAGTTATATGTCAGAAGTGGGATTCAAACCCACGCCTACATTCGTGGACCAGAACAATCATCACTCTGCTACAAAGCAAAATACTTCTTGAGTCTGGCGCTTCAGACCGCTCGGCCATCCTGACACAATTTGCAGAGAATCATATTTAATAAAATTGTTATATCTCGTAGGTCATTATCAATAATAATTTTATAGATTTACTTTTTTCAAAATAGAATTATTTGGAATTGTAGTTCTTTGTCAATAAAAATGCAATCTTTTTGACAAAAACTAATTTGCCATAGTAAAAGTTATCTGTCAGAAGTGGGATTCGAACCCACGCCCACATACGTGGACTAGAACACTCAACACTCTGCTACAGAGCAAGATACTTCTTGAGTCTGGCGCCTTAGACCGCTCGGCCGTCCTGACACAATTGGCAGAGAAACAGATTAAATTATATTGTTATATCTCGTAAGTCATAATCAATAATATTTTTATAGATTTACTTTTTTCAAAATAGAATTATTTGGAATTGTAGTTCTTTGTCAATAAAAATGCAATCTTTTTGACAAAAACTAATTTGCCATAGTAAAAGTTATCTGTCAGAAGTGGGATTCGAACCCACGCCCACATTCGTTGACCAGAACACTCATCACTCTGCTACAGAGCAAGATACTTCTTGAGTCTGGCTCCTTAGACCGCTCGGTCATCCTGACACAACTTGCAGAGAAACAGATTAAATTAAATTGTTATATCTCGTAAGTCATAATCAATAATATTTATAGATTTACTTTTTTCAAAAATGAAATATTTGGAATTGTAGTTCTTTGTCAATTAAAATGCTATCTTTTTGTTAAAAACTAATTTGCTATAGTAAAAAATATCTGTCAGAAGTGGGATTCGAACCCACGCCTACATTCGTGGACCAGAACACTCATCACTCTGCTACAAAGCAAAATACTTCTTGAGTTTCGCGCTTCAGACCGCTCGGCTATCCTGACACAATTTGCAGAGAATCATATTTAATAAAATTGTTATATCTCGTAGGTCATTATCAATAATATTTTTATAGATTTACTTTTTTCAAAATAGAATTATTTGGAATTGTAGTTCTTTGTCAATAAAAATGCAATCTTTTTGACAAAAACTAATTTGTCATAGTAAAAAATATCTGTCAGAAATGGGATTCGAACCCACGCCCACATTCGTGGACCAGAACACTCAACACTCTGCTACAGAGCAAGATACTTCTTGAGTCTGGCTCCTTAGACCGCTCGGCCATCCTGACACAATTTACAGAGAAACAGATTAAATAATATTGTTATATCTCGTAAGTCATAATCAATAATATTTATAGATTTACTTTTTTCAAAAATGAATTATTTGGAATGGTAGTTCTTTGTCAATAAAAATGCAATCTTTTGACAAAAACTAATTTGCCATATTAAAAGTTATATGTCAGAAGTGGGATTCGAACCCACGCCCACATTCGTGGACCAGAACACTCAACACTCTGCTACAGAGCAAGATACTTCTTGAGTCTGGCGCTTTAGACCGCTCGGCCATCCTGACACAATTTGCAGAGAAACGTATTTAATAAAATTGTTATATCTCGTAGGTCATTATTAATAATATTTTTATAGATTTACTTTTTTCAAAATAGAATTATTTGGAATGGTATTTCTTCGTCATTTTAAATGCAATCTTTTTGACAAAAACTAATTTGCCATAGTAAAAAATATCCGTCAGAAATGGGATTCGAACCCACGCCCACATTCGTGGACCAGAACACTCAACACCCCTGCTACAGAGCAAGATACTTCTTGAGTCTGGCTCCTTAGACCGCTCGGCCATCCTGACACAACTTGCAGAGAAACAGATTAAATTATATTGTTATATCTCGTAAGTCATAATCAATAATATTTATAGATTTACTTTTTTCAAAAATGAATTATTTGGAATTGTATTTCTTCGTCAATAAAAATGCAATCTTTTTGACAAAAACTAATTTGCCATAGTAAAAGTTATCTGTCAGAAGTGGGATTCGAACCCACGCCCACATTCGTGGACCAGAACACTCAACACAGAGCAAGATAATTCTTGAGTCTGGCTCCTTAGACCGCTCGGCCATCCTGACACAATTTGTAGAGAAACAGATTAAATTATATTGTTATATCTCGTAAGTCATAATCAATAATATTTATAGATTTACTTTTTTCAAAAATGAATTATTTGGAATGGTATTTCATCGTCAATTAAAATGCAATCTTTTTGGCAAAAACTAATTTGCCATAGTAAAAGTTATATGTCAGAAGTGGGATTCAAACCCACGCCTACATTCGTGGACCAGAACAATCATCACTCTGCTACAAAGCAAAATACTTCTTGAGTCTGGCGCTTCAGACCGCTCGGCCATCCTGACACAATTTGCAGAGAAACAGATTAAATTATATTGTTATATCTCGTAAGTCATAATCAATAATATTTTTATAGATTTACTTTTTTCAAAATAGAATTATTTGGAATTGTAGTTCTTTGTCAATAAAAATGCAATCTTTTTGACAAAAACTAATTTGCCATAGTAAAAGTTATCTGTCAGTAGTGGGATTCGAACCCACGCCCACATTCGTTGACCAGAACACTCATCACTCTGCTACAGAGCAAGATACTTCTTGAGTGTGGCGCTTCAGACCGCTCGGCCATCCTGACACAATTTGAAGATAATCATATTTAATAAAATTGTTATATCTCTTTGGTCATTATCAATAATATTTTTATAAATGTACTTTTTTCAAAATAGAATTATTTGGAATTGTAGTTCTTTGTCAATAAAAATGCAATCTTTTTGACAAAAACTAATTTGCCATAGTAAAAGTTATATGTCAGAAGTGGGATTCAAACCCACGCCTACATTCGTGGACCAGAACAATCATCACTCTGCTACAAAGCAAAATACTTCTTGAGTCTGGCGCTTCAGACCGCTCGGCCATCCTGACACAATTTGCAGAGAATCATATTTAATAAAATTGTTATATCTCGTAGGTCATTATCAATAATAATTTTATAGATTTACTTTTTTCAAAATAGAATTACTTGGAATTGTAGTTCTTTGTCAATAAAAACGCAATCTTTTTGACAAAAACTAATTTGCTATAGTAAAAAATATCTGTCAGAAGTGGGATACGAACCCACGCCCACATTCGTGGACCAGAACACTCAACACCCCTGCTACAGAGCAATATACTTCTTGAGTCTGGCGCCTTAGACCGCTCGGCCATCCTGACACAATTTAAAGAGAAACAGATTAAATTATATTGTTATATCTCGTAAGTCATAATCAATAATATTTATAGTTTTACTTTTTTCAAAAATGAATTATTTGGAATGGTATTTCTTCGTTAATTAAAATGCAATCTTTTGACAAAAACTAATTTGCCATATTAAAAGTTATATGTCAGAAGTGGGATTCGAACCCACGCCCACATTCGTGGACCAGAACACTCAACACTCTGCTACAGAGCAAGATACTTCTTGAGTCTGGCGCTTTAGACCGCTCGGCCATCCTGACACAATTTGCAGAGAAACGTATTTAATAAAATTGTTATATCTCGTAGGTCATTATTAATAGTATTTTTATAGATTTACTTTTTTCAAAATAGAATTATTTGGAATGGTATTTCTTCGTCATTTAAAATGCAATCTTTTTGACAAAAACTAATTTGCCATAGTAAAAAATATCCGTCATAAATGGGATTCGAACCCACGCCCACATTCGTGGACCAGAACACTAATCACTCTGCTACAGAGCAAGATACTTCTTGAGTCTGGCGCCTTAGACCGCTCGGCCATCCTGACACAATTTGCAGAGAAACATATTTAATTATATTGTTATATCTCGTAGGTCATTATCAATAATATTTTTATAGATTTACTTTTTTCAAAATAGAATTATTTGGAATTATAGTTCTTTGTCAATAAAAATGCAATCTCTTTGACAAAAACTAATTTGCCATTGTAAAAGTTATCTGTCAGAAGTGGGATTCGAACCCACGCCCACATTCGTGGACCAGAACACTCAACACTCTAATACAGAGCAAGATAATTCTTGAGTCTGGCTCCTTAGACCGCTCGGCCATCCTGACACAATTTGTAGAGAAACAGATTAAATTATATTGTTATATCTCGTAAGTCATAATCAATAATATTTTTATAGATTTACTTTTTTCAAAATAGAATTATTTGGAATTGTAGTTCTTTGTCAATAAAAATGCAATCTTTTTGACAAAAATTAATTTGCCATAGTAAAAGTTATCTGTCAGTAGTGGGATTCGAACCCACGCTCGCATTCGTGGACCAGAACACTCATGTCTCTGCTACAGAGTAAGATACTTCTTGAGTCTGGCGCCTTAGACCGCTCGGCCATCCTGACACAATTTGCATAGAAACATACTTAATTATATTGTTATATCTCGTAGGTCATTATCAATAATATTTTTATAGATTTACTTTTTTCAAAATAGAATTACTTGGAATTGTAGATCTTTGTCAATAAAAACGCAATCTTTTTGACAAAAACTAATTTGCTATAGTAAAAAATATCTGTCAGAAGTGGGATACGAACCCACGCCCACATTCGTGGACCAGAACACTCAACACCCCTGCTACAGAGCAATATACTTCTTGAGTCTGGCGCCTTAGACCGCTCGGCCATCCTGACACAATTTAAAGAGAAACAGATTAAATTATATTGTTATATCTCGTAAGTCATAATCAATAATATTTATAGATTTACTTTTTTCAAAAATGAATTATTTGGAATGGTATTTCTTCGTTAATTAAAATGCAATCTTTTGACAAAAACTAATTTGCCATAGTAAAAGTTATCTGTCAGAAGTGGGATTCGAACCCACGCCCACATACGTGGACTAGAACACTCAACACCCCTGCTACAGAGCAAGATACTTCTTGAGTCTGGCTCCTTAGACCGCTCGGCCATCCTGACACAACTTGCAGAGAAACAGATTAAATTATATTGTTATATCTCGTTAGTCATAATCAATAATATTTATAGATTTACTTTTTTCAAAAATGAATTATTTGGAATTGTATTTCTTCGTCAATAAAAATGCAATCTTTTTGACAAAAACTAATTTGCCATAGTAAAAGTTATCTGTCAGAAGTGGGATTCGAACCCACGCCCACATTCGTGGACCAGAACACTCAACACTCTAATACAGAGCAAGATAATTCTTGAGTCTGGCTCCTTAGACCGCTCGGCCATCCTGACACAATTTGTAGAGAAACAGATTAAATTATATTGTTTTATCTCGTAAGTCATAATCAATAATATTTATAGATTTACTTTTTTCAAAAATGAATTATTTGGAATGGTATTTCATCGTCAATTAAAATGCAATCTTTTTGGCAAAAACTAATTTGCCATAGTAAAAGTTATATGTCAGAAGTGGGATTCAAACCCACGCCTACATTCGTGGACCAGAACAATCATCACTCTGCTACAAAGCAAAATACTTCTTGAGTCTGGCGCTTCAGACCGCTCGGCCATCCTGACACAATTTGCAGAGAATCATATTTAATAAAATTGTTATATCTCGTAGGTCATTATCAATAATAATTTTATAGATTTACTTTTTTCAAAATAGAATTATTTGGAATTGTAGTTCTTTGTCAATAAAAATGCAATCTTTTTGACAAAAACTACTTTGCCATAGTAAAAGTTATCTGTCAGAAGTGGGATTCGAACCCACGCCCACATACGTGGACTAGAACACTCAACACTCTGCTACAGAGCAAGATACTTCTTGAGTCTGGCGCCTTAGACCGCTCGGCCGTCCTGACACAATTGGCAGAGAAACAGATTAAATTATATTGTTATATCTCGTAAGTCATAATCAATAATATTTTTATAGATTTACTTTTTTCAAAATAGAATTATTTGGAATTGTAGTTCTTTGTCAATAAAAATGCAATCTTTTTGACAAAAATTAATTTGCCATAGTAAAAGTTATCTGTCAGTAGTGGGATTCGAACCCACGCCCACATTCGTTGACCAGAACACTCATCACTCTGCTACAGAGCAAGATACTTCTTGAGTCTGGCGCTTCAGACCACTCGGCCATCCTGACACAATTTGCAGAGAATCATATTTAATAAAATTGTTATATCTCGTAGGTCATTATCAGTAATATTTTTATAGATTTACTTTTTTCAAAATAGAATTATTTGGAATTGTAGTTCTTTGTCAATAAAAATGCAATCTTTTTGACAAAAACTAATTTGCCATAGTTAAAAATATCTGTCAGAAGTGGGATTCGAACCCACGCTCGCATTCGTGGACCAGAACACTCATGTCTCTGCTACAGAGTAAGATACTTCTTGAGTCTGGCGCCTTAGACCGCTCGGCCATCCTGACACAATTTGCATAGAAACATACTTAATTATATTGTTATATCTCGTAGGTCATTATCAATAATATTTTTATAGATTTACTTTTTTCAAAATAGAATTACTTGGAATTGTAGTTCTTTGTCAATAAAAACGCAATCTTTTTGACAAAAACTAATTTGCTATAGTAAAAAATATCTGTCAGAAGTAGGATACGAACCCACGCCCACATTCGTGGACCAGAACACTCAACACCCCTGCTACAGAGCAATATACTTCTTGAGTCTGGCGCCTTAGACCGCTCGGCCATCCTGACACAATTTAAAGAAAAACAGATTAAATTATATTGTTATATCTCGTAAGTCATAATCAATAATATTTATAGATTTACTTTTTTCAAAAATGAATTATTTGGAATGGTATTTCTTCGTTAATTAAAATGCAATCTTTTGACAAAAACTAATTTGCCATAGTAAAAGTTATCTGTCAGAAGTGGGATTCGAACCCACGCCCACATACGTGGACTAGAACACTCAACACCCCTGCTACAGAGAAAGATACTTCTTGAGTCTGGCTCCTTAGACCGCTCGGCCATCCTGACACAACTTGCAGAGAAACAGATTAAATTATATTGTTATATCTCGTTAGTCATAATCAATAATATTTATAGATTTACTTTTTTCAAAAATGAATTATTTGGAATTGTATTTCTTCGTCAATAAAAATGCAATCTTTTTGACAAAAACTAATTTGCCATAGTAAAAGTTATCTGTCAGAAGTGGGATTCGAACCCACGCCCACATTCGTGGACCAGAACACTCAACACTCTAATACAGAGCAAGATAATTCTTGAGTCTGGCTCCTTAGACCGCTCGGCCATCCTGACACAATTTGTAGAGAAACAGATTAAATTATATTGTTTTATCTCGTAAGTCATAATCAATAATATTTATAGATTTACTTTTTTCAAAAATGAATTATTTGGAATGGTATTTCATCGTCAATTAAAATGCAATCTTTTTGGCAAAAACTAATTTGCCATAGTAAAAGTTATATGTCAGAAGTGGGATTCAAACCCACGCCTACATTCGTGGACCAGAACAATCATCACTCTGCTACAAAGCAAAATACTTCTTGAGTCTGGCGCTTCAGACCGCTCGGCCATCCTGACACAATTTGCAGAGAATCATATTTAATAAAATTGTTATATCTCGTAGGTCATTATCAATAATAATTTTATAGATTTACTTTTTTCAAAATAGAATTATTTGGAATTGTAGTTCTTTGTCAATAAAAATGCAATCTTTTTGACAAAAACTACTTTGCCATAGTAAAAGTTATCTGTCAGAAGTGGGATTCGAACCCACGCCCACATACGTGGACTAGAACACTCAACACTCTGCTACAGAGCAAGATACTTCTTGAGTCTGGCGCCTTAGACCGCTCGGCCGTCCTGACACAATTGGCAGAGAAACAGATTAAATTATATTGTTATATCTCGTAAGTCATAATCAATAATATTTTTATAGATTTACTTTTTTCAAAATAGAATTATTTGGAATTGTAGTTCTTTGTCAATAAAAATGCAATCTTTTTGACAAAAATTAATTTGCCATAGTAAAAGTTATCTGTCAGTAGTGGGATTCGAACCCACGCCCACATTCGTTGACCAGAACACTCATCACTCTGCTACAGAGCAAGATACTTCTTGAGTCTGGCGCTTCAGACCACTCGGCCATCCTGACACAATTTGCAGAGAATCATATTTAATAAAATTGTTATATCTCGTAGGTCATTATCAGTAATATTTTTATAGATTTACTTTTTTCAAAATAGAATTATTTGGAATTGTAGTTCTTTGTCAATAAAAATGCAATCTTTTTGACAAAAACTAATTTGCCATAGTTAAAAATATCTGTCAGAAGTGGGATTCGAACCCACGCTCGCATTCGTGGACCAGAACACTCATGTCTCTGCTACAGAGTAAGATACTTCTTGAGTCTGGCGCCTTAGACCGCTCGGCCATCCTGACACAATTTGCATAGAAACATACTTAATTATATTGTTATATCTCGTAGGTCATTATCAATAATATTTTTATAGATTTACTTTTTTCAAAATAGAATTACTTGGAATTGTAGTTCTTTGTCAATAAAAACGCAATCTTTTTGACAAAAACTAATTTGCTATAGTAAAAAATATCTGTCAGAAGTAGGATACGAACCCACGCCCACATTCGTGGACCAGAACACTCAACACCCCTGCTACAGAGCAATATACTTCTTGAGTCTGGCGCCTTAGACCGCTCGGCCATCCTGACACAATTTAAAGAGAAACAGATTAAATTATATTGTTATATCTCGTAAGTCATAATCAATAATATTTATAGATTTACTTTTTTCAAAAATGAATTATTTGGAATGGTATTTCTTCGTTAATTAAAATGCAATCTTTTGACAAAAACTAATTTGCCATATTAAAAGTTATATGTCAGAAGTGGGATTCGAACCCACGCCCACATTCGTGGACCAGAACACTCAACACTCTGCTACAGAGCAAGATACTTCTTGAGTCTGGCGCTTTAGACCGCTCGGCCATCCTGACACAATTTGCAGAGAAACGTATTTAATAAAATTGTTATATCTCGTAGGTCATTATTAATAGTATTTTTATAGATTTACTTTTTTCAAAATAGAATTATTTGGAATGGTATTTCTTCGTCATTTAAAATGCAATCTTTTTGACAAAAACTAATTTGCCATAGTAAAAAATATCCGTCAGAAATGGGATTCGAACCCACGCCCACATTCGTGGACCAGAACACTAATCACTCTGCTACAGAGCAAGATACTTCTTGAGTCTGGCGCCTTAGACCGCTCGGCCATCCTGACACAATTTGCAGAGAAACATATTTAATTATATTGTTATATCTCGTAGGTCATTATCAATAATATTTTTATAGATTTACTTTTTTCAAAATAGAATTATTTGGAATTATAGTTCTTTGTCAATAAAAATGCAATCTCTTTGACAAAAACTAATTTGCCATTGTAAAAGTTATCTGTCAGAAGTGGGATTCGAACCCACGCCCACATTCGTGGACCAGAACACTCAACACCCCTGCTACAGAGCAAGATACTTCTTGAGTCTGGCTCCTTAGACCGCTCGGCCATCCTGACACAACTTGCAGAGAAACAGATTAAATTATATTGTTTTATCTCGTAAGTCATAATCAATAATATTTATAGATTTACTTTTTTCAAAAATGAATTATTTGGAATGGTATTTCATCGTCAATTAAAATGCAATCTTTTTGGCAAAAACTAATTTGCCATAGTAAAAGTTATATGTCAGAAGTGGGATTCAAACCCACGCCTACATTCGTGGACCAGAACAATCATCACTCTGCTACAAAGCAAAATACTTCTTGAGTCTGGCGCTTCAGACCGCTCGGCCATCCTGACACAATTTGCAGAGAATCATATTTAATAAAATTGTTATATCTCGTAGGTCATTATCAATAATAATTTTATAGATTTACTTTTTTCAAAATAGAATTATTTGGAATTGTAGTTCTTTGTCAATAAAAATGCAATCTTTTTGACAAAAACTAATTTGCCATAGTAAAAGTTATCTGTCAGAAGTGGGATTCGAACCCACGCCCACATACGTGGACTAGAACACTCAACACTCTGCTACAGAGCAAGATACTTCTTGAGTCTGGCGCCTTAGACCGCTCGGCCGTCCTGACACAATTGGCAGAGAAACAGATTAAATTATATTGTTATATCTCGTAAGTCATAATCAATAATATTTTTATAGATTTACTTTTTTCAAAATAGAATTATTTGGAATTGTAGTTCTTTGTCAATAAAAATGCAATCTTTTTGACAAAAACTAATTTGCCATAGTAAAAGTTATCAGTCAGTAGTGGGATTCGAACCCACATTCGTTGACCAGAACACTCATCACTCTGCTACAGAGCAAGATACTTCTTGAGTCTGGCGCTTCAGACTACTCGGCCATCCTGACACAATTTGCAGAGAATCATATTTAATAAAATTGTTATATCTCGTAGGTCATTATCAGTAATATTTTTATAGATTTACTTTTTTCAAAATAGAATTATTTGGAATTGTAGTTCTTTGTCAATAAAAATGCAATCTTTTTGACAAAAACTAATTTGCTATAGTAAAAAATATCTGTCAGAAGTGGGAGACGAACCCACGCCCACATTCGTGGACCAGAACACTCATATTTCTGCTACAGAGCAATATACTTCTTGAGTCTGGCGCCTTAGACCGCTCGGCCATCCTGACACAATTTACAGAGAAACAGATTAAATTATATTGTTATATCTCGTAAGTCATAATCAATAATATTTATAGATTTACTTTTTTCAAAAATGAATTATTTGGAATGGTATTTCTTCGTTAATTAAAATGCAATCTTTTGACAAAAACTAATTTGCCATATTAAAAGTTATATGTCAGAAGTGGGATTCGAACCCACGCCCACATTCGTGGACCAGAACACTCAACACTCTGCTACAGAGCAAGATACTTCTTGAGTCTGGCGCTTTAGACCGCTCGGCCATCCTGACACAATTTGCAGAGAAACGTATTTAATAAAATTGTTATATCTCGTAGGTCATTATTAATAATATTTTTATAGATTTACTTTTTTCAAAATAGAATTATTTGGAATGGTATTTCTTCGTCATTTTAAATGCAATCTTTTTGACAAAAACTAATTTGCCATAGTAAAAAATATCCGTCAGAAATGGGATTCGAACCCACGCCCACATTCGTGGACCAGAACACTCAACACCCCTGCTACAGAGCAAGATACTTCTTGAGTCTGGCTCCTTAGACCGCTCGGCCATCCTGACACAACTTGCAGAGAAACAGATTAAATTATATTGTTATATCTCGTAAGTCATAATCAATAATATTTATAGATTTACTTTTTTCAAAAATGAATTATTTGGAATTGTATTTCTTCGTCAATAAAAATGCAATCTTTTTGACAAAAACTAATTTGCCATAGTAAAAGTTATCTGTCAGAAGTGGGATTCGAACCCACGCCCACATTCGTGGACCAGAACACTCAACACTCTAATACAGAGCAAGATAATTCTTGAGTCTGGCTCCTTAGACCGCTCGGCCATCCTGACACAATTTGTAGAGAAACAGATTAAATTATATTGTTATATCTCGTAAGTCATAATCAATAATATTTATAGATTTACTTTTTTCAAAAATGAATTATTTGGAATGGTATTTCATCGTCAATTAAAATGCAATCTTTTTGGCAAAAACTAATTTGCCATAGTAAAAGTTATATGTCAGAAGTGGGATTCAAACCCACGCCTACATTCGTGGACCAGAACAATCATCACTCTGCTACAAAGCAAAATACTTCTTGAGTCTGGCGCTTCAGACCGCTCGGCCATCCTGACACAATTTGCAGAGAATCATATTTAATAAAATTGTTATATCTCGTAGGTCATTATCAATAATAATTTTATAGATTTACTTTTTTCAAAATAGAATTATTTGGAATTGTAGTTCTTTGTCAATAAAAATGCAATCTTTTTGACAAAAACTAATTTGCCATAGTAAAAGTTATCTGTCAGAAGTGGGATTCGAACCCACGCCCACATACGTGGACTAGAACACTCAACACTCTGCTACAGAGCAAGATACTTCTTGAGTCTGGCGCCTTAGACCGCTCGGCCGTCCTGACACAATTGGCAGAGAAACAGATTAAATTATATTGTTATATCTCGTAAGTCATAATCAATAATATTTTTATAGATTTACTTTTTTCAAAATAGAATTATTTGGAATTGTAGTTCTTTGTCAATAAAAATGCAATCTTTTTGACAAAAACTAATTTGCCATAGTAAAAGTTATCTGTCAGAAGTGGGATTCGAACCCACGCCCACATTCGTTGACCAGAACACTCATCACTCTGCTACAGAGCAAGATACTTCTTGAGTCTGGCTCCTTAGACCGCTCGGTCATCCTGACACAACTTGCAGAGAAACAGATTAAATTAAATTGTTATATCTCGTAAGTCATAATCAATAATATTTATAGATTTACTTTTTTCAAAAATGAAATATTTGGAATGGAATTTCTTCGTCAATTAAAATGCTATCTTTTTGTTAAAAACTAATTTGCCATAGTAAAAGTTATATGTCAGAAGTGGGATTCGAACCCACGCCTACATTCGTGGACCAGAACACTCATCACTCTGCTACAAAGCAAAATACTTCTTGAGTTTCGCGCTTCAGACCGCTCGGCTATCCTGACACAATTTGCAGAGAATCATATTTAATAAAATTGTTATATCTCGTAGGTCATTATCAATAATATTTTTATAGATTTACTTTTTTCAAAATAGAATTATTTGGAATTGTAGTTCTTTGTCAATAAAAATGCAATCTTTTTGACAAAAACTAATTTGTCATAGTAAAAAATATCTGTCAGAAATGGGATTCGAACCCACGCCCACATTCGTGGACCAGAACACTCAACACTCTGCTACAGAGCAAGATACTTCTTGAGTCTGGCTCCTTAGACCGCTCGGCCATCCTGACACAACTTGCAGAGAAACAGATTAAATAATAT
Source organism: Linyphia triangularis (assembly GCA_963978545.1). NCBI lineage: Eukaryota > Metazoa > Arthropoda > Arachnida > Araneae > Linyphiidae > Linyphia > Linyphia triangularis. The sequence goes on from OZ021731.1 coordinate 66,833,748, forward strand.
TGTTATATCTCGTAAGTCATAATCAATAATATTTATAGATTTACTTTTTTCAAAAATGAATTATTTGGAATTGTAGTTCTTTGTCAATAAAAATGCAATCTTTTTGACAAAAACTAATTTGCCATAGTAAAAAATATCTGTCAGAAGTGGGATTCGAACCAACGCCCACATTCGTGGACCAGAACACTAAACACTCTGCTACAGAGCAAGATACTTCTTGAGTCTGGCGCCTTAGACCGCTCGGCCATCCTGACACAACTTGCAGAGAAACAGATTAAATTATATTGTTATATCTCGTAAGTCATAATCAATAATATTTATAGATTTACTTTTTTCAAAAATGAATTATTTGGAATTGTAGTTCTTTGTCAATGAAAATGCAATCTTTTTGGCAAAAACTAATTTGCCATAGTAAAAGTTATATGTCAGAAGCGAGATTCGAACCCACGCCCACATACGTGGACCAGAACACTCAACACTCTGCTACAGAGCAAGATACTTCTTGAGTCTGGCGCCTTAGACCGCTCGGCCATCCTGACACAATTTGCAGAGAAACAGATTAAATTATATTGTTATATCTCGTAAGTCATAATCAATAATATTTTTATAGATTTACTTTTTTCAAAATAGAATTATTTGGAATTGTAGTTCTTTGTCAATAAAAATGCAATCTTTTTGACAAAAACTAATTTGCCATAGTAAAAGTTATCTGTCAGTAGTGGGATTCGAACCCACGCCCACATTCGTTGACCAGAACACTCATCACTCTGCTACAGAGCAAGATACTTCTTGAGTGTGGCGCTTCAGACCGCTCGGCCATCCTGACACAATTTGAAGATAATCATATTTAATAAAATTGTTATATCTCTTTGGTCATTATCAATAATATTTTTATAAATGTACTTTTTTCAAAATAGAATTATTTGGAATTGTAGTTCTTTGTCAATAAAAATGCAATCTTTTTGACAAAAACTAATTTGCCATAGTAAAAGTTATCTGTCAGAAGTGGGATTCGAACGCACGCCCACATTCGTTGACCAGAATACTCATCACTCTGCTACAGAGCAAGATACTTCTTGAGTCTGGCTCCTTAGACCGCTCGGCCATCCTGACATAACTTGCACAGAAACAGATTAAATTAAATTGTTATATCTCGTAAGTCATAATCAATAATATTTATAGATTTACTTTATTCAAAAATGAAATATTTGGAATGGTACTTCTTTGTCAATTAAAATGCAATCATTTTGACAAAAACTAATTTGCCATAGTAAAAAATATCTGTCAGAAGTGGGATTCGAACCCACGCCCACATTCGTGGACCAGAACACTCAACACTCTAAGACAGAGCAAGATAATTCTTGAGTGTGGCTCCTTAGACCGCTCGGCCATCCTGACACAATTTGTAGAGAAACAGATTAAATTATATTGTTATATCTCGTAAGTCATAATCAATAATATTTTTATAGATATGCTTTTTTCAAAATAGAATTATTTGGAATTGTAGTTCTTTGTCAATAAAAATGCAATCTTTTTGACAAAAACTAATTTGCCATAGTAAAAAATATCTGTCAGAAGTGGGATTCGAACCAACGCCCACATTCGTGGACCAGAACACTAAACACTCTGCTACAGAGCAAGATACTTCTTGAGTCTGGCGCCTTAGACCGCTCGGCCATCCTGACACAATTTGCAGAGAAACAGATTAAATTATATTGTTATATCTCGTAAGTCATAATCAATAATATTTATAGATTTACTTTTTTCAAAAATGAATTATTTGGAATGGTATTTCATCGTCAATTAAAATGCAATCTTTTTGGCAAAAACTAATTTGCCATAGTAAAAGTTATATGTCAGAAGCGGGATTCGAACCCACGCCCACATACGTGGACCAGAACACTCAACACTCTGCTACAGAGCAAGATACTTCTTGAGTCTGGCGCCTAAGACCGCTCGGCCATCCTGACACAATTTGCAGAGAAACAGATTAAATTATATTGTTATATCTCGTAAGTCATAATCAATAATATTTTTATAGATTTACTTTTTTCGAAATAGAATTATTTGGAATTGTAGTTCTTTGTCAATAAAAATGCAATCTTTTTGACAAAAACTAATTTGCCATAGTAAAAGTTATCTGTCAGAAGTGGGATTCGAACCCACGCCCACATACGTGGACCAGAACACTCAACACTCTGCTACAGAGCAAGATACTTCTTGAGTCTGGCGCCTTAGACCGCTCGGCCATCCTGACACACTTTGCAGAGAAACAGATTAAATTATATTGTTATATCTCGTAAGTCATAATCAATAATATTTTTATAGATTTACTTTTTTCAAAATAGAATTATTTGGAATTGTAGTTCTTTGTCAATAAAAATGCAATCTTTTTGACAAAAACTAATTTACCATAGTAAAAGTTATCTGTCAGTAGTGGGATTCGAACCCACGCCCACATTCGTTGACCAGAACACTCAACACTCTGCTACAGAGCAAGATACTTCTTGAGTCTGGCGCCTTAGACCGCTCGGCCATCCTGACACACTTTGCAGAGAAACAGATTAAATTATATTGTTATATCTCGTAAGTCATAATCAATAATATTTTTATAGATTTACTTTTTTCAAAATAGAATTATTTGGAATTGTAGTTCTTTGTCAATAAAAATGCAATCTTTTTGACAAAAACTAATTTGCCATAGTAAAAGTTATCTGTCAGAAGTGGGATTCGAACGCACGCCCACATTCGTTGACCAGAACACTCATCACTCTGCTACAGAGCAAGATACTTCTTGAGTCTGGCTCCTTAGACCGCTCGGCCATCCTGACATAACTTGCACAGAAACAGATTAAATTAAATTGTTATATCTCGTAAGTCATAATCAATAATATTTATAGATTTACTTTATTCAAAAATGAAATATTTGGAATGGTACTTCTTTGTCAATTAAAATGCAATCTTTTTGACAAAAACTAATTTGCCATAGTAAAAAATATCTGTCAGAAGTGGGATTCGAACCAACGCCCACATTCGTGGACCAGAACACTCATCACTCTGCTACAGAGCAAGATACTTCTTGAGTCTGGCTCCTTAGACCGCTCGGCCATCCTGACACAACTTGCAGAGAAACAGATTAAATTAAATTGTTATATCTCGTAAGTCATAATCAATAATATTTATAGATTTACTTTTTTCAAAAATGAAATATTTGGAATGGAATTTCTTCGTCAATTAAAATGCAATCTTTTTGACAAAAACTAATTTGCCATAGTAAAAGTTATCTGTCAGAAGTGGGATTCGAACCCACGCCCACATTCGTTGACCAGAACACTCATCACTCTGCTACAGAGCAAGATACTTCTTGAGTCTGGCGCTTCAGACCGCTCGGCCATCCTGACACAATTTACAGAGAAACAGATTAAATTATATTGTTATATCTCGTAAGTCATAATCAATAATATTTATAGATTTACTTTTTTCAAAAATGAATTATTTGGAATGGTATTTCTTCGTTAATTAAAATGCAATCTTTTGACAAAAACTAATTTGCCATATTAAAAGTTATATGTCAGAAGTGGGATTCGAACCCACGCCCACATTCGTGGACCAGAACACTCAACACTCTGCTACAGAGCAAGATACTTCTTGAGTCTGGCGCTTTAGACCGCTCGGCCATCCTGACACAATTTGCAGAGAAACGTATTTAATAAAATTGTTATATCTCGTAGGTCATTATTAATAATATTTTTATAGATTTACTTTTTTCAAAATAGAATTATTTGGAATGGTATTTCTTCGTCATTTTAAATGCAATCTTTTTGACAAAAACTAATTTGCCATAGTAAAAAATATCCGTCAGAAATGGGATTCGAACCCACGCCCACATTCGTGGACCAGAACACTCAACACCCCTGCTACAGAGCAAGATACTTCTTGAGTCTGGCTCCTTAGACCGCTCGGCCATCCTGACACAACTTGCAGAGAAACAGATTAAATTATATTGTTATATCTCGTAAGTCATAATCAATAATATTTATAGATTTACTTTTTTCAAAAATGAATTATTTGGAATTGTATTTCTTCGTCAATAAAAATGCAATCTTTTTGACAAAAACTAATTTGCCATAGTAAAAGTTATCTGTCAGAAGTGGGATTCGAACCCACGCCCACATTCGTGGACCAGAACACTCAACACTCTAATACAGAGCAAGATAATTCTTGAGTCTGGCTCCTTAGACCGCTCGGCCATCCTGACACAATTTGTAGAGAAACAGATTAAATTATATTGTTATATCTCGTAAGTCATAATCAATAATATTTATAGATTTACTTTTTTCAAAAATGAATTATTTGGAATGGTATTTCATCGTCAATTAAAATGCAATCTTTTTGGCAAAAACTAATTTGCCATAGTAAAAGTTATATGTCAGAAGTGGGATTCAAACCCACGCCTACATTCGTGGACCAGAACAATCATCACTCTGCTACAAAGCAAAATACTTCTTGAGTCTGGCGCTTCAGACCGCTCGGCCATCCTGACACAATTTGCAGAGAATCATATTTAATAAAATTGTTATATCTCGTAGGTCATTATCAATAATAATTTTATAGATTTACTTTTTTCAAAATAGAATTATTTGGAATTGTAGTTCTTTGTCAATAAAAATGCAATCTTTTTGACAAAAACTAATTTGCCATAGTAAAAGTTATCTGTCAGAAGTGGGATTCGAACCCACGCCCACATACGTGGACTAGAACACTCAACACTCTGCTACAGAGCAAGATACTTCTTGAGTCTGGCGCCTTAGACCGCTCGGCCGTCCTGACACAATTGGCAGAGAAACAGATTAAATTATATTGTTATATCTCGTAAGTCATAATCAATAATATTTTTATAGATTTACTTTTTTCAAAATAGAATTATTTGGAATTGTAGTTCTTTGTCAATAAAAATGCAATCTTTTTGACAAAAACTAATTTGCCATAGTAAAAGTTATCTGTCAGAAGTGGGATTCGAACCCACGCCCACATTCGTTGACCAGAACACTCATCACTCTGCTACAGAGCAAGATACTTCTTGAGTCTGGCTCCTTAGACCGCTCGGTCATCCTGACACAACTTGCAGAGAAACAGATTAAATTAAATTGTTATATCTCGTAAGTCATAATCAATAATATTTATAGATTTACTTTTTTCAAAAATGAAATATTTGGAATGGAATTTCTTCGTCAATTAAAATGCTATCTTTTTGTTAAAAACTAATTTGCCATAGTAAAAGTTATATGTCAGAAGTGGGATTCGAACCCACGCCTACATTCGTGGACCAGAACACTCATCACTCTGCTACAAAGCAAAATACTTCTTGAGTTTCGCGCTTCAGACCGCTCGGCTATCCTGACACAATTTGCAGAGAATCATATTTAATAAAATTGTTATATCTCGTAGGTCATTATCAATAATATTTTTATAGATTTACTTTTTTCAAAATAGAATTATTTGGAATTGTAGTTCTTTGTCAATAAAAATGCAATCTTTTTGACAAAAACTAATTTGTCATAGTAAAAAATATCTGTCAGAAATGGGATTCGAACCCACGCCCACATTCGTGGACCAGAACACTCAACACTCTGCTACAGAGCAAGATACTTCTTGAGTCTGGCTCCTTAGACCGCTCGGCCATCCTGACACAACTTGCAGAGAAACAGATTAAATAATATTGTTATATCTCGTAAGTCATAATCAATAATATTTATAGATTTACTTTTTTCAAAAATGAATTATTTGGAATTGTAGTTCTTTGTCAATAAAAATGCAATCTTTTTGACAAAAACTAATTTGCCATAGTAAAAAATATCTGTCAGAAGTGGGATTCGAACCAACGCCCACATTCGTGGACCAGAACACTCAACACTCTGCTACAGAGCAAGATACTTCTTGAGTCTGGCGCCTTAGACCGCTCGGCCATCCTGACACAATTTGCAGAGAAACAGATTAAATTATATTGTTATATCTCGTAAGTCATAATCAATAATATTTTTATAGATTTACTTTTTTCAAAATAGAATTATTTGGAATTGTAGTTCTTTGTCAATAAAAATGCAATCTTTTTGACAAAAACTAATTTGCCATAGTAAAAGTTATCTGTCAGTAGTGGGATTCGAACCCACGCCCACATTCGTTGACCAGAACACTCATCACTCTGCTACAGAGCAAGATACTTCTTGAGTGTGGCGCTTCAGACCGCTCGGCCATCCTGACACAATTTGAAGATAATCATATTTAATAAAATTGTTATATCTCTTTGGTCATTATCAATAATATTTTTATAAATGTACTTTTTTCAAAATAGAATTATTTGGAATTGTAGTTCTTTGTCAATAAAAATGCAATCTTTTTGACAAAAACTAATTTGCCATAGTAAAAGTTATCTGTCAGAAGTGGGATTCGAACGCACGCCCACATTCGTTGACCAGAATACTCATCACTCTGCTACAGAGCAAGATACTTCTTGAGTCTGGCTCCTTAGACCGCTCGGCCATCCTGACATAACTTGCACAGAAACAGATTAAATTAAATTGTTATATCTCGTAAGTCATAATCAATAATATTTATAGATTTACTTTATTCAAAAATGAAATATTTGGAATGGTACTTCTTTGTCAATTAAAATGCAATCATTTTGACAAAAACTAATTTGCCATAGTAAAAAATATCTGTCAGAAGTGGGATTCGAACCCACGCCCACATTCGTGGACCAGAACACTCAACACTCTAAGACAGAGCAAGATAATTCTTGAGTGTGGCTCCTTAGACCGCTCGGCCATCCTGACACAATTTGTAGAGAAACAGATTAAATTATATTGTTATATCTCGTAAGTCATAATCAATAATATTTTTATAGATATGCTTTTTTCAAAATAGAATTATTTGGAATTGTAGTTCTTTGTCAATAAAAATGCAATCTTTTTGACAAAAACTAATTTGCCATAGTAAAAAATATCTGTCAGAAGTGGGATTCGAACCAACGCCCACATTCGTGGACCAGAACACTAAACACTCTGCTACAGAGCAAGATACTTCTTGAGTCTGGCGCCTTAGACCGCTCGGCCATCCTGACACAATTTGCAGAGAAACAGATTAAATTATATTGTTATATCTCGTAAGTCATAATCAATAATATTTATAGATTTACTTTTTTCAAAAATGAATTATTTGGAATGGTATTTCATCGTCAATTAAAATGCAATCTTTTTGGCAAAAACTAATTTGCCATAGTAAAAGTTATATGTCAGAAGCGGGATTCGAACCCACGCCCACATACGTGGACCAGAACACTCAACACTCTGCTACAGAGCAAGATACTTCTTGAGTCTGGCGCCTAAGACCGCTCGGCCATCCTGACACAATTTGCAGAGAAACAGATTAAATTATATTGTTATATCTCGTAAGTCATAATCAATAATATTTTTATAGATTTACTTTTTTCGAAATAGAATTATTTGGAATTGTAGTTCTTTGTCAATAAAAATGCAATCTTTTTGACAAAAACTAATTTGCCATAGTAAAAGTTATCTGTCAGAAGTGGGATTCGAACCCACGCCCACATACGTGGACCAGAACACTCAACACTCTGCTACAGAGCAAGATACTTCTTGAGTCTGGCGCCTTAGACTGCTCGGCCATCCTGACACACTTTGCAGAGAAACAGATTAAATTATATTGTTATATCTCGTAAGTCATAATCAATAATATTTTTATAGATTTACTTTTTTCAAAATAGAATTATTTGGAATTGTAGTTCTTTGTCAATAAAAATGCAATCTTTTTGACAAAAACTAATTTACCATAGTAAAAGTTATCTGTCAGTAGTGGGATTCGAACCCACGCCCACATTCGTTGACCAGAACACTCAACACTCTGCTACAGAGCAAGATACTTCTTGAGTCTGGCGCCTTAGACCGCTCGGCCATCCTGACACACTTTGCAGAGAAACAGATTAAATTATATTGTTATATCTCGTAAGTCATAATCAATAATATTTTTATAGATTTACTTTTTTCAAAATAGAATTATTTGGAATTGTAGTTCTTTGTCAATAAAAATGCAATCTTTTTGACAAAAACTAATTTGCCATAGTAAAAGTTATCTGTCAGAAGTGGGATTCGAACGCACGCCCACATTCGTTGACCAGAACACTCATCACTCTGCTACAGAGCAAGATACTTCTTGAGTCTGGCTCCTTAGACCGCTCGGCCATCCTGACATAACTTGCACAGAAACAGATTAAATTAAATTGTTATATCTCGTAAGTCATAATCAATAATATTTATAGATTTACTTTATTCAAAAATGAAATATTTGGAATGGTACTTCTTTGTCAATTAAAATGCAATCTTTTTGACAAAAACTAATTTGCCATAGTAAAAAATATCTGTCAGAAGTGGGATTCGAACCAACGCCCACATTCGTGGACCAGAACACTCATCACTCTGCTACAGAGCAAGATACTTCTTGAGTCTGGCTCCTTAGACCGCTCGGCCATCCTGACACAACTTGCAGAGAAACAGATTAAATTAAATTGTTATATCTCGTAAGTCATAATCAATAATATTTATAGATTTACTTTTTTCAAAAATGAAATATTTGGAATGGAATTTCTTCGTCAATTAAAATGCAATCTTTTTGACAAAAACTAATTTGCCATAGTAAAAGTTATCTGTCAGAAGTGGGATTCGAACCCACGCCCACATTCGTTGACCAGAACACTCATCACTCTGCTACAGAGCAAGATACTTCTTGAGTCTGGCGCTTCAGACCGCTCGGCCATCCTGACACAATTTGCAGAGAATCATATTTAATAAAATTGTTATATCTCGTAGGTCATTATCAATAATATTTTTATAAATGTACTTTTTTCAAAATAGAATTATTTGGAATTGTAGTTCTTTGTCAATAAAAATGCAATCTTTTTGACAAAAACTAATTTGCCATAGTAAAAGTTATCTGTCAGAAGTGGGATTCGAACGCACGCCCACATTCGTGGACCAGAACACTCTTCACTCTGCTACAAAGCAAAATACTTCTTGAGTCTGGCGCTTCAGACCGCTCGGCCATCCTGACACAATTTGCAGAGAAACAGATTAAATTATATTGTTATATCTCGTAAGTCATAATAATATTTATAGATTTACTTTTTTAAAAATGAATTATTTGGAATTGTAGTTTTTTGTCAATTAAAATGCAATCTTTTTGACAAAAACTAATTTGCCTTAGTAAAAAATACCTGTCAGAAGTGGGATTCGAACCCACGCCCACATTAGCGGACCAGAACACTCATGTCTCCGCTACAGAGCAAGATACTTCTTGAGGCTGGCTCCTTAGACCGCTCGGCCATCCTGACATAACTTGCAGAGAAACAGATTAAATTAAATTGTTATATCTCGTAGGTCATTATCAATAATATTTTTATAGATTTACTTTTTTCAAAATAGAATTATTTGGAATTGTAGTTCTTTGTTAATAAAAATGCAATCTTTTTGACAAAAACTAATTTGCCAGAGTAAAAGTTATCTGTCAGAAGTGGGATTCGAACCCACGCCCACATTCGTGG